>BSBM01000262.1:9142500-9788750 GCA_027924585.1 Larix kaempferi | reverse complement strand
AAATTTCAGTTAAGTGAAAGAGAGATTATTTAGCATTTTTTCATATTATAAGTTTCACATTTTGCAAGGTTAGAACCATCATTCTGAATTGCTCAATATTTTTCCCAAGCAAAGCATTAGAAATCCATTTATTTCTTGCAAATTTTACGATATTTGCTTTTCTTTAAAAAATTATTTCAAAAGTCCATAGTTTTTGAATTATTTTTTGTTAAAGCATTTACATTTGAGAAAAAGCCTTTTATTTTTTGCAAATTGAAATCGTCTTGTTTTTAATTTGTAATAAATCGCCCAAGCAAGGCAAATTCTTTTTCAGTTAAATAATCACACTTGCACCCAATCTGCCACATTTTTAATTAACTGAGCCTTAAAATCTTCCTAAACTCAACAAACACTTTAACCCCACTTGGGGAACACAAAAGTAATTTTGTAGCTAGGTAGGACTGACGGGATAAGTATCAAAATAACACCCCTCACTCACTTTTCATGTTGAGACATAGTGATTTGACATTTAGGGTACCAAAATCCCTTATTATTTTTTGACACGGTTATACACCAATTTATCGGAAAGGCCTCTCCCTTAGGAGGGTTGAAGTAGCTAGACTGATTCCGGAAGCCTGAGTGGAATACCGTTGTCCATTCAGTAACCGAAGGATATCTTTCGCAGTTCTTAGTGTACCACCCATATGGGAGTATAGCGGCGATAGAAACAAACTGCAGATTCACCCAACCGAATGTATCATGAATGGGGTATCTTAGTGGCCAAACTTTTAGGATTGTCTACCCAGTATCTATCCCGGTAGGGGGATATCTAGCCTTTGATTCCATTGCTCATATTGTCTGACTTGGATTTCATCACCTTGTAGAGGATATGCTTCGTTGAGTCATAATACCACTTTTATTTAGGCATTTGCATGCTCTGCCACCCCCCTTGGTCTAGTGAGCACCACCTTTTTCTAGGAGTTGCTTGATTTTTGGTATTCTGACCGCTTTTCTTGATTACTCCACTTACTATAGCACAAGTATTATAGTAAGTGTTTTGAGGTTGATTGTTGGCCTGAGAGCCATTGTTTTTTCACACTCCCCTCCTACACACATCGTTGCACTAGGGTCTTGAGTTTTTTATCTCACCACCATCATTGGCATTTCTAGACATATCTCACCATTGAGAACTTAAGACGATCCTGGTGTTTTCAGGGTGAACCCCCTCAATTCGGTACACTTGACTCTACACATCATAGACGTAGAGCGTTATCCCTTGACTCCACACATCATCGGCATAGAACCCAGTCATTTGATTTTGATGCACCTCATTTCACATCTGATTCTGAGGCTGAATCTGAACACCCTACCGAGACATCACCAACCAACCCCATGGTTGGATCACAATATGACCCCCTTTTCACCAGTGCTGTTGGGGATATATCAACAACCCCCATACCGTACTGTGACAACAATGGTAGCCACAACCCCCTTAGGCATGCCTAATATGGGGGCACACCCGCTTTAGGCATGCCCAACACATGACCAACACCTATATTAGGTATGCCCAACATGGGGGTCACCCCCTCTCTCATTGCCACTACCCAGATGCCAGTGATTACTGGAACCATTCCTAACCCATCTACAACCCATGTTGCACTTGGGAATGCAGGCCCCTCCCACACCACATCGGCTGGAGGACACATCCCTTTCACACCTAGCATACCCTTAGGGGGCACTGGACCAATCCATAATGCCACCATTAGCAATTATGACCCAGTGACCATGCCACACCCATCTGCCATTCTGCCATACATGGCTAGTGTAAACTTACCAGACCTGGCAAGGTTAACCAACGACCCTATTAGACACGACTCTGCGTGGCCTTCCATGCCCACAAAGCTTCCCTCAGATATCCCAAAATTTGAAGGAAAAGCTGGAGACAATCCCCAAAACCATATCATGTCGTTTCACCTATGGTGTTCCTCAAACTCCATAGTAGATGATTCTATTAGACTGATACTTTTACAAAGAAATTTCACCGGCTCTGCAGCCAAGTGGTACATTGAGTAGCCACATGGGACACACCCCACTTTTACATCCCTCGCCTCAATGTTCCTTCAGTTCTTTCAACTTCCTGTACGCTATTATGCAGGAGTGGAAATACTTTTGTCTTGTAGACAGAACACCGCTACACACATCACCGATCATATCCATGAGTGGCATAAGCTCCATAGCCTCTGTAAGATAAAGCTTGATGACCGTATCTTTTTGGACTAGTTCCTCAAATCACTCCTCCCCCTCATAGCCAAAGATGTAGCTTCTGAACAACCCCAATTGGAAGAAGAAGCCATCTTAAAATCCCAGCAGTTCGACCTCATATATGCTTAGTCTGGATATCTATACACCATTTTACCAAATGCCCCGCGGTGATCCATCCCACCATGACGCACCGGGGGAATCCCATGCCGCCGATGATATTATTGGCCAGGTTATGGTGCAAAACAAACCTTTTACCATGATGAGTACAAACAACTCCCCAGACCTTTCTAGGGCTTCATCTCATTTTGAAGCTACAACTTCGTATGCTCCAATAACACACACCCACCACACTCATGGACCCTCATGTCCACCACAGTGTTATGGGAAAGCACCATCAACTTATTTACCACCTTCATACTATAACCAGTAGGCCCACCAGAATCCGATTGAGCCATAATCCCAAGTGGCTTATTATCCTCAACAGGAAGCACCTCTTGCTCCAACACTTCCAGCAGCTCAAGGCTACCCACAACCACAATAAGCAATAGGTCCACCTCATAACCCTCCTGCTTACTACCCACTGCAACCTGCTCTAGAGCCCCAACGACCTCAAAACCCACCTACTGCCCAAGGGCATGTGTACACACAGGTACCAAACCAACAACCCCCTTTACTCCCGCAACTACCCTTAGTGCCAACTCACGTAGGAGCCACACCAATTCATACTATCCCATTTTTATTTCCCCCTTCAGGTTCCATCAACACACCAGTCATGGCTACACTTAATCTCCCAGGATTAACATTAGGGCTTCCTGTGTGGTACCTACTTGCCCCAACCCCTCCCCCGACACCGAACGTCATTTTACAACCAGTGCAACCCATCAATACTTCTAACCATCCACCCCCTGGTGTAGCAAACATCCAGAACCAGCCACCTCCAACAGGGGCCACTACATCAACATCTAGTAATGCTCCCCCTGAACTCCACTACAATGGGGGCATAGGCCCACAAACCTACACCACTGGACTCACAACCCGCACCGCCCCACCGACTCCCAAGTTGGCGAAGAATCCCGAAACAATCCGTGCTCCCCCCAGGTGCTTTTTGTGCAACGACATAGGCCATGCCACCCATCAATGTCCACAGTTACCAGCACTTCAAGAACACATGAATATGTTGGAAGACGACGTTGGTATCCCAGTGGTAAAAATTGAACTGACTCCTCATCCGCATGATAAATCATTGCGTACCAATCACCCTTGTGCGATATGTGGCATTTAAGGCCATTACTCACATCACTGCCCTGATCTCCCATATTATAGAGTAGCACTATACGAACTGAATAATGCTGACCTAGAGATATCCCCTCTTCTCATTGAGGAAATATATCCCCCAAAATATTTCTCCTCGGAAGAAATTAACACCACTTACACGGTTTCCACTGGAGACCCCTCTATTAAGTCGGCCCCTTCCACTGATTACTTTGACACACATGTTCAACCCTTTCAAATCGACAAGGAAACCACATGTCCACAACATGGGGGTAGGGCCAAAACCTTTCCTACTCATCATCATCGTGATTCTCGTCGGAGATACTGGGGGAATCCACCCCACAAAGGGAATCCCCCATCATCATATCATCACTTCAGTATGCCACCACAGCCCACAGCCTCATGGTATACGCCCCCGCAAGCAGTTGCTCAATGCCCTATTTATCCCTCTCTGAGACAACATCTGCACCACATTGACACCTCTAAGTTAGGGGGCATAATAGATTACCTCGAACCTAGGATAGGGGGCATGATTAATCATTTTGAACCTTCCCCATCACATCTATCTCATTATTTCAATGACCCCATTGTTCAAATCAACACATATGTGATCCATAATCATAAACCCCATGCACATAGCATGGGGGCAGGTCATTAACCCTGCTCCCTTTTTCACAAGCATGATCTCAACTATTTTTGAGGCCACATATCACTTGTGTATTTGATTTGATTTGATACACCTTGTATTCTTCCCCCGCAGGTCATCATTTCTCCCCACCACTATATCCTTGGCTTGGTGGGCTCACCTTTATTTGTAGCCATTTTTTAACCTAGTTATTTCCTTTGACCATTCTGGAGTCCTTATGACCTCCATTTTTTGCACTATTTCAACCGTCGGATTCATATTTATGTGCCCGTGATGATCCTTGAGATCATTTCTCGCTCTTACCAAACACTTTTGGGCATTTTTTCTTTTCCATGCCCCATGCCACCTTGAATTGCATGCCACATCGGCTGTTGTTAGTTTATTGGCTATTTTTATACCATTGGATTCAGTTTTCCGAACTTGTGATGATGCTTGAGATTATTTCTCGCTCTCACCACCATATTTTTTGGGCATTTTTTCACCCGCCCCTCGTCACCTCGATTTGCATGCCACATCGGCCGTGGTCCATTTTTTACGAGTATTACATCACCGGATTTAGTTTTCCATGATCGTGACAATGCTTGAGACCATTTCTCGCTCTCACCACTAGCTTTTTCAGGCATATTTTCAAAATGCCACTCATCTCCTCGGTTTGCATGCCACATCGGTCGTTTCCCATTTTTTGACGATCTTTATATCGCTGGATTTAGTTTTCCGCGCTCGTGACGATGCTTGAGATCATTTCTCACTCTCACCGCCAGAGTTTTTGGGCACTTTCTCACATGCCCGCCGTCCCCTTGATTTGTGTGCCACATCGGTAGCCGTCATATTTTACAAATTTTCGCATCACAACTTATACATGAGCCCACCACTCCATCCATACTGCAATCATGGCGTTGTTTTGCTACCACTCATCAAACCGCAAGGAGGCCCCATTAATGTTCCCCCCTATCACCGTGCTTGATTCCCATACTCGCCCTTTGATTGAACACTTCCTCCTTGCCTCTCCATTACTTTTGTTCGGTTTAATTTTATCCCTTTTTTCGGGTCGAGCAATTCCTTTATGAAAAAAGCACTTAGGGAGTTTCTGTTAAGCTCTTTTTTGACTCCTAAAACAATAAAAAGATCGCTGAGAAATCTTGCTTCTTTTCATGCTCGCTAAAAGTATTTGAAAGGGCGTCTACCTGGTATAAATTTACCCCTTTTCTGGACCTTGTAGACTAATTACGAAAAAGGAATACTCTAGTCACATTGGCTAGAAGAGTTCTCCATTTTCATCATTTTATTCTTTTTCGGGCCTTGGAGACTAACATATGAAAAATAACACCAATGGAGCCTACTTACCGCTTTCAGACTCCCTAAAATTGAAAGCAACCATGAGCAATTACTGTCTTGGGCTTGTACAAATCCACAGGACGGTACTCCTCCACCAATTCAGAGTCTTCTTATCATTTTCAAACTCCTTAAAAATGAAAGCACTCACGAGAATGAATAGTCCCGGGCTCGCATAAATCCACATGATAGTACCATTTCAGAGCAAACTTTTATCCCTTCTTGGAGCTCATTAAAACCACGAAGAAGGACCCAACGATGCTTTTCGGCGCCACAACATATCATGTCTACTCATATGGCAGCTTCCCCATTATGGTCGCCTTTGTTCAAGGTATTCTGCAGTATGTCACCCTGAAAATCTTCCCATAGCATCCATCAACTTATCCCCCCAGAGTCACTCCAGTCAGCAATACATATCCTTGATAAGCTATGATCCTCACACCTAAAAGTCAGTTTCCTATGCTCTCAGGTAAACCACCATGGCATCATGCTCTGAATAAAGGAAGTTTGAGTCCACCCACTCTATGACCCCAGTTATTCCCCATCCCCATAGTATGTCAGTCCTACCAGAAGTACTATCACACTTCAGTTGTACACCTCGCACTCTTGTCAAGGAAACATCATCGCCTTGGTAGTTGTCGGTCTCCCTCCTTCGACGCCAACCAAATCTATTCCAGAGGATATACCTAGAGGTCCCTGTGCCTTGGACTCATCACCATTAGTGATGAGTGCCTACAGATCATTTTGAAAGGAGTCCTCAATGCCTATCCAAATGATTGTTTCTCACATGCTCGACTTCAACACCTTGATCGCATCATCGAGACTTGTCCAGGGTATCGTTCCTTTCAGTTATTTGTTGAAGACCCTGGATATCACCTGACTCTACCACATTTATGAGCCTTTTTGAGAAAACAACCAGTTACACATTTATGTGGATATCTGGGTTGCGCTTGGTGACAGTTTTCAGATGTACCCTGGTTTTATACTCCCTTCAGTATATAGTTACATATACTCCTCATAAATTGACTCATGTACTGACTCTAACACATTTGAGAGTCTAATTGAGTCCCTACATATGTTGGACACCTTCAGCTCCAACAGTTCATCAACCCTTCTGAAACATTATTCAAAATGGTTGTTGCTCTTTCCCAGTGTATCAGTTATTGAGATCAGTCATGGTATGACCATGAGTATTTCCCAACATTGTGTCCCCTCTAGACCATTATGATGTACCAACATATTTTTATGTATTATTCAGGTCCCCCTTTCTTGGGCCTAATTGTTATGTATATGTCTTGATACGAGCATGGGTATGCCTACCTCGTCCATAATCAGAGATTATTCCTCATTCATTTTGAGGCCATGTATTTTTGCAGTTTTTGCAGCTTCCAAGGGGTTGTTGTTCCAGTCTCCAATCGGTCTCTTCTCTTCTCCAAACACCATAAAAAAAAGATAAAATAACTATGATGTCTATCGGCCATACGATGAGCTCCTGCCCTCACACATCAGAGGGCAATCTGTTAACACCCAAAAAGTGCTCACTAGCTCATTCCCTTAATCACATGACCCATTTTTCCACTTTTTCCACCATTTGAGCCTCTAAAACCTTCAAAAGGTCACCAAAAAGACCACAATATACATTTTTTCCCCTCAAAATATGTATTTTTCCTCAAAAAAACCCTTAAAAAGGGTCCAAAATTCCAAAAAAAATATTAAAAGGGAATAAAAATATAAAAAATATTCAAAAAAGGAAAAAGAGGGAAAAAGAGACATAAACCATGTTGGTCAATACCATTGGTTGCCTCAAAACCATAATGGTATTCCCCATCACCAAAAACTATAAAAAGGTGATAGGGGCTCCTCACTTTTCATCCACATTTCATCCTATCCTTATGCTGCCAAATTCCCTTTGAGAGCCATTGCCTCCCATTTCGAGTTTGAAGATCCCCATTGAAGCATTAGAGAAGAAGAGACGATTGAACATTGGAGCTTTTCAACCTTGGAGCTACTCAACACTCACCGTCCTCACCACTTGAGGTAATACAAAAAATTAAATTTATTAATTTCTTGCTTTTGTTATAGATCTTATTGCTTATGTTTGAAATCTAGTTTTTTATTTATTTACACATGCTTATGTTAGATCATATTATATTAATTTATTCATAATTGTTTTTGTTTTATATTGAAACTGCTATTACAAGTTAATAGGTGCATCCTTGCACATGCTTGGTTGAAAAACCAAGCAACAACACATCTTAAGATGAAATAAAAAAATATATTAGTTTGACGAATTGGAATTAGTTGAAGTTGGTTTGCAACTTCCCCAACCTCCCAATCAAACTACCTCTCAATCCAAACTGCCTACCTTGTCCCATAAATACAAGGGGGATGCATGAGAGAGACTAGACTCAATGAAGACTCAGACTAGTTAGACTCAATTAGAGAACTAGGAGGAGAAACTATGCATTAAGGGTTGTTATGCTAGATGAATTCCAAAGTTAGTGTGAAGAGTAGGAACCCGGAATCTGGTTGCACAAGCACTATGAATGATCAGGTATAATTGTACTGGTTATTTGATTTTGACAATAAAGGTTGAAATACCTTTCCTGTCCCAATCAAATGTCTAATGGATTGCACATTTGTTTGGATTAAATTCTTGATTGTATTTGATGTCTAAATTGCATTTCAATTTCATCATTGTTATATCAATCAAGATACGCTGAGGAAGGTATCTTTTGTATTGCAGGTTCACCAAACAGAAGATCAAGCAGAGGATCGATCAAAATCTAGGATTGAACATCATTAATAAGGTATGCCTTCTAAGATCTTGATCTCTTTCCTTTTGTAGAAGCCCATGTAATATGATAAATGTATTTACCTATCACCCCCTAAGTTGGTAGTATCTCTCTCCTCATTATAAGGTAGAAATCCTGAACATCAGACTGGCGACTCCGCTGGGGATCGGTTGTTTTCTTCTCTAGGAGACATAGTTAGTTTTCCTTCCAGTACTTTTTGGTCTTATTGATCCTCTAAGAGACCCTGTAGGTCACTTTTACCTGCTTTTTCTTGCTTGACTCGTCTCAGTTTACCTTTTCAAATCCTGTTTCAGACCTTCTTTGACATGTGCGCTAGTCTTCCCTACACACAGTAGTGCATACCTGATGATGAGTGCTACTTTCACTACTGCACAATAGAGCACACCTCCTAGTGTGCACTAGTTTATGCACTATACAATAGGGCATATTCCTGTAACTCTCTGTTTGCTGTGGGGATTTGATTTCCACTTGTTTGGTTTGATTTCCAGCCTCTTGCTTTGTCTTCTTAACTGATCCTTGAGGTTTGTAAGCCTTTGTTGAGTCTTGTTATCCTCTCCTAAGTCCCTTGACCCATCTTTGCTTGCTTGAGTACTTTTGAGGTGTCTTGCTTGTTTGTGACTCTTTTTGAAGACCGCATACTGTTCCTTGTTGGCAATAGTTGCACTCTTGTACCTTAGATGCTTGTTGCAAGTATACAAACCTTTGTTTTATAAAATTTGTTGATTGTGGCAACACTAGCACACTTTGACGGTGTCTTGGCCTTTGATTAGGGTTTGACCCCAAGTTGGAGTCCTTAGGGTGTTTTCAAAATCTTTTTGAGTCTAGACACTTCTCTGATTGTTTTTTAGTTTCAGTCCAAGTAAGTTGAAGTCTTTTAGTTTGCTTTCTTTCGACTCTTTGTGATTGTAAGGTCATCTTTGGTTCACTTGCCTACCTTTTGCCTGGCTTAGTGTTTTCTTGTGCTTTGGAGCAACCTATGAGGTTTTCCTTTCCGTTACGAGCATCTCCTATCCCTGTTTTCTTTTCTCTTTGTTTCCAAGCCCAAAGCTTTTTCCATTGAAAAAATTTGTAGGAAAAGTCTTTGTCAAGTCATTGATTTGATTGTTGTGAGCCTTAGAGTTGCTTTTCCTTACTCACATTTCTCTTTTAGGTCTTACTTGCTTCCATTTTTGATTTCTTTTTCTTTTACATATATAAAACAAAATGAGTTTGGTAGTTTAAAGTAGTAAGACTTATGATCATTTCAAAGTAGCGTAGTTTACTTTGTTTTGAATTTGAAAAGAAAATAAAAAGAGACTTGTTTTAGGTTTGCTTATCTTTAGTTTTGGAAAACATTGAATGCGAAAGTTTAGTGAAAGTTTTTTACTTTTATGTACTTTCCATTTCTGTCACAACCATGCCACACAATGCACTGCAACCTTTGATTGAAGAACAACCCTTAAAAAGAATAATTAATAAAATTTATAAGCAACTTTTCCTTCTAAGGATGTCACTACACCAACTAGCTTAGGCTAGGGTATCGGATTAGAACAAACTTTAACTATCCGAAACCAATTTCATTACTCAATAATCATAGTGAGACTGTTTTTAGGTAAACCCATTAACATAAAAGTTGTTTTGGAAGCTCCACTGAAATCGGAGTTAAGCACGAGGTCTTGCGAAGGTGAAATAGTGAGGATACCCCTTCACTTTTCATTCGGAGCATACACCAAGGCTGGTTCGCGTACAGGGATCCTTTTGGATTTTGGGCTTAGCTAACCTGCCCATGCTTTCTAGTTGGACCTACGACTGTCCCCTAGAGATTCTTTCGTGTTAATGGTAGCCTTAATATCTTGAATTTAGGGATTCTTACACAAGTGGCAATGAAAGGTTATTTTCATTGTACGTAGGAAAAATACGGAAATTAACCCTTTTCAGTAATCCTGGGAGGGCGGTTTGGTGATTCAAATTCTTGCACCCAGAGCTCCTGAACTAGATCCCATATAACTATTCTTCAATGCTCTACTAGCTTGTTTTGGGCCCTGATCATCCCATAATTTCTATTGAGAGTATTCACCATCTATGTTTTCCTGGTTTTGGATACGTAGGATTTTGTAGTGGTGTGCTCTTTGTGCCTCTTGCCCTTAGTTGGCCTTAGATATTTCTGTCCCATTGAGTCGGAACTATGGATAGCATCCCAGAGAGCACCAATCAAGGGAATCCTATTCAAGGGGATCCTTGTGCTTTTCCTTTCATTGGGAACATTGGTACTCCCTTAATTTCTACTTTGAATCTCCCAGGATTCACTATAGGGTTACCGGTTTGGTTGTTTTCCACTCTGAATGCCTTGCATGCTCCTGATGCTTCTGAAGTAAGCACCTCGCATCAAGAGCATCAAAAACCTATGCCCGCTTCGGTAGTAACATCTTCTCCTCCTCCTTCTACCTCATGTGGTGAAAGTAGTAATCCTAGTAACCAACAGTCTAAAAGGAATAGGCAGAGGAAGAATAGGAAGAAGATGCCAAAGCAAGGGGGCAGCCACCCTACCTCTAGAATTCATGCTGGGGGCACTTACCCAACCTCTAGTGGTCATGTTGGGAGAACTCACTCAGTCACTAGAAATCATACTGAACCTTGCCACCCTACCTCTGGAAGTCATGCTAGGGGAACATATCTAACCTCTGGAGGTCATGCTGGGAGCAAACTTTCAGTCAATGTAAATTATACTGAAAGCATGTCTTGAGCCATTGTTTCTCATGTTGAGGACACATCATTGATCATTGCTGTTCATATTAATGACAAGTCACCAGTTCCCGTGAGTCATACTGGAGACACTGAAACGGCCACTGCAAGTCATGCTGAGAACGTTGAGATTGTCGACAAACCTAATAAACAGAAGCTTAAGTTCCCTTGTAAGTTTTGCGAGGGAGACCATCTTACTCACCGATGCCCTACTATTCCATAGGTTCAAAGAGTGTGGTCCATAGTTCAAAAGTACTCTGCTTTTGAGCAACGAACTAATGCAAGTCATGCTGGGGGTAAGCTATCAGCCAATGCTAGTCATGCTAAGAGTACTGTTGTTGTTACGGAGTCTAAGCTTATAAGACACAAGCAAAAGTTCCCTTGTAAAATTTGTGAGGGAGACCATCTTACTCAACGATTCCCTGTTATTACAGAGGTGCAGAGAGTGTGGTCCATGTCTAAAGGATCCTCTGCTCCTGAAGTGTCTATAGATTCCCAACAGCCTGATCAACCTTTGGTTGATGAAGTGGTTGAACCAATGCAATTTTGGTCAACCCCACTCTTCCTTTGGAGAGTGAAGCGATCGAATAGATGCAATCTTCAACCGATCCCATCAGTCCATCGGAGACTAATGCGCCTGTCCCTAAAGTCTTCTGCATTACAAGTTTGGATATCTCTGAAAATGGGGGCACTGCATCTGTGCTGAGTGAACCCCTACCAAGCTCTGGGATCATTTCCTTTGATTGGAATAGTCTAACTGGGCCTCGCCTTCCTTCTGCTACACCTTTCCAGATAAAGGTTGATATCAGAAACCATGTGGTTCACCGATGTGTTGTAGATGAAGGAGCCTCTGTTAGTATCTTATCCCCTTATGCTTGGAGAGATTTAGGTTTTCCTAACCTTGTTCCAGCTGTTAATTGGCTGTTAACTTTTGATAAAAGACCTAGTGAACCGTTGGGATTCCTACCTCAAGTACTCGTTACTTTGGGTGGAAAAACAATCTTAGTTGATTTTATGGTTTTAAAGGACCCTATAGACTTTGATATGATCCTAGGGTGTGATTACGTATATACTATGTAGGCTGTGGTATCTACGCTCTTTCGTGTGATGCATTTTCCTCACAATGAAAGCATTGTCACCATCGATCAGATTACATTTGTCGATTCCTCTTATTACCAAACTATAGACCAGTTATGTCACCCGTCAGTAGCACTACTATGTTACAATCAAATTATGTGGCATATTGTTCCTTGAGTCCAATTGCTACTGAGAATAAGCCTCTGAATTCATGCTTACCTTCTCGGGACTGGGTCCCGACAATTGACTAGGTGATGACTCCATCTGAATGTTTAGATATGTGTTCCATCTAGGATAATATACTTCCTTTTGATGAAGTTTTCCTAGAGTCTATAATACAGTCTGCCATTCATTTAGACATTGATCCACCTACAAGCATTCTTCCACCTTTTCTTCGAGCTCATTAAAAATAGTAAGGAAGTTACGTGCATTTTTCCACCTTTTCTTCAATCTCGTTAAAAACAATAATGAAGTTACGATTATCAAGATGGATATTGGTGGCCACCCACCTATTCCACTGGCTCAAAACAGTTTCCCATTTTGCCAATTTTCTAGTAGTTTTTCTACTGTTTTTTGGGTCCTAAACTTCCGAGGCCGTTTTGAGGCCCTAAACGACCTTTTTTGGTGATTTGGGGGGCCAAATGTTTCCAATGACATGCATCTAGCCTCAATTGAATGTTGTAAATGTTGAATAGACCTTTCCAACGGGCTACCAAGTGCCCCAAACGAAGATCGTATGCAAAAGTTATGACCCCGGGAAGTTGACTATTCAACTAACCACCTAGGGGCCGCAAACTTTATGACAGTTCATCTTCTAGGGTTAGGTTTTTGGATGTTTGGGATTATTTCCCTAATGCTTATGATAAATAGGCCCTTTCAGCCTCTCTTTGTATTCATCTTGTTCCGAATGCGTGTAGCCGTCACATCTCTTCCCAGAGATAAGCCGCCACCATTCCAGCTGTTGTATTTTACAGTCTGTTCTATTTCTGCTATTTAATAGAATGTGTGTTTACTATATCACAGTGTTCTTTGCAATATATCTTTGTATATGATTCTGTATATGCTATCTTATTTCATTCCTACATAAATCCAGATCATACGAGCATTCTTCAACCTTTTCTTCGAGCTCGTTAAAAACAGTAAGGAGGCTATGAGCATTTCTTCCATGTTCACTTCGAGCTCGTTAAAAACAGTAAGGAAGTTATGAGCATTTTTCTGTATCTCCTTTGAGCTCGTTAAAAACGGTAAGGAGGTCACAAGTTTACTTTTTTGGGCTCGTTAAAACTTTACGAAAAATATCTTTATAGAGTTATTTCATGCTCTTGTTAGACTCTTTAAATATGACAAGATTTCCAAGTATAGTTGTCATTTCAGACTCAAAGGATTTGAAGCGACATTTGCTTAAGTATAAGTTTAACCCTTTTTCAGAATTTTGCGGATTACTTACGAAAAAGGAACACTCTAGTCATCTGTGGCTAGAAGAGTTCTTCTTCCTTTGTTTTACACTTTTTCGGGGGAGGAGACTAACTTTACGAAAAATGACCTTTTGGAGCCTTCTTTAGGGTTTTCAGGCTCTCGAAGCATGAAAACACCAGCGAGCACTCACCTACTCGAGCTCGATGTGAAATCCATGAGAGGGTGTATAGAGGATTGTTTAATTTTTTCAGACTCTATAAACATGAAAACACCGGCAATAATTAACCTACTTGGGCTCGATATTAAAATCCACGAGTAGGTGTATGGAGTTATTGTTTAAGTTTTTCAGACTCCTTAAAATTGAAAACACCGGCGAGAAAGAACAGATCTCGACTCAATATTAAAATCTAGAGATCAGTGTTATAGAGTATTCTTCAATCTCTTCTTCGAATTCTATAAACAATGAAGAAGGTCCTGAGTCTTCCTCCCATGGTCTCATTAAAATCTTTACATGGTTGGATCTATTGATTTTTCATTCTCTCTTGGACTCATTAAAACAACAAGAAAGGTATTCTTTTATCTAAAAAGAATAAGGGATAAGAAGGGTATATCACATGTTGCAGTTTCAAAGGCAGTTCAGTTAGTCCTATCCTTGAACACAACACCTATTTGAGTCTATCATTTCAGTTGGGTTTTCTTTTTGACCTTAGGGTGAACCTGATCTCCGAGTTGTCTACTCCCCCGGTTGGTTATTCTTCGAACCATATGGAGGGTCTACTAATGTCTCCTACATTGCAGGCTGATATCACTTTCCCATCATGTTGAAAACTGCCTAAGTCACTTTATGTCATGCTTACTATTCAAGGATACAGCCTGTGTCGTCCATTCTGCAATTTATCGTGACCTCATGTGTCGGCCATCCTAGTGTCGATTTTGTTACTTGTCCTACTCGACATCAACTCATACCATTTGAGTGTTCCTTGTGTTGGATGATGGAGGATGCCTTAAGGCCTCCCTTCCAACGGAATTCTTCGCATCAACATCAAATCATTTTTCTCTAGGAATGACGTTTATAGTTTTGGTTAGTACCTTGGGGATTGTAGTCATCAATGGCAATTTCCCTCATTATCGAATAATGATAATACATCAATGTCTTTTATTCGACAAGTTCCTCAGGTGTTCGACTTCAAGTCCTCTTATTCACACTTGTTGGATTGTACTAGGTACCTTGGGCCCCATTATCATTATCGATGGAAGCCCTCGCATTTGTTAACAGTATACATCAATGACCGGTAATCAAACGATTTCCCCCATGTTTGACTTCAGCTCATTTATTCACATGGTTAGGGTTTGTACCTTGGGTTGTTTGGATGAAGACCTTGGGATTTTTATAGCATTACCTCATTATGTTATCACCCAATCTGTGCAAGACTGAGCCTCACTCATTTTGGCTCTCCATGAGACATAGATCCAGTTTGTTGTTATGGCTATGATCTCACATTTTGACATGGATCCACGCTTGTATTTCAGTGGCCATGCTATATATACATATCCTAGTTATGTATCGGAGATCTTGTTGTATCATGCTACACATCTATATGATGTCAAGATTATAATTGCTTGCTGACCTTGATCTTTATTTCAGGTACTTTTGTGACTTGGTTCTGTGGTTTCTTGCTCCTCTGCTGACTTGGAATTATAATGTATTTCGGCCATTGTTTCCCTCTGACCTCACACATTAAGGGGCATCTGTTATAGGTAAAATCTACACTTCTCCATCCGTGATCACATTAAGTTGTCGATCACACAAAATGACAACTTGGATTGAAGAACTAGATTAACCTAGGTGATGTATGGACTAGACTTACTCCTCTGCAGCTGACAAAACCCTGTTTTTACCTTCATTTTGACATGTGTGCTACTCCACAAGCATCAATCTAGTGCACATCAGGAAGTGTGCCCTACTCTATAGGCATAAGAGGGGCGCACACCAGCTAGTATGCCCTACTTTACCTCTTGCATAGTAGCACACACCTCAAACATTCTTGCAAACGCTGGTTGTAAAGCACTGAAGTTGCATATTGTGCACTACTCTACTGTGAAAAACTAGCGCACGTCTTAAGATGAAATCAAAAAATATATTTGTTTGACGAATTGGGATTAGTTGATGTTGGTTTGCAACTTCCCCAACCTCCCAATCAAACTACCTCTCGATCCAAACTGCCTACCTTGTCCCATAAATACGAGGGGGATTCATGAGAGAGACTAGATGCAAGGGAGATTCAGAATAGTTAGACTCAGATAGAGAACTAGGAGGAGAAACTATGCATTAAGGGTTGTTATGTTGGAGGAATTCCAAAGTTAGTGTGAAGAGTAGGAGCTTAGAATCCGGTTGCACAAGCACTCTGAATGATTAGGTATAATTGTACTGGTTATTTTCTTTTGGCAATAAAGGTTGAAATACCCTTCCTGTCCCAATCAAATGTCTAATGGATTGCATATTTGTTTGGATTAAATGCTTGATTGTATTTGATGTCTAAATTGCATTTCAATTTTGTCATTGTTATATCAGTCAAGATACGCTGAGGAAGGTATTTTTTGTATTGCAGGTTCACCAAATGGAAGATCAAGCGGAGGATTGATCAAAAGCTAGGATCGAACGTCATTAATAAGGTATGCCTTCTAATATCTTGATCTCTTTCCTTTTGTAGAAGCCCATGTAATATGATAAATGTATTTACCTGTCACCCCCTAAGTTGGTAGTGTCCCTCTCCTCGCTATAAGGTAGAAATCCTGAACAATAAGGCTTCTAGGAACTTAAGCTTCAAACATGTAACACCATTTCATGATGTTGCATCTTCATTGTTGGATAAACATAGGACATGCCCATTTGGAATGAAACTTTTTCTTCAATAATTACTCATTCATGGATTGACCTTCTTTGATCTTCTCGGGACCTGCAAAAAACTAGCACTTACCTACAATAAAACATAAGATCATGGAAGAAGAGAGGTGTACATGCTATCTTTATCTAATACATGTGAAAAAAATGACAAATAATGCTTGTAAAACAAATCCAAGGAAATTAAACGAAGCAAAATGTACTTTTTTATCTGTTGAGGATGGTGGCTAACCTAGACTACTCAATAGTATTTTGACGATAAATCCTTCGTTTATCGTATTATTTGAGTGATTTAAAATACAATGAAAATAGATTCATACGGAT
Organism: Larix kaempferi; assembly: GCA_027924585.1. NCBI lineage: Eukaryota > Viridiplantae > Streptophyta > Pinopsida > Pinales > Pinaceae > Larix > Larix kaempferi. The sequence continues at coordinate 9,772,003 of BSBM01000262.1, read as the reverse complement.
ACTTCCAATAAAAATAGTTTTTGAAAATGCATTAAGATTTAATATTCCAAATCTGATAGAAAACAACTTGCATGACACAGGTGTTTGTAAATTCCAACCTAGACCGACAGTCACTAATTTGAGCATATATATTTAATTTGATGATAGATTGATGTGATTCTAATTCTAGATGAAAGTATATTCCTATATGTACCTCCAATATAAATACGTTTTGATTCTATGAATAATTGATAGGTCAAATATTCCAGTGAACAACATAGGAGACAAAGTTCTAAGAGTGCTGAATTAGAATAGCCAGTATGTATTTTGGGCATAATTGTCTCGTACGATATCAAAATTGAGTTTTTAAAATTGTGTTGTAAACTAGATTCATCCATTTAGGAACCCAAAAAGTGACTGTCCCAACTCTGTTCTTGAGCTGGATACTCTACACCAAGTCAATATTTTGACCATATCTTTTTCGTTTGATGCCCAAATTGAAAAGTTCAAATTGGATTAGAAATTGGACTTCAATGAATAATTTGGATAGAAACATGTTTAAAAATGTGCCCAGATGGTCCCTCCAAACATGAGTGTCCCAATTGTGTTCTTGGTAAGTCCAACAAGCCAAAAGGCCACAAAATTCAATAAACACAATAGCTCCCAAACAATGATCCGAATGGGTGTGCATGCTTGTAGCGATATAATTTCAATGTAAGGCATCCATATAATTTTTTTTTTAGCATTTAATTCCTAAGTTGACCTACACGTGCATTTTGGAAGGATCTGCAACCAATCTGAAAATCAAGCTACAAATCCTCAAAGAGTGAAGAGTTTACAAGATATGAATAGACTATTGTAGAAAAACTTAAAATAATGTCTTTCAATGATACGTGATGTATTTTCATGAATCGAATGATATATTACATACCTCTTTAAAAAAAAAATCGATTTTTGTATGTAGATGACCTTCTTCAATGGATTTCCGTTGAATCCTTTAATATAATATTCATTCATCACGCCTTATTCCTCTTTACAAGATTCTGACAAAAATAATATTATTAATATGGGTGGTTCTTACTGCATCATATAAATTTATTCCATGATTCATGTGTTCTACATACCTTGGAGATAGTGGCATGAGAACTCTCGACTTACTATCCCCTTTTACCATGTACTTCAAGCTACACTGTGAATGCAATCAAGGAACATAAAAAAAATCAATATCAAATCTTGCTATTGCACCTTGAAAATCTCTCTGGTAACGGCACCAAAATGTTGGTGAAATCAATTGTCCTTTCAGAGTATCAATTTCATCAAATAATTAATTATCAACCAAGATGAGTCTTTTCTTTTAAAGGATCTCTACACTATGTGTAGATGTCAAAGCTTAATATAACACCGATTTTTGAAGTACTAACTACAATAAAGTAAACTTATTCTATAAAATTTAATCTAACTGCTCACACTCAGTCACACTTTATCAATACCATTCGTTAACTCTTCTAACTGAATCCAACACAAACCTCTAAATTTCATCAAATGCAATGATCAGTCACATCAAATCAATATAGTCCCTATGCTTCCATGTAGAGATGAATTTAAGGCTATGCTATTGATTGGTTATTATAGTCTAGAGTAGTGTAAACATTAAAAACAAATAGAATAGATCCCTTAACGATGAAAGTGAGAAAGCAACTTTGATCTACCTAGGATTGATACAGGTTCAATTACTCAATCTCTTTGTAAGATATCTGTGCAACACATCATAATTGCAGAACTAAAGAATTAATATATTGTCGGCAGTAAAAGAAACTAATTTATCTTGCAAAGTAAAAGACCGTGCATAAAATCAAATTTTAGAATTAAAGAAACACACACCATTAAATCACATTTGCATAAATAAATAAATCATACTTATGAAAATAAACTAGAACACACAATATAAATAAAAGAATACTATATTTCATAATGCTCTCATCTCATGGAGCGAGATATTTCTCCCAAGAAGAGAGTATCAAGATAATATCTATAACATCATAAAATAAACTAAATTACACTACACAAAAAGTAAAAGAACTACAATCTACATCAACACAAAATCTTGAGAAAAATAATCTATTCCATCATGAATTGGATAATTGCTCTAAGGGTCCTCCCCTTGGAATGAAAAATGGGCTCTTATTTATACACGAGTTCTTCATAACAAATAATAAATGAAGATCCAAAATATCCTCATGAAGATCCACAATATCTTCATGAAGATCCAAAATATCCTCAATAAATTGCTAATAATTTGGATCTCAAAACTACTTCAAAGCTAATTCCAAGATTTGTTAACTCCTATGCTATTTAGGATACCGTTGAAGTCAAATTCGAATTTGGGAATAGAGGTTATAATAAAAAAGTCAAAACTCATCCCAAATGTCTTCTAATAGCTCTTGACTTCTTAGATCCATCATATATTTGATGGAAATATTCAAATCTTAGTGGATAAGCCAAATATGCACTCATATCCACCTCCATTTGTCGTGTTTAATTAAAATCATAATTTGGAAAATGAGAAACATGTAGAATAATGAATTTAAGAAAATGGGTTTATAATAATTCATCATTTACAATTAAACAGATAGTTTCTCTTTGACATCTTTTCCAAGGTGACTTCATAGTTTGTGGTCAACTTCTGCATCTACAAAACACAAATCTAAAACAGTTCCCACATTACGTCATTATTCATATGCAAGCAAAAAATAGGCTAATTCTTCCAAATGGTAATCAAAACTCAATGAGACACTAAGAAATGTAATGGAAACCCCTTTAAACAAAAATCTTGCAAATAGGCATAAAAATGATTAAATATAGGTTCATTGGTATGCAGAATTAAGGGTCTAAAAGTGAGGGAAAATGATAGATAGAAAAATATGTCAATTCCATGTCCCAACACTAGATGTACTCTTTGGTGCTCGGCCCCTTTCCTCAAAACTTGGGCTCCAACAGGACCCCAACACTATGTTTGGATTACCCTCGAGCCAAGATTTAGTCTTTAAAAATAGCTTGTTGGACTAAAGGTAACACTTGAGTGATATTCTCGGTGAAATCGGTCATCTGGACATCCAACTACTCCACAACCTATATTAATATATTGAAATCCTTATGAAATTGCACAATCTATTCCAATGTAGCAGACTGTAGCTAATGTTGCTTAATCTCCCCTAGTGCAACAAATTTCTTTAACTTTTCATGCACTTCTATAAATTTCAAATATTGCTTCTTTGTTTGATCTTCAAATTGCATAATTTGGTTGGTTACCTACTACTGCTTTGCATAGGTCGACACTATCATTTTGGTTAAGGCCAATATTTCTATCATGGCATCTATCTTTGTAGACATGGGTTGGATTTGTCAATGATTTATTTTTGTTCTTCACTTGATCTTCCTAGGTATTTATTTTATCTTGTTTCTGAGTGGGTCCTAGGGATTCTTGCAGATAGATCCATAATTCAAAGCTTGTGTCGACCAATTTTGACATTCCTTGTACTTGATTCTTAGCTTTCCCAAAACTGTTTTCTGATTGAACTATTTGTTGCTTTGACTCTGCTTGTTCTGGAGTCTCAGTTGTTCATCAGTATTGCGTTATGTGTGCACAGTCCTTGGATTAGGGTCTTGATTTCTTTACACTACACTTTTTCCGATTCCTACACAAGTTCTTCTTGTTTTTCCTCATGCACTACCATATACACATCCTCTACTACTGCTTCCAGGAAAGTATGCTCGATGATTTCTTTAGAGCTTTTTTTAATATCACTGTAAGATCTGCTTAGTTCCAAATGGTGTGTTTCCATTTCTTGTGTCAATGTGACGACATAATATTGTGGCTTCTAAAATGGTACCTATGAAATATTTGCCTAAATTCTAGAGCACCTCAGTGCTAAGGATGAATAATCCTATGCTTCCTTAATGCGTACTACTCAAGTATTTACACTTAGAAACTTCTTCTACATCATTTGTTTACCCCGCTGGTCTGTACCTAGTGTAGAATCCCATAGAGTGTCATCTAATTCCATGTTTGAACCTTGTTGGCTTGGAATTCCCAACTACAACTTCGATTTAATATTTTACAATTTCTTAGATGAGCCCAATTGAATTACCTATTCGGAATACAAGTTAAATACAATTGTGTTGATGATGTCTTGGAGTGCCAACTCTTGTGTCACCGGTCCTGTCTTCTTAGGAAATATTTGTTGCTTAATACTCTGACCTTTTGGAGATGGCATGTGATCTGGCGACCTAGAATTTTCCTCTGCATGTTCCTCTTGTGGCTCTTTCTCTCATGTAGGTTCCTCTTGTTGTGACTATTGGTTCTTCCCATTACATCTACTATATGTACTTTTATTTGAAAATGGAAGAAACTACCTAAAATTTTGTGCCTTATGTACTTGGTAATACTTATTTAACACTAGCTCCTACATCCTATCCTACATTATTACTTTTATAATTGACATGAACTTACATATTTTCTTACCCTTGTGGGCCATGATAGGGATTGAGATGACTTCCATTAAAGAGTCCTTTTATTGGCTAGCTTGTTAGAGTGTCAAGCTTTGCTATGCCATCTTCTATAATGAACAATATCTAGAATGGACCCAAATGTATTATCTGCAAATTTCTTGGGTTTTTGTGAAACTTAATGTCATACATGAGAACTAGTGCACCAAGTTTGAGGATCTTGTTCTTGATATTTCTGTTGTTCCGTGATTTTTTACCAATTGGTTTAAACCTGCAAGAAATTGATCCTCTTCCAACTCCATTAATTCAGCCAGGATGTGCTAAAGTGATTCATCATCTATCATCTTTGTAGCTATGTAAATGCACAAGATCAGGATAATAAAATCAAGCGACATCACATCTTCCTTACCATGTACTATTCTGAATGGAATATTCTTAGTGAGCCTTTTGCATGTTGTTCTTTAATCCCATAACACTATTGTAATGTGCCGATCCTAGTCATCATGATGTAAATTACTTAACTTCATAAGCTCCTGCACCAAAATATTGCTAAATGCATCCACCAGAAATATGATCCTTGCATCGAACATGTGGTCGAGCTCCTTGCGCACTTTCTCCTTGTACCGAGGGTTCAACTTGTATGGTATCTTTTTGAATTGCTTAATTATTAGCTCCTTCTTTGAGATGGATTTTATTTTTTCCTAGATAACTTGTTATCCTGCTCAACTCTAAGAATTTGCACGAGAAAATGTCATCATACTCCTTCAACAGGTTGACCACTTGGATGACCATCTCTTGGTCCTAGTAGTCACCTATGAATTCCATCATTGGTTCAACCTTTATTCCTATGTTATACTTTTTAGTATTTAGAGGTTCCATTAATTTGGCACAGTGTTGGTGGATGGGTTGTTCTGTACGACTCATTTCCCTATAGTTTCTTTGATTTCTATCCTGCACGGATTGTCCTCCTCATCCATGTCTGTGCTTCCCACATTCCAATAGTAGATAGGTTGATTATGTTGTGGCAGATTCTTATGGTACATGTAGACTAGTTTCTATATGGGTCTCTCCCTGAAAATGAAGTGTTTCATGGGATGGATAATTATGTCGAAGTCAGGGTCTGCTGTGTTGAATTTAAATGTGGCCATGAACTATGTGCTTACCTTTTCCCAACTTCTTGTTTGTTGTGTATGCTCCGTATACACACCAACTGTGCAATATGACATCTAGAGTAGAGATACACCTATGTACCCAATGGTTGAATAAGACACTCTTCATTGTCCACTTTTGTTCAAAGTAGTCCAAATGCTCCTTGGGGTCCTCCATACTCTTGAACATGTTCATCAATTCAAATTATGTAGCAGGTTGGAACCTCACCTTTATGCATGTCTAAACCTGTTCCCAGCTGCAGAGGTCCTCTCTATGTCTCACCCACAATCATGCAGGTGTGCCCCTGAATACTATCTCCATAGCTTTGAATATTTGGGCCCATGGTGCTTATTCTTCCATTTGATCTAGAAAGGTGTCCACCCTTTATATCCCATTTTATTTTGGTGGGTTGCATAGCTCCAACCTAATCAAAAGCACTAACATGGTAACCAAGGTGCATCTCCATGAGGATACTTCATACAACCGATTCTGCCATCGGTCCAATGCATCCTATGAATCTGTATGAAAGGAACAAACACTGCCCCAACTTATTTATCCATATGCAGTGTGGTTCACATAGTTCTCCATTCTTCCAATAACATTGTAAATATTTTCAATCTCAATGTTACTTATGTCATCCTTCATGAGCTCTATATAGTGCTTTGCCTTTGTATCATCAAGTAGGGCTACTGCTCATAGTTCCTTGGTATCAAATGACATGGGATGCTACTTCTAATTCATAATGGTGTTGTTGTAAAAAATCTAGTTTATCCTTAACAATGATGGATAGAGATCGATATCTTCCACATTTGGAAACCTATCGTTGGGATAAAGTTTATACTGGTTCTCCACCTTGATTTGCATGGGGGACCACCCAAACTATGGTTTTCCCATCATCTCTTGGGACTTCTTGTGCAATATGTTGACATCTAACCCTAGGTCAATCATCACATCCTTCATTTCGTACCCTCCCAAATCAAGTATCAACAAAAACTCCTTTCTTGTCCATCTTTTCTTACTTACCCATTTCACATTCCTCTGAAGAGGTGGTGTCAAAATGGGATCCTCCATTTCACTAAGCGTTACTAGTTTCATGAGAAAGCTAGTCATTTTACTTGTAGTCTTGAGGATCATTCAACACCCTTAAAAAACATTGTATAAATCTACTTACTTGATCCTCAGAGTTAGAATTCTACACCATGCTTCACTGTTATTCCTGCTAGCACGCAATTCACTATTTCTCTTTATCAGGCATATTGCACAATATTTCCTCCTCATGTAGCCTCTTCCATCAATCCTCCTCTTCACATAGGATGCATAGTTAGTATTCAATTTGCATTTTTTCATAGTGCATCTCCTCTTCCCGCAAGGCTTCTTCTTCAACTGCTTTATGTGCATCACACAAGAGCTATCTCTAATGCTCAACATCCAATTTTGGTAGAGCCTATACAAATTTGTTTATCCTTGGTTTGATTGGTTGGTTTGCGTAGTGTGCTCTGAAGTTGTCTTCTCCTATCTTCATAGCCCCCCTAGTTACTGTATTAACATGGGAAGGGCCTTGTTCGTTTCTATCTTCCCAGGATTTAGATGTCACCATATTGTAATGACGCTTATTTTCTTCCCATTTTTCCACCAGATCAGGACAATCCTTTGTCAAGTGCTCTATTCTATGGCATTATTCACATAGGTCACGGGGTTGGTTCAAAATATTTCCAAGTGGCATGGATATCCATACTTGAAGCATATGACCTATCTACCTCCTCCTCCATAGCCTTGTCATTCCCCCTGATATCCATCGTGCACTGCTCCCTTATTTCTTCCTTGGTTAGGTCCCTTATTGTCTTCTATGCCTTGGACCCATAATGGATTAGTCATATGGTCCTTCATTAGTTGTAGTGCATGAAATTTATTAATATGATCCCCAACTGAATTGAAAAATTCACAGAATAGGGTATCCACACAACTTTGATACTTCTGTAGTGTCGACCATTTTGGAGGCAAGTGTGCCCATGTTCTGTAGATATCACACCATTATTATTTAGGTCATGTTGGGAATGGGTTCGGCGCACCAGTATCGATGTAATTGTTCAAGGCCAGGAAATAATTCTTGTGGTGGCATTTTGTCCTATAGAAGCTACACCACACATTGTTATGAACATATTTCCTTCTTGATAGATGTTGTAACTGTGCAGTCAATGAAGCAAGCTATGATTTCACCTATGCTATTTTGACTAATGACTCTTCTCATGTAATGGTTTCTAAGTGCATTTGCAATATTTATAGCTTTTGTTTAGGTTTCCACCTTCTTCTACATCAGGGGAACTTTGATGTGTGATCCAATAAGCCCACAATGAACCACTCTTGGTGCTACACACAAGGAACCTAAAAGATGAAGCAATCCAAGAGGATACTGAATCTTTGGTCATAGTCCCATACATACTCATCAACTTTTTGTTTGATTTACTTTATCTTAGTGATACACTAAGACTCTGATTTCATATTCTAAAACTCCCTTAGAATATCCTTCTTAATTGTTGCTAGAGGTCTTAATTTCCCCAGAGCTAGCATTGTCTTGTATTTCATATACCAACTCAGAGCTCAGTCTCTGAACATATTTTATAGATGCATAATATTTTCCTCTTCATTAGTGATCTACTTCACTAACCATATAGCCTCATAGATTAACCATTGTTGGTTAAAATCATGTTTTCCTATCCCATGGAAGACAAGAAGTCTTAAGGTGGAATTTGATTTCATCTCCATTCTGCTAGGTACTGGTGAGATCGTTACTCTTGTTGGAATTAATGTGGTGGGAAGTGTAGTATCTTCTTATAAATTCCATGTTTCTAGGGTAGAACTGACTTCTACTCCTCTGGTTGCTTCACTGTCTTCTTTGAGGCTTACTTCTTGCTTAAAATAGGTTAACAAACAGGATTCTTGATTAGCTAAAGGGTGAAAGGGGGTTGAGATGAAGAGTTCATTTCTTGTAGGTACGTTCCTTCTCATAACACTAAACATTGGAGATGACAATTCCATCCGCATAGTCTTTACAACAATCATTTGAGTTCCTACACCTAACTACACCTCCTCTTCTTCTACATCCTCTAGGTTTATTCCTCTACTTTGCCTCTATGGGTCGATCTCACTGTCCTCTTTTGAGATTTCACTATTTTATATCTGATGCATGATTGGGGGTATTTATTCTATTGCACACTCTTCTTGCATAGACACCTCGCACCCTTCTCATTCATCTGACCCTCTACGCATCCTCTTGGCGTAGTCTTTTCTTTGGAGTTATTCTTTCCTCTTTTATTGGAACTATTCTCCCCCTTCGGCAGCTTTCCACTTTTCCCTTGTTTGATCAAATGCCTTATCTCTACTCTTCTTTCATACATTTCCTCCCTTTGTATTTTATTCTCTTTCAGATCCATCAATATGCTACCTACTTCCCCACTTCTTCATGTAGTACCCCCTCAGCATGGAGTTTATGCTACCATAGTTGTAATACCCCATTTTGACCCCACAATGTAAATTTGTAAATATTGTTGTAAAAGGCTAGAAGATAGAAACAAATGTTCAGGATCACCAAGACTATGTAAATATGTACATTTTGATATTTATATAAAAAATCTAATGGCTACAGAGGAAGGACAAATAAGAGATGGGGGGGCTATGAATCCACAAGAGGGGAAGTGGTAGTGGGGTTATTCTTATTTTCCAAAATTTAGCAATTTTAAACTAAGTGTTTAAACTTGGATTAGGAGCCATGATTTTCCTAAGCATTATTTAATTAGGTTAAGAATGGTATTAATGGGGGAAAAGTGGTCACATGTGGAAAATCCACATGTCAAGATAAACCATGTCCCTAAAAGTGAGAATGCAATCTTGGGAGGGGTTCGTTCCTTCATCCAACTTCCACCATTTGAACTATCTTCTTCTTCCTTGCCATCACCTTGAACCTCATAGCTTGGTACCTCTAATAGAGATCCGAGAAGCCATTGATGAATACAAATTATTCATGCCATTAAACTGAGTAGATTGGTGGGTGTGAGAGAAAGTTCGCTTGTAGTTGGTGCCCTGGATTCCCAATTCAGAGGCTTCCTATCCATCCTATTTTGGAGCACTAGAAAGGAACTAGAGGTTTCCCAAGGGAATGTTAGCTCAATAAAGGGAGTTTGTTCTTGGCGTTCTTCAGGCTAATGGGAAATGGGAATTGAGGATTGGGACAATTGTGGGGGGGTTTCTCCGTTAGTGGGGTGGATTCCATATGGAGCTAAATAAAATATATGGTAAAACACTTAGCCCTTGTGGATTGATAGCCCCATCTCGGGGGTCTATTGTCAAAGTAATATTTTGCTCGATAGTGCCTATGGATGTGAGAGGAACGTCCTTCACCTGTAGCCATTGGGATAATAATTGCTTTAAATATAAGTATCTATTTGAATACAAATCCCATGGTTTAATTCTATGTTCTGTGTTATTTAATTTATTTTTTATGAATGTTAAAATGAAAGGAATTTCTTGGCATGGCATGTAGGATTTATTTATGAATTTCATGTAAATGATTAAGATTTCTATATGGTTATTTGGGCCACTACATGTTTTTTTTAAAACTCCACTATGTAGTTGAATGTATTGAATAAAAACGAAATTGGATATCCATCTTTAATATAGATATGTTTTTTTTAGTAACCCGTAGTTTCAATGGGTCAAATGAGGCTACGAGGTATGTTACAATAGTGTTAGGTCCCATGGTCATCAACCCTTTCTTAATGAACAACATATTGATCCACACTAGGATTTCTACCAGAAACATTTTTCTGGGACATGCCTCAAACCTAGCTTATGCACAACTCTAGGATTAACTATACTGTATGGAAAAATTGACAATATACCCTTCATTCACTTGCTAAAACCCAAAATATGCTGCCCTAGACCATTTATTTTCTAGATTTTTCAACTCTTCTACCCTGTTCCATGTCTAAACTATTGGATCTGGTCTTCTCCTGGTATTGATTTCAGTTTTCCTTTGTCCCACTCATGTAACAAACAAGAAAATTCACCAAAGAAATTTTCATGTAGATCGGAGTATATGTACCTTTCATTCCATCATGTTAGATTGATTGGCGTCCTCTAGTATCCTACTACGGGAACTCATCCTCTTTTATATCCAAATATTCCATGACATCATATTTTGTGGGTTTCCACATCATTCTTTCATCCCACCTCTATGATCCCAATGTAGGTCTCGGCAGCAAAACCAATTGTTGGTTGGTATTAGTTAGACCTAGGGTTCGAATTGCTACATTAACAAGTAACCTATAGGATTCTAAATTTTCAATATCCTAAATATAGGATAAGGTCTCACCCAAGATGTGTAGATGAATCATAATTACCCTCATATGCGGTGCATAGAGGAGGATGGGGGTTACTCTCCATTTACCTAATAATTCATCTACTTACTCATGCATGCAATATAGTAAACAAATTAACATTCATCTCTCAATAGAAAACAGGAATTCATCACAACTCATAACCATAAATAGATTGCATAGAATGTAAGGGAACAAACTTTCTATTAATCATTAAGCAGAACTAAGTACATTCTACATCATCAGTTGGGCATATCAGAAAAATTCCTATTCATCTCTATTGCTTAAGTGTTTCTCATGAATACATAAAAATTCATAAACAAAAGAACATAACACAACCCAATAGAACCAAACCTAACCCATAACAAATGATGCCTATACATAGGCTCATGCTCCTTTCCAGATCACTATTCCATGTGTGGACCTGGTAGTGTGCAAAATTCCATGCATGGGTTGCTTATGACATAAGTCATGATATTCCCATGTCATGGTCTCCTTGGCATGCCCCTTGTTTCTAACTATACTCTTTGGTGACAAACCCCTTTCCAAAATGTGGGTGCTAACAACAAGAAATCTTCCAAATTTCTTGACAAATAGTGTTTCATAATCAATATTAAATCATTTGAAGTTCAATTTCATATGATGATTGGTTATCTTTGCGTACCATGCACAAGGTGACTATTTTAGGACATACAAAGATTTGATGATCTTGCATACCTTCTATTCTTGTCCCTTCACAACAAAATATTTTAGTTGAGACATGAAGAAATCCTCTTTCAAGTCTCCATTCAAGAAAGCAATCTTCACATCCATTTGATCAAATTTCCACCCATTTCATGTATCTAAATCCAATAGAGTACGATTGGTATCCTATTTTTCTATGGGGGGGATTCTCCTTCTTTGTGCACAAAACCTTTTTCCATAAGACTATATTTATGCTGGTCAAGTGATCCATCTAATTTGTACTTGTTCTTATAGACCCACTTGCAACCAATTGGTTTGATTCAAAATGGAGATTCCACTAAATTCCATGTCCAATTCTTGATGAGAGAATCATATTAATTCTACATGGATTCTTTCCACTCATTATGAGAAGCATCTTCTTCAAAGGAAGTATTCATATAATCTACATCACCTCCATTTGCTTGTCTTGTTGAAATTCCAGTTCCTATATTTCCAACTTTATTAGCAGGAACACTTTTAAGTGTATTCATTACCCACTTTGGAATTTTTTGTAAGGGTTCGATATACTTAGCTGGAGGTGCTTCATTCTATTCAAGATTCAATATTCTAATCCTCTCAATTAGATCATCCAATTTAACCTTCTATATTGGTGAAGTGGTAGGTATTTATTCGTGAGGGGGAGATGGTGTTACAAAAGTAGATTCCAAATATTGATCCAATATATGGATCTCCCCTTCAATATGTGGAATGTCATTGTCAAATACAATATATTTTTATGGAGGTTTCCCTCTTGTGGATAGGTGATAACTCCCTTGGATCTTTTCCCCGATCCAAGATAGACAAAGGGGTATACAACTATGATTTCATTCACTAGATCTCATGCTTATTCACACACAAAAAATGAAGAGCAAAGAAAGAAGAAGATCATAATTTGGTGTAGGAAAAGCCTCTTGGTGTTGATAGCTTCCCAAATTGATGAAAACTTGATAGGCCTTGCTCTAGCTCCACTTGGTTAGAAATATGCACACACATAGACCACAAAACAATCCTATGAAAATCCTTTCAACGTACATAATATTTGCATATAAATGGCATATAAAATTATATCTAAACCAAATCTATGAATATCTAATCCAAATCCAATAAGGTCTAATATGATTTAATCAAGGGATATCATATCACATCATCACAAGCATATATATCTAAGAAATCACATCCATAAGAAGATGCATGTGTTTGTGGGGGGATGCATATATAGATGTAATGAATAACAAGAGAGAATACATCAAATCATACCTTGATTCTCCATGTAGATCTCCTCCAAGCTTCTTGATTCAAACCATCCTTGACTCATACCAATGAACTGATCACAATGGATGTAGGATGTGCTAGGGATTCCTTCAACATAACAATACTTAATCAAGAGTTTCCCCTTTCTCATAGAATGACATCAATGTATATATATATATATATAAAGTGAATGAAGGGACGATGAGTGTAGATCCCTAAGGACAAGTAGGCTCGAGTTGCTGTGTTATTTCTTATGTCCAAATGAGTTGGAGTCTATTCATATCAATGATCCCCCCAAAAATCATCCAAAAACCATGTGACGAAAGACCATCACCCACCCAAGGAAGTGCAGGGAGTGATGGCATCACTTCGCAAGAGGCATGCGAGGGGCGATGGCAGGGTGACTATCACTCCTTCATAGGCATGCAAAGGGTGATGATGGACAAAGATGACCAAGATAAGGGTGAATGAAGTGTTTTTACATCTGATCAAGCATGTTTGGTATCTAAGGAGATCATAGGATGGAAAATAAGGGTATAATAGATGCCCTCTAAAGTGTGAGGTCAGAATATTGAGAAACTAATGTCTGAAACACTTTACAAATAATAATATGTCAAGGTAAAGAAATGAAAGCAAGAAAATGGAGAGGAACTACAATCAATCATCAACCATGTATATATATATATATATCATCCCCAAGATAGGCATACCCATTCTAGACAAAAATACTACTGAATATGGTTTCCAATAAAGTACATTGTAGATCCATGTAATAATATGCAAGATCATGACCACAAAAAAGTACACAATGGATCGATGTCATAAAAAGGATCAAATCCACAAACAAATACAATGTGGATCTATGTCGCAATATACAATCAGGAGGACATATAACGCCATTTATATTGCTCAGATGGTCCTCATACATAGTCATAATTGGTGATATGAAATCCAACATAGATTGGGAGGGGAAACGAGGTTGAGTGATGCAACCCCTCAACCCAAGGTCTTTGTCTCAGACCCCAATGGTGTGATTCTACAACATATGAATAGATTTTTTGATTTCAAACATGCATAATCTGTATGATTACCAATCAATGATGTTTAAAATTAATAGACATGAGGTAATCCACCGACGATGATAATGGATCCCAAGATACCTAGTACATTCTAGTGAGTGTGAATAGATGGATTGATTTCAAACACTCGTAGAATTGCTCGATTAGGAGTCAATGATATTTACCCCTTCTTGAACAGAAGGAAAAAATACCACTGATGAATGCAACCTCCAGGGTACTATGCTTTCTAGATTCACTTCTTAGAAATGGATTTGGTGTAAATAGGAAGGAATCTGTCGAAGGAGGGCCTTAATTTATCCCCAATCATTTGACATGAAACAAACATCGAGACATGTGATAAATATATAGAATATCACCAAGTATAATATACTAAATCAGGGATGGATGACACATAAGGTCAATGGGACTAAAGAATGGCCAACCCAGGATGACAGTCCCTTGAACATATAACATGATGAGATGCACCTGCAACAATTAATTAATAAGAATATGCGAAATAGCAGAAATAATAGAACATAATCACTTTTATATTGATCATGGGCCACTTCGAGGGGGAAACCTCCTTTGAGCAAGCTCAATACAATTAACTTCATGGTGCCTTCAATGACCTCAACACACACTTATATACTAAGTTTATGCCCAATACTATGAGTCAAAACCATGGGACATATAATACTACTTGTCGACTTACAAAGCATATGTGTCCAATACTATGGGTCAATACTATGGGCTAATATAAACTACGGATCAACAATTACTTCGGGACGACTTACAAAGCATATGCGTCCAACAACAATATACTAACATAGTAAAGAGAAGGGTTGACATAGGTTCCTAACATCCCCTCTCCCTTAGAAAAAGCTTTGTCCTCAAAGCTTTGGTTGGAGAAATTGCTGCAGAATCTGAAGGAGTGGTTCCCCGGTAGCATCCTCGGTTTGCATTTTGGGCCACTGACGCCTTTGGAGTGTCAAAGAGGATTGCTTGGAAGGCTGTAGATGAAGAAGAACCCTGTCACCTGCGTGGAAAATGCGCTCAGAACGATGCTGATCGGCTTGTTGTTTTCGGCGAATTCTGGCCATGTGAAGATTGTCCTGCAGAATGAGAAGAATCTAATCGCGGTTTTAAAGAACCGAGTCAATTTCCTGAACTAGGGAGCTGCTAAGGGTGTATGGAAGAAGAATTGGCGGTGTTTGTCCATAGATTGCTTCATATGGTGTCCTTTGAGATGTGGTATTGTACCACCAGAGTGCTGCTAGGAAATCCATAGAAATAGTTGGCCAAAGCTGTGTAGGGATGGACAAGGGTTTGATCAATCCCAAAAGGAGTGTCGTTTCCCCCTTGTTGACTTGGAAAGTATCATCGTTAGACACCATCTGTTGAATTGTCATTTTTAGTCCCGGCCAAAAGAAGTTACATTGTTCCTGGTCATACATTTTGCAGAACCCAGAGTGCCCTGTTGATGAAGAAGCATGGAGTTCATAGAAGAGATAGCCCTGTTGAACATATTGCAACCAATTTGGAACAAGAAGAGAAAGAGCTGTAAGAGAAACTGGGTCATCAATTGTGCGAGAAGGAGCATCTTCCACCATATTGTCCTTACCCTTCTTGTAAGTGATCACATAGGGATAACCCATTGCAGGTGTGTTGGGGAGGAGATCCATTGTTCCAAAATTTTTTATAGATGTGTCATGTATGATGTTGATGACTCCTTGCTCGTGCATATGCTGTTATAATATCCTTCTCATTAAGGGGGAGTGTTGAGATATTGTGACTTCAAAGAATATTATAATTGTACTTTATTATTCCGGAGATGTTTCATTCCTCCGTAAAGATCTTATTGTATATCCGGAGATGTTTATTCCTCCGTCAGAATGTGGTAACTCGGGTTATTAGACTTCCCTAGTGGAGGTCGGCCCTGTATGTGTTATGTGGGTCAAAGGGTTATTAGACCACCCTAGAGGGGTCGGCCAAGTCAGTTGTAGTGGGGTATTTAACCCATTGGTTAAATACGAGCCTACATGTACTTGTGTAAAAGATATGTCAGAGTAGTGTATAAATAGAGGAGGTGTATTCCTCATTTGATACACTCACACACTTGAGAGAGGCACACTTGTGGAGGAGAGGTCTGCTATGGTGGAGGAGGAGATCATGTCTTTGGTTTGCATCTTTGTATATTGCTGGTCATCTATATTGAGGAAGCTTTACTGGGTTTTCTACCCCATGAGGGTTTCCCAGGATAAATCTGTGTCTCTTGTGTTTATGCTATGCTTGTTGTTTCTTCAGTGATCCTGTATATGCTATTATTGTGAAATGGAATGTAATGCTGCTATTTTATGTCTTATTATATTAAATTTTAACATGGTATCAGAGCTAAACTGAAGGAAGGCAAGGTATGGCACTTACAACACTTGCTTTACTTATGACAATTTGAAGGTTAGGATTTTATATAGAAAAAACCAGTCATTGTGGAACTTTCGCTATAAATCCATATTGGCGAAGGTTCAGGATCTGAAACCTTTACAGGTCATAGATAACATCTCCAGGTATCCTGTGTCCAAAGGGAACCCTCATATTCGTTGTACTTTGTAAGTTATGATCAGTACAAGTTAGGGTTTCTGCCTCTTCCAGATCTCAGTCAAAATCAGGTGACCTAGGAAAAAAGGTCATAACTTGGGCTAGGAATATCCAAATGAAATTTCGTAAAAAGTGATAGGTAGTACAAAGACTGTACTATCTCAAGAAACATATTCAGAGGCCGAAGCTGAACCAGTGACATGTGGAACGCCGTACAAGTTCACTCCCCTGTTTTATCCCATAAACAGGTCACGTTACGACACTTGGCATAAATCTCTCTCAGAGAGTCCAATTGAGGTCAGAACTATCAGGATGGAAATATAACAAAGCAAGCTATCTCATAAAAACATTTCAGAGGCCGAAGTTCAAACAGTGACACGTGGCACTCCGTACAAGTTCGCTCTCCTGTGTTATCCCATAAAAATGTCATGTTGCGACACTTGGCATAACTCTCTCTCAGACAATCCAATTGAGGTCAGACCTGTCAGGATGGAAAGATGACAGGTTAGGCTACTGCAGAAAATGTTTTCAGACCCTGTGGAGTGAATATTTCAGAGTTATAGCAGAAACAATCAGGTACATATTTCTATCAAAACATAATTATTTTCGGAGCACCTTTATTCATGGCTTCCGGAATTTAGGGTTTCGGAGAAAGTTAGAATTTTTGGAATCGGAGTCCACGGCTGAATGCTACTTAGGAAAATTGAAATTTAGAGACCAAGATCAAACTTTTGGTTGGGTAGAAGACCAGGCTTGATCAAACCCTAGTTCGGGATTGTGATCAGAAAGATGGAAAATTAGGACTTCAGCAAAAGTTGGAATTTTTGAAGTCTGCAACCTCAGTTGGAAGCTCCTACGAAAAATAAGAGTTTAGAGCCTTGGATCGAACCTTTTGATTGGACAGAAGGGTGGGATTCATCAAACCCTAGTTCAGGTTCCTTTCCAGAAGATCCAGAAGTTTCGAAGGCAATTTTGAGGGGTCAAATTTTGGAGATTTCAAAATTGAAGAATGCTAGTTTGATCAGCTCAGCAAGACACATTCTTCCATCCATTCAGAAGTGTGAAAGTCAAAGATTGAATTTTTAGGGTTTCTCTAGCAAACCCTAATCAAGATCCAGATCAAGTTTCAGGGGGAGTTGAGGCTAAGGCCTTACATAAGAAGACTACAAAAAGTCTCGACAGGTATGACTTAAGGAGGTTCAGGTATGCCTTGAAATCTGATTCTTGATTAAGTTCATAATGTGTTTGTCTTCATGTTATTTATTAGTACAATCTTGATTAATGTTATTAATTGTCTTATCACCCTAGTAACAATATGAATGCATGTGAATGATCGAAGACATTCATTGATTAGGGCTATATGATTGTACTTATGCATTATGGTGTTGTGTGAGGTTGATGTTGTATGCTAACAAGAGATAGGTACATCACAAAAGACAAATCAAGTTCCATGACCATGACAACATGAAGAGAAAGACTCACGAGGTATGTATGACTTTGTTATATTATGTTTAACCTACGAGACATGCAGGTTCTAGCTCAGGATCTCTAAATCATTGAAGAGATTGTTTAGGTATGTTGTACATAACTAAGCAGGTATACTAATCCAGGTATGTTTTCCTATGTCATGTTAGAATCTTACCTTGTGTTAGGATCCCTTATGTAAGTATACTTGGTATGATTGGTTAGTAATCAAGGGTTTATGCATATTATGTCTCTTATATTGGTTGATGATTTAACTAACTAGATCAAACAAGAATATGCATGAGTAAAAGAAGACTTCCTTGAAACCCTGAATACTAATGATCATGACTATACATATTCAAGATTATTTAGAATTAGAATGTTTTGATAATATTATGTATGTTTGTGTTTGAGATCATGAGGATGACACTAGTGTACACTTGAGCATGCACAGTGGTACAGAATGAATAGAAGTTCAGAAGACATACAGAAGATCAAGCGGGAGGCAACCACACAAACATAAAAGATAAGTATTTGAGTTGTTATTAGAAATAGTAAATGATATTGCTTGTATGCATATTTGTATTCCTAGTGTAAACATTCATAAAGCATTGAACAGTATACTGCTAATATGCATATGATTGGTAAGTTGGACAAACATTCCATTGTTACTTGTCTAGAATGAAACCTCTTTGCTGACATGCTGAGAGCTGTGCACACTCTCGGTAGTATGTTCTGGTAGGATATGGGAAAGTGTTGTGCCAAAGTATTGGTCAAAATAGTTGCATAACTATGTAAATGATATATGTATGCATAATAGGTTATCATGTCAATATGATTTGATGATTATGAAGTATTACTAATCATGTACTTAATTTTGATTTGTAGGAAAGATCATGATGTATGATGAATGATGAACAAGCGATGGATGTTCAAAAAAAGATTTACAAATCAAACACACTATAGAAAGCTTGTGGTTAAGAGATTCTCTTAGAAAGAGGAAGAGAATCATGATGAGATGTTTTGCTCCAAGGGACTAGATAAGACCAATCTCTTAATGATGTAATTAAAGAAGAAGTATGAATCAGGTTCTGTATGGGTACCCAGGATCAGTAGTCAATTGATGAGCTTAATGATCATCATGGGTGACGTGGATCTCAACCTTTGCTACAAGGTTGAATACGGCTTCTATACACATATGACATGGATGCAAGAAAGAACTCACCACAGAGTTCGAATGATTTTGAGGCTCATATTAGTAGACCCATCTGACAAGAGATGGCATAGATAGATATGCAGAAGATCACTCAATGTAGAGTGTGAATAATGGACAATTGACAGCTTCATGACAAAGATTGGGCTTTACTAGAAGTAAAGTTGTTCCTAACTTTTACCTTAAGGTTGTGGATGATGAACCTATCATACCATTATTGTATTACGATGATCTCTTTCTGACAAGGAATGAGAAACAGGTCATGAAAATGGCTGCAGAAATGAAAATGAAAGATCTCAGATTAATGCACTACTTCTTAGGTCTAGAAGTATGGTAAGATCCAAAAGGAATCTTTTAAATCAAGGTAAGTATGCTGTAAAGTTTCTAAAAAGATTTGATATGTTGGAGTATAAAGCCATGGCCACTCCCATGGACTCCAACTTGAAGTTATTAGTTAATGACTCATCGTATTTAGTGGATTTAACCCTATATAGACAAATCATTGGGTCATACTAGGCCAGATATATGCTTTGCTGCAAATACCCTAAGTCAGTATCTAGTAGAACCTAGAAAGGTTCACTTAATAGCTACAAAGCATGTAGTGAGGTACCTAAAAGGTACATTAGATTTTTTGGTCTATATTATCTTGGAGGTCATGAACTCCGTTTACATGGTTACTCAGATTCTAATTGGGCAGAAAGTGTCTCAGACAGAAAGAGTACATCAAGTGGATGTTATAGTCTTGAATCTGCCATGATCTCATGGTTCAGCAAGAAACAATCTAGTGTGGCTCTCAGTACTGCTGAAGCAGAATATATGGCTGTCTGCTCTGCCAGTTGTGAAGCAGTGTGGCTTCAGAAGCTATTATATGGAGTGTTTGACTTAGAAATGGATCCCACTATGATTATGTGTGACAATCAAAGCTGCACTAAGATGACTGAAAATCCTGTGTTCCACGATAAGTCGAAACACATAGAGATCTGATACTTCTATATACAAGATATGGTGCAAAGAGGAGCTATCAAGCTTGTATATATAAGCACTGAGGATCAGATTGCTGATATCTTGACTAAACCTCTGTCTCGAGTGAAGTTTGAATACTTTCGAGACAAGCTTGGAATAGTTCAAAAGAACTCTCCTCGAAAGGGGGAGTAGCATAGTATCTGATAACAAGTCTGTCTCATCAATGATGAGGTTACCTATTTATTGCACTTAGTTACTTAGAATTATTTAGATTTAGGAATCTTATATTTTTTTTCTTTTGATGATAGATGTATACATGTTTTTGATGATAGATGCATACATGCCTTTGATGTTAGATATACATGCTTTTGATGATAGATGTATACATGCTTTTGATGATAGATGTTATGCATGAGGATACATGTTTTGATGATGAGGATACATGTTTTGCTATACATGTTTTGATGATGAGGATACATGTTTTGTTATACATGTTTTGATGATGAGGATACATGTTTTGCTATACATGTTTTGATGATGAGGATACATGATTGACACATGTCTTAATGAAGTTCTTGGTAAACATGTGAGGGGATTGGATCATCCCTGGACTTCAGTCCGAAAGAAGAGCCGTAGACGTATGTCTTCGAGAATGAAGTTCTTGGTGAACATGTGAGGGGATTGGATCATCCCTGGACTTCAGTCCGAAAGAAGAGCCATATATGTATGTCTTCGAGAATGAAGTCCTTGGTGGACAGTTGAGGATTAAGTCATCCTTGGACGTAGTCCTAAATGTACGGTTGAGGATTAAGTCATCCTTGGACGTAGTCCTAAATGTACGGTGGAGGATTAAGTCATCTTTGGACATGGTCCTAAATGTACGGTGGAGGATTAAGTCATCCTTGGACGTAGTCCTAAATGTACGGTGGAGGATTAAGTCATCCTTGGACATGGTCCTAAATGTACGGTGGAGGATTAAGTCATCCTTGGACGTAGTCCTAAATGTACGGTGGAGGATTAAGTCATCCTTGGACGTGGTCCTAAATGTACGGTGGAGGATTAAGTCATCCTTGGACGTGGTCCTAAATGTACGGTGGAGGATTAAGTCATCCTTAGACGTAGTCCTAAATGTACGGTGGAGGATTAAGTCATCCTTGGACGTGGTCCTAAATGTACGGTGGAGGATTAAGTCATCCTTGGACGTGGTCCTAAATGTACGGTGGAGGATTAAGTCATCCTTGGACGTGGTCCTAAATGTACGGTGGAGGATTAAGTCATCCTTGGACGTGGTCCTAAATGTACGGTGGAGGATTAAGTCATCCTTGGACGTAGTCCTAAATGTACGGTTGAGGATTAAGTCATTCTTGGACGTGGTCCTAAATGTACGGTAAGGATTGGATCATCCTTGGACTTTGGTCCTGTCAACTGAGCCGTAGACATGAGGTCTCCGAGAATTGATAGGACTGGATCGTCCCTGGACTTCGGTTCAAAAGGTACATGATAGGACTGGATCGTCCCTGGACTTCGGTTCAAAAGGTACATGACAGGACTGGATCGTCCCTGGACTTCGGTTCAAAAGGTACATGACAGGATTAGATCGTCCCTGGACTTCGGTTCAAAAGGTACATGACAGGACTGGATTGTCCCTAGACTTCGGTTCAAAAGGTACATGACAGGACTGGATCGTCCCTAGACTTCAATTCAAAAGGTACATGACAAGACTGGATCGTCCCTGGACTTTGGTTCAAAAGGTACATGACAGGACTGGATTGTCCCTGGACTTCGGTTCAAAAGGTACATGACTGGATTGCATCATCCATGGACGTATGTCATAAAGAGAGCAGGATTGATCACCCTGGAAAATGTTGATCGTATGATGACAATGCTGATGACGATGTTGTTGATCGTATGATGACGATGCTGATTGATCGTATGATGACGATGCTGTTGATCATATGATGACGTTGCTGATGTTCATATGATGACGATGTTGATGATTGTATGATGACGATGCTGATGATCGTATGATGACGATGCTGTAGATCATGATGAACCAGATGTTGTAGATCAAGATGATGTGACGACGCTGATGATCATGTGATGACGATGCTGATGATCGTGTGATGACGATGTTGACGATCGTGAGGATTCAGATATTGATGTTGCTGTAGTTGTTTGAGTACTGCAGAAGATAAAGGCTCAGTACTGAAGATGTTGATGTTCCAATATTGAAGATGTTCCAGTAACTGGTTGAGTTACTGATGATGTTGAGAAAGCTTCCAATGATTTATAGATGTATCATGTATGATGTTGATGACTCCTTGCTCATGCATATGTTGTTATAATATCCTTCTCGTTAAGGGGGAGTGTTGAGATATTGTAACTTCAAAGAATATTATAATTGTAATTTATTATTCCGGAGATGTTTCATTCCTCCGTAAAGATCTTATTGTATATCCGGAGATGTTTATTCCTCCGTCGGAATGTGGTAACTCGGGTTATTAGACTTCCCTAGTGGAGGTCATCCCTGTATGTGTTATGTGGTTCAAAGGGTTATTAGACCACCCTACAGGGGTCGTCCCAGTCAGTTGTAGTGGGGTATTTAACCCATTGGTTAAATACGAGCCTACATGTACTTGTGTAAAAGATATGTCAGAGTAGTGTATAAATAGAGGAGGTGTATTCCTCATTTGATACACTCACACACTTGAGAGAGGTGCACTTGTGGAGGAGAGGTCTGCTATGGTGGAGGAGGAGATCATGTCTTTGGTTTGCATCTTTGTATATTGCTGGTCATCTATATTGAGGAAGCTTTACTGGGTTTTATACCCCATGAGGGTTTCCCAGGATAAATCTGTGTCTCTTGTGTTTATGCTATGCTTGTTGTTTCTTCAGTGATCCTGTATATTCTATTATTGTGAAATGGAATGTAATGCTGTTATTTTCTGTCTTAGCATATTAAATTTTAACATTTTTCAGACTCGGGAGATCAGTCTTGATGCAGAAATAATTGCCTAATAGGTATGGCTTCCACTTCTGTACTGCACGCAAAATAGCCATCATTTCCTGTTGAGAGGTAGATGTGGCTACATTCTTACCGGAAAGGTCTCTTGAAGGCAGCAAGCTCATTGGTTCAAAAAAGATACCTGCATATCTATCCAAGGAAGTAGTGGAGACTGTTGATGGGTGCATCTGAATGGAATTAAGCTGAGCGATGACACCATGTGAATTCTTCTTAAGGATTTTTTCCAGGCGATGTGAACTAATGATGCAGAGAGACCCTAGTTGTAAGCCCCTAAATTTGTGTTGTGCCCCATTGACTTTAAACTGCATCCAAAGTTCAGCAAAATCCCATAAGATGGGGCCAAGTGTGCGTAACCATTGAACGCCCAAAACCACATCACATCCGCCTAAGGACAAGGAAAACATGTTGGAGCGTAGGTTATAATATTCCATAGAGATACGTACATTGTGACACTTCCCCTTGCAAGGTAAGGTGCCCCCATTGGCAACCATGACTTCAAAGTTGGAGCAAGGATGGACAAAACAATCAGTCTGTTTGGCAATTCGAGGGATAATGAAGTTATGCGTGCTACCAGAATCAATGAGTATGGTAAGAGGGAGTTTATTGAAGTATCCCCTAACCGGCATTGTTTGTGGGGTGGTGACGCCAGTTACAGCATGGAGAGAGATCTCGGGTGGGTCATCCTAAGATGGGGTGTCAACAAGCGGGTGTTGCATGTCGACCGGATCATCTACTGTATCTGTAGCTTCTTCACTAAGTTCTAAGGCACGCGGAGAATCCACATCCAAGAGATAGAGCTTTTGTTGAACACATCTATGTCCCCGAGTGAATTTCTCATCATAATTATAGCAAAGCCCTTTTTCTCGGCGTGCCTGCATTTCTATTTCAGACAAATGCTTGATAGGAGTTGGTTGAGGAGCAGGCTTGATGGGAGGTTGTTGGGAACCCATATTTCTGAAGGGAACAAAGGTGGGTTTGGAGTGTTGTTGAGCTGCGATCTTGTCCTCGGCCAACTTAGACAACCCTAGGACTTCCATCATTGTGTTGGGACAAAACATTTTGACCTCTGAGTGGATTTCATCCTTGAGACCACTGATAAAACAACTCCTGTAGAATTCATCAGACAATCCTTCTGTGTGATTGGCTAGTTTCTCAAATTCCATCTGATACTCTCTCACTGTGCCATTTTGGTGAAGTTTAGTGAGTGCTCCTGTGAAGTCGTCAAAAGCACTAGGACCAAATCGTGGCAAAATGAGTTGGAAAAAATCTGTCCATTTTGGCTCAGGATGAGCTTTGATGTACCAACGGTACCATTGAAGGGCTTCCTGTTCCAAATGAAAGGATGCAAGTGGAACTTTCTGAACATCAAAAGTATTATGCAGACTGAAATATTGTTCTGCTCGGTATATCTATCCAGTCGGATCAGTACCATTGAAGCGAGGAAAATTAAGCTTCGGCCCACGAAAATTGCTAGAAGCAGAGAACCCGGTGGCTGCAAAAGATTCTGGCTGTCTGGTATTGTTCATGGCTGAATGCTGAAGATGGAGGCTGAGAAATTTTTCATCCAGATCTTGGAGTTTGGTTTGGATGGCTGCAAGTGCTTCCTCCATGGTGTGTGCTCCTGCACAGGTGACACCCATAACCAGGTTTTTGTTTTTTGGTTGACTGGGTAGGAAAACAAAAACATGAACTACTTCAGTAAGGGAAAATTTGGATTTGGGAAAAAATCAGAAGGGTAATTGGGGTTTGACTAGGTTTTGGACACTATTGGATAGACAGGGAAGCAAAAATGAGGATTTCCGAAGCGGGGTGAAAGAATAGGAAAATTTGGTAGAGGGGAATAAAGAAGCAGAATTCAGAAAGGAAATTTGTGGTAAAATTTGAAGGTGATTGGGTGAAATCTGAGGAAGTTATGGCAAACCCTAAAAATAGACAAATGTGAGATTTCGGGCTATAGGAAGGGGAATTGAGGATAGGGTCCTCAGGAATGAAATATGTAGAATGGAATGACAGGGGTTCCCTGAAAATTTCAAGGGAAACAGAGGTAAAACAAGGGAGATATGGAGAAAAAACTGAATTTTTTATTTTTTATTTTTTATTTTTTATTTTATTTTTTATTTTTTTATTTATTTATTTATTTATTTATTTATTTATTTTTTTCAGACTGGAGCAACTATGGCTCGGATTTTTTTTATTTTTTTTTTTTTACAGACTGGAGCAGGTACGGCTCAGAAGGAATCTGGAACAACGCCGAACGGCTGGATCTAGAACGGCTTGCAAAATGGATCTGAAATGGTGCAGCAGTGATCGACAATAGTTCAGCTGACAGTAGATATGGACCCCATGTATGTGCGGCTTCCTAATAGTTTAGGGTTTTCACTCGGCCACCAATGTTGTCTGACGGCTTATGTATTGGGGCAGTACCCCTCACTCTATGGCTCAGGTAAAACTGATAACCGCTTTGCCATAAACGACAGCTCTTGGTTTACCTCACGGGTGGGAACTAGTCAATCAGGTAGGGGTCGTTGCCCTTTTCGTTGGCAGGTCCTCTCAATGGGCCAGCTACTTCGGGGTTCTTGTGGTACTCCTCACAATGATTTTTAGGGCTTATGACCAAGTACTTCCCACATTTAAGTGGATAGGGATTATTCCCAAATCCGAATCTGCAACAGATGCGAAAAAAAAATTGGCAGAAATTTCACCCAGCGAGCCCAAGAAAGTGCTCTGATACCAGATGAGATGCACCTGCAACAATTAATTAATAAGAATATGCAAAATAGCAGAAATAATAGAACATAATCACTTTTATATTGATCACGGGCCAGTTCGAGGGGGCAACCTCCTTTGAGCAACCTCAATACAATTAACTTCACGGTACCTTCAATGACCTCAACACACACTTATATACTAAGTCTATGCCCAATACTATGAGTCAAAACCATGGGACATATAATGCTACAGGACGACTTACAAAGCATATGCGTCCAATACTATGGGTCAATACTATGGGCTAATATAAACTACGGATCAACAATTACTACGGGACGACTTACAAAGCATATGCGTCCAACAACAATATACTAACATAGTAAAGAGAAGGGTTGACATAGGTTCCTAACACATGAAAATTGTGTGACTAGGTAACATAGAATTAAGAACACCATATAGACCATAGTGAAATGACACAGAAGGAATCGAAGCACCCTCCATGGTGATTGGAAGACTAACCAATCAGGGAAGTACCATGACTCATGAAAATGGTAAGGATTTGAGGCAAGTAGATAACCCAACTGTAAGATAAAGACACAAACAAGTTCCATGTTCAAGGGTGGTGTACTGGACTACTACTACTTCTTGATGTTAGTTTTTCATCATTTAATTCAATATGATCTAGGATCTTAACTAAAAGAACAAAATGTATAACATATCAAACATAAGAGACAAGAGACACAAAGCATTTCACCGGGGAAAACCAAGAAGGTGAAAAACCCCGCAACTTCCTCAAAGATAGAATGAGCACCAATACAATGATCACAAAGATCAAACCCCAAGAGATAGATGGATGCAATAGCTACTCCTCCTCCACTTATGTGAACTCCTCCTCTCTCTCACTAATGCGAAGTGAGTGAGTGAATGAATAGAATGAGAGAGTCACACTCTCTATTTATACAATGACTTGATTTGCCTTTAACCCTAATTGGGACGACTTCCTAAGGAAGCCTAATAACCCATCCACATGTCACTGGGATGACCCCACTAGGGTGGTCTCATAACCCTTTAACCCAGACTGGGATGACCCCTCTAAGGTGGTCTAATAACCCATCAAATATAAGTTCCAACACTTACAATAATATTTGAGACACTTGCAAATACAAATGACGACACTTCCAATCGAAGGGATAATACATCTTCGTTGGGGATCCAATAAAGTACAAAAGTAATACATAGGAGAATATCTTCCGTAGTTACAAATACATCAACACTCCCTCTTAACTAGGAAGATATTATCTCGACATAGATCATCAATACATAAACGCACAAGTTTTCAATTCTGGAGCTGGATCATCGTCACTGGATCACGGAGCATCATTGTCACTGTTGCTGTAATCGTTATCTCGATCATTGGTATTACCTCTCAATTCTTCTCATCATAGGAATTCGTACAGAGCCAGCCCTTTTTCATGTTGGTTGTAGGACTAACCTCATGTAGGTATTCATCATATCTGGCCATCCTTTGGAATCCTCAAGGATGATTACGTGCATGAAAAAACCTCGAAAGAGAATCCCAGGAATTTTACGAGCTTACTGCTCAACCTATCGGATCTCCCAAGATCTTTTACATGTGACCTTCACAAAACCTTAAAAGAGTGTCTTGCGACCTACAAGATATCTAAAGAGCATCCCAGGAATTTTACATGCCTACGACAACCTGTCCGGATCTCCAGGATTGATTACATGTGAACTTGCAAAACCTTAAAAGAGTGTCTTGCAACCTGCAAGATCTCTAAAGAGCATCCCAATACTTTTACATGCCTAGCACAACCTATCCGGATCTCTAGTACTGATTAGATGCGATCCTGCACAACCTGTCCACGGCCATGGAGTATCATCTTGATACTCATGATCATACTGATCTTCATCATACAATACTTGATCCTGATGCACATCATCATCAAATGATCATCCTCTTTAGATCATCTCATTGTCCACGGAGCACAACCCAAATGCACATCATACAACACTTACACCACCGACATGGGAGAACACATTTACCACCATTCGGGGAAGGATCCGGCCCTTACCTTTTCACCATGGGAGAACACATGTACCACCATGTGAAAAATGGCTTCAGCTGTTACATGTACACCATGGGAGAACACATCTACCACCCTATGAGAATGGCTCTAGCCCTTACATATGCACCATGGGAGAACACATCTACCACCATGTGAGAATGGCTTTGCAATTACATCAAGACCATGGGAGAACACATCTACAACCATGTCAAAAAATTGCATGTGCATCTGTGTCTTCCGGACTCATCACTTCCCATTGGAAGGAACCTCGATCTGAAGTACACCAAGCCTATCTCTGAAGTACTCGAACTTCACTCTGGATAGTGGTTTGGTCAACACATCTGCAATCTGCTCGTTCGTCGCAACATAGAGGAGCTTCACTGTTCCTCTTTGCACCATATCTATGATGTAGTGATACTTGATCTCGATGTGCTTTGACTTGTCATTGAACACCGGGTTCTCAGACAACTTCAGACAACTCTAGTTGTCACAAGTAGTATTCAACTAGAGATCAAATAAATTGGACAGTAGCTTCCTCAGCCATACTGCCTCACAACTAGCCGAACAAGCTGCGACATACTCTGCTTCCGCTGTACTAAGTGCTATGCAGGATTGCTTCCTTCTAAACCAAGAGATCACACTTGATTGTTGGAATAGTTAATCCTTCCTACCATTTATTTAATTACATAAGATGCATTAATTAATCACTTGTTCGTTAATTCTATGTAATAAATGAGGAAACTGCCATTGTGTGGTCCACAAGGCAACATGGTAGGATAAGATTCCATTCAAGGTGTGATCTACAAGCTACCTAGGCCACTTGGGTGCTTTCCTAAACATTTCTGGATAAGATGTAGGAAGGAGGGTGCACTTGTGAAGAAAGCTGCTACTTTTACTGCTTTTTCCCCCATAGGAAAGAGCTAGTCAACCTAGGAAAGTGTTTTTTACACCACAAACTTTTCTTACTGTTATTTTCACTCAAATCTCATATTTGGCATCTATTTTGGCTATATTTCACCTTCAGCTCACTAATTAGACAATTCATGAGATTTTGAGCAGTTTTGGAAAGTCAACTTGCCACCTAAGGGGGATGGGCATTTTTAGCAAGTCTGATTAAGTGGAGATTCTTTTGGCATCTTTAGCCATTTGAATTACTAATGTAAATTTATTTAAAAATAGCCTATTACATTCATATTTTGGCTGATGTAATTATTATTCATGAGAAGTAATACATAAATCTACTCTTGTGCATAATTTTTGTGCTTTTGACTAGTTGTGTGAGATTTTTCATATGAGAGAGTGTAATTTATTGAATAGTTCTTGGATATGATCTGATTTTTACATGGTATTAGAGCCATCAAGCTATTCCTTTCATCTATTTATTGTCTTGCAGGATCCAACAGTCTCAGGAAGGGCGCATTGATCAATTCACCGGGTGAATTCTATTATCTGCAGGGCGCATTTTGGAATCCAGAAGTGTTCTAATTTCAGTCCAAAATTTTATATCAGTTGCAGCAATGGATCATACATAGAAGATCATCGTCACTCCTTTCAATTACTTTGATTGGAAAGCACATATCGAGATTCTATTGACGAGCAAAGGGCTCTACAGGGTGACCATGGCAACAGAAGCTAAGCCAACCTCAGGAGTGGAGAAATCTAAATGGCATAATCGAAGGGATGAAGCCTATGGGATGTTATGTCTCACTACATCCAGAGAGATCTTATTTCATCATGATGGCCTCACTTCACCCAATGAAGTATGGCTGAAACTTCAAGAATTGTTCGGTAAAACCGATGAATTTAGAGGCCACTAATTGGATAACAAGCTAGTCTCTTCGAGTCCGCAAAATTTTGATAATCCACAAGACTTCTTCTCCAAATTCAAGTCTCTTGTATTGCAGTTGAATCAATGTGGAATATACAAGAAAGATGAGCAATTAGTTTTGGCCATTCTCTCCAAGCTTGGCCCGGACTATTCAATCTTTGTTTCCACCTTCCATTCCACCCGGAAAGCAATTAAAAATTGGAAGAGCCTGTCACTTTCAGAATTCATGGAGTCATTAACACAAGAACAAGACAATTTGGTCTTAATGGAAGCCATTAAAAATCCATCCAAATACCATTGTCTAAATGTTGGAGACTCAATGAATTCGAAAGGAAAGTTCAAGAAGCCCACCGGTGAGTGGAAAGACAAGCAGAATTTTAATGGAAAGCCATCAAACTTCAAGAAGAATCCAAACAAGAAGAATGAGAGTATTGGTTGTGGAGGCAGATCTTCTAGTCTCATAGATGATATTGTATCAGCCGTGTTTGTGCCCTAGTTTTATATGATATGTAGGTTGTAATATCCCTTTTTCAAATTTTATTAAAATGCCAATTTTTCAACTTTTTCCCCAATTTCGACCTTTGACTAGTTTAACTGTTTTGACCTCCAAATCATCCCAAATGCTCCCAAATCTTCTGTATGAGTGTATTAATGGTATTTAGACTTGAATATCAGGTTCAGGGATGTTTTATGGACCTCCAAATACTGCTGCAAACTTGATTTGTATTCTGATCAATATAGGTAATTTTGACTAGTAATTTGTGCATCAAATCCCCCCCGGGTAACACTGAAAATGGCCTTCCAAATGCCTCCAAACTCCCACAAATTTATGAACAGAGGTATATAATGTGTTAAGTATGTTATTTAGGTCTCATATGCACCATTAATTGATTTTTACTACTGTTATAACTCTCTCACATTCAACAGCAAAAACCCCCAATTCGACCCTTGGGGAAATGGCACTATTTCATCTCCCAATACAACTAAACTGAGTAAAAAGGCTTCAAATGCTCAAGTACAGTACATGAAACTTGTAGAAGACATCCATGGCATTATATTTATCACAAATATATCAGAGAATCATCCATCCATTCGAAATAATCAACATTATAGTGTCATACATCAATGCATTGGGGAAATGGACATTGTTTGCTCATTAATCAATAGTTTTGCATACAACCAGTGGGTATTTCGACCTGAGACTTTCTGAATATGAATAACAGAGGATATGAAGCTATTACAATCATAAATATATAATGAGAAGCTCTCTCAAGAAGCACAAGTGCTCACCAAAAACGCCCTCCCTCAAGGAGCATGAATATGCCTTCAAAACTGGAAACGGTGGAGAGAAAGTGCTGCACTAAACCAAACCATGAAACTTCCTGTAGCTGATACCTGCAAATAAAAACTCCATTAAATCACCATGAAAGACCTGAGTGGCCTCTCCAAACACCAACTTGGATGGGAATCTTTCACCCTCGAAATTGGCTAAGGCAAGAAACTAGTCATCCACTAGCTCTCTCTTCACAAATGCAATTTTTCTCAAATCATCAAAAGCCATTCTCATACTTGATTTCTACATTTTATAACCAACATTAGCCTTCAAGGGGTCGAAATCCTCTCAATAGATTCAATAATTTTCCATTTAGGAAATATTCCTCATTTGCCACTTGTCTCCTAGTTCCAACCTTCCATCTTCTCCCAAATTCGAATTTGAGTCTCTTTGGATTCCTCCAACTCCATGAGCACCTTCCTTGAGCCTATTTTTGGGGCTGACATGTCATAATGGTCAGGTGTAAGAAGTCAGGTCTGAATTTTGTCATAAATGTCATAGATGCTTCATTATTGTTGTCATAAAACTAGGGAATCTAGCCCAAGTGTCCACTAGTCTCCAATTTGACTCTTCCTCTCCCATGGAGGTTACTATTCCATCCCATTTCGACCTAAGATGCTCAATGCCATGTGTTATGACTTACCAACTCACCCAAGAGTGTTCACCTTCCCATGAATTCGAATTGGCAAGAGAGAGCTGCCATGTGTCATTGAAAAATCAAGCTAGTGTGGGTCCCACCACCTCCATATGTCTCCAAAACCACTTGCCACCTAGAATTTCTCTTGAATTTATTTATTCATCATATTTATTAAATACTTGAACCCTTCTAATGTCTAAATATCATTTATTAGCTTCCTTATTACCATCCCACATGTTCCCATCCAACCTAGGAAACTAGTAGGATTGATGGGATTGTCTTACTATGCACTTATTTGAATGGGGACATTACAGTCCTCCCCACCCAAGATTGCTTGTCCTCAAGCAATTTCAAATTTGGATGCTGTAAAATCTTCTCCTCTTCCCATGTGGCATCTTCATTTGGTAAGTCCTTCCATTGCACTAAATATTCTTTGATGATTCTACTCCTCAACCTTCTTTCCCGTGTCTTCAAAATCTTTTCCGGAACAAGTGTGAGCTGACCTTCATCATCCAAAGGAGGAAGTATTTCTGAAGTGATGATTTGCTGACCAATAGCTTTCTTAAGACAAGAAACATGAAATACATTGTGGATTTTACTCCCTTCCGGAAGTTCTAGTTCATATGCTACTTCTCCAACCTTCCGCACTACCTTGTATGGCCCATAGTACCTTGGTTTTAATTTTTCTGCTCCATTCTTTTTGAGAGATGTTTGTTTATAGGGCTGCAACCTTAAATATACTAAATCATTGACTTGAAAGGTTCTCTCTTCTCTATGTCTATCAGCATATTGTTTTTGCTGATTTTGAGCAACCTGCAAATTGTCTTTCAAGAGCTTTAAAATTTCTTGGCTCTCTTCCACCCAACCTTTAGCCTTTGGGGCTCTACTATCACCAAATATAATGTCAGCAAATGTAAGTGCATCATAACCATATAATGCTTTGAAAGGAGACATTCCTATTGACATATGATAAGTGGTGTTGTAGCAAAACTCACCCAAGTGTAGCCATTTTGCCCATGCTTTTTGCTGCCCTCCCACATAGTTTCTTAGGTATCCTTCTAACCATTGGTTTACCCTCTCTGTTTGTCCATCAGTTTGTGGATGATAGCTGGTACTTGGAGTCAATTGAGTGCCTACCAATCTAAAAATTTCTTTCCAAAAAGCACCCATGAATCTACTATCCCTATCACTGACAATGCTCTTGGGAAGCCCATGCAATCTGAAGATTTCTTTGAAAAAAATATCAGCCACTTGTGCAGCACTAAAAGATGATGTAACAGCAAAAAAATGAGCAAATTTTGTCAACCTATCAACTACCACATAGATACAATCCTTACCCAAGGATTTAGGCAATCCGGTGATGAAATCCATGGAAATACTGTCCCATTTTTGCTCCGGAATGGGCAATGGTTGTAATAGGCCGGCTGGACATGTAAGTTCTGATTTGTTTTGTTGACATGCTTTACATTCATTCACATACTTCTGAACATCTTCCTTCAACCCCTTCCAAAAAAATCTTTGCCTCAACTGTCTATAAGTTTTGAAGATCCCCGGATGGCCCGCTAGTGGGGAATCATGTGCTTCTTGCAAAATTCGGTACTTGAGCTTGGAGTTATGAACTAAATAAATTCTTCCCTTATAATATATCAGCCCATTCAAAATCCTATAATTATCATCCCCTTTGATTCCATCCAACACATCACAAGCAAATTTGTCTTTGGCATATTCAACTAGTAGCATGTTTTTCCAATCCTTGGCAATATCCATGAGAGAAAAAGAAGGCCTTCTTGACAAAGCATCTGCTACTATATTATTCTTTCCTTTGACATATTCAATATCAAAATCATAAGCTTGAATCTTGCTTACCCACTTTTGTTGCCTTTCATTTAGATCTTTTTGGGTGAGAAAGTGTCTTAGACTATTGTGGTCAGTTTTCACCACAAACTTGCTGCCTACCAAGTATTGTCTGAATTTGGCCAATGCATGCATAATGGCCAGCATTTCTTTATCATAAATGGAGTAAAGTTTTTCATGAGGCTGCAACTTTCTGCTCTCAAAGGCTATGGGGTGTTGGCCTTGCTTTAGGACAGCCCCTATTCCTCCACCTGAAGCATCACATTCCACAACAAAAGGTTTAGTAAAATCAGGAAGTGCAAGTATGGGACAACTACTCATTACCTCTTTCATTTTTTGGAAGGCCTTTTCAGCCTCTTCATCCCACTTGAAAGCATCCTTCTTAGTCAAATCAGTGAGTGGAGAAGTCAACTTGGAGAATCCTTTCACAAATTTTCTGTAGTAGGTGCATATGCCAATAAAGCCTCTCAATTCGGTAATATTTTTTGGTGATGGCCATTCCAAGATAGCCCTGATTTTTTCCATGTGTACCTTCACTCCTTCTTGCCCAATAATGTGCCCAAGATACAGTAGTTCTTTCATTCCAAATTCACATTTTGATAATTTAGCAAATAAGGACTCTTCTTGCAAGATTTTCAACACAATCTCTAACTGCTGCAAATGCTCTTCCCATGTTTTACTGTAAATGAGAATATCATCAAAGAAAACCAAAACAAACCTTCTTAGTTGCTTGCAAAATATCCTATTCATACATGCTTGAAAGGTGGCTGGAGCATTTGTTAACCCAAAAGGCATGACAAGAAATTCAAAGTGGCCAAAATGACATCGAAAAGCGGTCTTTTGCACATCTTCATCTTTCATTCGAATTTGGTGATACCCTGATCTAAGGTCAATTTTTGAGAAGTATTTGGCCCCATGCAGCTCATCCATGAGCTCATCAATCCTAGGAATAGGATACCTATTCTTTATAGTCTTTTTGTTCAAGGCTCTAAAATCTATGCACATTCTCAATGTTCCATCTTTTTTCTTCACTAGCACAACTGAAGAAGCATAAGGGCTAGAGCTTGGTCTAATGAGTCCCAACTCTAGGAGTTCTTGGATAGCTTTTTCAATCTCATCTCTAAACCTTTTAGGATGTCTATAAGGTGGTATCTGAATGGGTGAAGTACCCTCCTCCAAAACAATACTGTGCTCAACCCCCCTATCCGGTGGCCTACCATGTGGAAGGTCTCTAAAAACCTTTTCATATTTTTGCAAGAGTCTCTCTATCTCCTTTGGGTGTTTGACAATATTTATAGTTGGCTTGGGAGATGTAATATGACATTCAGCAGCCCATTCTATATCCCCATGCCTCAATATAGATCTCATGCTATTGCAAGTCACTACTTGATTTGGATAAGTGTGTTGCCCTCTCACAACTCTTTGTACTCCTTTTGAATCTTGGAATTTCATTTCGGGAATTTGATAATTTACTGTATGCTCTCCTATTGAATACAACCATTGCACTCCCAAAACCACATTAGTATCAGCAACATCAACCACATAAAAACTATCAACAAAAGTATAGTTACCTACGGTGACTTGCAGCTTTGGAACCCATGTTTTGCATTGCATTGTGTTGTGACCGGGAATGACAACTGTGAAGCCATCAAATGGTTCAATAGGTATCTTTCTTTTCTCTACCATCTCTGCATCAATGAAGTTATGAGTGGCTCCTCCATCTACCAAAACTGAAGTTCTTTGTCCTTGTACCACACCTTTGCAGCGGATAGTATGATAGCGAGGTACTGCTGAAAGCACTGCCATTCTTGCTTTGTCCGGTGAAGGCTGATTTTCTTCTTGTCTTTCCTCTTCTACTGCTGTCTCATATGCCTCTTCTTGATCTGAAATATGTCCATCTTCATCCATGCCCCCATCATACCCCTCATTATCAGAAAATACTTCTATGTATTGAGCCTTTCCTTTGGTACATTTGTGCCCCGGTGTCCATGGTTGGAAGCATGTGAAGCATAGTTTCTTTTTTCTAAGTTCATCCCTGTTTAGTCCCTCTTTTTTATTCCTCTCAAATGACTCTCTTTGCCAAGGTTTCTTATCATATCCATCCCTTTGCCAAGGTTTCTTTTCAAATTTATAGCTAGGCTTAGGAGGAAATCTCGTTCTAGGAAGCACATTCTGGAGATCCCTAGTCAAGCTCATTGCATCTTTTAATGTAGTTGGCTTGTGGGCTTTGACCAAACCTCTTAAGGGTTCAGCCAAACCTTCAGTGAATAGCAATACTAATCTTCCCATAGATACATCAGCCACCTTGACTGATAATTTTTGAAAGTCCAACATATATTCAGTAGGGGACCCAGTTTGCTTCAATTGAGCTAGTTCTTTGAAAGGCAATTCTGGATCTTTTTGTTCAAATCTTTCTAGTACCCTGTCAACAAATTCTCCATATGTTTTAACCTGATTATGACCCAAGGTTTTCAGCCCATGAAACCACCATTCATTGGCATCTCCTTCCAAATGAAAAATGGCCATTTTTAATGCATCCTCTTCCAACATAGGATTCAGCTGAAAATATACATCCAATTTTTGCACCCAAGTGTTAGCAGAATTTTGAGAAGAACCATCAAAAGTAGGAAGTGACATTTTTCAAATAGCACTATTTAATTCTTTGTTTTGGAATGGACTCCTATTGTCTCCCTTCCTATTAATCTTTTGCATAGCATCAATGTAGTCACTGAGTGGTACACCTCTTTTACACTCTTCATTCAAATCATTCCAATCATTTACTAGTTTCTTGTAATCCAATGCAAGATTGGGCTCTTCTTTGGGTGTGAGAAATTTAGGTGCAGTATGCCTTTGTGTGCTTTGAAATTCATCAGGTCTATTATGAGGTCCTGTACTTGAGAAAATATGCTCATTCCCTTTCATCTTTTCCCCTGAGTGTGAACCGCTATTATCTCCTATTATCCCTTTGCTTTGAAGCTGGCTAATCAACAATTCAAATCCTTGCAACAATTTATCACCTATCCTATCCATGTTTGCTGAAAGTTTAGAGAAACATGGATCTAAGGTTGCAATAAGTTCCTCCTTATGTTTTAATTTGTCATCCTCCTCTCTACCCATGGTTTCAGCAAAAGACTCCTCTTCTTCTACTACCTCTTCTTCAACAAAAACCTCTTCAACTACTGGTTCAAAGGGTGGTGGATTATTCTTTTGACTTCTTGTTAGGACCATCAGGTGCCAAGAACATGCTCTGATACCACTTGTAATATCCCTTTTTCAAATTTTATTAAAATGCCAATTTTTCAACTTTTTCCCCAATTTCGACCTTTGACTAGTTTAACTGTTTTGACCTCCAAATCATCCCAAATGCTCCCAAATCTTCTGTATGAGTGTATTAATGGTATTTAGACTTGAATATCAGGTTCAGGGATGTTTTATGGACCTCCAAATACTGCTGCAAACTTGATTTGTATTCTGATCAATATAGGTAATTTTGACTAGTAATTTGTGCATCAAATCCCCCCCGGGTAACACTGAAAATGGCCTTCCAAATGCCTCCAAACTCCCACAAATTTATGAACAGAGGTATATAATGTGTTAAGTATGTTATTTAGGTCTCATATGCACCATTAATTGATTTTTACTACTGTTATAACTCTCTCACATTCAACAGCAAAAACCCCCAATTCGACCCTTGGGGAAATGGCACTATTTCATCTCCCAATACAACTAAACTGAGTAAAAAGGCTTCAAATGCTCAAGTACAGTACATGAAACTTGTAGAAGACATCCATGGAATTATATTTATCACAAATATATCAGAGAATCATCCATCCATTCGAAATAATCAACATTATAGTGTCATACATCAATGCATTGGGGAAATGGACATTGTTTGCTCATTAATCAATAGTTTTGCATACAACCAGTGGGTATTTCGACCTGAGACTTTCTGAATATGAATAACAGAGGATATGAAGCTATTACAATCATAAATATATAATGAGAAGCTCTCTCAAGAAGCACAAGTGCTCACCAAAAACGCCCTCCCTCAAGGAGCATGAATATGCCTTCAAAACTGGAAACGGTGGAGAGAAAGTGCTGCACTAAACCAAACCATGAAACTTCCTGTAGCTGATACCTGCAAATAAAAACTCCATTAAAGCACCATGAAAGACCTGAGTGGCCTCTCCAAACACCAACTTGGATGGGAATCTTTCACCCTCGAAATTGGCTAAGGCAAGAAACTAGTCATCCACTAGCTCTCTCTTCACAAATGCAATTTTTCTCAAATCATCAAAAGCCATTCTCATACTTGATTTCTACATTTTATAACCAACATTAGCCTTCAAGGGGTCGAAATCCTCTCAATAGATTCAATAATTTTCCATTTAGGAAATATTCCTCATTTGCCACTTGTCTCCTAGTTCCAACCTTCCATCTTCTCCCAAATTCGAATTTGAGTCTCTTTGGATTCCTCCAACTCCATGAGCACCTTCCTTGAGCCTATTTTTGGGGCTGACATGTCATAATGGTCAGGTGTAAGAAGTCAGGTCTGAATTTTGTCATAAATGTCATAGATGCTTCATTATTGTTGTCATAAAACTAGGGAATCTAGCCCAAGTGTCCACTAGTCTCCAATTTGACTCTTCCTCTCCCATGGAGGTTACTATTCCATCCCATTTCGACCTAAGATGCTCAATGCCATGTGTTATGACTTACCAACTCACCCAAGAGTGTTCACCTTCCCATGAATTCGAATTGGCAAGAGAGAGCTGCCATGTGTCATTGAAAAATCAAGCTAGTGTGGGTCCCACCACCTCCATATGTCTCCAAAACCACTTGCCACCTAGAATTTATCTTGGATTTATTTATTCATCATATTTATTAAATACTTGAACCCTTCTAATGTCTAAATATCATTTATTAGCTTCCTTATTACCATCCCACATGTTCCCATCCAACCTAGGAAACTAGTAGGATTGATGGGATTGTCTTACTATGCACTTATTTGAATGGGGACATTACATAGGTGGACTGTACAGTCACCCCAGCGGGGGGACATCGCCCCCCCATGGGATTCCAAGGGGGACCATCCCCCCTGGCTGGGGGGTCCAGGGGCAACGCCCCCGAAGAAAATTTTTGGGGCTGTTTTTCGCCAGTTGTTTTGCTGGCCCATGGTTTTGGGTATCCCGTGGTATTTTCCCATTGTATTTCCCTTATAAAATAAAGACATTGTAATACGGCTAGGGATGATGATGTATTAGGTTTTATGCATTGTAAAGATCTCTGAGATCAGGAGAGAGACTGTGAAACAGAGAAGAGGAAGTGCAGCGGTTGTGCTGCAGGTTGAATCCCTTCACCTTGCTGGATCGTAATAATAATAAGGACTGGAAAATTCAGTGTGGACGTAGCCCAAGTTGGATGAACCACGATATATTTGTGTCTCTCTTGTAATGTGTATGTGTGATTATATTTGCATTTCTGTTTATTGTTATTGCTCTGCGATCCTGTTTTTCTAACAGAGAGGACAAAATGCACTTATTACAGCAAGGGATTTCATCCCGAAATCTCTTGTATGAAGAATACCATCGACAAATTAACTCATGCATTGGAGAAAGCCAATATCCCTCTCCCAGAGAGCACAAGAAGGAAGGATGGAGGATCAAATTCCGATGACAAAGAGAGATTTCATGCATTGATGGCCAGCACTTCCCAATCTTCATCATTCATCATTGATTCCAGTGCTTCAATACACATGGTGTCTGCAAGTAAGTATTTTACTTCACTTGACTCTTCCAGTGGTCCAAACATTGTATTGGGAGACAATTCTGAAACTTCTAGCAAAGGCAAAGGTAGCATAGATCTCAAGTTTTGGTCATTTAATAATGTTTTATATGTCCCTGGACTTGCTGCAAACCTACTATCAGTCTATCAGATGACCCATACAAGTCTTCCCAAGAGAGTAAGCTTTACCCCCAATGATGTTGAGATAGCAGAAATTTCAACAGGAAAAATTATTGCATTTGGTACTACTGACCATTGTTCTAGAATTTACAAGTTTTCTCATTTTGTGCCAAACTCCTCACCTTCTGCTCTATTAACCCATGCCAATGAGTCCAGCAAGCTATGTCATGAAATATTTGGCCACCTAAACTACAAATACCTTTCCCAACTCCATAATAAAGAGATGGTTATAGGGTTGCCCAATATCAAATTTTCCAAAGGTGTCTGTCAATCCTACATCCTAGGAAAACACCCTTAGCATAAGTATGAGAGATCTACCACTGAGAGAACCACTGCACCATTGAAACTTATACACACTGATATATCAGGTCCATTTCCTCATGAGTCATTGAATTCAGCAAAATATACTCTCACATTCATAGATTATTTCAACAGGTATTGTTGGATTTATTTCATCAAGCTTAAATCAGAAGTTTTTGGGTTATTCAAGTTATTCAAAGCCTTAGTTGAGAATCAGTCTGGTAGACATATTAAAGTGTTAAGATTTGATAACGGTGGTGAGTATGTGAAATCATATTTTCAGCAATTTTGTGCTTCACCGGGCATACAGATGCAACATACAGTTCCATATACACCTCAGCAAAATGGGGTTGCTGAGAGGAAGAACAGATCTCTTAAGGAGATGGCCACATGCATGCTTGAGGAAAAAGATTTATCTCCTGATATATGGGATGAAGAAATAAATTGTGCCACCTATATTCAGAATAGAGTGCCACAAAAATCTCTCAAAGGTATCACTCCTTTCGAGGCTTGGACAGGTAACAAACCGAACATCTCTCATTTCGGGATTTTTGGTTCAAAGGCTTGGGCTAAGATTCTGATTGAGAAGAGGAGGGCTATGCAGCCCCAAAGCCAACCATGTTTGTTTGTTGTATATTCAGAGGACTCCAAATCTTATAAGCTGCTGAACATGACAACTCATAAAGCATTCATCGAAAGAAGTGTGCAGTTTGAGGAAGAGACCTCTCAGAGCGCAGAAATTGGAGATTCATCTTCACCACCGATTGAAGAAGAAGTAAGTGATGTTATTGATATTTTTTATTCTGATATTTCTGATGATGAGGATCAATTTATTGCAGATGCTAACTCACCTACAAGGCCTAAGTGGGATGCAAAAAATTTGCAAGCAGTAGGTGAACTAGCAGGCAACCCTTAGGACCAAACAAGGACTAGATCACAGTTTGTCAATGTGAATGATCCTTATCTTTCTGCGAAGTGCTATATGATGATAGATTCTCATCCACAAACATATGAGGATGCCTCACATGATCCTATATGGCATATTGCTGTGGATGAGGAGTTTTAGTCATTGCAGAAGAATGAAACTTGGGAGCTAGTCAAGCTCCCCGCAGGCAGAAAGTTGGTAAGATGCAAACGGATTTATAAGACTAAATGTGCAGGGGATGGTATAGCCATTAAGTACAAAGAATGTCTGGTAGAAAAGGGGTATTCTCAGGTCCAAGGACTTGATTATAATGAAACATTTGCACTGGTAGCTCAGAAAGACTCCATTAGACTAGTTTTGGTAGTGGTAGCTTCCAAGCGGTGGGAAGTACATCACATGGATGTGAAAAGTGCTTTCCTCCATGGGGAGCTTGAAGAAGAAATATATATGCAGCAGCCACAAGGGTACACATCAGATCCAAACCTTGTTTGCAGGTTGAAAAAATCTTTGTATGGACTCAAGCAAGCCCCCAGGGCTTGGTATGCAAAGATGGATAGTTTTTTGCTGTCACAATCCTATGTTCAGTGTAAATTTGACCCAAATGTCTATATGAAGTTTGTTGATGGTTTTATTATGTCAATAGTGCTATATGTTGATGATTTTCTGATCATAGGTGATAGCACTGAACAAATAGCATCACTTAAGACTGCAATGCACCAAGCATTCTCCATGAGTGACTTGGGAATTCTTAAGCAACTTTTGGGGCTTAAGATTTCTCAAACAAAAGAAGGAACCAAGGTATGTCAGTCAAATTATGCTTCTGATCTCTTAAAGAAGTTTAATATGGTTGACTGCAAGCCTTCTAAGACTCCATTCCTTTCTGGAGTTAGAATGGAAGAAGCAAAATCTACACCACTTGTTGACAATACTCTATACAGACAGTTGATTGGCAGCTTGCCCTACTTGAATCACACTAGACCAGATCTTG
Organism: Larix kaempferi; assembly: GCA_027924585.1. Lineage (NCBI taxonomy): Eukaryota > Viridiplantae > Streptophyta > Pinopsida > Pinales > Pinaceae > Larix > Larix kaempferi. The sequence continues at coordinate 9,730,080 of BSBM01000262.1, read as the reverse complement.
CATATGCTGTGAGTGTAGCATCTAGATATATGGAGCAGCCACATGAGTTACATTGGAGGGATGCAAAAAGAATCCTTCATATGTGCAGGGCACAAAGAGTGATGGGATTCACTATGTGGCAGATTCGAACTTAGATCTCTTGGGTTTCACAGATTCGGATTCGGATGGCTCTAGCCCTTACATATGCACAATGGGAGAACACATCTACCACCATGTGAGAACGGCTCCGCAATTAAATCAAGACCATGGGAGAACACATCTACAACCATGTCAAAAAATCGCATGTGCATCTGCGTCTTCCGGACTCATCACTTCCCATTGGAAGGAACCTCGATCTGAAGTACACCAAGCCTATCTCTGAAGTACTCGAACTTCACTCTGGATAGTGGTTTGGTCAACACATCTGCAATCTGCTCGTCCGTCGCAACATACAGGAGCTTCACTGTTCCTCTTTGCACCATATCCATGATGTAGTGATACTTGATCTCGATGTGCTTCAACTTGTCATGGAACACCGGGTTCTCAGACAACTTCACACAACTCTGGTTGTCACAAGTAGTATTCAACTAGAGATCAAATAAATCAGACAGTAGCTTCCTCAGCCATACTGCCTCACAACTAGCCGAACAAGCTGCGACATACTCTACTTCGGCTGTACTAAGTGCTATTCAGGATTGCTTCCTTCTAAACCAAGAGATCACACCTGATTGTTGGAATAGTTAAGCCTTCCTACCATTTATTTAATTACATAAGATGCATTAATTAATCACTTGTTTGTTAATTCTATGTAATAAATGAGGAAACTACCATTGTGTGGTCCACAAGGCAACATGGTAGGATAAGATTCCATTCAAGGTGTGATCTACAAGCTACCTAGGCCACTTGGAAACTTTCCTAAACATTTCTGGATAATATTTAGGAAGGAGGGCGCACTTGTGAAGAAAGCTGCTGCTTTTACTGCTTTTTCCTCCATAGGAAAGAGCTAGTCAACCTAGGAAAGTGTTTTTTTACACCAAAAAATTTCCTTAATGTTATTTTCACTCAAATATCATATTTGACATCTATTTTGGCTATATTTCACCTTTAGCTCACTAATTAGAGAATTCGTGAGCTTTTGCGCAGTTTTGGAAAGTCAACTTGCCACCTAGGGGGTATGGGCATTTTTAGCAAGTCTGATTAAGTGGAGATTCTTTTGGCATATTTAACCATTCAGATTACTGATGTAAATTTATTTAAATACAACCTATGACATTCATATGTTGGCTGATGTAATTATTATTCATGAGAAGTAATACAGAAATCTACTCTTGTGCATAATTTTTGTCATTTTGACTAGTTGTGTGAGATTTTTCATATGAGAGAGTGTAATTTCTTGAATAGTTATTGGATGTGATCTAATTTTCACACTGATCCCATACTGAAGTAGCACCCCTAAGTGCTCTTCCTATATGCAGCACTGCCTACCCAATCTGAATCAACATAACCCTCTAGGTTAAACTTTGATTCTCATCATACTTGAGCCCATAATCAACCGTATCCTTCAGGTACCTCAGAATATTCTTTACAACAATCAATTGAACATGTATAGGATCCATCAGGAACTAGCTCAAGCTGTTCACCACAAAGCAAATATCTGTTCTCATGTTCGTCAGGTACATCAAGAACCCAATCATCTGACGATACATCATGGCATCAACCGACTCTGATGAGGCGTCACTCAGTAGCTCCAGGTTCGATGCCATAGTTTTGGCCATGGCCTTGTATTCCATCATCCTAAACTGCTTCAGGATCTCTATTTCATACTTCCCTTATCCAAGGAAGATTCCATTTGCACTCTGCCACACCTCCATACCTATAAATTAATACACCATACCCAAGTCCTTCATCTCGAACTCGACAACAAGCTTCCTCTTTGTGTCAGCAATCAAACCAATCTCACCTGTCAGAAATAGGTCATCTACATACAATATGAGTATCACTGGATTTCCTTCCTCAACCCTGTAGTAAAGGTTGGAATCTTCTTTACTCTTGGTAAATCCCAAACTAGTCAGGAATTTTTCAATCTTGTCATACCATGTCCTAGGTGCTTGTTTCAACCCGTACAAGGCTTTCTTCAATTTGCACACATGTGACTCCCTGTCATGTGTCTCAAATCCAAGTGGCTGCTCCATATACAATTCCTCTTCGACTACACCATTCAAGAAAGTTGTCTTGACATCCATCTGGTGTATCTTCCACTTCATCACTGCATCCAAAGCAAGTACTATTCTGATGGAAGTGTATCTGGCTACAGGTGCAAAATTTTCTTCATAATCTATCCATTCTTTCTGGTAGAAGCCACAAGTCACAAATCTTGCCTTGTATTTCTCTATGCTACCACTTGCAGCATGCTTGATCTTATAGATCCAATTGGAAGTCACAACAGACTTCTCTTTTGGTCTCGGGACCACATCCCATACATCATTCTTCATGATCGACCGGTACTCCGCGATCATGGAATCCTTCCATTACTGCATCCCTGATCCTGGGAACTTCATATTCTTCAATATCTTTAATAGGTATTTTTCTTGAACTTTGTTGCTGGAACAAATGTATTTGTCCTTCTTTTGTAGGTGATTGTACACGATCTTTCCTACAAGTCAAATTCAATTACATGATTAGAAACTTCTCATATTTTTCAAAACAAAAATCTTACCCATAAGAATGTATGTCATACAGTCATGCAATTATCTTAGAAGTTTCATTCTAGATAAGTAGCAATGGAGTGTTGTATAGTACCATAGGGCACTTACCCATTACTTTCATATTAGTAGTATCTTGTTCATTAATTCAACTTTTCTAATATGCATAATATACATCCTAAATCTAGGAACATAAGTATGTACATGAATCGACAACATTATTTAAGTAATCATATATAATAAATGACAATTCAAATACTTATCTTTGCTTGGTTGTTGGGTGGACTGCCTCTCAATCTTTGCTTCCTTGCAGGAACTACTAGAGTGTGTTCCCTCTTGATCTTTGCTTCCTTTATGATATCATCATGATTATATGTCTTTGAAATTCTATCCATCCTGGACCACTATGCATGCTTAAGTGTGCACTAGTGTCATCTTTGTGTCATCCTCGAGATCCCATACCTAATCATACATTCATTAGTATAATCTCAATACTATCAAAACATTATGATTCTAAATAATCTTAAACATGTATGGTCATTTCATACACGATTAATTTATTACAAGCGTTAGTATTTAAGGTTTTAGGGAGGACTTCTTTTACTCATGCATATTCTTATTTGACCATAGGACTCTTCTGGTTGTCATATCATTCATCAAAGTAAGAAGCATAATATGCATAAGCCCATGATTACATAAACTTGTAACTTTATGAATAATCATTATCAATGATACAAAAGTATACTTATATGAGACCTTAAGACAATGTAGGATTCTAACTTGATATAGGAAAAACATACCCAGATTATCATGTTTGCTAGTTATGTCGAACATACCCAGGCAATGTCTTCTTTGTTCTCTTCAATGATTTATAGAGCTTGTGCTAGTAACCTACATATCTCATAAGTTAAGAATTGTAGAACCAAATTATACATACCTGGTAAGTAGAGCTTCTATGTGATCAATGGCTATTGATGACTCTTTTTCTTCATGTCACCATGGTCATATGTTCTTGATCTAGAACTTTATTTGTCTTTCTTGATGTACCTTTCATGTTGGCAGACACCATCATCCTCATACAACACCACAGTGCATTAGTACAATCATAAGTGTCATAACCCTAATCAATGAATGTCTTATATCATTCACATGAATTCATATTTTTACTAAGGTGATAAGACAAGTCTAAAAATTAATCAAGATTGTACTAAACTCAATAATATGAAGACAAACATATCATAAACTTAATCATGAACAAATTTCAAAACATACCTGTATCTACTCAAGTCATACCTGTCGGGATTGCTTGTAGAATTCTTATGTAAGGACTTAGCCTCATCTCCTTCTAGAACTAGAATCTCTTCACTTATGTAGGTGTCTAATTCATCCTCTTCTAGGATTAACCCAATCCACTTTGATTTGTGGAAACTGGATCTAGAGCTGGCTAGGGTTTGACAGAGAAACCCTAAAAATCCAAACTTGGAATTTCAAACTTTTTTCTGGACAAGGAGATGCAATTGACCGAGGAAAGCAAGCTGGTGTGCTCAGATTTTGAAAAATTCAAAAATTGACCCTTCAAATTTGACCTGCGAGTTTCAGATCTGCAGCATCTGTCAAATTCTGGTTTTCTAGTTTTTCTTGTATTCTGGTCAAAAACCCAAACTAGGGTTTGATAGAGCCCATGGTTCTACCAAACCAAAAAATTTGATCTTGGTCTCCAAATTTCAATTTTGATGAGGACCATCCAGCCGTGGTATTAGATTCCAAAAAATCCAACTTTTGCAGAAACCCTAATTTCCCGCAGCAGTGACAAGCCAAGAATGGAAGTGCTCATAATCCAATTCTATTTTGATAGAAATATATGCCATATTGTTTTTGGTTCAACTCTAAAATTTTGGATCCTCAGGGTTTGAAACTTCGGCTTGTGGTAGAATGACCAGTCATCTTTGCAACCCCACATATATGACCTCAAATGGATTCTCCATGAGAGAGATATGCCAAGTGTCGTAACATGACCTGTTTATGGGATGAAACAACATAGCGAACTTGTACGGAGTGCCATGTGTCACTGTTTCAACTTCAGCCTCTAAAAAGAGGACCTGTGAAACTGCAGTCTGTGCCTAACTAAATTTTTTTATGGAATTCCATTTGGATTTTCCTATCCCGAGATATGACCTCTGTTCCTAGGTCACCTTTTTAGGGCTTCAATCTAGAAGAGGAAGAAACCCTAAATTGTACGGATCATATCTCAGAAATTACAATGAATCTGAGGCTGAGATTCAGACACAAGGTACACGAGCATTTCATATTCGGACAGTAAAATTTTTCAGATCTTTACCCTTCGCCAAAACGGATTTATACTAAAAGTCCCACGATGACTAGTTTTTACTATATCAAGCCCTACCTTCCAATTTGTCGCAAATGCAACAAATGTCATAAATGCCATACATTTCCTTCCTTCAAGCTAGCTATGATCATGGGGGATTCACTCAATAAACCGTTATCATAGCACGTTCATTCGTGGCATATGAAACAATACTCTTAATTTCACTAAATATTGGAAAATACCTTCCAAAATCGTTTTTTTAACCCCCTCCCAATATGTCTTCCCAATTTAGAAAAACCCCTATTTTCACTAGATATTGTATGTATCAATTTTTTCATTAACATTTTTTATACCCCTTTATATTTCTACCTAGTATATTGATATGATACCCCTCTTATGACCCCACATGCATTCTATAATGCACCTTGCTTCTTTCGATGTATATTGTGGATGCACATTACCTCACCCACAATTAAATTACTCAACCACATATCATTATGATTTGCAACATCTAATGGTCTAATGAAGAGATAGGAGATCACTTCTTGTATGTCACTAGAGCCAATGCACATAGTACAACATTTAGATTGCATGTTATAGTTCCCCAGTCGTTGACTAAGCCTGTTGTGGGCTAGGTATCCAAGTCCCCAGGGCCTATAACAATCTCTAGGAGGTTGACTAAACCTCCCAAGGCCTGTAATAGGAATGAGTGGTTGGCTATTCAATCCCCCAAGACCTATTGAGGGCCTATAATAGGCCTTGGAGGCTTAGAGCCTCCCAAGGCTATTGGTAACAATTGGCTGTCAATGACCACTGTCTCTCAACTATGATTGACTGGAAACCCACTTCACCATGAAACCCCCTTGCCTCAAGCATGCCTCAAGACGTGATTTCCTTGCATACTGGTAAGCCCAAGCCTTTCCTCAACCCGATTGCTCATCTGAACGTGATCCCGCCATCTCCATTTGGCAGATATTTGTCAGCCCTCCCATATAAAAAAGACCCCAAAGTATTTTTGTATTGTTACATTAAATAAAAAAACCCTTTGCCCCTTAATATATAAGCAATATAACTTTTAGGTTTTCATGAATATTTAATACCGCAATATGAATGAACGTGGTACTATATTTCCTTCTAGTGAATCCCCCGTGGCTATGATACCGTGTTAGTTTTTCATCATTTAATTCCATATGATCTAGGATCTTAACTGAACAAAAAACATGTACAACATATCAAACATAAGAGACAAGAGACACAAAGCATTTCATCGGGGAAAACCAAGAAGGTGAAAAACCCGACAACTTCCTCAGAGATATAATGATCACCAATACAATGATCACAAAGATAAAACCCTAAGAGATAGATGAATGCAACAACTAATCCTCCTCCACTTGTGTGCACTCCTCTCTCTCACTAATTTTAAGTGAGTGAGTGAATGAATAGAATGAGAGAGTCACACTCTCTATTTATACAATGACTTGACTTGCCTTTAACCCTAACTGGGTCGACTTCCTAAGGAATTCTAATAACCCATCCACTTGTCACTTGGACAAACCCACTAGGGTGGTCTAATAACCCTTTAACCCAGATTGGGCTGACCCCTCTAAGGTGGTCTAATAACCCATCAAATATAAGTTGCGACACTTACAATAATACTTGCGACACTTGCAAATACAAATGACGACACTTCCAATCGGAGGGATAATACATCTCCATTGGGGATACAATAAAGTACAAAAGTAATACATAGGAGAATATCTTCTGAAGTTACAAACACATCAACACTTGATACAGACAATGTAATCCCCCCCTTTTCTATTTTTAGTACATTCTTCATTTTTTAATGAGCTTGAAAAAGAGATAGAAGTATTCTCAATAATATCTTTTTGTAGGATTTTAATGAGCCCAAAAAAGTAAACTTAAATTCTTCTTCATTTTTTAACAAGCTAAAAGAAAATATAGAAGAGTGCTCGATATAGTGTCTTTCCAATTAAATTTTAATGAGTATGGAAAACTAAACTCAAGTCCATATTCATTTTTTAATGAGCTTGAATAAGAGAGAGAAGATTTCTCTTTATATGTCCATTTATGTAGAATTTTAACAAGCTCATAAAGGTAAACTTGATTCCTCCTATTTTTATTGAGCTCAAAGGAGAGAGGAAAGAATGCTCATAAATTTACCTTTTACATAAAATTTTAATGATCCTGGAAAAGTCAACTTGAATCCATCTTTATTTTTTTAGGAGCTCAAAGAAGACATAGAAAATTGCTCCATAAGGTGCTTTTTTTGTTAAGTTTTAACCATCCCAAAAATGGATAAAAGTATACTCGACGGGAGAGAATGAGTGGTACTAGTGGGTGTCAATAGGTTCCTTTGTGCATGGAACCAATTGGGTGACAGGTGACACGACTAGATAAGAAATAAAAAAAATTGGGTAACCTTGAGGTAAGGCCATAATAATAATGTTGAGAGAGAAAAATGAAGATCAATTATACTGGATTCATGGACTAAAGGGGTTCCTAGTCCTAGCATAGAAACATCATTGGCACCAAATAATAATGCAGGTGCTACTCTAGGGTACCCTTATGGGGAAGGAACTACCATCTGATATACAATGTGAAAAAAAAAATGGATAATGTTGCAATTAGATGGGATCGACCCTATGGAATAGTAGTGGGAATGGTAGTGGATAAACATGCAATGAGAGACAGGGGAAAAACCTATCCCTATATTCCAAAGGTAGAAATCACATACCATAAGCGAACATTTCCAAATAATTCTATGTCTCATTTGTTAAATCCCCCAAAATAGCCAAATCTATCTACAAAACACACATTAATAGCCCAAAATGATAAAAATAGGAAAAAATGTACCTATGTAATGTTTTTAGATTTTCAAAGTTTTTTTTTTTTTTTGGTTTTTAATGTTTTGTAATAGACTGAGACATCGAATAAACAAATAGAATGCACATCACATAACATTATTTTACATAAAATACCAAGCACTGCGAGAAAACACATCCTACATGTAGTACTTCTTAAGACCCGTTGTGGGGATCTGAAAAAAGATCTCTATTTTAATAGGATAATTTATATGCCCCCAGATGTAGCACATGTTTAACTTTGTAGGGATGTTTCCATAGGGGTTTGATAGCCAAAATGAGTGTTTGAATAACATTCTCCACCTTTTTTTGATTGAGAATAAAATATGCTCAGTGGTGCTTCTCCTCCCAAGGCTATTAATGAGCATCCATGAATTCTATAATGGCCTTTTCCAAAGGTAAGTAATCGTAAAAAAAGTCACATGAAATTGTAGCTAGGGTTTTCACCCTAGCTTGTGCAAATGAGCACCTACTAAGGAGAAGGGTCTCCTTAGTAGCAGTTCAATAAATAGTAAATAAAAGCAGTAAAACAGTATGAAATTTAACCTAGCATGAGCATTAACATAAATAACAAAACATGAAAATATGGTGAAGATCTCTCTTTTTGTATTAAAAATGACCTCAGATGTAGAGGTTGGTGGAGCCTTTGGAACAGTCCAAGAGGGTTGCTTCCAAGCTCCAGTGTCGTTCCTTCTCCTTCTTCCAAAAGTGTTTTGGAAATTAAGCCAAATGGGATTCTCAAGTGGAAAGTAGCTCCAAAGGGAGAGCTATGGTTTCGTGAGAATTTTTGGCAGAGTGAGGATAGGGATGATTGTGGATGTGAAATGGGGAGACTCCATCACCTATTTATAGGTTTTTAGTGGTGAAGTGTTGACCCATGGTTTTGGGCACCATATGGTTTAGGTCAGCTGTATAGGGTTTTTGCTTCCTTTTTTTCCTCTTTTTCCTCTTTTTGTATTTTTTATTCCCTTTTGAGAGGGTTTTTGCTATTTTTGGAGGAATTTAACTTATTTTGGGGGGAAAAGGGGGTTTTGGGCCTTTTGGAGGCTTTTTTAATGGTTTTTTGGCCTTAAGGAGGCTTTTTAATGGGGTTTTAAGGTTTTTGAGGCAAATATGGTAGGAAATATGGACAAATGAGTCATATAATGGGGTAGAGGAGGTAGTGAGCACTTTTTGGGTGTTAACAGATTGCCCCCTGATGTGTGAGGGCAGGAGCTCATCGTATGGACGATAGACATCATAGGTATTTTAAGGTTTTCCTGAGATGTGGAGAGGAGAAGAAACAAACTAGAGCCCGGAACAATGGTCCCGAACAAATTGCAAAAACTGAAAGTACATGACCTCAATAATGAATAAGGAATAATATGACCATATGGACGAGGTGGGCATTCCCTGCTCGTATCAAGATATATAAAAAATAACAATGAGGCCCAAAAATGGGGGCCTGAAGGATACATGGAGAACTAATGTGTACATCATAAAGGTCCAGAGGGGACACAAATCTGGGGCATACTGCTGGGATGACCATGTTTGAGCTGAAGAACTGATACACTGGAATAACAATAGTGCTACTGAGTGTGGTACTAGAGGAACTGATGAGCTGCTGGATCATAGTGACGGGGAGTCATACCCTCAATGGTACACTGAACTGGAACTAAAATGGGTACTCAAGGAAGCATAGAACTAGATGGATTCCGAATACAATCGGCAATGCAACTCGAACATCCACGGGAACATATAACTGGGCATTCTGAAGTGACTCACCAATGTGCTAGAGTCGGGGGAAATCCGGGGTCTTTGACCAATAACTGAAGGGATATATACCTTGCACGATTCTCAACGATGCGATCAAGGTGTTGAAGTTGAGCATGTGAGGAACAACCACTCGGAGAGGCATTGATGACTCCTCTCAAAATGGTCTGTAGGCACTGACAACAGATGGTGATGAGTCCAAGGTGCAGGGACCTCTGGGTCTATCCTCTGGAATAGATGGGCTGTCGTCGACAGAGGGAGACCTGTAACTAGCAAGGAAATGATGTTTCCTTCATAGGAGCACGAGGTGGAGAACCGGAGTGTGAGAGCAATAATGGTAGGACTGACATACTGTGGGGGTAGGGAATAACTGGGCAAGTAGAGTGGGTGGACTAAAACTTCCTTTATTCATAGTATGATGGCGGGGATGATCGGGTAGCATATGAAACTGACTGGTGGGAGAGGGATCATAGCTATAATGGACCAAGGATGGTGACTGGGATGAGTGATACTCAAGTTTGTGTAATATGGAAGGAGACTGCAGAATACTCTGAACAAAGGCGACCTTATTGGGGGTGCTGCCGAGATGATTGATCATAGTGCCAAGAGGCACGGGGGGAACTTTTTCATGGGTTAAGGAACTAGAAGAAGTGTGTTCAAAATGGTACTGTCGTGTGGATTTATACGAGCCCAGGACAGTTCATGCTCGTGATTGCTTTCAATTTTAAGGAGTCTGAAAGCGATAAGAATACTCTGAAATAATGGAATGGTACCATCGTATGTATTTATACGAGCCCAGGACGGTGCATGCTCATGGTTGCTTTCAATTTTAGAGAGTCTGAAAGTAACAAGAAAAGTCTAGGGGGGTGCTTTTTCGTGTGTTAGTCTCCAAGGCCCGAAGAAGCATAAAAGGATGCAATGAAGAACTCTTCTAGCCGGTGTGACTAGAGTATTCCTTTTTTGTAATTAGTCTACAAGGTATGGAAAAGGGTTAAACTTATACCAGATAGATGCCCTTTCAGGTACTTTAATGAGCATGAAAGGAAGCAAGATTGCTTGGCAATCTTTTCATTGTTTTAGGAGTCAGAAAAGAGCTTAACAGAAACTCCCTAAGTGCCTTTTTTGTAAAGGACTTGTCCGGCCCGAAAAAGGGATCAAATTATACCGAAAAAAAGGAATGGCCAGGCAAGGAGGAAGTGCTCAATCAAAGAACATTGATGAGAACCAAGAACAAGGGTGGGGGGGAACACTGGTAGGCCTCCTTGTAGGATGATGAATGGTGGAAAAATAATGAAATAATTTGCAGTATGAATGGAGTGAACGACTCATGTAAAAATGTGTAACAATCCGATGGTGACCGATGTGGCACACAAACTAAGGCACCAAGGTGTCAGGACACAATGTGGAAATTGTACCTGGCGAGAGCGAGAAACGATCTCAAGCATCATCATGAGCTCGGAAACTGAATCCGAAGATATAAAAAGTGTCAAAAATGGGTAACGGTCGAGGTGGCACGTGAACCGAGGCGACGGGGGGCGTTTTGGGAAAAATACCTAAAAAATTTGGGGTTGAGAGCGAGAAATGATCTCAAGCATCATCATGGGATAGGAAAAATGAATCCGACGACATAAAGTATATCAAAAACAGGCTACGACCGATGTGGCACGCAAACCGAGGCAACAAGGTGTCATGTCACGATGTTAATAAAGGTTCTGGTGAGAGCGAGAAATGATCTCAAGCATCATCACGAGCGCAGAAAAATGAATCCGATGACATAAAAAGTGTCAAAAATGGAGAATGGCCGAGGTGGCACACAAACCAAGGCAACGAGGGGCATTTTGGAAAAAATACCCAAAAAATTTGAGGGTGAGAGTGAGAAATGATATCAAGCATCATCACGAGCGTGAAAAAATGAATCCAACAATATAAAAAGTGTCAAAAATGGGTAACAACCAAGGTGGCACGCGAATCGAGATGACGAGGGGCTAGTAAAAAATGCCCAAAAAATCGGGGGGAGAGAGAAAGAAAAGATCTCAAGCATCATCACGGGCTCGAAAAACTGAATCCGGCAATATAAGGAACGTCAGAACGAACGAAGGCTGAGGTGGCACGTGAATTGAGGTGACAGGGGGCGTTTTGGAAAAAATACCCGAAAAATCTGAGGGTGAGAGCGAGAAATGATCTCAAGCATCATCACGGGCATGGAAATATGAATCCAATAGTGCAAATGGTGCGAAAAACGAAGGTCATAAGGACTCCGGAATGGTCAAAGGAAATAACTAAAAAAAATGGTTGCAAATAAAGGTGAGCCCACCAAGCGAAGGATGCAGTGGTGGGGAGAAATGATGACCCGTGGGGGAAGAATACTAGGTATATCAAATCAAAACATATATATACAAGTGACATGTGACCTCAAAAATGGTTGAGATCACGCATGTGAAAAAGTGATCAAGGTTAATGATCTACCCCTATGCTATGCGCATGGGGTTTATGACTATGGATCACATATGTGTTGGTTTGAACAATGGGTTCATTGACGTGCTGAGATAGATGTGATGGGGAAGGTTCAAAATGATTGAGCATGCCCGCTATCCCAGGGTCGAGGTAATCTATTATGCCCTTTAACTCAGAGGTGTCAATGTGGTGCTTTATGACAGTGGGGTCAAGACTAGGCATTTCAGTATAGGACCAGGCAAAGACATCGTAGAATTCTTGGAAAAGTTTCTTGTACTCTCCGATCTCATGCTCAATGCAGGAAGCTCCAAATGAAATGATTTCAGGAGCACCAGCTGGGGCAAAGATATCAATGTGGATTATGGGTGAGATATTGGCCATATTACCTTCCTCGAAGGCATCGGGGGCGGGAATGGGGTCTTTAAACCAGTCGACTTTGGCGAGAAGGAAATCTTTGGACTCAACTGAGAATTGGGTGGCTGTGGTGGAGGAGGATTCTTCCGGGAGGAAATAGGAGCGATGGTGCATATCTTCCTAGGGGTAATCCGGTGCAGTAAGAGCCTCGAGAATCTCCTCATCATTGTGGAAACTTTGGGTTGTCAAATCAGTTGATGAGGGAGTGCTAGAAGAGATCATATAAATGGTATTAATCTCTTCAGTTGGTGGAAATATTGGGGGGTGGATCTCCTCAATGGTGGGGGGAGCTGTCTCGAGGTCCAAGTTATTCATCTCATAGAGAGCTGCTCTATAATTTGGGAGATCTGGGCAGTGATGTGAGTAATGGCCGTAAATACCGCATATTGCACAAGGGTGGTTGGTACGCAATGATTTATCACGAGGCTTAGGGGATGGATCGAGTGGGACAACCAGAATGTTGGGGTCGTCGTCAAGCATTTGCATGTGCCCTTGTAATGCAGGTAATTGTGGACATTGATGGGTAGGATGACCTAACTCATCACACAACAAGCATTTAGGAGGAGCACGAAACACGGGGGGTTTTTAACTATTTTGGGTGGGGGTACAACAATGTATGGTTGTGGGACTCTACCCCTAGTGTTCTTGACAATGGGGGGTGGATTGGTGGGTGAGGAAGGAGTAGAGACACTGAGGGGTGGTTGACTATTAGTGGCGATGGGTTGCATCGGTTGTAGGACAACATTTGGTGTCGGTGGGGGAACAGAAGGCGAAATATACCACACGGGTAGTCCTAAGGTTAACCTGGGGAGGCTGAGAGTAGCCATCACCGGGGCACTTACTACTCCTGAGGGAGGGAATAGGATGGGGATTGTGTGGATGGGTGTAACACCAATATGACTAGGTACCAATGGTGGTTTGGGTAACAAGGGCGGTTGATTGTTGGGTGTTTGTGCATTGTGGGAAAGGGTACATAGGTCACATATTTCGGTCGTTGGTGACGGGGGTGGAATGGATTGGAATGTTGAGGTCATCGACGTATATGAATAAACTCCAGGTCCCACGGAGGAAACCAACGAGGTAGATGCACCACAAATTGGTTGTTCAACCACGGGGAGAACATTTTCGGGTGCAGCGGGGGCATTGGGATTGTAATAGGTGACTTGATCGACCTTGATTATGCGTCCATCATGGGGGAACATCATGGTACGAAAAATGAATGAGGCAACCGCCCACATGGCATACATGTAACTACGGCCAAGTAAGAGGTTATAATCAAGTTGGGCGTTGATGACCTCTATGTCAATGAGCATTGTTTTACCAGCTAACTGGATGGGGACATTAGCTAAGAGACCTTGTTGTTGAGTCGAACAGCCGTCATAGGCTCACAACGCAGTGGTGGACTGCTGGAGAGTAGTGGATCCCAACTTTTTCCAAATGAATGTGGACATAACGCATGTAGAGGCACCTTCATTGATAATGCACTGATGGATGACAAGATTTTGAACAGATACAGAAACTTGGAATGCTAACGTGGAAGGCAGGCATGGTTCGGATTGGTCCAAATCGAAGGCCATCAGTCCGAAATCATTTGGGTCAATAGCACCAATGGCAGAGAGAAAAGTCTTGCGCTATGAAGGATAGTTTTTTAAGACCTCTAACGCAGACATGGCTACGGGGGACTGGGCTAGGTCATCTACAATGTTGTAATTAGATGCAGCGCAAGCATTGGGATTATTGTTGATGCGACAAAGTGGGAAGCGAGGTGCTTTAGAGGTTCCATCTAGTGGAGCCAGAGGTATACGTAACGACTGATTAGTGGGATGATCGTTAGTATTTTTTTCGGTGGGAGGGGCTTCAGGGATGGAGCCATATTGGTTCGGACGGGTTTGAAGGTTGACATCGGCGGATGACATCATTAACAAATGATGGGTACCTTAGTCTAACATGGGTTCATCAGGGGAGCCATATGTGATTTGCTATTGTGGTGGCGTGTTTCCTTGAGGGGGAGCCAACGGCTGAGTGTTCACTATGCCTTGGGTCAGTAAAGGGTTTTGTAGCACCAAGGGTTGATGCTGAGGTGGTGGGGTGTTGGGCGACGCTTGAGGAGCTGCGTGCCCTTGGCGGTGGGAATCATCGGTCCAGAGTTTCCGAGCTCGCTCCAAATGTGGGAAAGAATGTGTGTATTGGCCATAGACTCCGCAAATAGAACAAGGATGGTTCGTTCGCAAATTAGGATTTTTGGCTTGTTTGGGTGGCTGGTCAGAATCTGGTTGGCAGGTGCCGCGTTATTGTTGTTTAGGGGATTGGAAGGTTGACCGCCTTGGTCTAGAGGGGGGTTGTTCCCACAGTTACGGCCTTTGTTGTGGTTTTTCTAGCCCTGTCGGTGCTGGTTATTTTGGTTCTGCTATGGATTCTGTTGGGCATACACTTGCCCTTGGGTAGCAGGTGGGTTCTGGGGTTGTGCAGGTGCGGGAGCAGGCTGCAGTGGATAATAAGTAATTGGAGGAGGCGCGGGTGCTGAACCTTGTGGGGGTTGCTGATATGTCTGCAGAATGGGTTGTGGGTTTGCTGCAAGGGTTTCCTGTGGTGGGTAATAAGCAGGTTGGGCTTGAGAGGATACAGGATCTGGTGCAGCCTGTGGGTGGTAATATGGCTGAGGTGCGACCGGGGGGGCGTAAGTGGGGGATGCATGACCAAAGCACTGAGGTTGACATGAGGGTCCGTGGGAATGGTGGTGATGTGCCATGGGAACATATGAATTGGTTTCTCTGGACTGAGATGTAGCCCACGAAAGGTCGGGGCCATGGTTAGGACGTGCTATGGAAAAGGGTTGGTTATGTGAGGCAATATGGCCAATGATGCCATCTGCGGAATGGGATGCCCCCGATGCATCGTGTCAGGAGGAATCACCATGGGGGGCGTCAGGGATGATGGAATATAGGTAACCAAACTGGGCATAAATAAGGTCAAATTGCTGGGGTTTGAGGAAGGCCTCTTCTTCAGACTGGGGTCGTTCGGATGCCACATCCTTGGAAATGACAGGAAGGAGAGATTTTAGAAACCAATCTAAGAAGATACGATCATCTAACTTGATTTTGCAGAGGCTACGACGTCGACGACACTCATGAATGTGGTCAGTGATGTGGGTAGTCGTGTTCTGTCTACAAGACAGTAGGATCTCAACTCCCGCGTCATAGCAGACATGTAACTAAAAGAATTTGTTGTTGCAGCAACACCCCCCCCCAAAATTTTGTACATATTGGGGCCCCTCCTTTCATTTTTTGTAGAAAGTTTGCCTTAAGAAGTCATTCTCAGCTTTTGTCTTTGTTTTTAACTGAAAATTCTGGTCATGAAAAACTCCAAGTCTTCCAGAAGATCTTGTTTCTAAAACAGAAATTTTTTTCGTGAAGTCTTCCTCGAAATTGTAGAACAGTTTGATAAAGCCCCGCAGTGGCGGAAGCCCTTTGTTTAAAACCCCGAAAAGGAGTTAGAAAATTTCGTTGAAAAAATTGCGGAAACCACTCGTCTAAGCTTTCCGAAAAGGACTTAGAAAACTTTTGTTTTTGTTTGCGGAGAGATTCAGGTTTCCCTCCCGAAACGGCGGAAGAATTCAACGAAATCGCCCGAAACTTGCGGAAGCCGCCACGATATCTTTCCGAAAAGGAACTTAAAATTTTGCCCATAAGTTGCGGGAGCCATTGGCAAATTCTTTCCGAAATCGCGGAAGAATTCAAGATTTGCTCCCGAAACGGCGGGAACCGTTCGTCTAAACCTCCCGAAACGATTTGAAAGTCTTCGTTAAACAATTGCGGAAGCTTCTGGTGAATCCTTCCCGAAACGGTGGAATAATTTTACAAAGCCGCCCGCACTTGCGGAAGCCGTTCGCATAAAATTTCCGAACAAACTCAAATTTTTTCTTTAAAACACGTGGAAACCTTTTGGGTTTTTCTTCCGCAGTTGCGGAAACCGTCGCAAAACCTCGCTGAAACAACAAATATTTGCGGAACCTTTCAAAGAAGCCATTCGCAATAATGGAGGCATTCACCAGTCCCGTTTGAAACAGAGGAGGCTAAGGGAAAAGGCTTTCCGAAACTCTCTCGAGGCCCGGCCAATACTTATAAACTTTTGAAGTTTTCGGAAGCCTTCTGCGGAAGCGTTCACCGAAACCTTCCGAAACGTTGGAATCTTTTAAAATTTTTCTCTCTGCTAAACCATTGTTGGGCGCCCATTGCTGTTTGTTGATTGCCAAACCATTGTTGGGCGCCGCGCGACCGTTCCAGCTCAGATTGCTCGACCACGTTCACGGCCACCTCAGTCAGCTATCCTCATCGGTGCCAGGTGGGATCTTAACTATTAAACTTGTTTCTTCCACGCGTTAGATTACTATTGGATTGCCCTTTTCTAAAGACGATTGGTCTAGGTTAGATTTTGACGGGAAAATGCTCGTCACGGGTACTTCGCCCGTCAAATTACCGTCGAAATCTCTTTTTTTTGTCATATAAAACATAGAAATATCAAAACGTTTCGAACGTCAACCCTGACGGGTGGATTGTTGTTAGAACAGTAACCACACTTAGTACCATAATCCATTAATTTTTAATTGCCCATGTGCTTAATTAAACCATGTTTTGGATTAAGTGACTATAGTTGGTCAAAAACCCACTTTTGAGAGTGTTCACACCCACTTCCAAGCAAACCAGTTCACCCAGCCTCCAAATTTGTCCACAAGTGCTCCCTCATTTATTGCTGGTGCACCCTCTCTCCTTGTTTTGGGGAATTTTAGTTGACCAAGGGCGCTAGGGTGGATTTTTGCCCTTTTTTGGCTAGATTTGGAGCATTTAATGCTCCCTTGGGCCCCCAAACCTCCTCTACTTGCTCACCCACGCCTGCCTTGAGATAATTAATGACCCAGCATGCTTCAGCCACCTCCACACCAGAATTCGTGGCTGTTTGGGGTGATTGGGATTGAGTTGGACCCACCTAGGGGGGATTGAGGCCAATTTGGCATTGATGACTTGTACACTCAGCTTGAGCCACCTAATGCTCTCGATTTTCTCATGGATGTAATAAAAACCTGTTACTAACATTTTCACATGTTAGACAGTCAGTTAATCAAAGGTTTCAGCATACATTGTGTGTAAAATTATCATCTTTTTCAAGTTTTTCCACTGTATTTGCAAATTAATTCGATTTTGTGAGGTTCTCCATAGCTCCTAGATCTTCTGTGATCAAAATAATCACACGGTATCAGAGCCATCGTGGATTTAGTGAGTTGCAGGTCAATATTGAGCGTTGAACTGCATTCTAGAGAGGATTTCCAGATAAAAATTGAGTGTTTTTTGCAGGTGTTTCAGTAGTTTTCTCACCATTAACGCAGCAGTCATGGAAGCAAACCAAATGTTGCTCACACCCTTCAATTTTTTCGATTGGAAGGCTGAGATGGTCATCAAGCTGAGATCTAAGGGTCTCTATAGAGTGACCATGGGCACAGAAGTGGAGCCAAATTCTGCTGTGGAGAAAGCAAAGTACTACAATCGACTTGATGAAGCTTATGGATTGCTATGCCTGAGCATTTCAAGGGAACTCTTGTTTCATACAGACAGTTTGACAACCCCCAATGAAGTATGGGTGAAGCTAGAATCACTCTTTGGGAAAACTGATGAACTGAGAGGCCACCAGCTTGAAAACGAGCTCATTAGCTTGAGCCCAGCGCATTTTGAAACCATCCAGGAGTTCTTCACAAAATTCAAGTCACTGGTGCTTCAACTGCAACAATGTGGAATTGTTAAGAAGGAGGAACAACTGATTCTGTCCATCCTTTCGAAGCTAGGCCCAGAGTTTTCAGTATTTGTTAGCACATTTCACTCAGCCAAAATGACCCTTCGAAATTGGCAAATGCCATCACTAGCCACCTTCATGGAGTGTCTCACTCAGGAGCAGGATAAACTAGTTCAGATGGGCACCATAAAATCAAAGGACCAAGCATTGGCAATGGGTGTTTCAAATGCAAGCAAAGGAAAGCAGAAAGCCAAGAATTCGAAGCAGCAAGAGAAGAGGAAGTTTGACAAGACCAAGTCTGCAGATGGGGGTTCGAATCTGTCAAAGGAGAAGGACAAGAATGGAAAGGAAAAGACCAAATGCACCTATTGTCATAGGGGATGGCATCCAGAGAGCTCATGTATGAAGAAAACCATTGACTCAATGGCGCAGCTGTTGGAGAAGAACAACATCCCAGTCCCTGAGGGCGCAAGGAAGAAGGAGAGCACCTCAAACCCTGAAAATAAGGAGAAGTGTCATGCTTTGGTAGCAGGTACTTCGAATCCCTCATCCTTTATCATTGATTTAGGAGCTTCCAGACATATGGTTTCATCCAGAGAGCTCTTCTCCTCTATGCATTCGAATGGTGGCCCAACAGTTCGAATGGGAGATGATTCAGAAATCCAGACCAAGGGGATTGGTAGGATTGACATGGAGCATGGCTATTTCAGTGATGTGCTCTATGTACCTTCATTGGCTGCAAATTTCCTATCAGTCTATCAAATGACCCATACAGGAGAAGCCAAGAGAGTGACTTTCACTCCAGATTTGGTAGAAATCTCAGAAATCTCTTCAAATCAAGTTGTGGCTGTAGGGTATGTAGATCATGATGAGAGAATGTACAAATTCTCAAATTTCATTCCAAATTCTAGTGACCATGCTCTTGTCTCTCATGCCAACGAGACCTCCAAGTTGTGGCATGAAAGATTTGGCCACATGAACTACAAATATCTCCAGCAATTGCACAAGGACGAGATGGTGGAAGGGCTTCCAGAAATCAGATCATCAAATGGTGCATGCATTGGGTGTGTAGTTGGAAAGCATCCCGAGCGCAGCTATGAGAAGGTAATGGCAAGGAGAGCCACTCAACCACTTGGATTGGTACATTCAGACCTCATTGGTCCTCTTCCCACTCCATCATATGGTTGATCAAGGTATGTACTTACATTCATAGATGACTACTCTCGATTCTGCTGGGTTTACTTCCTTAAATTGAAGTCAGAAGTGTTTGAGAAATTGAAGATTTGGAAAGCCCTAGTGGAGAACCATAGTGGTCATAAGATAAAGATCCTTAGGACTGATAATGGAAAGGAATATGTGAATAATAACATTCAGCACCTTTGTGAGGAATGTGGCATCCAAATGCAACATTCAATCCCCTACACACCTCAGCAAAATGGTGTGGCAGAGAGGAAAAATAGATCTCTCAAGGAGATGGCTACTTGCATGATTGAAGCTAGGGATCTAAGCCCTAAGCTATGGGCTGAAGCCATCAATTGTGCTGCTCATATTCAGAACAGATCCTTTCACAAATCAGTCAAAGGAAAAACCCCCTATGAGGCATGGTTTGGCCAAAAACCAAATGTGTCAAATTTCAGGATTTTTGGGTCTAGAGCATGGGCTCGAATTCCATCAGAAAAGAGGAAGGCTTTGGAGCCACAGAGCAGGGAATGTATCATGGTTGGATATGGTGAGGACACAAAGGGCTATAAGCTCTTTGACACATCCACACTCAAAACTTTCATTGCAATAAGTGTGCAATTCGAAGAAGAACCAATTCCAGATTTTGAGCTTGCACCGGGGGAAAGCTCCTCTCCTCCACACCTTAATGAGATTAGTGATGATTATACCTCTGATTTTTCTGATATTGCTGAAGATGACATGGCTGAAGATGACATTGCTGTACATGAGTCACCATCAAGGCCCAAGTGGGCTGAAAAAATCATAGAAGCTGCAGGTGAATTGGCAGGCAATCCCCAAGAGCCTAGGAAGACTAGATCTCAAACAATCAATGCTTCCTTTGCTAATGAGAGTGAACTTGCTGATCACTGTTATATGATGATTGGATCTGATCCAACATCATATCAGGAAGCTCATAATGATCCAAGGTGGAGAGCAGCAATGCAAGAAGAATTCCAGTCTCTCCAAGAGAACAAAACATGGGATTTGGTGCCTCTTCCTCCCAAGAGGAAACTTGTGCAATGTAAGTGGATTTTTCGAACCAAACCTGTTGCTGATGGTTCTTATCTGAAGTATAAGGCTAGGTTAGTGGCTAAGGGCTACTCACAAATCCATGGTGTGGATTATACAGAGACCTTTGCACCGGTTGCAAAGATGGATTCAATTAGACTAGCTCTAGCCATGGCAGCTAGTAAAGGTTGGGAAGTTCACCACATGGATGTCAAAAGTGCATTCTTGCATGGTGAGCTACAGGAAGAGATATATATGCAGCAGCCTGAAGGATTCCAAGAGGATCCCACACTTGTATGCAGGTTGAAGAAATCACTCTATGGACTCAAGCAAGCCCCCAGGGCTTGGTATGCCAAAATGGATGCTTTTTTGCTCTCAATTGGTTTCTGTCGATGCAAGTCTGATCCAAATGTTTACTTGCAGCATTGTGATGGTAATTTGCAGGTCATTGTACTGTATGTTGATGATCTCTTAATTACAGGGAGCTGCACCAAACAAATTGGCTCAATTAAAGCTTCTTTGCACAGTGAATTTGCCATGAGCGACCTAGGATTGCTAAGGCAATTTTTGGGTTTGGAAATTGAGCAATCTGAGAGAGGTATATTGCTGAGTCAATCTAAGTATGCTTCAGACCTGTTATTCAAGTTTAAAATGGCTGAATGTAAGGCAGCCAAGTGCCCATTCCTTTCAGGCATAAAACTAGGTGAATTTGAAGACTCTCCATTGGTGGATTGTACTCTCTACAGGAAGCTAGTCGGAAGTTTGTTGTATCTTACACATACAAGACCTGATTTGTCTTATGTTGTAAGTGCTGTAGCAAGGTATATGCAGCAGCCACATGAGATCCATTGGAAGGCAGCCAAAAGGATCCTTCATTATGTCCAAGGAACAAAGAACTTTGGGGTACACTATGCAGCTGGTTCTTCACTTCAACTAGCTGGATTTTCTGATTCCGATTGGGCGGGAGATCCCATCGATAGAAAGTCCACTTCAGGTTTTGTGTTTATGTTTGCTGAAGGTCCTATTTGCTGGTCAAGCAAGAAACAGCATACAATTTCTCTTTCATCAGCAGAGGCCGAGTACAGGGCAGCAGTGAATGCAGCCACACAGTGTGTTTGGTTGCAAGGCATTCTTCGGGAGTTTGGTGTTGCTATTGATTCTCCAACCAATATTTGGGTGGATAATCAAAGTGCCATCAAGATATCTACTGATCCAGTACAGAGGCAAAGAACAAAGCACATTGAGATCCACATGCATTACATTCGGGGCTTGGTGCATGACAGGGTGATTTCATTGCAGTATTGCCCATCCACCGAGCAAACTGCAGACATTTTCACCAAGTGCTTTACTGAGAAGACCTTCACTCACTTGAGAGCTTTGCTTGGAGTGAGTGATGGATGGTGATTGCTGCAATTTAATTGCAGGTTCAGCCCCATGTCCATTTTTGAGGGAAGTTTTTATCCCATGAGGTTTTACTTCTTTTCCTCGGTTCATATGGACAAATAAAATTTCTGTTTGTATTGAGGTGACTTGAGCCTTTGTTGCCAAGGCCTCCCACTTATCTTTCATGAGATGTACAAAGTTATGGTTAAGGGGGGGTGTTAGAACAGTAACCACACTTAGTACCATAATCCATAAATTTTTAATTGCCCATGTGCTTAATTAAACCATGTTTTGGATTAAGTGACTATAGTTGGTCAAAAACCCACTTTTGAGAGTGTTCACACCCACTTCCAAGCAAACCAGTTCATCCAGCCTCCAGTTTTGTCCACAAGTGCACCCTCATTTATTGCTGGTGCACCCTCTCTCCTTGTTTTGGGGAATTTTAGTTGACCAAGGGCGCTAGGGTGGATTTTTGTCCTTTTTTGGCTAGATTTGGAGCATTTAATGCTCCCTTGGGCCCCCAAACCTCCTCTATTTGCTCACCCACGCCTGCCTTGAGCTAATTAATGACCCAGCATGCTTCAGCCACCTCCACACCAGAATTCGTGGCTGTTTGGGGTGATTGGGATTGAGTTGGACCCACCTAGGGGGGATTGAGGCCAATTTGGCATTGATGACTTGTACACTCAGCTTGAGCCACCTAATGCTCTCGATTTTCTCATGGATGTAATAAAAACCTGTTACTAACATTTTCACATGTTAGACAGTCAGTTAATCAAAGGTTTCAGCATACATTGTGTGTAAAATTATCATCTTTTTCAAGTTTTTCCACTGTATTTGCAAATTAATTCGATTTTGTGAGGTTCTCCATAGCTCCTAGATCTTCTGTGATCAAAATACTCACAATTGTTCTAAGCTCCTACCCTAGCCGCGGGTGTCGCTGTTCTTGGTGTTCGAATTCATCAAGGCCCCATGA
Organism: Larix kaempferi; assembly: GCA_027924585.1. Classification (NCBI taxonomy): domain Eukaryota; kingdom Viridiplantae; phylum Streptophyta; class Pinopsida; order Pinales; family Pinaceae; genus Larix; species Larix kaempferi. The sequence continues at coordinate 9,707,202 of BSBM01000262.1, read as the reverse complement.
ACTTTTTGGGTCCCCAGCCAAAAGCCAAAGCCGTAATCACCCGGGCTTTAACATAAGCCTCAGTCCCGGCATAGCCTACCCATTTTAAAACTAGAAACAGGCGCCATCGCCCCTGATCAAACCAGCCGTAGGACGCCCCTTTAAATGTTATGAATAAGGACAACGTTTGGGCTGAAAACCCTCGCTTATGTGTCAACACAGGAGCTCCTCCCTGGTCTCGTAATTAAACTTGTTATGTCACCCCGAACTTACCTGCCATTAGCCATTTAAAAAACACAGTGACGAAAGATCACCAGTTCTCCTAGAGCTAAACCGAAAGCAGGTTGCTTCCGCAACACGCTTATCCTCACAGGAGCACTCCAGACCTACCCCTTCAAAGAATTAGGATGGCTAAAATTTATAATTATGTTCCTGTTGAAACGAAAATCGTCATTTCTCCTAGGGCCACCCTGAGAACGGATTGTTCCGCGACATACCTATCCTCTCGGGAGCATTCCAAATTCATCCCTTTAAAAGATTCAAATGTTTTAATTTGTATTTCATGTTGAAATGGTGTATTTTGCTTCCTAAGCATACAGCTTCACATTGCTTTTTATCTCATTCACATATTAAAACAATGATGCTCTCAGGGATAATTCAAAATGCCGAAAGCCGGTAAGAAGAAGGCTAAGATGACAGAAAAGAAGCCTGCGCCACTTAAAACTGAGACCTCACTCCAGGATACTAGGTGCACCACTGGTGTTCCTCCAGAAATCAGATGGGGTGACATTTACAGAATGATTCGGGATCAAGAGATCTCAGATATGTTGCTAGAAGAAGGGCCAATTTATCTCAATATCAGAGCCTCAGCCATAACTAGAGCCGCTACCCGCCCTGAGTTGTTCCCCTGTGCTGAAGTGATCGGATGGATACTCCAGCATGCCGATGCTGAAGGGAGAGTGATAAATGACAGTGGGAAAGTGGCCATTGCCTCATTTCAACCCGCATATCTTGCGGCAGCCTATAAATTTCCCCGTGTCCAACAATCTCTGACTGATGAATGGCTGAGCCAGATGAACAACGTCGAGATGGCCAAGAAGCTACTAATGGCAGGCAAACATTTGAGAAAGAAAGGAAATGATGAATATGACGTACAGAATCTGAGACCTACTTTCAGATTGATCGCCTTGATGCTGTGCAGAATCTTCGGCATGCCCGATGGCACCATGTATAAGATTCAGTGGGTCCCTATTATCCACTTCGTGGCATTTAAGGGAATTGTGTTTGACTGGGCCACTCTCCTGTCAGATAGTCTGGCCTCAATGATAGTAGCTGCAAGGGAAGGACTAGCCTTGAAGAAGGCAGAATTTTTTATGTCCTCATATCTGATTGATTGTATTTTGGCCAAGATGGACTTCCCAAATTGGGCTGCACATGGGATAAGGACACCACCCCGGTCTATATCTCTTTCAAGATGTTGTGGGATCAGAATTACAAGCCCAGCTACAAACTCATCTATGAGGGGTTCATCATGCCCCTATATGAGAAGTTATTCAAGGAGGAGTCCAACTGTCTGTCAGAGAACGCTGTGGAAGTCCTTGAGGATTACGGGGATTTTTACTTTTCAGAGCAAGGAACCTACCTCAGAATGTTTGGAGGGACTAAGCCCCCATACATTTTTCCGCAGTATGCCATGGACTATGTGGTCCTCAAGGAAGCAGTAAGACAAATCTTCCTGGATGGAATTGGAGCAATACTCCAAAAAAAACATAAGGATTCCTTTCCCCCTCTACCTTTCTGCATAGGTGCTTACAAGTTCTCGGGGGTTGCCTCGACCGATGAATTTGTTCAAGAGCTAAAAGCCTTCCACTTCGGTGAGGTAATCTTCAACAGGAATGACATAAAGGGAAGAGTTGTTGAGCACTGTAAGGATATTTATGCCCACTTCGAGTACTCTGACTATCCTGATGCCAAGGAAGAGGCATTCAGAGGCATAAGCAACGTGGCTGAGCTACGGGTCTGTTGCCAAGGAACTGGAGCAAGCTCTAGCTCAACCAAGGTCTAGAATACCAACCAACAGAAGGAGAAAGAAGCTGAGGATGCCCAAGCTCAGGAAGAGCTCAGATTAAGGGAGGAAGCCAGACTGCAGCGGGAAGCTGAGGAAGCCAGGTGGCAGCAGGAAGCTGAAATGGTGAGAAAGCAGCAGGAAGCTGAAGCGGCAAGAATGCAACAAGAAGCTGAAAATGAAAGCCTGTGAAAAGAGGCTAAGGAAGCCCAGAAGTAGAAAGAGGATGAAACTGAGCAAGCTGAGCCAGACAGGAAGGCGGAAGAAGAGTTGAAAGCAAGGGAAGATACCCAAGCAAGTGGATCCGGTGTCCAAGACATGGAAATAGACGCATCTCAAGTAGGTGGCTCTGGTACCCAAAATTTGGGAGCAGATCCAGCTCAGGAAGTCGGGACCCCACCTGCTGAAGAAGACATAGACATCATAAACCGCCGAATTGTCCCGTACACACCATCGGGAAAACATACAGTGTCCAGGTGGAATGAGTTTTTCTATGACAAGAAAAGGAAAGCAATGGTCCTCAAATCAGAAGAGAGGATCAAAAGTCCCTTCCACGAGGACATCATTACCCACCGAGAGGTCATTATAATGAAGAATACAGATCAAGATCCCTTTGCGATGGCATCTGCAGCTGTAGAAACAACAAAAGCCTCACTTGATAATGTAGGGGTCATAGTTAGAGAAAATGTTTTGACAAAGAAGACAGCTCGTTCGCTACAACAGACTGTGGCTAATGAGCAAGCCCACAGGTATCTGGTGGTGAACAAGTATAATTGCTTGTACGCCAAGCATAAGGAGCTGTCAAGCAAGTATTGCCAGCTGGAGGAAGAAAAGGACCAGCTAACACTCCAAATGATTATTGTGGAAGAAGAGAAGAATGGAGCAGAAGATAAAGCATCCCAGCTAGAAGCGGACAAGCGGGCATTAGCTGAGCAATTAGAGCAGGATGAGGGTAGAACAATGGACATGTCCCCCTTCCATGAGCTGTCCTGCAGCATCCTGAGGCAAACGCATGAAACTCAGGGGCTAATCACTAATGAAGTTTGCAAGCTCAAGGCCATGGTGGTCAGGCTGAAAGAGATTAATGCAGAGGCACATAGGCTCAAATCCAAGCATACCCATGATAAGGCAAATATCATGAGCCAGGTAAAATGGCGAGAAGGGAAGGGGGGTTTCCTCGCACATCTCCCATGTAAGTGTGTGGAGGTTTTTGATGAAGATGTGGCCCTTTTGGACTTCTGCAGCAACTGTGGCAGCAAGCTGATAGCCAGTGTGCAAGGAACAAGGGATAAGATCAACGGTCTGTATCAAAGAATCCTGGAAGTGCATGACAAGTGCAAATTGAATTTCCCACAATCCCTCGATGACTTCCCGGATTCAGAACAGCGCTTGGCGTAGCTAAAGGAAGAACTAGGCATCCTGTTGGCTGCTTTACTGGGCAGACCCGGGTTTTAATGAAGCGCAGCAACAAAACCCCTTGGCGCACTGGCCCTCTCGGCAACGAGCTGGGCGGCAGCTCGAGGTCTCACCCGAAGTGGCTATGGGGGGGTTAAGGAATCAGCTTTCCTTAACCGTGGTGACGCTGAGATTGTTCTATATATCTTCTTCTTCCCCTTATATCGGCGGTCGGACTTTCCCGCAGGCCTCGCGACACCACTGCGCGGATGCCTTCCTTCCTGTAGACCCACTGTGCAGTCTCGTCCTCCGGGCGCGGAAGGCGCCTATTCCTTGCGTCGATGCGCTAAAATACCTTCTCGCCCTGCGCACTCATCGCAGTCACGCGAAACTCGGTCGCTGCAGCGACAGCGTTCCACCACTCCTTCTATACTCGGCTATTATAACAATAAAGGACCTTCCTACACTCACTTAAACAGTCGCAAAGATGATGCAAAAGATGTACACACAGGTAATGATCTTAAACAGTTATTATTCACGCAAACATTATAACAAGAAGATATATGTGAAGCTCATCTCCTCGAGGAAAACCCCATCCACGGGAGTGTTATATTAACCAGAAAATGGTAGAGTATACAATATGCTGCGCACACAGCTGCAGCCTTAGATCTTTCCAGGAAACTCCACGCACACAGCTGGGAGCCCTTCTCTTAATCAAGTCTCCTCTCTATGGAGATTACAAAGGCACAGACGTCGACTCAGACTGTCTGGCAACTCAGGGATTAGCTCCTCGGCTATCCGGTTTCCTCTCTAGTTCTACACACTGGGTAGAAAATACAGTGAAGGATAATCAACACATGATCTATCCTTTAGACTGGCTATCTAACAGTCTATCTAGCTCTCTCTAACTCTCCAAAAAAAATCTACCCATTACAATTATTCATATATATAGGTGGCCATGACGGTCACACCTTTACAAAACTGTGGGCCTTTCCCAACAGTGATTCCCAAAAACCCTAACCACGCACATGGCTAGGTGTACTGTAGGCGCCGCTTGCAGTCACGTCGCCGCTTCCTGCAGGCTCCATGAATTCCGACGCAGATTGTGGGTATGGGCGATCGTCCTTCGCCTTCAATGCTCTGGTCCGTTGCTCCTCCTTGATCCGAGCAACCATAACTTCTGTACTGAGCCTTTAAATGAGGGTAGCTGAGCCCTCTACTCCATCGCCTTATTTATTATGGTAGCTGAGCCACCTTCATTCTTCGATGACGTGCGCGCGAGCTCCGCAATTTCCGGTCCGTGATCTGCGCTGAGATCATCCATCTGGCACCGTACTGCGCACCGTCTCCTTCTTACCCAAAACTTAGTGCTTGTCCCAAAATTAGCACTTTCCTTCCATACTCGTACTTTTTCCCAAAATTCGCAGCTTTTACTATAGCTGCGACCTTGGCCCCAACAGGCCCCCAACACTCACTTGTGGCTCGCCCTCGAGCCACTCGCACTAGCGCGTGGTCGTTTGATTTGCGCATCTGCGTTTGCTTGAATCTCCGCGAATGTTTTCTGCCACTTCGCAATAGCGGAGTCCAATTCCTCAATACACTCATCAGCTGTTTGCACTGTTTCTGCGGTCGCTTCGTCTTTAGTGAGTGTATCAATGATCTCCTGAGACTCGGCAATCTCTTTGATTTTTGTCTCAATCTGGCCAACGATTTCAGCATACTCATCCATGAATGGCTGAATGCTGTTGGTGAGCTTCTCATCTTCAGTTCTGAGCTTGTGCAGTTGCTGCTGCATTTTCCGCACTTCGCCCATTTTCTTCATTTTTGGTAGGCCTGTTAGGGCCTTAGCTTCTTCATTGAGAACAGTGAGAGACTGTTCTGCAGCTTGCACTTGTTCTGACAGTCCCACTTTGAAAGGGAGGTTCACAAGCTCTGACCAAGCTTCCATAGCCTGGTCCATCAGGTTCTTGGCTTCCTGTACTCGATCTTTCATCCGTGTGGAAGCTCTGCTCAGTGCTTCAAATTGTATCTGCGCATCATCCGTAAGATGTGCAGCAACGCGAGCTTCTAGCTCAGCAATCTGGGTTCTATGGCCTTCTACCATAGCAACTATTTCTTGCTCCAGGGTTTTCGCCCTTTCGCCAATAATTTGAACTTTTGCAACCAGAGGGAGGTCTGGTTGAATCTCGCAAGCCGGCAGTTCCTGGGCAATCTCTTCTATTGCGTTTCTGATGCCGGTGTCTTGCGCCTCATAGAGTGCAAGCTTCGCAGAGATATTCTTATTACTTTCTCTTAGCTCTATCTCCTGCGATTGCAGTCGTTGGTTTGCCTGGAAAGTAGAGAGCTCTCTAGCTCTCAACTCAAGAGAAACTTTCTCCTGTACAAGCTGTAGAGTCTCTATAGGAATTATAGACAAATTAATTTCTACAGGTCCAACTGTGCTTACCTGTAGTTCAGCTAGAGGATCTGGAAGTGTCATGCTGGTAGGCGGAATATGCACGACAGTGTGCCTTTCTGTGAATTCTTCAACTCGCACATCACTTGGAATTTCTTGTGGCGCCTGCGAAGTAGATGCTGGCGCATGGGTCTGCGCAATCCTTCCTGCGAGACCTTTCAATTCTACAAACTGTAAGTCTAGAGCACTTCGGATGTGAGCATGCGTGTTCCTCATCTCACGAAATTGCTCTTTCAAGTATTTGTCGATCTCCGAGGGAATGGCCTCAGTGGGATGCGACACTTTCTGCTTCTTGGTGGCTGGTTCTGTTGAGGCTTCATCGCTTCTTTGCTCAGGGGCTTCCTTGCCCTTATCCTTCTCTTTCGCAGTGGCGGGTGGCATCGCAGATGCGATGTCGGCTGCTGCTCTCCATTCGTCCGACCACGACTTAATGGTTTCTTCGACATCTTCTGTGGTCATCCTGTAAAGACCTAGCGCCCAGTCACCTGGAATGTCGCAAGGCCGAAGGTATAGTTGATGGATGTCGGCAGTAAAAGCCAACTTCCCTTCATACAATGTGGCTGTCTCCTCGCTCAGCCTTGGCATATCTTGTATGATATCTCGGAGGAGATAGTAGTACTCACAAAAGACAGCGCGATTCATCTTGCGCTTCGCGGGATTAGGGGAATCCCAGAGGTTGATGTAGCGCATGCCGGCAACCTCTCCTGCGCGGCGCGGAAGGAACTGAGTATTCGGGGGCTCCTTCCACCCGACGAGAGCGCATAAAATTAGAAGCCACAAAAAATGGAATGATTGGGCTGCATTGTCCTGCACATTCAGGCAATCAGCCAAAAAAGAATTCAGCAGGAAGAGAGACCAGTTGTACTGTTCTCCCTCCGCAGCTGTGATAGCGAGCTCCACAACAGCTCCAGTAACTTCTTTTGGTCGGCACTTTGTGAGAAGTCTGCCTGCAAGCAGACTTCCTGTGAAGCGAAGCGCCTCATCTTCTACTGTCGTGAGGTCATAAGCCCGACCTCCTCTTGTCAAGTTATATTTATGGACCAGCTTTGCAGCCAATTTTCGGTCCTTTTCCTTTCCCACAAAATGGATATTGGGATCCTTACCAACCTTAGATAGACCGGTGATACGGTGTATCAAATCAACATTTAGATAAATTGGCCTCCCGAGCCAAAGGTAACCTCCATGAACGCAGGATAGCAGTGTTTTAACGACTGCGTTCACTTCATTGCTACGCCCAAAGTGCGGTAGCTTCAACAAATTCAAGAGTCCAGGGCGCTCAAGATTTGCTGCAAATCCCTTCGGGATAAACTCGTCAACTTTTCTGGTGGGATTATGGACGATATCCAGATATCGGTCCAACTGGAACTGAGGATATGTCTTATAGTCTCCAAGGTTAAAATCAGAGAATTTAACCAATGGAATGTTTCCCAATAGTTGGCCTTCTACCCGCACACTAGCCGGTAGTGGCGGTAGCGGAATTGGATATTTTGCATTCTTCGGAATCTGTACATCCGGCGCATCATCTGGACGCGGCGGAATATAGTTCACCATAGACGCGAGCGGCTCTGGAACAGGTTCCTCCGGCTGCTGCTGAGATGCTCTTGTGCCTGGAGATGTTCTGGGATCAGTAGCACCAGGGTGTACGTAGGTCGAAGGCGTCACCGGAGTGGCCATGCCGAAATCTAAGCCTCGGCGTAGAAATTGACGAACAACTTCTTCAGTCGATAAATTCTCCGTCGTGAACCAATGTAAATAACAAAACTCTGGATAGCAAATGGCGGACCTGCGTAGGGTATGGATGCTGAAAACAAGGGAAAATACTCTGCACACTCGGCTCTGAAAACAATAATTTAGATCTTCAAACACAACTATGCAACTCGAGACAGTAACCCGAAAATGATACAAGTGTGAGGTATTTATAGCCAGCGGGGATAGTAAATGTGACCAAGTGGGGTTACGTAGCTGTAGGTGACTATACGTAAGTTGACAACATGCTATCCTCCTTGCCGTAGCGGTGCATTTATTGTGATTGACGGGTTCTGACAGCCTTCCGGGAGAAGCTAATGCTTTCGGCGCCTGAATTGAATGCAAATCTTTCGGAGATTAAGCCGAATCCGTCAGAACGGCTAGACTTAAATAGCGGCCTTATCCTTCATTTATTCAAACGCGGCTACATAACTGCTGTAATTCAAAATTTCCGGCGGGTCATTTCAACTTAGGAAACTGTGCCTCTATGGGTTCACAACCAAACTTTTTTCAAGCGGTAATTTATCAAAGGGAACTCCGCAAGAGCGATAGTTCGACGGTCCAAAAACAAAACTTCGCCAGAGCGCACCGATAAGCTCTCTTCAAGCAATTTTTATTCAGGATGCGCAGATATTTCAAGGGACTGCGCAGGAAGCTGGAAACTGAGGGTGTGTCGCAGCTTCCGTGTAGACTGAATGCGATGTCTCTTTCAACTACACCGGACATCTGCACTTCTGAGCAATATATTATGTCGACAGGGCGGAGTGGCCGTCGCAATAAAGCTTAAGCCGACTCCCGTTTATCATTGTAGGTAGGAATTCTCCATTCAGCTTCGCAAGATGAACTGCGCCTCCGTCTGTTATTTTTATTACCTGAAAAGGGCCTAACCAATGCACGCGAAACTTGCCTGGAAACTTGATGAATTTACTATCATAAAGGAGTACCAAGTCTCCTTCTTCAAAGTGCTTATGCTTAATGTGCCTGTCGTGCCAAGCTTTCTGTCTTTCCTTCTGTACCTGTTGATGAAATCCGGCCAAAAGTCTGTCTTCTTTTAAGGAAAGCAGTTGCGAAAGTCTTTCATTCATAGTATCAGGATCTGCCATTTCTGTAATTTGCGCAATTCGGAGACTGGGAACAATGTATTCCATGGGCATAACTGCTTCTTGTCCATACACCAAGCTGAAAGGTGTGTGACCTGTTAGTTTCTTGCAAGTGGTTCTGTAAGCCCATAATACAGCTGTGACTCTAAGGTCCCAATCATCTCTTTGTTGATTACAGATCTTCGTCAGGGCATTCTCAAGGATCTTATTGAATGCTTCCACCGTACCATTAGCTTGAGGATGGTAGGGTGTACTCTTATGGTGATTAATTTGAAATTCTTCAGTAAGGGCCTCTATAGTCTCATTGAGGAAATGTGTACCTTGATCACTCATGAGGATCACTGGGCATCCAAACCTAGTGATAATGTTCTCGAAAATGAACTGCGCGGCAGTAGCAGCGTCGCAGTTCTTAACTGGCTTCGCCTCAGCCCATCTGGTGAGGTATTAAGTAGCTGTAATGATATATCTTGCGCCAGTTCTTTTTCCTGGTGGGTTAATAGGTCCTACAAAGTCAATGGCCCATTTATCAAAAGCACGCAATGTGATCTGGGGTCTTAGCGGCATTTCATCTCTCCTTGAGGGTTTTCCTGTGCGCTGGCACACATCGCAACATTTACAGAATTCCTTAGTGTCCTTGTGCAATGTCGGCCACCAAAGACCTGCGGCTAATATCTTTTGCGCAGTCGGCTTTCCTGCGAAATGGCCTCCTGCGGTACCTGAATGCGCTTCTGCGATGATAGAGCTCTTTTCATGTGGTAAGATACATCTGCGCAAAATTTCGTCAGGGCCCAACTTATAAAGCTGGCCTGCTATCAAAGTGAAGTCTGCGGCTCTAACAACAAGTTGCTTTTTCTGCTGGATTGTAAGCTCAGCCGGCGCTTGTCCGGTAGTGAGAAACTCAAGAATATCAGAATAATATTCGTCTGCTGCTTGGATAGAAAACAACTGTGCGTCAGGCAGATTGTCCTCCAGACTCGTAGGTTCCTCTCCTGACTCTATTCTGGATAGATGGTCAGGCCCTGCATTCAATCTGCCTGGCTTTACGATAACCTCAAAATCATACTCTTGAAAGAGCAGTAGCCATCTGCAAATTCTTCCTCCTAAAACTGGTTTATTGACCAAATATTTCAAAGCAGAATGGTCAGTATACATTTTAAAGTGAGCTCCTAACAGGTAGTGTCTGAATTTCTGTAGGGCATACACCATAGCTAGTCCTTCCCTTTCTGTAGTGGTGTAATTCTTCTCAGCTATAGATAGCTTTCTGCTGGAGTAAGCAATTGGGTGGTCAATACTTCCTTCTCCAGACTGTGTAAGCACGATTCCTAGTGCTATGGAAGAAGCATCAACATGAACATGAAAAGGTTTTCTGCAGTCCGGGAAAACTAGAATAGGCGCTGTGATCATCTTTTCTTTAAGTGTGTCCAAGCTCTGTTGGCATTCTTCTGTCCAGTGGAACTTCGAATCCTTCTTCAGCAATCTTTCCATAGGTGCTGTGATCCTTGCATATCCTTTGATGAATTTTCTGTAGTATCATGTATGTCCCAATGTAGTGCGCAATTGCTTAACTGAGTTGGGCACCGGTAAATTAGCAATGATGGCAACCTTCGCAGGATCCATCAGAAGTCCTTGTCTGCATACAATATGTCCCAACAGAATACCAAAGGGCGCACAAAATATACATTTTTTCAAGTTAAGGGAAATCTGATGCTGTCTACATTTTTCTAGCATCATGCGCAGATTCGCAATATGGTTCTTTAGTAAACCAAATACAGTCCAGTCATCAAAATAGACTTCTAAAAACTTGTGGATAAATTCTTTAAAAACAGCAACAACAACTCTAGAGAAGATAGCAGGTGCGTTTTTAAGACCAAAGGGCATTACCGTATACTGGAATGAGCCCCATTCAGTTGCAAAAGTAGTCTTGTGGCGGTCGTTCGGATGGATTCTGATCTGATGATATCCCGAGAAACCATCAGTGAAAGAGTAAGCCTCTTGTCCTCCAACATTATCAAGTACTTCATCTGTGAAAGGAGTGGGAAATGGATCGTGCGCTGATGCATCATTGAGTTTGCGCAAGTCGACACAAATTCTTATTTCACCTTTCGTTTTCTTTTCTTGGACCACCATAGGACTAATCCAATCGCTTTCCTCTACTGGCTCAATAATACCTGCTGCAAGCATCTTATCAATTTCTTCTTTGACTTTTTCTTTGTAGCGCGGGTTCAACCTGTATGGGCGCTGCTTTACTGGCTTGGCATCTGGTTTCAGAGGTATGCGCATCACTCCTAAGTCTCCTAGGATGCCTTTCATTTCTGTGAACTTGGTAGGAAAGATATCTTGGTAGTCACGCAATAAATCTGAAACGTGCGCAATAGTTTCATCATCCCAATAATCTCCTATAGAAGCAAACTTTGGGTCAGCTTCTGTGCCAATGTTAACTTTCTTGAGCTTGACGTGTTCTGTGATGGCAGGAATATCAAGCTCAGGACCTTCAATATTGCGCGTCCCTTCTGATTCTAGGATATTGATGTTGCGAGGATCGTCCTCCTCATCTTCAGCGGTGAAGTTATAACATTCCAGGGCATGTTCTATCTAGACAGCCCAATCTGGTTGGGAATACTCTGTTACTGGATAGTGTTCAAATACCTTCTTTCTAATACACTTCAAAGCCTGATCGATGCTTGGATGTTCTGACTCAAAGCTGAAGGTAAGTTGAAAGCTTTCTATCATAAGAGCCCAAGTAAGAGTGCCTCTGCGCAATTCTGTTTCAGTATACCAATTCCTTGGAATTGTATCCAATGTGTGGATGAATTGGTGAACCCATTCATCTTCCGGAATATCTGACCATTGCTGAATACATGCTTCAATGTGTGACCTGGGGTCACTCTGTCCTTCATATTTGCGTAGCGCTTCGGCTGTGGTGTCCTGAAATCTGCGCAGTATCAATCTGCGACAGTCTTTCCATGTATGAATATTCTCCTTGTGCGCAATCCACCATCTTGCGGGTGTAGCACGCAATGCTACATCCAGTGCCTGTATGCGCTGCGGTTCTGGAAGCTTTTGTTCATATTCCTGTATGAATTTAGTTGCTTCGGTTAGACCATTAAAAGTTGGAGTGTCAGTTAATTCTGTGCCAATCCATCGAATGGATTTAGTTATCATGGCGCAACGTCTTGCAGAAACCTCATGTAGACGATTCTGCCAGTTTTCCAATCCTGCATCTGAATCTGATGTGCACGAGCTATCACATCGCCAGCTGATATGGCCGTCTGCCGTGGGGTTGACATAGTCACTGTGGTTAGTGGTCATCTGATACAAGCTTTCCATGTGGCGCGCTTCCTCTTCTGCGCGAATGGGTTCTATATATCTTGGTCCTTGAATAAGATCAAGAGGTGCGATGACCCTGATCTGGTCATCCTCAAAGGTCATATGTCTTTTCTTCAGGTTAATGACAGCCAAATTATCACATGCCCAGTCTATTCCTAATAGCGCTGGGTATGGTCTACTATCATCCATAATTTTGATTACTTCAAAATCTGCAGAGCTTCTTACTCCTTCAATATCAATAGGTACATTGGGTAATCTGCCCAATGGAGAGACTCGTTGCTGATTTGCGAGTCTTAGCTGGATAGGGGATCTTGTAAGCTGAGGGCTTCCCATCTGTTCCCATGTCTGCATAGTGAGAACATTGGCTTCGGAGCCCAAATCTAACATGACTTCATCCATTTCAAATGCTCCAATCTGCGCTGTGAGCCTCATCTCTTTTCTAGTTCTAATGTGACTCCTGATCTGGTGAACAGCACACTGCGGTGTGTTCGTCGAAGCAGAGTGTTGGCACTGATCCAACAGGTGTTGGAGTTCTAGAGTTGCTTTTTTATTGCGCAACAGTTCTAAACATTGTCGCAGGAATGCTTGAACACTGCCTCGTGCATGCTCATCATCATCATCAGGTCTTCCAGCTGTAGTGGCATGTTCTTGTACCAGGTTGTCTTGTCTTAGCACTTGCGATCTACTAATGTTCTGCGGAATTGCGGCAGAACTTGAAGCTCTCGGATCTGAGAAATACTCTTGAGCTTGCTTAAATGCTTCTTTTTGCTTCTGTAGGTTAAGTGGGGCTGGTTTAATGTTAGCGCGGCTCACCCATTGCGTCGCTTGCTTTCCCGTTCCCATCTCTTACGCACCAGTGGTTGCTCCACTGCGTGTCACTATATTAACTGTAGGGTCTGGTTCTCTTTTTTCTGCTCCAATCAACTGGATATTCTAATTGACCTGTGGTGTCTTTGCTTGCATCTTAGCCTGTAACTGAGGGCATTCTTCAATGATATGGTCAGAAGATTTACAATACCTGCAGAGGGTTGTAGGATTTTGGCAATCCCTAGCAAAATGACCTTGTGTTCCGCAATTATAACAAGTGATCTGTCCTCTTCCGCGACCAAAATTTGTTGTGCGTCCGCGTTCTCTGTAATTTGCTGCTTGGGCGTCCCGAGTTTGGTCATAAGGTGGACCTGCTGTGGGTCCTTGTGTCTATGCTTGTACCCTATAAACATCATGCTTTCTTTCTATCATAAGATCATATGCTCTGCAATTGTTCTCATCATGACCTACTGATTTACAGAAATTACAATAGAGATTCTTTGGGGTTTGCACATATTTCTGGAGTAAGTGACATTCTTGTGGTCTATGACCTCTAGTTCTACAGATTTCGCACCAAGGGCCTTGTGCCTGTGGTAAAGGATTAGGTGCTCCAGTTGCAATATAGTCTATGAAAACAGGACAATGGTCCTTTGAATGACCTTGGGCTTTACATTTTGTACACCAAATTTCTTCCTTAATCTCCTTGCCTTTCTTAATATCATGCACTTGCAAGGTTAAGTTTGCTAATTGGTTCTGTAAATGCGCAACATCATTGCTTGTTCCTGCAATTGGCGAAGCTTCTAGTTTCATAGCCATCTCTAGAGCTTGTTCCTGAGTATTGAGATTCTGTTGCATAAGAGGAAGTCTAATGTGTGGGAGCAGTGCAGCAATGAACCATTCTTTATGTTGCTGTGGTGCAAACTCGAAGCTTACTTGATCTATCAAGGCTTTGAACTTCTGGTCAAAGTCCCATACTGATTCTGTAGGTAACTGTTTGATGTCTTTGAGCTCAGTTATACACTGTGATTCTGATTTAGGTTTCTTAAATTCCCGAATCATAGCATTTCTTACCTCAGCAAGCGTCCTATTCTGTGCTGCTGAGTATTTCATGAACCAAGTCAAGGCTCTTTCTCTTAGTGTGGTTGCTAACTGAACCAGTTTAACAGCATCGTCATTAATTTGCTTAATTGTCCAAATGGCTTCACATAAGAACCAGTGCTGCTCAGGGTCTTCTATCCCTGTTCCTCTAAAAGTTGGTAGCTTCATGTCATCACCCATCCTTCTTGCGCGGGTTTGAAGTGGAGGTACTGTAGCTGTGCCTCCGGGATGGTTAAACAACGGTGGTACAGAGGTACTAGAAGTACCGTGTGGGCTACTAGAAGGTTTTACTGTAGGATTATACTGAGCTCCGTCTGGTTTTTGCGGTGTAAAGGGGTAATAAGGGATATGAGCACTCCCTTGTCGTTCTATATGGCTTGTTCTAGGGACTTGGCTATCGTCTGGGCTAGACTCAACAGAATATTGGTCAAGGCCTACTTTATATCGTTTTCCACTACGAGTGCAACCAATAACTTCAGGATCACTATCAGAATCTACGGACATTACTTGTCTATGCTATTCATCAGAAGCAATACATAGCTTTCCTTTTTCATACAGAAGCATTTTAATCCATAAGTTCAGAGAATTTAAGAACTTACCTCTGTGTACTTGGAAGAAACTCCTCTCAGCTTCACTGAAACTCTTTCTTGTATCAACTGCAAATTCGGTAATGAAACCTTCCAGTAGACTATTCAACCAAAAGTCTACTGCGCGGGAAACAGAATTGTCGATCCGCTTCACAATACTGACTAGCTCAGGCGTCCACGTGACGGGTCGATCAACATGCAGCGTAGGTGTAGAATCTGCTAACTTGGCTATCCAAGCGTGTAACTCCAATGCAAACGTAACAAAGAAAATTTCGTAAAGGTCAGCATAAATATACTTCTGTAACCAGTCTTCTGTTTGAAATGTAAGGCTTCTATTTTCTTGTTCAGCGAACTCTTTAGCCTTTAAATCAAACCAATCTCCAATTTCTTTAGCTGTAGGATTCCAGTAACACATTTGTTAACTGAGCAAGTCTCAGTGTAACAGAACCTTATGTTTTCTTCAGCAACAATCTCAGATGTCGCGTAACTAGTAAGTCTTACAGGAACAAGTCACAAGGCAACGGAACCATTTGTTGGCTCAATCAACAGGGTTCAAAGCCATGGAAGTAATGTAATCAAAAAGTCATAAGGCAACGGAACCATTTGTTGGCTCAATCAACAGGGTTCAAAGCCATGGAAGTAATGTAATCAAAAAGTCATAAGGCAACGGAACCATTTGTTGGCTCCTTAATCTCGCGCGTCACTGGAATAAGAAGTCTCGCTCACGCGGCAACGGAACCATTTGTTGGCTCCTTAATCTCGCGCGTCACTGGAATAAGAAGTCTCGCTCACGCGGCAACGGAACCATTTTTTGGCTCCTCAATCTCGCGCGTCACTGGAATAAGAAGTCTCGCTCACGCGGCAACGGAACCATTTGTTGGCTGCTTTACTGGGCAGACCCGGGTTTTAATGAAGCGCAACAACAAAACCCCTTGGCGCACTGGCCCTCTCGGCAACGAGCTGGGCGGCAGCTCGAGGTCTCACCCGAAGTGGCTATGGGGGGGTTAAGGAAACAGCTTTCCTTAACCGTGGTGACGCTGAGATTGTTCTTTATATCTTCTTCTTCCCCTTATATCGGCGGTCGGACTTTCCCGCAGGCCTCGCGACACCACTGCGCGGATGCCTTCCTTCCTGTAGACCCACTGTGCAGTCTCGTCCTCCGGGCGCGGAAGGCGCCTATTCCTTGCGTCAATGCGCTAAAATACCTTCTCGCCCTGCGCACTCATCGCAGTCACGCGAAACTCGGTCGCTGCAGCGACAGCGTTCCACCACTCCTTCTATACTCGGCTATTATAACAATAAAGGACCTTCCTACACTCACTTAAACAGTCGCAAAGATGATGCAAAAGATGTACACACAGGTAATGATCTTAAACAGTTATTATTCACGCAAACATTATAACAAGAAGATATATGTGAAGCTCATCTCCTCGAGGAAAACCCCGTCCACGGGAGTGTTATATTAACCAGAAAATGGTAGAGTATACAATATGCTGCGCACACAGCTGCAGCCTTAGATCTTTCCAGGAAACTCCACGCACACAGCTGGGAGCCCTTCTCTCAATCAAGTCTCCTCTCTATGGAGATTACAAAGGCACAGACGTCGACTCAGACTGTCTGGCAACTCAGGGATTAGCTCCTCGGCTATCCGGTTTCCTCTCTAGTTCTACACACTGGGTAGAAAATACAGTGAAGGATAATCAACACATGATCTATCCTTTAGACTGGCTATCTAACAGTCTATCTAGCTCTCTCTAACTCTCCAAAAAACATCTACCCATTACAATTATTCATATATATAGGTGGCCATGACGGTCACACCTTTACAAAACTGTGGGCCTTTCCCAACAGTGATTCCCAAAAACCCTAACCACGCACATGGCTAGGTGTACTGTAGGCACCGCTTGCAGTCACGTCGCCGCTTCCTGCAGGCTCCATGAATTCTGGCGCAGATTGTGGGTATGGGCGATCGTCCTTTCACCTTCAATGCTCTGGTCCGTTGCTCCTCCTTGATCCGAGCAACCATAACTTCTGTACTGAGCCTTTAAATGAGGGTAGCTGAGCCCTCTACTCCATCGCCTTATTTATTATGGTAGCTGAGCCACCTTCATTCTTCGATGACGTGCGCGCGAGCTCCGCAATTTCCGGTCCGTGATCTGCGCTGAGATCATCCATCTGGCACCGTACTGCGCACCGTCTCCTTCTTACCCAAAACTTAGTGCTTGTCCCAAAATTAGCACTTTCCTTCCATACTCGTACTTTTTCCCAAAATTCGCAGCTTTTACTATAGCTGCGACCTTGGCCCCAACACATCCAAACTGAATATGTTAAGAAAATTGATGTCCTAGCAATTGATGACCTCCAACATTATATTGGAATGTCATCAGTCCATAGCCACTTGCTCAAAGAAGTGCATCAAGTGGCAGTAGCAGAAGTTCAAGGCATCGGAGCAGAGCTTAGGAAGAATGTGACTTCCCAGAAAATCATGTTCCCTGCTGCAGCAAACATAGTCATAAAGGACACGGACATATGGTATAATTACATAGCGGAGGAGGAGAAGAAAGCTGCAGCAGTAGTAGGAGCATCAGCAGATCCAGAATCTTCTCTCCCGGCAGCCACTCCAGCAACCACAGTGGGCTATATTCCCCCTTCCCCAGCAGTGGCAGAAATACAAGCCAGCTCAGCCCCTTCTTCCCAGGCAGTAGCAGCAACATCAATTGACTTGGGCGATCCTCTCCGAGCTAAATATCACGCACAAGAGTGACAACACGATATTAGAACATTATTTCTGCTATGTGTATTTTGTTAAACTTTCAAATGTATAAAGTGTGAGCTATGGGACAGCTGGCCATTCTTTTGTTAAATATTTTGTAAAAAAAAAAAGAATCACAATTTTGTCTATTATAGGAGAGAAAATTCTGTAGATGACAAGTGGAAGATGCTTGGTGGAAGCCCAAAGGGCAGATTTGTAACTATAAATAGAAGTTAGGAAAGCTTAGGCAGGACTTTTTGGCAGGGAATGAAATTTTGAAACCCATACGAGCTATCTTGTATCGGTCCTATAAAATCGAATTTTCTAATAAAAGCCAGGGAGATGGACGTTTTGCATGGGAATGTTGGACGGATGTATGTTGGACTATTTTAATGGCTTCCATACTGTAATGTGAGATCATTCTTACTATCTGAACTATTTCTTTGTGTTAATGAATTTTGCTCCTTCCTGTGCATACGATTTTCTCTATCTTGTGAACAATGAATGCGTTTCATATTAAATCAGGAGCTAGCTACTTATATCTTTGCCATTGATGTAGATTTCTCTTTTAGATTAAATGGCTAACTGTTCTTTCTTCAAGATAACTCATATAGCTCATTGTTCATGCCTTTAATTTGCTCCTTGCAGGGATCTTTAAATTTAATTTCAGTTTGTTTACATTTAGATCTGTTTATTCGTTCTTTCCATTTAGATTAGATATTTTTTGCTTTAATCTCTGTTTCATGAGCAATAGATGCGTTTTACATTAAACTAGAAGCTATCTTCTAATTTCCTTTTATCTGGCTGTAGGTTTACCTGTAAGAATTGACAACTATCTGTTCCTTCTTTATGTTATCTGTTATAGCTCATTGCTCATCCTTTAAACATGTTCTCTGCAAGGATAGGTAGATTTACTTCAGTTTCTAGACTTAGATCTGTTTTAGTTGCATCTAGATTAAATATAAACTAGGCAGTTGCATTTCATTAAAAACATAAAATCCAAAAAGAAAGGTGGACTAGGCTATAACCGGTAGAATCGGATTTAAACTCCAAACCCACGGTTGCCGGAATCGCTAACCGGACGGATTCCCTACACCAAACGGGAGATAGTCTAATTGGGATCATCTCTCAGGGAGAATCCCTTTCTGATTGATGCTACGATATCCGAGGCATCAACAGTTTTTGGCGCTAGAAGGAGGGCCTAAAATTGCATGGCTGATAGAGGAAAATCTTCCATTGTCATAAATGACACTGAAAACCCGCTTAAAGAAAGCATTTCGAACAACCCAGATCTTGGATTAACAAATCAAGAATGCCTCATTTCTGACCCTGAGCCTCAATAAGCTTTATACGCTATCCCTTTTACAGAAGTACAGGATTTAAGAAGACATACAAGGGGTCTAAAGACGATTGGTCTAGGTTAGATTTTGACGGGAAAGGAATCAGTAAGACAAATCTTCCTGGATGGAATTGGAGCAATACTCCACAAAAAACATAAGGATTCCTTTCCCCCTCTACCTTTCTGCATAGGTGCTTACAAGTTCTCGGGGGTTGCCTTGACCGATGAATTTGTTCAAGAGCTAAAAGCCTTCCACTTCGGTGAGGTAATCTTCAACAGGAATGACATAAAGGGAAGAGTTGTTGAGCACTGTAAGGATATTTATGCCCACTTCGAGTACTCTGACTATCCTGATGCCAAGGAAGAGGCATTCAGAGGCATCAGCAACGTGGCTGAGCTACGGGTCTGTTGCCAAGGAACTGGAGCAAGCTCTAGCTCAACCAAGGTCCAGAATACCAACCAACAGAAGGAGAAAGAAGCTGAGGATGCCCAAGCTCAGGAAGAGCTCAGATTAAGGGAGGAAGCCAGACTGCAGCGGGAAGCTGAGGAATCCAGGTGGCAGCAGGAAGCTGAAATGGTGAGAAAGCAGCAGGAAGCTGAAGCGGCAAGAATGCAACAAGAAGTTGAAAATGAAAGCCTGTGAAAAGAGGCTGAGGAAGCCGAGAAGCAGAAAGAGGATGAAACTGAGCAAGCTGAGCCAGACAGGAAGGCGGAAGAAGAGTTGAAAGCAAGGGAAGATACCAAGCAAGTGGATCCGGTGTCCAAGACATGGAAATAGACGCATCTCAAGTAGGTGGCTCTGGTACCCAAAATTTGGGAGCAGATCCAGCTCAGGAAGTCGGGACCCCACCTGCTGAAGAAGACATAGACATCATAAACCACCCAATTGTCCCGTACACACCATCGGGAAAACATACAGTGTCCAGGTGGAATGAGTTTGTCTATGACAAGAAAAGGAAAGCAATGGTCCTCAAATCAGAAGAGAGGATCAAAAGTCCCTTCCACGAGGACATCATTACCCACCGAGAGGTCATTATAATGAAGAATACAGATCAAGATCCCTTTGCGATGGCATCTGCAGCTGTAGAAACAACAAAAGCCTCACTTGATAATGTAGGGGTCATAGTTAGAGAAAATGTTTTGACAAAGAAGAGAGCTCGTTCGCTACAACATAATGTGGCTAATGAGCAAGCCCACAGGTATCTGGTGGTGAACAAGTATAATTGCTTGTACGCCGAGCATAAGGAGCTGTCAAGCAAGTATTTCCAGCTGGAGGAAGAAAAGGACCAGCTAACACTCCAAATGATTATTGTGGAAGAAGAGAAGAATGGAGCAGAAGATAAAGCATCCCAGCTAGAAGCGGACAAGCGGGCATTAGCTGAGCAGTTAGAGAAGGCTGAGGGTAGAACAATGGACATGTCCCCCTTCCATGAGCTGTCCTGCAGCATCCTGAGGCAAACGCATGAAACTCAGGGGCTAATCACTAATGAAGTTTGCAAGCTCAAGGCCATGGTGGTCAGGCTGAAAGAGATTAATACAGAGGCACATAGGCTCAAATCCAAGCATACCCATGTCAAGGCAAATATCATGATCCAGGTAAAATGGCGAGAAGGGAAGGGGGGTTTCCTCGCACATCTCCCATGTAAGTCTGTGGAGGGTTTTGATGAAGATGTGGCCGTTTTGGACTTCTACAGCAACTGTGGCAGCAAGCTGATAGCCAGTGTGCAAGGAACAAGGGATAAGATCAACGGTCTGTATCAAAGAATCCTGGAAGTGCATGACAAGTGCAAATTGAATTTCCCACAATCCCTCGATGACTTCCCGGATTCAGAACAGCGCTTGGCGTAGCTAAAGGAAGAACTAGGCATCCAAACTGAATATGTTAAGAAAATTGATGTCCTAGCAATTGATGACCTCCAACATTATATTGGAATGTCATCAGTCCACAGCCACTTTCTCAAAGAAGTGCATCAAGCGGTAGTAGCAGAATTTCAAGGCATCGGAGCAGAGCTTAGGAAGAATGTGACTTCAGAGAAAATCCTGTTCCCTGCTGCAGCAAACATAGTCATAAAGGACATGAACATATGGTATAATTACGTAGAGGAGGAGGAGAAGAAAGCTGCAACAGTAGTAGGAGCATCAGCAGATCCATAATCTTCTCTCCTGGCAGCCACTCCAGCAACCACAGTGGGCTCAATTCCCCCTTCCCCAGCAGTGGCAGAAATACAAGCCAGCTCAGCCCCTTCTTCCCAGGCAATAGCAGCTACATCAATTGACTTGGGCGATCCTCTCCGAGCTAAATATCACGCACAAGAGTGACAACACGATATTAGAACATTATTTCTGCTATGTGTATTTTGTTAAACTTTCAAATGTATAAAGCGTGAGCTATGGGACAGCTGGCCATTCTTTTGTTAAATATTTTGTAAAAAAAAAAAGATTCACAATTTTGTCTATTATAGGAGAGAAAATTCTGTAGATGACAAGTGGAAGATGCTTGGTGGATGTTGGCGGATATTTCTACCCTATAGTCAGGAAACTAAACTATCAACTTGGTTGGGGTGACAGGTAAGTGCATTTATGTCATTACAGAGGTGTTTACAAAAGAAACAGATTACAGATTTAGAGAACATACCTTGTACTGGAGTCTGATCCTAGCCTTGACCCAGTCTTGTGTCCAGCTCTCAAATCTACTTTCTTTCAGCAAACCTGAAACAACAATACCTTCCTCAAACACTTTGGGCAACACATAAATCATAAAATAAACAAAGATTATGTTTAATATCCAGTATTGACCAAAATGAATCCAACTCAAAATGCCATTTTATAACACCTTCAGATTGGAACAAGGAAACACTTCAACCTTTATTTGTCAAAATAGTATGCAGTACAAATATACCTGATAATGAAGCAGGCTCCTGCAACTAGATCCTGGGCTCTGGCTCTGCTCTGGTCTGAATGTCTTCTGCAATAGTTTCTCCATTAACTCATCCTCTCATTCTTTAGTAATCATTTGCATTCATAATTTCTTCTAAACTTTGCTCCCTTAGCCTTCTGGGAATTTATAGGTTTAAGGAAGCAGTTCAAGTCGATGAGGAGGTTGGGGAAGTTAAGAAACTGACTTCAACTAATCCTCTTCGATGGATTAATATATTTTTTAATCATTTTTTAAGATACACGCGACTATTACACAGTGGAGTAGCGTATAGGGCGCTACTCTATTGTTTGAGGAATAGCGCTCATTTAGTTTTAAATTCCGAGCGCTACTTTGATAATAAGGAGTAGCGTATATATTGATATGGGCGCTACTATTATGCACTGGAGTCGCGTATGGGCGCTAGTCTCTTTAAGTAGAGTAGCGCTCATACCTCAAAATGATATTTTTGTATGTTTTCCAGTATTCTCAGGAAATGGGATGAGTTGTCATAATATCTAAGATCAACATGCTCCTCCATCCAAGTTGTCCTTTTGTGTGATCAACAGCTCAGGGTGATCACGGACGGAGAGGTGCAAGTTTGACCTATAACAGATGCCCCCTAATGTATGAGATCAGAGGGAAGCGATGGCCGAAATACATTATAATCCAAAACCAGAGAGAGAGCACAGAACCGTAGGAAAAAAGTCGCAAGAAACCTGCAACAAAAATCAAGGTCAGCGAGCAATTACATTGTTGACATCTTATAGATGTGTAAGGTGATACAACATGATCTCCGATACATAACAAGGAGATGTATATAAAAGCATGGCCACTTGAAATACAAGCGTGGATCCATGTCAAACTAAGAGATCATAGCCATAACAACACACTGGATCTATGTCTCATGGAGAGCCGTATAGAAGTGAGGCTCAGTCTTGCGCAACTTGGGTGATAACAAAATGGGGTTATGTCATCCAAATCCCAAGGTCTTCATCCCGTAACAACCCTAGGTACAAACCCGAGCCATGTGAATAGATGAGTTGACAGTCGAACATGGAGGGCATCGTCTGATTACCGGTCATTGATGTATACCGTTAACAAACGCGAGGACTTCCATCGATAATGATGATGGAGTCCAAGGTACCAAGTACGATTCGCCAAATGTGAATAGATGGACTTGGAGTCGAACACTTGGGAATCCTGTCGAAGAAGAGATATTGATGTATTCTCATCATTCAACAGCGAGGAAAATTGCCACTGGTGACTGCAATCTCCAAGGTACTAACCGAAACTCTAAACTTCAATCCCAGAATAATGATTTGATGTCGATGGGAGGAAGTCCGTTGGAAGGGAGGCCTTAAGGCATCCTCCATCATCCAACTCGAGGAACACTCAACTGGTAAGAGCTGATATGGAATGACATGTAACAAGACTGACACTAGGAAGGCCGACACATGAGATCAAGGTAACTGCAGAATGGCCGACACAGGGTATATCCTTGAACATTGAGCACGACACAAAGTGACTCAGGCAGTTTCTGACATAATGGGGTAAATAAGTCTGAAATGTAAGAGACATTAGCAGACCCTCCATATGGTTGGGAGAATAACCAACCGGAGGAGTAAATAACTCGGAGGAAAGGTTCACCCTAAGGCCAAAAACTAAACCCAACCGACAAGATAGACTCAAGTAGGTGCTGTGTTCAAGGATAGGACTTGACTGATACTGCCTTTAATAATGAAGATATGATGTGTTTTCCCGTTCCTTATTCTTTTTAGATAAAAGAATACCCTTCTTGTGGATTTAATGAGTCCAAGAAAGAATGAAAACTCAATAGGTCCAACCATGTAAATAGTTTAATGAGCCCATGGGAGGAAGGCTCAGTACCTTCTTCATAATTTAAAGAGTTCGAAGAAGAGATAGAAGATTACTCTATATGTACTGATCTCTGGATTTTAGTATCGAGCCGAGATCTGTTCTTGCTCGCCGGTGTTTTCAATTTTAAGGAGTCTGAAAAACTTAAACAATAACTCCATATATCTGCTCGTGGATTTTAGTATCGAGCCCAAGCAGATTAATGCTCGCCGGTGTTTTCCTGTTTATAGAGTCTGAAAAACTTAAACAATCCTCTTCTTACCCTCTCGTGGATTTCACATCGAGCCCGAGTAGGTGAATGCTCGCTTGGTATTTTCATATTTAGAGAGTCTGAAAACCCTAAAGAAAGACTCTAGAAGGTCCTTTTTCGTGTAGTTAGTCTCCTCCCCCGAAAAAGTATAAAACAATGAAAGGAGAACTCTTCTAGCGCATACTGACGTATACCTAGAGTATACCTTTTCCGTAGTTAATCCACTGAGGCCCGGAAAAGGGGTAATTCTATACCTGAGTGGATGAGCCTTCAGATACTTTAACGAGCTCGAAGAGGACAAGTCTGCTCGGCAATCTTGTTTAGGTTTAAATAGTCCAAACAAGAGCTTAAAATGACTTAAAGGTCAGCTTCTGGGATCGTAACTTCATGTCCTGCCAAAAACTAGGTTTTCAACAAAATATTAGTCGATGACGCAAAAATCTTAAAGAATATATGGATTTGAAATGTTTAGCTAATTGACAAGATTTATCGTTAAGAAATTTGAGGTCAGGAGACGAATTCGACAACATTTGAGTGAAAATTGAACTTGGATCAATTTTATACCTTATTTTGTGTTTCAATTGATTAATTAGGGTTTTTGAAAAATGTTTGAAACTATAGAAAATTAAAAATTATGGGTAAAAATTAAAATCCAATTATATATATAATTTCAATATTAACAAATCAATTTGCATTTTGTGTTGTAGGGCAAACATTGGGCACATTTTCACGAATTTCAAATCTCCTTTGTGATCGAACGGAGCATCCAATCGCCAAACTGCTTCCACCAAGTAAGTAGAAATCAACCCAACTTGCATTTCAATGGTTTATTTTTAAAATTTTGAGGAAAAATGGCCCGAAACGTAATGTTCATAAAGTTTTATGCGCGGGCGCTACTGTATATACATAACAGTAGCGTACGACGGCAATGGGCGCTACTTTGCTCAAACAGAGTAGCGCCTACACGCTACTGTGTAGTATACACAGTAGCGTACATACTTGCAAAGCCAAATTAAAGCGCCGAGACTCAAAATTTTTGGGGTTTTTGTGCAGGATGGTCTTACAATGGAGGGAAAGGGAGCATGAAGACATGGATATACTAGCTATGCAAGACCCTGCTACCCTTCATGCACTCCGTCGATGCGGTTTGTTGAAATTTTATCGAACCGTAAACATGCGGGCACTAAACAAGTTGTTTCGGAGATTGATTCAGTATTGGGATGTCGATACTAATACCTTCATCATCCGGGGGCAAACTCTTGAGCTTACCGTTGAGGATATATACTTTATAACCGGTCGCTCGAGGAGAGGAGACGTAATCAATCTAAAAAGTACATCTCGCTTGGGTGCACGATCAGTGCAAGAATATGTGAACACCTACTGTGTTGCCGGAGCAGAGAAATCGGGAAGCCAAATCCTGATTTCAACTATTGATGGTCTCCCGCTGAAAGTGATAGTGAGCATGATCAACCGGGTATCCGGTAGTGCATCACAACACTTGGCTTCTAGGAACTCGATGCATGTCGGTGTACAGTGCTTGCATGGGCATGTGTATGATTGGAGTACTAGCTTGTTGGCAAACATGAAGTATCAATTGACAAGTTGCAAATCTGGTACAATGAAGAATTTCGGGTACGGGAGTATCTTGTGTACTTTCTTCTTCGAGAGAATGCCTGCTATTAGTTTGGGAATGCCATTACCACAGGTTAACCCCCGTGAGCCCAGACTAGGCCGTTGGGGTGACATTTTTCTCCGCCAGGGTGGTGGGGAGAGTCACTATTGTTACCATACATATGACTTCTGGGGGTGGTGGGAGAGGCAAGTTCCCGCTTTTGAGCAGTTTCCCTATGCTGGACTAGATTTTCGTCACGACCCAGAGCTGGTACTTCCGCCAGGTGGAACCTGGGGAGATATTGGTATGTTTACTTTTTGAGAATTTATTTAATTTTTTCAAACTTTTCAAATATTTGATTTTTATGAAATGAGTTTTAGAGTTCTAATCAAGTGTTCAATGCAGATGTTGGGCCTGTTCGTCCCGAGGGCCATCCTACTATCTATGTGAGGCCGGCTGATATCACCGCAGCAGAAGCTATGCTGGGAACCCTGGAGAGGAAAATGAGTCGGCTGACTCATGAGATTCCTGCAAGCCGCATGGACCAGATACCTGTTGACATGCAGGAAGATGTTGTTGGGGTGCCCCCGGCATGGCTTAGATTACTGCGTAGGGTTGCTAGACTAGTGATATGCTACCGTAATGGGGTAGATGATGAGGAGGTTCCTCCTTCTCCATAGGAGAAGAAAAACATTATATGTATATATTTTTGAGGCTGCCATGCCCAACTTTTGTACTTTTATGACTTGACTTATGAGACTCATGACTCGAAACTCATATTTTTTGATACGGTATCAGTTATATATACAGTATCGGTTATTTATATGTGAATGTGTTTTTAAATTTTATGTGTGGAATGTTGTTTACAATGTATGATGCAAATGCCAGTCTAACACATAGTTTGCTAACGAATCAGCTAAATTGTTTAAATTTCTTGGAATGTGTTCATATCTGATAGAATGAAAATGTCTTTCCAATAATCTAACTCGTAGAAACTGTCGTAGCAATCCTGGATCTCTAATCCGATAGACACCTGTTAACTGAAATACAATTAGTTGTGAGTCAAGCCTTACCTCCAGGTATGAAATGCCATGACTGAGGGCATCTCGGAGAAGTTCTATAACTGCACTGTATTCAGCCACATTGTTCGTGGTAGGTCCCAAACAAACCCCCCCCGAAGAGACAAGTTGGTCAGCGGGTGAATAAATGACCCAAGCTGCCATAGCCAACTGACAGGTGTGGCGACTGGCGCCATCAGCAAATCCTAAGAAATGTGCGGTTGACATCTGGTACATGAAACGAGAAGTACATATCAGATCACCTAACGAACATAACAAAACTAACTATATAAAAATATACAGCTATGTTACAATAAAAAGTACTTCAACCTAGGCGTAGTACTTCTTCAGGTAGGGTCAATGCCTGGATCTTCCTCAGGAGGCCGGGCAAAGGTGTTATGGAACTCACGGAAAAGATTAGCATACGGGATTATTTCATCTAGATAACATCCCGTTTCAAAGAAAATGTTTCCGTTAACTCCAGTAAAACTGTTCACCAACGAGGTATGTGCTCTATTTGCTTCAACAATGGCAACTTGTGAAGGGGTGAGACCAGTATTCTCATCGGGTGGTGAACAAAATTCTCCTCTCTCTAATAAGTGAAGAAAAGGAAACAAGAAGGATACGCGATTTATATGTTCACGAGGATGGTCTGGGTCATTCAAAGCTTCTAACATTTCCTCATCAGAAGGTAACGTAATTCCTGAACTGTTGAGAGAATGAATTAGGTTAGGTATCTGAGTAGTGGCACCATCTATATTTGACTCGACAGACACCAATTGAGTCGACATATGTCCTGTTGTAGTTTGATGAGACTCCAAATGGGTAATTTCTTCAACAGGGGTAGGCACGGAGGGGTTTGTATTAGCTGAGAGAAACTCGGAATCAGTTGTTGAACTAATCATAGGAATTTCAGACGATGAACATCCTTCAGTACCAACAAATAAAGTAGGAGCGGGTAGATCAAAAGTGCCAATCAGTGATCCAAAAAGTCCTGCTCCTAAACTCTCGCTAACTGGGGTGGTTTGATCAATCATAGGAATCGTGGTTTCCGTAGAAGTCTGGTGTTTTCCTTGAGTGAAAGAAAGTTGATCGACTGTAACGATCTTACCTTCAAATGGGAACATGACCACTCGGAAAACTGCCGATGCTATAGCTTGCATGGCATAAGTCCAACTCCTGCCCAATAACATATTGTAATCGAGCGGAGCGTCCAGAACTTCGATCTCAACAACAACTGTCTTACCGGCCAAGGTGACATTAAATGATGGCAAAACTCCATGTGGACGGAAAGTTCTACCATCAAATGCAGTAAGCATTGTGTTGGAAGGGACTAACTCAGGAGAACCTAGAGCTTTCCAGCAGGAAATAGACATTACGCAAGTCGACGCTCCCTCATCTACTACAGCTCGTCTTATGGTCATTGGACCATGAACGACTTCAATCTGGAGGGCAACGTGATATGGAAACTGGTATTTGACATCAGTCATATCAAAACGCGCAGACATGTTGGAGGACTCCATACTCCCAATAGCTGCCAGAAGTGCATTTCGTTGCAAAGGACAACTCTGCAATACTTCTAAGGTAGACATGGCACAAAGAGTTTGGGCTAGATCTTCAACTACATTGTAATTGGAAGCAGCCTGCGTGTTGGGATTGTGCGATGCCCTCTTTAAGACACCTTTCGGAATCTTAGGCATTGGGTCCACAGGTATGTGGAGTGGAGTGGAGGATTCAACAATCTCCTTATCCTTTCTCTGCGTTTCCGGGGTATAGTTTTTAGCTCTGGTTTGCAAAAGTGCATCTGAGTTGACCATGTTTATGAATGTTTGATCAATCGAAGCGTGTGAAGTGCCCCCAGTTTTGGAGGTGCCAGAAGTGGAGCCTTGCCCTTTGGGAAATGGATCTTTCAAGACGGCAGGCTTCTTCTCTTTCAAGAGCTTCTGGGCTTCTTCTAGTAGAGGGCATTGGTGAGTAAGGTGGTTTTGTTTGCAAAGTTTACAAGGAAACCTAACCTTCTTCTCTTCTTTATTACCCTCTTCGGCATTATCTTTTTTGGGATTTTGTTGGTTCCCCTCTCCTTTCTTGCCCTTCTTTTTGTTGTTGGGCTGCCGAGGGCCCTTTTGATTGTTCTGAACCTGATTAACAGATTCAGAAGTAGAAGGAGAGGTTGTGACGGAAGCAATGTCTGCAGTCGAATGTTTGACAGTTAAGGCTTGGACCTGTTTGGTCAGTGCTTCGAAAGCTGCAGAGTTAACCGAACCCACTATGCCGTCAGCATGTGGTCCAGGTTTGGGTCTACTTAGATCAGTGTTTGATCTCGGTGCGTCCGGTATAATCTCATACAGTAAACCAGATTGTGCGTATACAAGGTCTAACTGTTGAGTCCTTAAAATGGCTTCTTCTTCATTGGAGACTCCAGATGTCGCTACTTCCTTAGAAATATAAGGAAGGAGTGATTTCAAGTACCACTCAAGCAGGAACTCTGGAGGGATATTGGCCTTTATGAGCCTCTTCCGTCTTCGCCACTCCTGAATGTGGTCAGATAGGTGAGTGGCTTTGTTTTGTCTAAAAGTAGACAAAAGTTCTGTTCCGGCATCATACCGAACAGGAAGTTGGAAATGGTTCAAAAAGACGGTGGCCAGATCCCCAAAACTAGAGAAAGTAGCCGCAGGTAACTCAATGTACCATTTGGCCGCGGGACCAGTTAAGGTCCTTTGAAACAATCTCAATCTGATGGAATCTTCGTTCAATGAATTTGAAGAACACCACAAGTGAAAGGTAGTGACATGGTCACCAGGATCTTCACCAGCTTTGCCTTCGAATTTGGGAATATCCGACGGTAATTTGGTGGGAACTGATGGCCATGCTGAGTTATGACACACAGGATCATTTGTCAATTTCGAAAGGTCTGGCAAATTCAAAGTTGCCAGAAAAGGTAGACGAGGCCGG
The DNA here is from genome assembly GCA_027924585.1 of Larix kaempferi. Lineage (NCBI taxonomy): Eukaryota > Viridiplantae > Streptophyta > Pinopsida > Pinales > Pinaceae > Larix > Larix kaempferi. Next base: position 9,677,888 of record BSBM01000262.1, on the reverse strand, counting down.
TAAGATGAAGCTTGATAAGGGAAAGCACCCATTGTTTGTCCCATACATTGTTGGTAGGGGTTGCCCCCAGCCATTTGGTGATTAGGGTTGCCCCCGGCCATGTGTTGGTAGGAGTTTCCACCTCCCAACTGTTGATAGGGGTTACCCCCAGTTAACTGTTGGTAGGGGTTACCCCCAGGTATTTGTTGGTAGGGGTTGCCCCCTGCCAGTTGTTGTTGTTGTGAGAAAGAATGATTAAAATTTCCCCACCCATACGAGAGCGGATTAGTGCTTTGTTGGTTCGTCCATTGTGGCTGGGTGTTAGCCCCGCCATATTGTTGGTTGAAAAAGTTGCCCCCTCCCCCTGAGAATAAGGAAAAAGGAACATTATTTGCAGGCATGCTACCCTGATTCAAGTTAGGGCCTACAAAGTTGTTGAAACCAGCCGAAGCTGATGTGGACGGTGCAGTCATGGTACCCATGACTGGCATGTTTGCTGAAACACTTGGTCCTACCACAGGTGTGGAAACCCAAGTACTAGGGATCTGATATAAAGGTTGTGAAGTAGAAGGTGTTTCACAGTTAGCCATACCGCTAGGTCTAACAGTAGACGTGGGAATAGATGCCATTGTTGTGAAACTAGGCATTCCTAAAGTACTAGTGTTAAAACTGAAAGATGGAGTAGGCACAGACGTAGTTTGTGCCTGACTAGATGTAGCAGTAAAAGAAGGGTTAACTGTGCTGGTATTCATACCTAAAGTGGGAGTTTGGGGACCCCCTTGTTCACCTCCTGTATTAGTCATCAGATAATCGGGAAGCAAAAGATCTGCACTGAAAAGAGGCTGTTGGAAACCAACAGGTGACAGCAACGGAATTCTAGTGTTAGTTAAGGGAGGATTGAAAGGAGTGCTATACTCCGCGGAAGTAAGATCTTCCACCTCAACAGTACTAAAAGGTTGTTGATCTGTGATACCTGGTGATGGTTCTACAGGAACCTCAGTTTCAAGGTTTTCTGTTATAAGTATTTCTTCAAGCAGTTCTATTTCAGAGGTAATTTCTGAAGAAATACTGGGGTTTACCCGCTGTCTTGTAGCTGGTTGAATAGGTTCTATTCTAATAGGAGAAAGGTTTTGAATCCTTCTCGATCTACGGAGTTGTTGATTCTCCGTGATTATAGATATCCAATAAACAGCCTATAACCTAGTGGCCACTAAGACTAGGGGGCAAACAGCACACCACCTAAAAATTCCTAAGTATTCAAACCAATCAAAAAAAGGTGCCTTCCGGAGAAGAGTCTGGGATGATGAGGGCCCAGAACAGATCAACGAAGGATGAAGAACAGTTACCCGGGGTCCACAATACAATGACTAAGGGTGCAAGCGCTGGAATCACCCAACCGCCCTCCCAAAGACCTGCAAGGGATTTCCTCCCGCGTCTGTCCTAGGTACAGCAGATATACCCTCTGCTGTCACCTGTGTAAGAACCTAAAAGTCTGATACTAAGGATACCAAAACACCGAAAAATCCTGGGGGAACAGTCACCGGTCGAATCAGAAAGCGTGGGCAGGGTAGCTAAGCCCGAAACTCGAAAGAGTCCCCAATACGCTATCCGATCCTGGCGTATGCTCAATCAGAAAGTAGGAGAGGTATTCCCACAAACCGATCTCACATTGACCTACTGCATATGCTCCCAGGCAATTTTTGAGTGTAGTGGATTTGCCTAAATGATAATCTCACTACGATTATTGCGCAATGTGTGATCTTGGGTGGTTTAAAGTGATTTAAACCCAAGACCCTAACCAAGACTAGTTGGTGTAGTGTGCCCTAAAACAAGAAAAGGTTTCTAGTTCGTTTTATTAATAAATTTTAAGGGCTTTTATTACGCAAAGGGGATAGTGAGTGTGTGAACGTGGTTATAACAAGAAAACTAAATGCAAATATATTCAAATTTTCTTACAACAAAACTCTTTTATTTTTTATTTTTTCATCTATCTTTTTCAAAAATGAAAATCTAAGCAAACTTTCCTACTAATTTTTTGTTTTCTTTTTGAATTAAACAAAATATACTAAGCTATTTTGCATTGACAAAAACAAGTTCTATTTAACTCAAAGTACCAAATTTTTTTTCTTTTTCAATGACCGAAAAAGAACTATGAAAAAAAAAATGGAAAGCCAAATAAAAACTTCTTATGCAAAAAGGTGGAAATATGGCAAATGTTCTTGAGCCTACAGCTATCGAAACCTAACTCGAGAAAGGCTTAATCTACAGGTTTTTTACTCAGGAAAAAGCCTATAAACTTGGACACCAAGTGGGAGAAAACCAAGGAGAGAACACCCAAGGACTGACCTAAAGTGTTTAACCCTAACAAGACCACAAAGCCAAGTACACGTAGACAAGCAGGCTGCCCTACTAATACGAAGAAAACTGAGAGGTGAAAACTAGCCTACAACTATTCAAAAAGCACTTGTGACCATCGAAGACAAAAGTCTCGGAAGAAAATGAAACTTGACAAAAAGAGAAGACACCCTAGAAGCTCCACCAAAGACCAAACCCTAAACAAAGGACATGGATAGGAGAGAGCAGACAACTTCACCACAAACAACAGACACAGGAGTGTACGGGTTTGTAAATGGGCAAAAGCAGTCAGGGTCTGAAAACAAGTGAAAATGTTCGTCACCAAACACCACTAGGTCTTCCAAATAGGTCAAAAAGGTCTCAAAGAAATCCAAAGGTCAACAAATGGTTTAAAAAATGGAAAAACTTTAAGGAGTGGTTCTATGACTTGAATCAACGATTAAAAACCTTATGCAATCATCCCAAGAATCCTACAACAAAGTCAGAAAGTCTCCAAAGGGCCAAAAGCAAGAAAAATCAAAAAATGACTGCTTCAGGAAATATACTCTACTGTGCAGTAGAGCAACTCGCGCCCATGCCAAAATGGGCGCTACTGTATATACAGAACAGTAGCGTATGGGCGCTACTGTGTATATGTAAGAGTAGCGCTCATATTTCAAAGGCTAGGAAAATGACTTTGGAGGGTATGAAAATCGATGAAAGCAGGCAAGCCAAAACACAGGATACCTAAAAAAGTTCTTAACACATCAAAGGAATCAAAATAAACCGAGAAGACATCCAAAAACAATGGTTTCCTAAAGCCAAAAACACTTTATCCCCAGCGGAGTCGCCAGTCTGTTGGCGGATATTTCTACCCTATAGTCAGGAAACTAAACTATCAACTTGGTTGGGGTGACAGGTAAGTGCATTTATGTCATTACAGAGGTGTTTACAAAAGAAACAGATTACAGATTTAGAGAACATACCTTGTACTGGAGTCTGATCCTAGCCTTGACCCAGTCTTGTGTCCAGCTCTCAAATCTACTTTCTTTCAGCAAACCTGAAACAACAATACCTTCCTCAAACACTTTGGGCAACACATAAATCATAAAATAAACAAAGATTATGTTTAATATCCAGTATTGACCAAAATGAATCCAACTCAAAATGCCATTTTATAACACCTTCAGATTGGAACAAGGAAACACTTCAACCTTTATTTGTCAAAATAGTATGCAGTACAAATATACCTGATAATGAAGCAGGCTCCTGCAACTAGATCCTGGGCTCTGGCTCTGCTCTGGTCTGAATGTCTTCTGCAACAGTTTCTCCATTAACTCATCCTCTCATTCTTTAGTAATCATTTGCATTCATAATTTCTTCTAAACTTTGCTCCCTTAGCCTTCTAGGAATTTATAGGTTTAAGGAAGCAGTTCAAGTCGATGAGGAGGTTGGGGAAGTTAAGAAACTGACTTCAACTAATCATCTTCGATGGATTAATATATTTTTTAATCATTTTTTAAGATACACGCGACTATTACACAGTGGAGTAGCGTATAGGGCGCTACTCTATTGTTTGAGGAATAGCGCTCATTTAGTTTTAAATTCCGAGCGCTACTTTGATAATAAGGAGTAGCGTATATATTGATATGGGCACTACTATTATGCACTGGAGTCGCGTATGGGCGCTAGTCTCTTTAAGTAGAGTAGCGCTCATACCTCAAAATGATATTTTTGTATGTTTTCCAGTATTCTCAGGAAATGGGATGAGTTGTCATAATATCTAAGATCAACATGCTCCTCCATCCAAGTTGTCCTTTTGTGTGATCAACAGCTCAGGGTGATCACGGACGGAGAGGTGCAAGTTTGACCTATAACAGTGGAAGCCCAAAGGGCAGATTTGTAACTATAAATAGAAGTTAGGAAAGCTTAGGCAGGACTTTTTGGCAGGGAATGAAATTTTGAAACCCATACGAGCTATCTTGTATCGGTCCTATAAAATCGAATTTTCTAATAAAAGCCAGGGAGATGGACGTTTTGCATGGGAATGTTGGACGGATGTATGTTGGACTATTTTAATGGCTTCCGTACTGTAATGTGAGATCATTCTTACTATCTGAACTATTTCTTTGTGTTAATGAATTTTGCTCCTTCCTGTGCATACGATTTTCTCTATCTTGTGAACAATGAATGCGTTTCATATTAAATCAGGAGCTAGCTACTGATATCTTTGCCATTGATGTAGATTTCTCTTTTAGATTAAATGGCTAACTGTTCTTTCTTCAAGATAACTCATATAGCTCATTGTTCATGCCTTTAATTTGCTCCTTGCAGGGATCTTTAAATTTAATTTCAGTTTGTTTACATTTAGATCTGTTTATTCGTTCTTTCCATTTAGATTAGATATTTTTGCTTTTTTCTCTGTTTCATGAGCAATAGATGCGTTTTACATTAAACTAGAAGCTATCTTCTAAGTTCCTTTTATCTGGCTGTAGGTTTACCTGTAAGAATTGACAGCTATCTGTTCCTTCTTTATGTTATCTGTTATAGCTCATTGCTCATCCTTTAAACATGTTCTCTGCAAGGATAGGTAGATTTACTTCAGTTTCTAGACTTAGATCTGTTTTAGTTGCATCTAGATTAAATATAAACTAGGCACTTGCATTTCATTAAAAACATAAAATCCAAAAAGAAAGGTGGACCATGCTATAACCGGTAGAATCGGATTTAAACTCCAAACCCACGGTTGCCGGAACCGCTAACCGGACGGATTCCCTACACCAAACGGGAGATAGTCTAATTGGGATCATCTCTCAGGGAGAATCCCTTTCTGATTGATGCTACAATATCCAAGGCATCAACAGTTTTTGGCGCTAGAAGGAGGGCCTAAAATTGCATGGCTGATAGAGGAAAATCTTCCATTGTCATAGATGACACTGAAAACCCGCTTAAAGAAAGCATTTCGAACAACCCAGATCTTGGATTAACAAATCAAGAATGCCTCATTTCTGACCCTGAGCCTCAATAAGCTTTATACGCTGTCCCTTTTACAGAAGTAGAGGATTTAAGAAGACATACAAGATCCTACGTTAGGCAGTTAGGTGGTTTAAACGCTGTCAATTTCCTCCCTAAGAAAACTACCCCTAGAAAAGAGCCACAGTATACCCGAGATTCGATTCTTGTTCAAAGTTTCGAAGAACTTGTGAATCTGACTTTGGAAGAAATTTCAGACACTCTTAACAAGGCAGATCTTGAAAACTCAGAAAAAATTTCAGACCAAGAAAACCTTGAAGAACCAATTACTCCAAAGAGTACTCCTCACAATTCACCTTACAATTCTCCACCAGGGTCTCCACATCCAAACATGGCTGTACCTGCTTGGAGAGCAATGGGAGCGTTGAACCTAGCTGGACCATTCCATAATCTTCCTAAAAACCCAGAAAAGGTCTTGCCTAAGTACGATCCAGGGAAAGCCATTTCGGCGGAAGATCACCTCAAGAGTTTTTAATTAGCTCTGAACCTTTTGAACGTTCAACATGAAGACGTAGTCTGCAGGTTGTTTCCATATTCATTCGAGCCAAAAGTATCGTCATGGTACTTTAGCCTACAACCCAGCTCAATCTCTAGTTGGGATGAATTCGAGAAATGTTTTCTAAAGAAATACGGAAACCAAAAGACTGTGGCCACACTTATGAAAGAACTCTTATCCATGAGAATGGAAAAGAAAGAAAAGGTCCAAGACTTTAATCAAAGATTCACAACGCTATTAAATAACTTCAGTGAAGCTAATAAACCAGCAGAGGAGTCTCTGATTGAATACTACACCACCGCTCTTGAAGGACCCATAGCAATGTTCGTAAAAAGATCCAAGAAAACTACCTTGATAGAGAACTTTGAGGAAGCTAGAAAGGTAGAAGAAGAAGCTGATAGCATTGCTAAACATGCCTTAGATGTAGAACCAAAACAAGCAGCTAGCAAAAAACCTTTGCTGCTCACTAGAGGTAAAGAAGAGCCATCTACGGACATGGAAAATGTAGTCAAGATGATGCAGAAATTATCTAACAAAATCGTAGATCTCGAGAAAGACAAGGCTGCTAGCACATCTAGGAAACCTTTCAAGCCATTTTATAAAAGAAGGGAAGACAGTGAGCAAACTCATCCACCAATGAACACTGCCCCTGTTTTAAACTTGAATGAGATTGGGATGGAAAATTTCTGCAGTTTTCACCAAGAACCGCATTTGGAAAAAAGCTGCCCGCAATGGATTAATTCCATGAGCTTGGTCATGAACCAAATGCTAGATTCACAGATCCCAGACCAAGATGTTTCTCCAAAGGAATCGAACCCTGAGTTAGAGGAACCAACCTCGGACACTACTATGGTGCTATGGGATTGGGTACCTACGACTGAACTAGCAAAAGAGGATCCCATAGATAGTTCTCCCTCCACCATAAATGTTGCTACTCGTAGCAAAGGTCCTATTGCCGATCCCGTGCCAAGCACAGCTCCTCATAAGCCTAAAGTCTTAAGAGAACCGCCTAGGAGGCATATAACAGTTATCCCACAACAACCCAAAGTTAGCCAAACAGTGACCAAACAACCAAACGCTGACACGATAGTTCAGCCACCTAAGGTCACAACGAACAAAACAGATCAGCAAGCTTGAATTGGAAACGAATCTGACATAGGATACGATATTATCGAAGACATCAAGAAAGTCAAAGCGAATGTGTCAATATTTGACATGTGTAGCTTGCCCCATCAACAAGACAAACTGCTGCATGTTCTGCAACATCAGACCAGCACTCCATTAGCAGACTCTCAAAACAGTCCCAAAATTAATGAAGCTAGCATCGGTGGAAAGTCTAAATCTCAAACTTTGCCATTCCTATTGACTTTTGAAATTTTCAACCATAATGTTCACAATTGTTTGGTAGATTCTGGAGCATCCTCAAACGTTATGCCACTATCAATTTGTAGGAAAATTAACGGGCAGCCTGTGCCATCCCCAGCTCAAATTATCCAATTAGATAGGATTGCTGTCAAGGTTATTGGGGAGATGAAAGATGTTCTAATTAGACTGTCAGCTGACCCTAGAGTCTGTCAATTCATTGACATAATGGTGGTCGATATTCCTGAAGCCTATGGGCTGATTTTAAGTAGGGATTGGTCTACCAAGCTAAGTGGCTACTTTGCTACTGATTGGTCTCATTTATGGATGCCTTATCAGAACAGGCAGAATCAGATTAAAGTTCTTAGGGAACCTCATATGAAGCAAAACGTAACTCAATTAGAAGAAAAGAATGAGGCTGTAGCCTTCTCATCCTCGGTTCTGGGGAATTACTTCTTAGAGATGGATCCGGGTAATTATCAATCTGAAGCCATTAGCCATGAATCAGATAGACAGTCCGATCTCCTTCATTTCTCTTGGACTGATGATGTTGATTGTAACATAGTCAATTTAGTTACTGACATATATCACAAAGGAACTAACTTAGTTGAATCTAAAGATACTTTTTGGACATTATACTTTGATGGTTCTAAAACTCTGGAAGGATCCGGAGCCGGCTTTGTTCTAATGGATCCAAAAAGAAACAAGTATTTTTTGTCTTGTAGATTAGAATTCGATTGTACTAATAACACCGCTGAATATGAAGCTTTGGTGCATGGATTAAAGAAGGCCATTGGCTTAAATGTTAAGTACTTGAAGGTCTTTGGTGACTCCGAGGTAGTTGTAAGACAGGTAAGGGACACCATTCATTGTCTCTCACCTCATTTGACGGGTTATCAGGCCGAGGTATGTGATTTAATTATGCATTTTGACATTTTCAATATAAAATCAATTCCTAGATTGCAAAATTCTGCTGCTGATTTGTTAGCAACATCTGCTTCTAGATTGGTGCCATCAAATAATAAATGCTCAATTGAATTGATTTTCAGGCCTTCCGTTCCCAATAACATCACGAACTCCAGAGTCTTTGATGATGATGAACAAATTATCAGCTTCCTAACAAACGAAGATAGCTTTCAAGGAGCTGCAATAGATGAGGAAGAACACGATGCTGATTTGATGAAGAAGGATGAGGAGAAAGGAAATTTTATGCCCAAGGGAGTAAGGTCCCTCGAAATGCTGTTCGATATTCAAAATAAGTTCAAAAGGCCAGCTAATACCAAAACTAACAGCTCATCAATGCAACATGAGTTAGTTAATTTGGGTACCAAGGCAGAACCAAGATTTGTCAATCTTGGCAAATGTTGTTCACCAGGAGAAAGAGACAGGTTCATTAAATTGTTTAAACAATACAAGGATGTTTTTGCATGGACCTATGAAGATCTGAAAATGTATGACGTCCGCATTATTCAGCATGTTATACCAATGAAAGCGGGCGTCAAACCATTCCAGCAGCAGTTAAGAAGAATGCATCCCACTCTAGAACCGCTGATCCAAAAGGAATTAAAGAAGCTCCTGGACGCTAAGATAATTTTCAAAGTTCTGCATTCTGAGTGGGTTGCAAACTTGGTTCCCGTAAGGAAGAAGTCGAGAGAGATAAGGCTATGTGTAGATTTCAGAAATTTAAACAAAGCTTCGGATAAAGACAACTACCCCGTACCTTCAATGGAACAAATCCTACAAATGGTGTCAGGATCCGAATTGTTTTCTCTCCTCGATGGTTTCTCTGGCTACAATCAAGTGTTAGTAGCCGAAGAAGATCGCCTCAAGACTACTTTCAGAACTAAGTGGGGAACTTTTTCCTACAGAAGAATGCCATTTGGTCTGATAAATGCAGGAGCTACATTCCAAAGGGCGATGGATATTGCCTTCCGAGGATTGGGTGGGCAATGCATGGTTGTATACTTGGATGATGTGAAAGTCTTTTCGAAGAGAAGGGAAGATCATGTCATGCATCTAAAGCATATTTTTGATCGCTGCCGGAAATATGGTATTTCCTTGAATCCTAAGAAGAGCGTATTTGCTGTTCCCGAAGGTAAGCTCTTAGGTCATATCATCTCCAAAGGGGGAGTGTCAATTGATCAAGAAAGAGTCCAAGCCATTAATAAGATTCCAATGCCTTACAACAAGAAGTCTATGCAATCTTTTATGGGCACCATCAATTTTGTCCGCAAATTTAATCCGGATTTTGCGCAAATTGTTAAGCCATTGCAACAGATGGTTAAACAAAGCATGCAATTCAAGTGGACAGATTTGGAGAAGGACGCATTTAGAGATATCAAGGCAGCCATAGCTAAAGCTCCTTCCTTGAGGAGCCTAGATTTTGATAAAGATTTCATCTTGTATACTTTTGCTTCGGATGACTCCCTCACAGCTGTACTCACGCAAAAGGTGGAGTTGGGGGACGAATACCCAATTTCGTTTATGAGCACTGGTCTGCAGGGGGCTGAGCTGAATTACCCTGTAGTTGACAAGCATGCATATGCGGTCTTCAAAGTAGTCAAGCAGTTTAGGCCATACATTCTGAAGAACAGAACTAAAGTCATAGTTCCCCATCCAGCTGTTAGATCCCTTTTCGTTAAAAAGGAATTGGGAGAAAGGAGAGGGAACTGGGTCACAGCTCTGCAGGAGTATGATTTGGAATTTAAACCAGCTACAATCATCAAAGGGCAAGGCCTGTGCAAATTACTTGCGGGAAACTCAACTGATGAATAACAACATTGGAAGAATGAAGCTGAGTTAAATTCGGTTGAAGTGTGTCATATCTTCACAGCTCCCCAATCATGGTATAGGGATCTGGTGCACTATTTGCAGCAGGGATATCTACCTGAAAACTGGAACTCTAAGCAAAGAAGGGCACTCCGCTTGAAATCAACACCTTATCAAATCATTGATGGGATTCTTTTCAGGAAGAATTATGATGGAGTTCTCCTTAGATGTTTGGAAAAGGAAGATGCAAACAAAGTTGTCAAAGAATTGCATGATGGCCCCGCAGGCGGACATTATTCAGGAGAGACGACAGCACACAAGATACTGAGAGCTGGTTATTATTGGCCCACTCTGTTCCGAGATGCCCACACATATGCACGAAACTGTGATATATGTCAAAGAAGTGCTGGGAAGTTACCTAAGGCAGCAGGACCATTGCAGCCGGTCATCATCTCTGAGCCCTTTGAGCAGTGGGGTATAGATGTTATCAGAGAGATAAATCCAAATTCTTCGTTGCAACATCGATACATCCTGACGGATACCGACTACTTCACTAGGTGGACGGAGGCTATCCCGTTGCGCAAAATCAACGAAGATGCAGTCATCAGCTTCTTGAAGGAGAACATCATAACCAGGTTTGGGGTTCCGATTTCCCTTGTTTTTGATAATGCTACTTATTTCTCGTCTTGCAAAATAAATGAATTTGTTTATGAATGGGGAATCAAGTTGCATTATTCAGCCAATTATTATCCTCAGGGGAACGGATTAGCTGAATCCTCAAACAAGAATCTGATTCGAATCCTCAAGAAAACTGTGATAGAAAACCAGAGAAGTTGGCATGTGGCTCTCCCAAACGCCTTATGGGCAGATAGGGTAACCCCGAAGAACGCTTTAGGTGTCTCCCCTTTCACTCTTGTATATGGCAAGGAAACCATTCTTCCCCCCAACATCTTACTACCATCCTTGCAGTTATCTCAAGCCTCCCGGGGTTCTGGTAGCCAAGCCTTACAATCTAGGATCAATACCCTGCTTCAACTTGAAGAAGCCCGACAAAAGGCTAAAGACCGATTTCATCAACATCAAGACATAGTTAAGAGATGGTTCGACAAGAGAAAGTCTGGCAAGAGAAGCTTTGAAGTTGGGGACTTAGTCCTGAAATGGGACCATAATCGCGAAGGCAAAGGAATGCATATGAAATTCCAACATCTATGGGTAGGTCCGTACCAAATTTCCGCAAAATTAGGCCCATCTACTTATAAATTGACAAATCTCGAGGGAGAAGAAGTAACCCTTCCTCTCAACAGCCTCGCTCTGAAGCAATACTTCGCATAGTCTAACTGAGACTTTCTGTACATAAATAAAAGTTTCTTTTATTTTGCTTTAGCCTTTGTTTGCTTTATTTTTGGCCATTTTGTTTCTTTCATTGTTATTTGAAATTTTGCGACAAGTTTTGTTTTCTAAAACCCCTTTGGTTGAGTTCCCCGCTGAGGATAGATTTTTCGAAGAAATATTGCAACCCATAAGTTTGGAACTGTGCTCGAATAAATCCTGTCTGTGTGCTATCGCTGAAATGTTCAGAAGGAAGGAATCCTACTCTGCTGGTCACACTAATCTTGTTTAAATAGCAGAGACCTATGACCATCTTCACTACTATCATTGGGCTCCACCCACTCTCACACTTTAAAGGCATCTCAAGAAGGTTACCAAAGTTGGACCCATGGAAAGTAGCACACCTCGAGGACATAGGGTATTGAAATGACTCCATGCTGCAAATTTAACAGCCAAAATGGCTAGTACCCAAGAATCTGTTTTCCAGATATTCTCGCCTCAATTAAAGCATGGTTGAGACAAAAGAAAAAGACATGTAAAATCAAGAAGATTTTCCAAAAGGCCCAGCCCAAAATGGGATCCTCTCCGTCTGTGAAGTTTGATCAAATCAATAAAATTTCTAACTCACACAAAAGGACATTATGGATTGAGAAGCCTAAATCAAAGAACATGTCCAAAGAAAATATCTCTGGAAGGCTCAAACAGCTAAGCTGTCCAAAGTACAAACATCCAAAAGGATTCAAGCAGCATGGGAATGAGGGACAAGAGCAATAATGTCTATGAGGAAGTGTTGCGAATCCTATGGAGTCTGGCAATAGTGACCATCTGAAAGATGACCCTCCTAAAATGAATCTCATATATTGGCCCTTTGAGAGTGGTGAAGATGTCTCGGGCAAAGCTCCCCTTTCCCCCAATGGCTAGCAGGTAAAGTGCCTCCTTCCCCTCACATGAGTTTAAAAATGCTCAGCTGAGTAGTGCACCTAAGATGGATGTCTTCGATGAGGTTTCGGACCATGAAGAGGAATTTTTCAGAGATCTGTATTCGCCAGCGACTCACCATTGTTGTTGCAGCAACACCCCCCAAAAATTTTGTACATACTGGGGCCCCTCCTTTCATTTTTTGTAGAAATTTTTCCTTAAGAAGTCATTCTCAGCTTTTGTCTTTGTTTTTAACAGAAAATTCTGGTCATGAAAAACTCCAAGTCTACCAGAAGATCTTGTTTCTCAAACAGAAATTTTTTTTGTGAAGTCTTCCTCGAAATCGCAAAACAGTTTGATAAAGCCCCACAGTGGCGGAAGCCCTTCGTTTAAAACCCCGAAAAGGACTTAGAAAATTTCGTTGAAAAAATTGCGGAAACCACTCGTCTAAGCTTTCCGAAAAGGACTTAGAAAACTTTTGTTTTTGTTTGCGGAGAGATTCGGGTTTCCCTCCCGAAACGGCAGAAGAATTCAACAAAATTGCCTGAAACTTGCGGAATCCGCCACGATATCTTTCCGAAAAGGAACTTAAAATTTTTCCCATAAGTTGCGGGAGCCATTGGAAAATTCTTTCCGAAACCGTGGAAGAATTCAAGATTTGCTCCCGAAACGGCGGGAACCGTTCGTCTAAACCTCCCGAAAAGATTTGAAAGTCTTCGTTAAACAATTGAGGAAGCTTCTGGTGAATCCCTCCCGAAACGGAGGAAGAATTTTACGAAGCCTCCCGCACTTGCGGAATCCGTTCGCATAAATGTTCCGAACAAACTCAAAATTTTTCTTTAAAACTCGCGGAAACCTTTTGGGTTTTTCTTCCGCAGTTGCGGAAACCGTCGCAAAACCTCGCCGAAACAACAAATCTTTGCGGAACCTTTCAAAGAAGCCGTCTACAACAGTGGAGGCATTCACCAGTCCCGTTCGAAACAGAGGAGGCTAAGGGCAAAGGCTTTCCAAAACTCTGTCGAGGCCCGGCCAATAATTAGAAACTTTTGAAGTTTTCGGAAGCCTTCTGCAGAAGCGTTCACCGAAACCTTCCGAAACGTTGGAATCTTTTAAAAGTTTTCTCTCTGCTACCGCGGGAGCCCTTTTCAAAAGCTTCACATTCACGATTATTTTGCGTAAAAGGTTCACCGTTGCCTCCCGAAACCGCGGAAGCTTCCGCTATATCCTTCCGCAACGACGATTTTTTCCCGCAAGTGGTGGTTACGCACGCAAACCGAGACGACTCGATTTGACGCCAACGTACGATAAATTTAAAGCCTATTTTAATACGCCACCAACCGTATTAAAGTCCCACATGTGTTCGATTTGTTTAAATATACGGTGGGGGCTCGAACTGACCCCATTGCTGTTTGTCGATTGCCAAACCATTGTTGGACGCCGCGCTACCGTTCCAGCTCAGATTGCTCGACCACGTTCACGGCCACCTCAGTCAGCTATCCTCATCGGTGCCAGGTAGGATCTTAACAATTAAAATTGTTTCTTCCACGCATTAGATTACTATTGGATTGCCCTTGTCTAAAGACGATTGGTCTAGGTTAGATTTTGATGGGAAAATGCTTGTCACGGGTACTTCGCCTGTCAAATTACCATCGAAATCTCTTTTTTTTTGTCATATAAAACATAGAAATATCAAAACGTTTCGAACGTCAACCCTGACGGGTGGAATGTTCTAAGCTCCTACCCTAGCCGCGGGTGTCGTTGTTCTTCGCGTTCGAATTCATCAAGGCCTCATGAATTTTTTGGGTCCCCAGCCGAAAGCCAAAGCCGTAGTCACCCGGGCTTTACCATAAGCCTCAGTCCCGACATAGCCTACCCATTTTAAAACTAGAAACAGGCGCCATCGCCCCTGATCAAACTAGCCATAGGACGCCCCTTTAAATTTTATGAATAATGACAGCGTTTGGGCTGAAACCCCTCGCTTATGTGTCAATGCAGGAGCTCCTCCTTGGTCTCGTAATTAAACTTGTTATGTCACCCCGAACTTACCCCCCATTAGCCATTTAAAAAACACAGTGACGAAAGATCACCAGTTTTCCTAGAGCTAAACCGAAAGCAAGTTGCTTCCGCAACACGCTTATCCTCACAGGAGCACTCCAGACCTACCCCTTCAAAGAATTAGGATGGCTAAAATTTATAATTATGTTCCTGTTGAAACGAAATTCATCATTTCTCCTAAGGCCACCCCGAGAGAGGATTGTTCCGCGACATACCTATCCTCTCGGGAGCATTCCAAATTCATCCCTTTAAAAGATTCAAATGTTTTAATTTGTATTTCATGTTGAAATGGTGTATTTTGCTTCCTAAGCATACAGCTTCACATTGCTTTTTATCTCATTCACATATTAAAACAATGATGCTCTCTGTTAAAATCTCACAGTATGTTGCTCAAGTTCATGATGACTTGTATATGGGTGCTATCAGGGATAAGTCAAGATGCCGAAAGCCGGTAAGAAGAAGGCTAAGATGACAGAAAAGAAGCCTGCGCCACTTAAAACTGAGACCTCACTCCAGGATACTAGGCACACCACTGGTGTTCCTCCAGAAATCAGATGGGGTGACATTTACAGAATGATCCAGGATCAAGAGATCTCGGATATGTTGCTAGAGGAAGGGCCAATTTATCTCAATATCAGAGCCTCAGGAATAACTAGAGCCACTACCCGACCTGAGCTGTTCCCCTGTGCTGAAGTGATCGGATGGATACTCCAGCATGCCGGTGCTGAAGGGAGAGTGATAAATGATAGCGAGAAAGTGGCCATTGCCTCATTTCAACCCGCATATCTTGCGGCAGCCTACAAATTTCCCCGTGTCCAACAATCTCTGACTAATGAATGGCTGAGCCAGATGAACAACGTCGAGATGGCCAAGAAGCTACTAATGGCAGGCAAACATTTGAGAAAGAAAGGAAATGATGAATATGACGTACAAAATCTGAGATCTCCTTTCAGATTGATCACCTTGATGCTGTGCAGAATCTTCGGCATGTCCGATGGCACCGTGTATAAGATTCAGTGGGTCCCTATTATCCACTTCATGGCATTTAAGGGAACTGTGTTTGACTGGGCCACTCTCCTGTCAGATACTCTGGCCTCAATGATAGTAGCTGCAAGGGAAGGACTAGCCTTGAAGAAGGCAGAATTTGTTATGTCCTCATATCTGATTGATTGTATTTTGGCCAAGATGGACTTCCCCAAATTGGGCTGCACATGGGATAAGGCCACCACCCTGGTCTATATCACTTTCAAGATGTTGTGGGCTCAGAATTACAATCCCAGCTACAAACTCATATGTGAGGGGTTCATCATGCCCCTATATGAGAAGTTATTCAAGGAGGAGCCGAACTGCCTGTCATGGAATGCTGTGGAAGTCCTTGAGGATTACGGGGATTTTTACTTTTCAGAGCAAGGCACCTACCTCAGAATGTTTGGAGGGACTAATCCCCCATACATTTTTCCGTAGTATGCCACGGACTATGTGGTCCTCAAGGAAGCAGTAAGACAAATCTTCCTGGATGGAATTGGAGCAATACTCCACAAATAGCATAAGGCTTCCTTTCCCCCTCTACATTTCTGCATAGGTGCTTACAAGTTCTCGGGGGTTGCCTCGGCCGATGAATTTGTTCAAGAGCTTAAAGCCTTCCAATTCGGTGAGGTTATCTTCCACAGGAATGACAGAAAGGGAAGAGTTGCTGAGCACTGTAAGGAGATTTATGCCCACTTTGAGTACTCTCACTATCATGATGTCGAGGAAGAGGCATTCAGAGGCATCAGCATCGTTGCTGAGCTACGGGTCTGTCGCCAAGGCACTGGACCAAGCTCTAGCTCAAACAAGGCCCAGAAGACCAGCCAGCAGAAGGAGAAAGAAGTTGAGGATGCTCGAGCTCAGGAAGAGATCAGATTAAGGGAGGAAGCCAGACTGCAACGGGAAGTTGAACATGCCAGGTGGCAGCAGGAAGATGAAATGGCGAGAAAGCAACAGGAAGCTAAAGTGGCAAGAATGCAACAAGAAGCTGAAAATGAAATCCTGCGAAAAGAGGTTGAGGAAGCCCAGAAGCAGAAAGAGGCTGAAACTGAGCAAGCTAAGGCAGACAGGAAGACGAAAGAAGAGTTCAAAGAAAGGAAAGATGCCCAAGCAAGTGGATCCGGTGTCCAAGACATGGAAATAGACGCATCTCAAGTAGGTGGCTCTAGTACCCAAAATTTGGGAGCAGATCCAGCTCAGGAAGTCGGGACCCACCTACTGAAGAAGACATAGACATCATAAACCGCCCAATTGTCCCATACACGCCATCGGGAAAACATACAGTGTCCAGGTGGAATGAGTTTGTCTATGACAAGAAAAGGAAAGAAATGGTCCTCAAATTAGAAGAGAGGATCAAAAGTCCCTTCCACGAGGACATCATTACCCACCGAGAGGTCACTATAATGAAGAATACAGATCAAGATCCCTTTGCGATGGAATCCGCAGCTGTAGAAACAGCAAAAGCCTCACTAGATAATGTAGGGGTCATAGTTAGAGAAAATATTTTGACAAAGAAGAGAGCTCGTTCGCTACAACAGACTGTGGCTAGTGAGCAAGCCCACAGGGATATGGTGGTGAACAAGTATAATTGCTTGTACGCCAAGCATAAGGAGTTGTCAAGCAAGTATTGCCAGCTGGAGGAAGAAAAGGACCAGCTAACGCTCCAAATGATGATTGTGGAAGCAGAGAAGAATGGAGCGGAAGATAAAGCATCCCAGCTAGAAGCGGACAAGCGGGCATTAGCTGAGCAGTTAGAGTAGGCTGAGAGTAGAACAATGGACATGTCCCCCTTCCATGAGCTGTCCTACAACATCCTGAGGCAAATGCATGAAACTCAGGGGCTAATCACTAATGAAGTTTGCAAGCTCAAGGCCATGGTGGTCAGGATGAAAGAGATTAATACGGAGGCACATAGGCTCAAAGCCAAACATACCCGTGTCAAGGAAAATACCATGAGCCAGATAAAATGGCGAGAAGGGAAGGGGGGTTTCCCCGCACATCTCCCATGTAAGTCTGTGGAGGGTTTTGATTAAGATGTGGCCCTTTTGGACTTCTGCGGAAACTGTGGCAGCAAGATGATAGCCAATGTGCAAGGAACAAGGGATAAGATCAACGGTCTATATCAAGGAATCCTGGAAGTGCATGACAGGTGCAAATTGAATTTCCCACAATCCCTCGATGACTTCCCGAATTCAGAACAGCGCTTGGCGGAGCTAAAGGAAGAACTAGGCATCCAAACTAAATATGTTAAGAAAATTGATGTCCTAGCAATTGATGACCTCCAACATTATATTGGAATGTCATCAGTCCACAGCCACTTGCTCAAAGAAGTGCATCAAGCGGCAGTAGCAGAAGTTCAAGGCATCGGAGTAGAGCTTAGGAAGAATGTGACTTCCCATAAAATCATGTTCCCTGCTGCAGCAAACATAGTCATAAAGGACACGGGCATATGGTATAATTACATAGCGGAGGAGGAGAAGAAAGCTGCAGCACTAGCAGGAGCATCAGCAGATCCAAAATCTGCTCTCCCGGCAGCCACTCCAGCAACCACAGTGGGCACAATTCCCCCTTCCCCAGCAGTGGCAGAAATACCAGCCAGCTCAAGCCCTTCTTCCCAGGCAGTAGTAGCGACATCAATTGACTTGGGTGATCCTCTCCCAGCTGAAGCTCACACACAAGAGTGACAACACGATATTAGAACATTATTTCTGCTATGTGTATTTTGTTAAACTTTCAAATGTATAAAGCGTGAGCTATGGGACAGCTGGCCATTCTTTTGTTAAATATTTTGTAAAAAAAAAAAGAATCAAAATTTTGTCTGTTATAGGAGAGAAAATTCTGTAGATGACAAGTGGAAGATGCTAGGTGGAAGCCCAAAGGGCAGATTTGTAACTATAAATAGAAGTTAGGAAATATTAGGCAGGACTTTTTGGCAGGGAATGAAATTTTGAAACCCATACGAGCTATCTTGTATCGGTCCTGTAAAATCGAATTTTCTAATAAAAGCCAGGGAGATGGCCGTTTTGCATGGGAATGTTGGACAGATGTATGTTGGACTATTCTAATGGCTTCTGTACTGTAATGTGAGATCATTCTTACTATCTGAACTATTTGTTTGTGTTAATGAATTTTGCTCCTTCCTGTGCATACGATTTTCTCTATCTTGTGAACAATGAATGCGTTTCATATTAAATCGGGAGCTAGCTACTGATATCTTTTCCATTGCTGTAGAGTTCTCTTTTAGATTAAATGGCTAACTGTTCTTTCTTCAAGATAACTCATATAGCTCATTGTTCATGCCTTTAATTTTCTCCTTGCAAGGATCTTTAAATTTATTTTCAGTTTGTTTACATTTAGATCTGTTTATTCGTTCTTTCCATTTAGATTAGATATTTTTGCTTTTTTCTCTGTTTCATGAGCAATAGATGCGTTTTACATTAAACTAGAAGCTATCTTCTAAGTTCCTTTTATCTGGCTATAGCTTTACCTGTAAGAATTGACAGCTATCTGTTCCTTCTTTATGTTATTGATCCGGATTTGTGTGGGAACGAAACAAAAGATAGCATATACAAAATCATACACAGAGATATATTGCAAATAACACAGTGATACAGTAAACACATATTCTATTAAATAGCGGAAATAGAACAGACTGTAAAATACAATAGCTGGAATGGTGGTAGCTATCTCTGAGAAGAGATGTGGCCGCTATGCTCATTCGTGCCAAGATGAATACAAAGAGAGGCCGAAAGGGCCTATTTATCATAAGCATGAGGGAAAGAATCCCAATCATCCAAAAACCTAACCCTAGAAGATGAACCGTCATAAAGTTTGCGGCCCCAAGGTGGTTAGTTGAACAATCAACTTCCCGGGGTCATAACTTTTGCATACGATCTCCGTTTAGGGCGCTCGGTAGCCCGTTGGAAAGGTCTAACCGAGATTTACAACTTTCGACTGGGCCCAAATGTATGTCAAAGGCAACCATTTGGTCCCCCAAATCGCCAAAAAATGTCGTTTAGGGCCTCAAAATGGCTCCGGAAGTTCAGGACCCAAAAAACTGCTAAAAATAGTAATTTACCAAAATTGCCAGAAGACTGTTTTGAGCCAGTTGGAAGAGGTGGGCCGCCACCGATATCCACCTGGATCAATCCTCCCTCCGTAGGAAGCAATGGTCTCCATTGTGTTAAATCCCTTATCATATGTCAAGCTATGTGTCGAGTTGAGCTCTTGGTGCAACATTTGTCGAAGTGGAAAGGTTGCCTTACTTTGACATCTTCAGAGGGTTGTAATTGTTGTTGATGGATGCGCTGGAGCTGTTCAACAGTTTTGGTTGTTGTGGTATCCTTGGTATGCACCGGTGTGGATGGTTTCTTTTTGGAGGGGCCCCTTGAATGCGTGGCCTTGCACTGTAGAGGTACCCGAATAGGCGATGCTGCACTAACTTTGTGTTTTTCTTGTTTGTGCTGAGTAGAAGGATAATCTGCAGAGGTTGTGGATGTCTCCGCGATCTGATGTTCACCTTTAGTGGCAATTGCGAATAGGGAAAATTTCCCAGTGTGGGAGATTATCTTTCTTCCCTACTCGTTTGGGGTAGGTGCAACTATCTCTGGTATCCGATAGAGTTGTCCTCCCAAAGTGACAATGACACTGCGAGGTCGTGATTCATATACAGCATGACGCTTCCACATATATGGTTGTCCTAAAAGAACATCACATACTTCAAGTGGGGCCACATCACACAATACCTCATCTTTGAAGGGATTGATGCCATATGGCAGGCGACATTGGTGACTGACATGGATCCTTCGTCCTTGGCTTAGCCATCCGATGGTGTATGGTTGTGGGTGTGGCGTTATTGGTAGCTCCAATCTCTTGATGACTTCTTCTGAGACCAGGTTCTTTTGGCTGCCGCTGTCCACAACAAAGTGTAGGGGAATTCCCTTCACCCAAATCTCTGAGTGGAAAAGGCGCTCCTCTACCTCCGACTCTTCAGGCTCCTCTGGGTGAATCTGTGTGGTGGAAACAATGGCACTGGGTTCTGCATCAATGATCTGCTTCCCTTTTCGCGCGGCTGTGAAATTAGGTTCCGAGTCAGAATCGGAACTAGGATCTGATTCTGAAGCTTTGATCTTAGCCACCAATGACTGTTTTGAGCGACAATCATCAGTGTTGTGCCAGGGGCTTTTGTGGAACTCGCACCACTTCCCGGTGTCCTTCTTCGTCTTTTCGTTACCCTTCTTCGCTTGTGGTTGGGACTGGTTGTCCTTTCCCTGCCCCGTGTTCTGCGAGCCAGAGTTTCCCTTGCCCTGCTTCTGCGCAGGTCCGAAGTCACGCTTGTTCTTTTGCTGAAATTTTTGCTCGATTTTGACAGCATATCGATAGGCGGATCCGAGTGAAGAGATTTCCAGGAAATCCATCTCTGTTCGTATGTACCGGTGTAGGCCACTGCGATATTTCAGTACTAGGTGCCGCTCGGAGTCCTTGATACCCAGTTTTGTGCGCAAGGTATGGAATTTGTTGGTGTAATCCGACACCGTTTGGTCCCTCTCTTGGTGCAGAATGGTCCATTTTGTGTACTGGTCGTCATAATTTCCAACAGGGTAATATTGTTCCTTGACGGCATCTATAAAAGAGGCCCAAGTGGGATTGGAATATTCAAACAATCCAGACTCGTCTGATGAGTTTTGCTCACAATAAGTTTCCTACCAATTTTTGACATGGGGGACGGCCTTGAGGAGTGCAAAGACGATCTTTTCCCTGTCGGAAAAATTGTGGACAGAGAAATACCCTTCTAGTAGATTCAACCATTTATCTAGGGCATCGGCATCGATTTGGCCTTCAAATAAAGGGATATCAAAATTAACTTGTACCTTGAAGGGAGTCGTATCTCCGAAATGGCTGCTCGTTGAGGGTGCATTTGCCGTTGTTGGCATGCGTTGAAGGATCTGGGTGAAATTATCCATCATCTCGTTCCTTTGTCGCGCGAGGGCTTCCTCGAGCAACAACTTGATAGGATCTACTGCTCCGTCGTCTCTCTTTTCTTCCGCCATGGGAGGCCGTTTGGGGCGGCGAGAGTGGTCTTCCCCAAGTGAAAGTAGTTCGAGACCCAACTCTCTGTATCCTGACCTCGTCGGGGACATGCACCGAGAAACAATCAAAGAGCAGACCGCTCTGATACCACTGATCCGAATTTGTGTGGGAACGAAACAAAATATAGCATATACAGAATCATATATATTGCAAATAACACAGTGATACAGTAAACACATATTCTATTAAATAGCGAAAATAGAACAGACTGTAAAATACAATAGCTCGAATGGTGGTAGCTATCTCTGAGAAGAGATGTGGATGCTATGCTCATTCGTGCCAAGATGAATACAAAGAGAGGCCGAAAGGGCCTATTTATCATAAGCATGAGGGAAAGAATCCCAATCATCCAAAAACCTAACCCTAGAAGATGAACCGTCATAAAGTTTGCGGCCCCGAGGTGGTTAGTTGAATAGTCAAATTCCCGGGGTCATAACTTTTGCATACGATCTCCATTTAGGGCGCTCGGTAGCCCATTGGAAAGGTCTAACCGAGATTTACAACTTTTGATTGGGCCCAAATGCATGTCAAAGGCAACCATTTGGTCCCCCAAATCGCCAAAAAATGTCGTTTAGGGCCTCAAAATGGCTCCGAAAGTTCAGGACCCGAAAAACTGCTAAAAATAGTAATTTACCAAAATTGCCAGAAGACTGTTTTGAGCCAGTTGGAAGAGGTGGGCCGCCACCGATATCCACCTGGATCAGTTATCTGTTATAGCTCATTGCTCATCCTTTAAACGTGTTCTCTGCAAGTATAGGTAGATTTACTTCAGTTTCTAGACTTAGATCTGTTTTAGTTGCATCTAGATTAAATATAAACTAGGCACTTGCATTTCATTAAAAACATAAAATCTAAAAAGAAAGGTGGACCGGGCCATAACCGGTAGAATCGGATTTAAACTCCAAACCCACTGTTTCTGGAACCGCTAACCGGACGGATTCCCTACACCAAATGGGAGATAGTCTAATTGGGATCATCTCTCGAGGAGAATCCCTTTCTGATTGATGCTACGATATCCGAGGCATCAACAGAATTGCAGGAAAGTCGAGGCAATGGAAGTAAAGGTGGAATGGGTCCCATGGGGATGCTCAATGTACCACTTAGCTGCAGAGCTAGTGAGGGTGCGCTGTAACAGACAGAGGTGGACAGAGTCATCCACTATGGATTTGGAGGAACACCATAGATGGAAGGACATAATATGGTTCTGGGGGTCCTCACTTGCCTTTCCCTCGAACTTAGGGATGTCGAAGGGGAGCTTGGTGGGCATGTGAGGCCACGCAGGATCATGTCTGATGGGATCGTTAGTCAGTATAGCCAGGTCATGAAGGTTGAGACTAGCCATGAATGGAAAACTAGTAGAAGGATGCGACATACTAGTGGTTGTGACCATGTTGGGGCCAATGCCCCCGAGTGGAGGGGCTGGGTTTGGGATGTTTCCCCCACGTGGAGGAACAAAAGTCGTATGGGATGGTCCTGCACCGCTAAGGGTAGTGTGAGTCATTGATGGAGTTGGTATGGGTATGATAGCTATTGGAATGGGTACAGTGATCGGAATGGTAGATGTGGGCCCCATCGAGGGCATACCCAAAGTGGGAGTGGTAGTTGGTGTGGTGGTGGATGCTCCACCAATGGTCCCTACAAAGAAAGGGTTGGAAGTCATGCCAGCCATGAGGCTGGTTGGTGCAGTGTAAGTGGAGTTCTCGTACTCTGCCTCAGAATCAGAGGTAAAATAAGGGGCGTCTAGATCGGGTGACAGAGTTCTAGCCGTTGATGAGTGGAGTCAAGTGACAAAGATCGAGATCTATGATGAGTGGTATCAAGTGATGAAGATCTATGTCTATGACAGGTGATGTCAAGTGAACCGTGCTATGGGGTCACGCCCTAAAGGCGTCAAGAATGTCTTGGGGACTCAATGGTGATAGGTGGTGTCAAGTATCTGGGGGTTGTGTTGAGTGAAAAACAACTCAAAAACCCTAATGCAACCGAGTGTGCAGAAGGAGAGCGCACAACATATGGCACTCAGGCCAACAACCAACTCAAAACACTTACTGTAACAGCTGTGCTACAATAAGTGGAGTATCAACAGAAATGGTCAGAATACCAACAAGTAGCAGGTTTCCTAGAAAATAAAAATACTGGACTCGCTAGACCAAAAGGAGGTAAGGGTGCATGCAAACACCTAGCTAAATAGTATTCTGACTCAACCAGACATATCCTTTGCAAGGTGATGAAATCCAAGTCAGACAATATGGATAGTAGATCCAAGTGGCTAAAGATATCCCCCTACCGGGAGGGACACCGGGTAGTCGATCCTAGAAGAAAGGAAACTAAGATACCCCGTTCATGACACATCCAGAAAAGGTGAATCTTCAGTTTGGTTCTATCGCCATTCTACCCCCATATGGGTCGTAGACCGAAAACTACGAAAGGTATCCTTCGGTTACTGAATGGAGTGTGGTATTCCACTCAGGCCTCCGGAACTAGTATGGCTACTTCAACCCTCCTAGGGGGGAGGCCCTCTGATAAATTGGTTTTGACCATGCCAAAAAGTACTAGGGGATTTTGGTTCCCTAATGGACAACAAATATGTCTCAAGTGTAAGCAACCGAGGCGTGTTATTTGGATGCCTATCCCCCTGATCCTACCTAACTACAAGATTCTTATGTGTTCCCCAAGTGGGGTTAGAATGTTGGTTGTGTTAAGTAGTATTTTAGGGCGCACTTGAATTAGGTGAAAGAGTGTGTGCATGTGAGATGATGAACCCAAGTAAAAGTGCCACTGGGTGGGCAACTTTCTAACTAAAAAATCAATGCAGAAATTAAACTTTGAAATGCAAAATTTTCTCTTTTCAATTAAAATGCTGAAATTAAAAAAAATCTGTAAATGGAACAGAAATAATACTGCAGAAAAAAGGTTGTAGGGAAGTAAGGCTGCAAATAGGACAGATGGTTGTGCAGGTGCAGAAAATATTGCAGCAAAGTACTGGGTTCAAACAGGGAAAAAGTGCAGAAAACAGACCACGGGTCTGTGGCAAATCTGCACGGTCAGACCGCGGGAAATAGGTCGACAGTCGTGGGCAGATTGCGGGAATATGGCTGAAAGACGTAGGCGGACCGTGGGAAAATGGCCAAAAGTCGTAGGCGGATAGCAGGAAAATGGCTAAAAGCCGCAGGCGGACCGCGGGAAAAAGGATAAAAGTCGCAGGCGGATAGCAAGAAAATGGTTGAAAGCTGCAGGCGGATCGCAGGAAAAAGGCCTAAAGTCATAGGCGGATAGCAGGAAAATGGCTGAAAGCCGCAGGAGGACCACGGGGAAAAGGGTGAAAGTCGCAGGTGGATAGCAGGAAAATGGCTGAAAGCCGCAGGTGGACTGCGGGAAAAGGGGTGAACAACGACGGTCGGACTGCACGAAACAGGCTGAGAGCCGTGGTCAGATCGCAGGTAACAGACTGAAAACCGCCGGTAGGTTGCTGGAAACAGTCTGAGAGCTACGGTCGGATCGCAAGTAGCAGTCTGAAAGACGCGGTTGGATCGCAACTGCGGGGACAAAAGACGTGGTTTACGGCAACCGAAAGGGACAGCCGAAAGGAAAAAACAAAAAAATATTGCAAAAAATAAAAAAACATTTAAAACTATAACCAAAAATTCAAAGGATCCACAACGGAGTTGCCAAAACTGTAGCTAGGGTTTTCACCCTAGCTTGTGCAAATGAGCACCTACTATGGAGAAGGGCCTCCTTAGTAGAAAATCAATAAACTGTAAATAAAAGCAGTAAAACAGTATGAAATTTAACCTAGCATGAGCATTAACATAAATAACAAAACATGAAAATATGGTGAAGATCTCTCTTTTTGTATTAAAAATTACCTCAGATGTAGAGGTTGGTGGAGCCTTTGCAGTAATCCAAGAGGGTTGCTTCCAAGCTCCAGTGTTGTTCCTTCTCCTTCTTCCAAAAGTGTTTTGGAAATTGGGCCAAATGGGGTTCTCAAGTGGAAAGTAGCTCCAAAGGGAGAGCTATGGTTTCGTGAGAATTTTTGGCAGAGTGAGGATAGGGATGATTGTGGATGTGAAATGGGGAGCCTCCATCACCTATTTATAGTTTTTAGTGGTGGAGTGCTGACCCATGTTTTTGGGCACCATATGGTTTAGGTTAGTTGTTAAGAGTTTTTATTTCCTTTTTTCCATCTTTTTCCTCTTTTTTGTATTTTTTATTCCCTTTTTAGAGGGTTTTTGCTATTTTTGGAGGAATTTAACTTATTTTGGGGAAAAAAGGGGGTTTTTGGCCTTTTGGAAGATTTTTTAATGGTTTTTTGGCCTTTTGGAGGCTTTTTAATGGCTTTTTAAGGTTTTGGAGGCAAATATGGACAAATGAGTCATGTAATGGGGTAAATGAGGTAGTGAGCACTTTTTGGGTGTTAACAGAAATAGGTGAAGAATCGTCCCAAGAGGGTAAGGGTGAAAATGCAAAGTTGGGTAACGCTTTTTTGAGAATGGAGAGGAAATTGAAAAATAGTGCGCTTGGATAAACACACAAAAAAGTCAACTTCAAACTCTAAGACGAGAGTTTAAATAAATCTAGGCTAAGATTTTTAAAAACTCTAGGGTTAGAGTTTGTGAAAGTACAAACTCTAGGGAGAGATTTTAAAAAACTCTAGCCCGATATTTAGAACCAATCAAGGTGTTTTGTTTTAAGAAAAACTCTAGGCCGAGAGTTTGAACTAAACTCTTGGCCTAGTGTTTGGAATATATTTTCCTAGCCGAGAGTTCATGGTCAACAAAAGCTGCAAAAATCTCTTGCATCTTTCTGGAACCTCCAACTTCAGCAAGGCCAAACCCCTGCATATTTTAAAGATGATTTTTTAGACTTGGTACCAATCGATTCATATCTAAATCTAGTTTCAAATGATATATTAATTCTTTCATTTAATTTTGAATTTATATTTTTTATATTTTTTTATAAACCTTATCCCTTAAGAATTTTATTTTTTTTCTTCTGAAAATCACCTGAAATGAAAATTCAATATCATAACAAAGAGAACACCAAAAAAATTGAAATCATCATAGATATCTTCCTTTCCTTGTCCTCTTCAAAAGGGTACTTTTAGTTTTTTCAAAAAGAGTCACACTAAAAATAAAATTGAATCTCACCAACATGTGTCAATAAGACACCATTTTTTGAACAAATGCTATTTCAATAAATAATAATAAATAGTTCTCAATTCCAGAAAACCTCAAAATATAGTCCATGCACAAGTGCAGTGTGTGTAGATTATGAGGATACATTTTTTTTTACCTAAAATGAATAATCATCTCTCAAAAAACTGAGTGTTCACGTAGGTCACTGATTATACATACCTAAAATTTTCAAGTATATGCAATTGGTGAGCACCAAGCTAATTCAAAAAATATGTCCATAAAAAAATTTAAAAAATTATGAGTACAAAGCTAATTCAATTCTCTAAAATATTTTTGTTTACTTCAAGGTGAAATTCCTAAGGGGGGTATGGGCTTAAAGGGGTTGAAGTTGAAAAACATAAAATTTTGTTGTTTTGTTTGTCAAAAAACAAGAAAAATAGTTACGCATCTTCATGTTATCACCTGGAAGGGATCAAGAATGACAACTAAGTAATGATCCGAATTAGGATCAGGATCAACAATTGGGTGAGGATCGAGGTCCAGATTAAGATAAAAAATTGGTTCAGGATCTGAATCAAAATTGATATCAACAACTAGGTGAGGATCAAAATAGCCAAGGGAATCATCAGTAATAGAAGTGATCATGCAAAGATGAGCTTCCATTCTAGAGGTATTAGGCATTGGAAAAGGTAAGAAACCCATCAGTGATGAATCCTTAAACAAATTGGCACCCACACTCTCATATGTATTCATGGAATCGTCGAAAAACAAAACTTTACTGCTGGGGCCAAGGTGCAAATATAGCATGCACTAAGAAACTTAGTCTATAGTAACAATATTTCCTTGATGGGGAAAGCAAAGGAGCCAAAATATCGATGAGAATACTTCCTTCATGGCATAAAACCAATTACTCCCAAGGAATAGAAT
Organism: Larix kaempferi; assembly: GCA_027924585.1. NCBI lineage: Eukaryota > Viridiplantae > Streptophyta > Pinopsida > Pinales > Pinaceae > Larix > Larix kaempferi. The sequence goes on along the minus strand of BSBM01000262.1, from coordinate 9,650,435 downwards.
AGATTCTAAGGGAGCATTGGCCACTTCGACGTCTATATTAACAATCCCCCCCCTTAGTTCACTTGGTAAGGAAATAAGGATTACCAGAGGTGTAAAAGTTTGATTTTCAAATGCTTTTAATGACATGGAAGACTATACAAGATCGAGGTATCCTATAGCATGCCAACATTACATAGACATAACACAAGTGGAGGCTAATTTGTCAATTATAGTGCAAAAAATGTTCTTCCCATGTATGAATACTTGAATTTAAAAATAAATGTGGTGGGAGGGCCTTGGTTGGCTAGGTTCCATGTGAAAAATGACCAAACTAGATTCAAGGAGATCAATCCCACCAATCGCCGACAATAGTGATTTGCATTGTGTAGGAAAATTTTGCAACACCTCGAGAGATGACATGACACAAGGGACATGTGTTAAATATTCCACACTATTGTAATTGTGTGTAGTGTGTGAATTGGGATTATATGTCTCTCGTTGAAGTACCCCCTTATGAGGGTGAATGACTGTGTTAAGAACATGCTTCTCTATTTGAAGAGGGACATTAATTTGGAATGATGAGGCTTAGTCCTTTTCAGGAGAATTTTCCTCAAGTTTCTCATAAGTACGATTATGGGTGGTTAAGGAGACAATTTCCTCACATAAGAATACATTATCATTTGGAAATCCATCCTATAAAGGAGGATGACCTCCATTATCCCCTTGCAGAGGAGGAGGATTTGTAGCAACCATTTGTTGATGCTGTTGCTGGGGAGGGAACAGTTTCATCAAAACAATAGGCTATGGGGAAGAGTCTTTGTAAGTGATAAGTCATTGACCTTGTTTAAGTGTGGACAAGAATGGGTCATATGGTCATCAGCACAAATATTACAAGGCAACTTTGGATTCCTTTCCTTCGTATTTCCCTAACATTAGGTAGCGGGGCTTGCTTTGTTCCTGACTCATTAGAAAGGTTCTTTTCTTTGTTTTTCTTCTTTTTACCGCCAAATTGTTGATGTAGATGTGGGTGGTTGCAAATATGCAATATGTTGTGGAACACTAGATTGACCTATGGATGTAACCATGGGCATGGAAGGAATTCCCAAAAGGCAAAATGTAGATATACTAGGTGAGGTAGATGAAGCACTTACTTTGCTTGTAGATGGTTGGGGATATTTTACCAAAGTTCCTAGTTAAACACCAATGGAAGATGAAGTGGGTTGTTCTATGGAAAAGGACATACTATAATTCCCAAACATCGTGTGACTGGAAAGTGAAAAAGGATCACCAATAAAAGGTTGATATTGCACAAGTACGAGGTTGAAAGGATTGGGTAAAGAGCGGTTAAATTTGGAACAATGCCTTCATCCACTACTTGAGCCTAAACTTAATTGGTATGTACCGAATCAATTTAGGAAATAATCATTTCACTAAACTCTACTTGAAAGGTGATTCACCTCCAAATAGGTGGTGGTTCCTCCTCAATAGGAGAAAGGACCCTAATATGTTGAGATTGGTTAATCAGTAGGTTGGCCACAATGAAAAATGAAATTGTAAAATAAAAATAACAATCCTACAACCAACTACAATATAAAACCAAATACACACCCCTACCCAAAAATTTTAGTCTATCAACAGGAAAAATGACTCTTCCGGAGGTGGGGTCCAAAGAAACCAATGAAGAGGAAATGTAGAGTTACGGTAACCTCTATTACCCTCCCTCCCACCAAATCCAAGTTCCAAGTGCCCAGAGGGCACCCCCAATATAGAGGAAGCAGATGATTATGCATTTTTATTAGGTACCACAAGCACTTCCCACTTGTAGTCACCCATGTAGGAATCTAGGAAAAGGAACTAAGTTTACCACTTCACAAAATGATGATCAAGTGAAACAATCATAATTCAAGTTCAAATGTGTGGGAAGGGAACATAAGACACAAGTCTCATACCCGAATCGTGTCCAGGAGGATTCACCCTGATGAATTTCCAAATGAACGAAAAACCAATACACACAAGAACCCACTAAGTACACCAAGAGGGGATATCTCTCAAATGCACCTAGCTTGACCTCATGCTTGACTCTTGTGTTAGAAGAGATTATTTGGAAAGTGCCTTTCGTTACTAATGTTTTTTCACTATTTAATTACTCTAATTGTGTTTATGGCATTGGAGAGTGTCTTCTCCAATCCTAATCCAAGGACCTACACTCTAAACTAATGTTGGTTTGCTAGACAAAAGAAATTGTCTAACCAAGACTTGGTGATGTTTGAGACTCTTGACTGTTTAAATAGAGAGGATGCAAAAAAAGAGAGTGCACTTTTTTTTAATTTCTATGAACACCTATCTATGAGAGGGAGGAGAGTTATTTTCCTTTTTTCAATAATAAAAATGCAATGCAAAAAAATATCAATAAGACATCAAAAATTAAAAAACTCTTAAATGTAGAACTCATCATATGTAATGTTCACATGCAATTCAATCAAATCAAAGCAAGCAAATAAAACAAGAATCTATTAACATGCACATTGTAGAGATATTTTGTTTGTTTGTTTCTTTTGTTTCCGGGTAAAACAAACAAACAATAATCAAATTCTTGCAATGGACAGCTTCAAACAATATCAACCAAATCAACAAGACGAAACAATGATCATTGAGAAACCTAGTAACCACATGTAGTTATTACAAATATCCCAATATTTGGTATAACCTATGTGAAAATGAGAGACAAAGGGTAACCATGATACAAAATAATCAAACATAGATGAATAAATAACAACAGAGACTAAAAACATTCTCCAAGATCACCATCAAACCAAAGGGATTGAATTCGAGATCAAATCATTAATTAAAGGTTTTACCAGGCACACTAAAGAAAGATTGTATGAAATAAATCAAATCACTCAAATTAAGGAAAGAGATATCATATGAGTGTCACAAACAACTTATGGACATAAACACATAATTCTGAGAACAATCCTTACATAGATTTGAGAAAATTTCACTTAAAACGCATCAAACAATCATCATTCGAGCACCATCACTCTGTGTAGACTAGTAGGGAGTGATGGAAACCTTACCATCATCCCTCTTGAGAGTTTATGGAGGGAGCGCATTACCTTGGTTCCAACAGGATGGGGGAAATGGCACTTAGAATGGCCCAAAAATTAGAGCTCGAATCATATAACAGTGGTTTCAGGGGTTCCTAAGGTCCATAATCATGCAAGAAGACTCTAATGACTAGTAGAAAACTTAGGAAGTTCAATAAAATAGGAATTCAAAAAAAAATCATAGACAAAGTATAGACAAAACCTTTCCCTAGCAGAGTCACTAGTTGTATTTGGGACGTTTCCCTCCCAAAGATAGTTGAGAAGTCCATTGGATCCTTTCCCTGATCCAAGATAGAAAGAAGGGTAGGCCACTATGATTTCACCAACTATATATCATGCACATTCACACACAAAATATGAAGAGGAAATAATGAAGAAGAACATACCTTGGTCTAGGTGAAGTCTGTTAGTGTTGAGAGCTTCCAAAATTGATATAGACTTGATAGACTTTGTTCTAGATCCACTTTGTTAGCAATATGCACACACATAGACCACAAACACTTCCTCAAATCCTTTCAACATACCTAATATTTGCATATAAATGGAACATAATATTAGATCTAAACCAAATATATAAGGATCTAATCCAAATCCAATAAGATCGAATTTGATGAACTCAAGGGAGATCAGATCCACCTCCAAACATCATCACAATAATATAGATCTAAGCAATTACATCCATAGGAATATACATGATATGTGTGGGGGGTGAGAAATGCCTATAGATATATAATCAATATCAAGAAAGAATATATCAAATCATACCTTTAGTCTTGATGTAGATCTCCACCAAGATTCCTGCTTCAAAATTTCCTTGAATCATACCAATGAAATGATCACAATGGTTGTAGGATGCACTAGGGATTCAAACAACATAGAAATACTTAAGCAAGAGTATCCCATTTCTCATATAATGGCCTCAATATATAGATAGATAGTGAACGAAGGGAGCATGAATGTAGACACCTAATAACAAGCATGCTCGAGCTAGTGTGTGAGTTCCTACATTTGAATTTGTTTGAGTCTAGTCACAATTGTTAGAAAAACAAGATCGTAGAGAAATAATAATAAATAAGATGCAAATATAAATCACAAAAACACAATACAAGAGAGACACCAATATAACTTTTTTCATCCAATATGGGCTACGTCCACACATAAATTTCTAGTATTATACCATCCAACAAAATGAAGGGATACAACATGCAACACATCCGCTGCAATTTCCTCTTCAATATCTCTCAACATCTCTTACATAATCACATAGATATTTACAATGCTACAACACATTACAAAGTGTTGATGTATTTGTAAATTCGGAAGATATTCACTTGTATATTGTATGTAATACATTTGTACTTTATTGTATCCCCAATGGAGATGTATTATTCCTCTGGTTGGAATTGTCGTCATTTGTATTTGCAAGTGTCGCAAGTTATATTATAAGTGTCATAACTTAGATTTGATGGATTATTAGACCACCCTAGTGGGGTCAGCCCAGTGTGGGTTAAAGGGTTATTAGACCACCCTAGTGGGGTCGGCCTAGTGACAAGTGGTAATGGGTTATTAGACTCTCCTAAGGGAGGTTGGCCTAGTTAAAGTTAAAGGCGTTTCAAGTCATTGTATAAATAGAGAGCGTGAATCTCACATTCTATTCATTCACTCACTCACTCACTTCACATTAGTGAGAGAGAGGAGGAGTGAACACAAGTGGAGGAGGAGAAGCTTCTAGGAGACTATCTCTCATCTTAGAATTTGATCTTTGTGATATTTGTATTGGTGCTCATTCTATCTCTAAGGAAGATACGGGTTTTTTCATCTCCTTGGTTTTCCTTGGTGAAATGCTTTGTGTCTCTTGTCTCTTGTGTTTGATATGCTGTACATGTTCTCTCAGGTAAGATCCTATATAATATTGAATTAAATTCTGAAAAAATAACATCGTATCAGATCTAGACTGAAGGAAGGCATTGTATGACATTTAGTTACACTTCCGACAATTTGGAAGCTAGGGCTTGATATACTAAAAACTAGTCATTGTGGAACTTTTGCTATAAATCAGTTTTGACGAAGGTTAAGGATATGAAATTTTTACAGGCCGAATATGCAATGTTCATGTACCTTGTGTCAAAATATCAGCTCCATATTCATTGTACTTTGTGAGATATGATCCGTACAGGTTAGGGTTTCTTCCTCTTCCAGAATGCATCCCTAAACAGGTGACCTAGGAACATAGGTCATATCTAGGGCTAGAAAGCTCCAAATATAATTCCGTAAAAAGTGGTAGTCAAGGAACAGACTTTAGTTTTACAGGTTTGAATTTCAGAGGACGAAGTTGAAACATGGATACGTGGCATGCCGTACAAGTTCGCTATGTTGTTTTGTCCCATAAATAGGTCATGTTGCGACACTTAGCATATCTCTCTAATAGAAAATCCATTTGAGGTCATATCTGTGGGGTTGGAAAGATGACAGTCCAGTATACCACATGCCAAAGTTTCAGACCCTGAGGATCTTAAATTTCAAAGATACATCAGAAACAATATGGCATATATTTCTGTCAAAATAGAATTGGATTCTGATCACTTTCATTTTTGGTTTGTCACTGCTGCGGGAAATTAGGGTTTCTAAAAAAGTTGGAATTTTTGGAATCCGAGACCAAGGATGGATGATCCTGATCAAAATATAAATTTAGAGACCAAGATCAAAATTTTTGGTTGGGTAGAACCCCAGGCTCTATCAAACCCTAGTTCGGTATTTTGACCAGAAAAACTAGAAAATCAGAATTTGACAGAAGCTGCAAATCCGAATCTCGCAGGTCAATTTTGAGGGGTCAATTTTTGGAGTTTTCAAAATATGAGCACACCAGCTTGCTCGCCTCAGTATTTTGCATCTCCTTGTCCAGACATAAGTTTGAAATTCCAAGTTTTAATTTTTAGGGTTTCTTTGCCAAACCCTAGCCAACTCCAAATCTAGTTTCATCAAATCAAAGTGTATAGGATTGGGTTAATCCTAGAAGAGAATGATTTGGACACCTACATAAGTGAAGATGTTCCAATTCCAGAGGGAGATGAAGCTAAGGCATTACATAAGAAGGACTTGGTCAAGGCCAAGAGAATCATTGCAGATTCTATCAAAGACCATCTCATACCTCATGTGTCTTCTCTAAAGATACCCAAGGAGATGTTTGATTCATTGACCAAGTTGCTTGAAGGAAAGAATATAAATCAGGTATGACTTGAGGAGATATACGTATGTGTCGAAATTTGTTTCATTTACCTGATGATTAATTTCATGATATGTTTGTCTTCATATTGATGAGGTTAGTATAATGTTGATTAATTTTAGATTGACTGATCACCCTAGTAAAAGTATGAATGCATGTGAATGATATAAGACAGTCATTGATTTGGGTTATGATACTTATGATTGTACTAATGCACTATGGTGTTGTATGAGGATGATGTTGTCCGCTAACATGAAAGGTACATCAAGAATGAAAAATCAAGTTGTAGATCGAGAACATATGACCTTGGTGACATGAAGACAAAGACTCATCCATAGCCATTGAACACATAGAAGCTCTACTTACGAGGTATGTATAATTTGGTTCTACAATGATTAACTATGAGATATGCAGGTTACTTGCACAAGGTATCTAAATCATTGAAGATAATAAAGAAGACATTATTTGGGTATGTTAGACATAACTCCCAAACATGATAATCCAGATAATTTTTTCCTATATCAAGTTAGAATCGTACCTTGTGTTAGGGTCGCATATAAGTATACTTTCATATGATTGATAATGATTATTCATGAAGTTATAGGTTTGAATAATCATGGGTATATGCATATTATGCTTCTTAGTTTGATTAATGATATGACAAACTATAAGAGTCCAATGCTCAAATAAGAATATGCATGAGTAAAAGAAGTACTCCCTGAAACCTTGTATACAAACGCTTGTGATAAATTACCTGTGCATGAAATGATCATGACCATACATATTTAGAATCATAATGTTTTGATAGTATTGAGACTATACTATGTTAAAATATTGTAACTTCAAAGAATATTATATTTGTATATTATTTATTCCGGAGATGTTCCATACCTCCGATGTAATTATACTATGAATCCTGAGATGTTTACTCCTCCGTCGGAATGTGGTAACTTGGGTTATTAGACTTCCCTAGTGGGGGTCGGCCCTGTATGTGTTATGTGGGTCAAAGGGTTATTAGACCACCCTAGAGGGGTTGGCCCAGTCAGTTGTAGTGGGGTATTTAACCCATTGGTTAAATACGAGCCTACGTGTACCTATGTAAAAGATATGTCAGAGTAGTGTATAAATAGAGGAGGTGTGTTCCTCATTTGACACACTCACTCACTTGAGAATGGCACACTTGTGGAGGAGAGGTCTGCTATGGAGAAGAAGGAGCTTATGCTCAGGGTTTGCATCTTTGTATATTGTTGGTCATCTATATTGAGGAAGCTTTACTGGGTTTGCTACCCCATGAGGGTTTCCCAGGATAAATCTGTGTCTCTTGTGTTTATGCTATGCTTGTTGTTTCTTCAGTGATCCTGTATATGCTATTATTGTGAAATGGAATGTAATACTACTATTTTCTGTCTTATCATATTAAATCTTAACATGGTATCAGAGCTAACCTGAAGGAAGACAAAGTATGGCACTTACGACACTTGCTTTACTTATGACAATTTGAAGGTTAGGGTTTTACATAGCAAAAACAAGTCATCGTGGAACTTTCGCTATAACTCCATTTTGGCGAAGGTTCAGGGTCTGAAAAGTTTACAGGTTGAAGATAACATCCCCAGGTACATTTTGTCCAAAGGGAATCCTCAGATTCGTTGTACTTTGTAAGTTATGATCAGTACAAGTTAGGGTTTCTGCCTCTTCCAGATCTCAGTCAAAATCAGGTGACCTTGGCAAAAAGGTCATAACTTGGGCTAGGAAGCTCCAAATGAAATTTTGTAACAAGTGACAGGTATTACACAGACTGTACTATCTCAGGAAACATTTTCAGAGGCCGAAGGTGAAGCAGTGACATGTGGCACGCCGTACAAGTGTGCTCTCCTGTTTTATCCCATAAACAAGTCACGTTGCAACACTTGGCATAACTCTCTCTCTCAGAGAGTCCAATTGAGGTCAGACCTATCAGGATGGAAAGATAATGGGTTGAGCTATCTCAAGAAAAGTTTTCAGAGGCCGAAGTTTAAACAGTGACACGTTGCATGCCGTACAAGTTCGCTCTCTTGTTTTATCCCATAAACAGGTCACGTTGCGACAGTTGGCATAAATCTCTCTCAGAAAACCCAATTGAGGTCAGACCTGTCAGGATGGAAACATGACAGGAAAGGATACTGCAGAAAAAAGGTTTCAGACCCTGTGGATCAAAAATTTCAGAGTTATAGCAGAAACAATTAGGTGCATATTTCTGTCAAAACAGAATTATTTTTGGAGCACCTTTACTCATGGCTTCCGGAATTTAGGGTCTTGGAGAAAGTTAAAATTTTTGGAATCGGAGTCCACGACTGAATGCTACTCAGGAAAATCAAAATTTAGAGACTAAGATCGAAATTTTTGGTTGGGTAGAAGACCGGGCTTGATCAAACCCTAGTTCGGGATTTTGATCAGAAAAATGGAAAATTAGGGATTCAACAAAAGTTGGAATTTTTGAAGTCTATAACCACGGCTGGAAGCTCCTCAGAAAAATAAGAGTTTAGAGCCTTGGATCGAACCTTTTGACTGGACATAAGGGTGGGCTTCATCAAACCCTAGTTCGGGGTCCTGTCCAGAAGATCCAGAAGTTTCAAAGGCAATTTTGAGGGGTCAAATTTTTGGAGATTCCAAAATTGAAGTATGCCAGTTTGATCAGCTCAGCAAGACATATTCTTTCATCCATTCAAAAGTGTGAAAGTCAAAGATTGAATTTTTAGGGTTTCTCTAGCAAACCCTAATCAAGCTCCAAATCAAGTTTCAGGGGGAGTTGAGGCTAAGGCCTTACATAAGAAGACTACAAAAAGTCTCGACAGGTATGACTTAAGGAGGTTCAGGTATGCCTTGAAATCTGATTCTTGATTAAGTTCATAATGTGTTTGTCTTCATGTTATTTATTAGTACAATCTTGATTAATGTTATTAATTGTCTTATCACCCTAGTAACAATATGAATGCATGTGAATGATTAAAGACATTCATTGATTAGGGCTATATGATTGTACTTATGCATTATGGTGTTGTGTGAGGTTGATGTTGTCTACTAACAAGACACAGGTACATTACAAAAGACAAATCAAGTTCCATGACCATGACAACATGAAGACAAAGACTCGCGAGGTATGTATGACTTTGTTATATTATGTTTCACCTACGAGACATGCAGGTTCTAGCTCAGGATCTCTAAGTCATTGAAGAGATTGTTTAGGTATGTTGTACATAACTTAGCAGGTATACTAATCCAGGTATGTTTTCCTATGTCATACCTTGTGTAAGTATACTTGGTATGATTGGTTAGTAATCAAGGGCTTATGCATATTATGTCTCTTATCTTGGTTGATGATTTAACTAACTAGATCAAACAAGAACATGCATGAGTAAAAGAAGACTTCCTTGAAACCCTGAATACTAATGATCATGACTGTACATATTCAAGATTATTTAGAATTAGAATGTTTTGATAATATTGAGAATATACTAATGAATGTATGTTTGTGTATGAGATCATGAGGATGACACTAGTGTACACTTGAGCATGCATAGTGGTACAGAATGAATAGAAGTTCAGAAGACATACATAAGATCAAGCGGGAGGCAACCACACAAACATAAAAGATAAGTATTTGAGTTGTTGTTTGAAATAGTAAATGATATTGCTTGTATGCATATTTGTATTCCTAGAATATATCATGCTGAGTGTAAACATTCATAAAGCATTGAACAGTATATTACTAATATGCATATGATTGGTAAGTTGGACAAACATTCCATTGTTGCTTGTCTAGAATGAAACCTCTTTGCTGACATGCTGAGAGCTGTGCACACTCTTGATATTATGTTATGGTAGAAATGGAAGGCTTCTAGATAGCCACTGTATGCATACAGGATATCGGAAAGTGTTGTGCCAAAGTATTGGTCAAAATAGTTGCATAACTATGTAAATGATATATGTATGCATAATAGGTTATCATGTCAAATATGATTTGATGATTATGAAGTATTACTAATCATGTACTTAATCTTGATTTGTAGGAAAGATCATGATGAATGATGAACTCTGAACAAGCGATGGATGTTCAACAAAAGATTTACAAATCAAACACACTATAGAAAGCTTGTGGTTAAGAGATTCTCTTAGAAAGAGGAAGAGAATCATGATGAGATGTTTTTCTCCAAGGGACTAGATAAGACCATTCTCTTAATAATGTAATCAGGTTTTGTATGGGTTCCCAGGATCGGTTGTCAATTGATGAGCTTAATGATCATCATGGGTGATGTGGATCTCAACCTTTGCTACAAGGTTGAATATGGGTTCTATACACATATGACATGGATGCAAGAAGGAACTCACCACAAAGTTCGAATGATTTTGAGGCTCATATTAGTAGACCCATCTAATGAGAGATGGCACAGATAGATATGCAGAAGATCACTCAATGCAGAGTGTGAATAATGGACAATTGACAGCTTCATGACAAAGCTTGGGCTTTACCAGAAGTAAAGTTGTTCCTAACCTTTACCTTAAGGTTGTGGATGATGAACCTATCATACCATTATTGTATGACGATGATCTCTTTCTGACAAGGAATGAGAAACAGGTCATGAAAATGGCTGCAAAAATGAAAATGAAAGATCTCAGATTAATGCACTACTTCTTAGGTCTAGAAGTATGGAAAGATCCAAAAGGAATCTTTTAAATCAAGGTAAGTATGCTGTGAAGTTTCCAAAAAAGATTTGATATGTTGGAGTATAAAGCCATGGCCATTCCCATGGACTCCAACTTGAAGTTATTAGTTAATGACTCATCGGATTTAGTGGACCTAACCCTATATAGACAAATTATTGGGTCAATGATGTATTTAACAAATACTAGGCCAGATATATGCTTTGTTGTAAATACCCTAAGTCAGTATCTAGTAGAACCTACAAAGGTTCACTTAATAGCTACAAAGCATGTAGTGAGGTACCTAAAAGGTACATTAGATTTTGGTCTATATTATCTTGGAGGTCATGAACTCCGATTACATGGTTACTCAAATTCTGATTGGGCAGGAAGTGTCTCAGACAGAAAGAGTACATCAGGTGGATGTTATAGTCTTGAATCTACCATGATCTCATGGTTTAGCAAGAAACAATCTAGTGTGGCTCTCAGTACTACTGAAGTAGAATATATATAGTTGTCTGCTCTGCCAGCTGTGAAGCAGTGTGGCTTCAGAAGCTATTAGATGGAGTGTTTGAATTAGAAATGGATTCCACCGTGATTATGTGTGACAATCAAAGCTGCATCAACATGATAGAAAATCTTGTATTCCACGATAAGTCAAAACACATTGAGATCTGATACTTATATATACGAGATATGGTGCATAGAGGAGCTATCAAGCTCGAGTATATAAGCACTAAGGATCAGATTGCTAATATCTTGACTAAACCTCTGTCTCGAGTAAAGTTTGAATACTTCTGAGACAAGCTTGGTATAGTCCAGAAGGACCGTCCTCGAAAGGGGGAGTAGCATAGTATCTGATAACAAGTCTGTCTCATCAATGATGAGGTTACCTATTTACTGCACCTAGTTACTTAGAATTATCTTATATTTTTTCTTTTGATGATAGATGTATACATGCTTTTGATGATAGATGTATTAGTGAGAATACATGCCTTTGATGATAGATGTATACATGCTTTTGATGATAGATGTATTAGTGACAATACATGCCTTTGATGATAGATGTATACATGCTTTTGATGATAGATGTATTAGTGAGAATACATGCCTTTGATGATAGATGTATACATGCTTTTGATGATGACGACACATGTTGTGGTTATACATGTTTTGATGATGATGATACATGTTGTGGTTATACATGTTTTGATGATGATGACACATGTTGTGGTTATACATGTTTTGATGATGATGACACATGTTGTGGTTATACATGTTTTAATGATGATGATACATGTTGTGGTTATACATGTTTTGATGATGATGACACATGTTGTGGTTATACATGTTTTGATGTTGATGAACATGTGAAGTGATTGGATCATTCCTGGACTTCAGTCCTAAAGAAGAGCCATAGACGTATGTCTTCGAAAATGAAGTTCTTGATGAACATGTGAAGGGATTGGATCATTCCTGGACTTCAGTCCTAAAGAAGAGCCGTAGACGTATGTCTTCGAAAATGAAGTTCTTGATGAACATGTGAAGGGATTGGATCATTCCTGGACTTCAGTCCTAAAGAAGAGCCGTAGACGTATGTCTTCGAAAATGAAGTTCTTGATGAACATGTGAAGGGATTGGATCATTCCTGGACTTCAGTCCTAAAGAAGAGCTGTAGACGTATGTCTTCGAAAATGAAGTTCTTGATGAACATGTGAAGGGATTGGATCATTCCTGGACTTCAGTCCTAAAGAAGAGCCGTAGACGTATGTCTTCGAAAATGAAGTTCTTGGTGAACATGTGAAGGGATTGGATCATTCCTGGACTTCAGTCCTAAAGAAGAGCCGTAGACGTAAGTCTTCGAGAATGAAGTCCTTGGTGGACGGTGAGGGATTAAGTCATCCTTGGACGTAGGTCCTAAATGCACGGTTGAGGATTAAGTCATCCTTGGACGTAGGTCCTAAATGCATGGTTGAGGATTAAGTCATCCTTCGACGTAGGTCCTATATGCACGGTTGAGGCTTAAGTCATCCTTGGACGTAGGTCCTAAATTAGCACGGTGGAGGATTAAGTCATCCTTGGACGTAGGTCCTAAATGCACGGTGGAGGATTAAGTCATCCTTGGACGCGGTCCTAAATGCACGGTGGAGGATTAAGTCATCCTTGGACGTGGTCCTAAATGTACGGTGGAGGATTAAGTCATCCTTGGACGTGGTCCTAAATGTATGGTGGAGGATTAAGTCATCCTTGGACGTGGTCCTAAATGTACGGTGGAGGATTAAGTAATCCTTGGACGTGGTCCTAAATGTACGGTGGAGGATTAAGTCATCCTTGGACGCTGTCCTAAATGTACGGTAAGGATTGGATCATCCTTGGACTTTGGTCCTGTAAACTGAGCCGTAGACATGTGGTCTTCGAAAAGATGATAGGACTGGATCGTCCCTGGACTTTGGTTCAAAAAGTACATGATAGGACTTGAACGTCCCTGGACTTCGGTTCAAAAGGTACATGACTGGTTTGCATAGAGAACTGGATTGATCGTGTGATGACGATGTTGATGATCGTGTGATGACGATGCTGATGATCGTGTGATGACGATGCTGATGATTGTGTGATGACGATGCTGATAATCGTGTGAAGACGATGCTGATGATCGTGTGATGACGATGTTGATGATCGTGTGATGACGATGCTGATGATCATGTGATGACGATGCTGATGATACTAATGATCGTGAGGATCTAGATGTTGATTTTGTTGTAGCTGTTCGAATGCTGCAGAAGATAAAGACTCAGTACTGAAGATGTTGATGTTCCAGTATTGAAGATGTTCCAGTAACTGCTTAAGTTACTGATGATGTTGAGAAAGCTTCCAATGATTTATAGATGTATCATGTATGATGTTGATGACTCCTTGCTCGTGCAGATACTGTTATAATATCCTTCTCGTTAAGGGGGAGTGTTAAAATATTGTAACTTCAAAGAATATTATATTTGTATATTATTTATTCCAGAGATGTTCCATACCTCTGATGTAATTATACTATGAATCCGGAGATGTTTAATCCTTCGTCGGAATGTGGTAACTTGGGTTATTAGACTTCCCTAGTGGGGGTTGGCCCTGTATGTGTTATGTGGGTCAAAGGGTTATTAGACCACCCTAGAGGGGTCGGCCCAGTCAGTTGTAGTGGGGTATTTAACCCATTGGTTAAATACGAGCCTACGTGTACCTATGTAAAAGATATGTCAGAGTAGTGTATAAATAGAGGAGGTGTGTTCCTCATTTGACACACTCACTCACTTGAGAATGGCGCACTTGTGGAGGAGAGGTCTGCTATGGAGAAGAAGGAGCTTATGCTCAGGGTTTGCATCTTTGTATATTGTTGGTCATCTATATTGAGGAAGCTTTACTTGGTTTTCTACCCCATGAGGGTTTCCCAGGATAAATCTGTGTCTCTTGTGTTTATGCTATGCTTGTTGTTTCTTCAGTGATCCTGTATATGCTATTATTGTGAAATGGAATGTAATGCTACTATTTTCTGTCTTAGCATATTAAATCTTAACATACTAATGCATGTATGATTATGTATGAGATCTTGAGGATGTTACAATAATGACACTAGTGCACACTTAAGCATGCATAGTGGTCCAGGATGGATATAAGTTCAAAGAGAAATAATCAAGGAAGTGAAGATCAAGAGGGAGCACATTCTAGTAGTTCCTACAAGGAAGCAAATATTGAGAGGGAGTCCACCCAACAACCAAACAAAGATAAGTATTTGAATTGTCATTTCTTGTATATATGATTACTTAAATGATGTTGTTCAGTCATGTACATACTTATGTTCCTATATTTAGGATGTATATTATGCATTTTAGAAAATTTGCATTAATGAACAAGATACTACTAATATGAAAGTAATGGGTAAGTGGCCTATGGTACTGTACAACATTCCATTTCTACTTATCTAGAATGAAACCTCTTTGCTGACATGTTGGGAGATGTGCAAACTCTTAACAATGTTCTGGTAGAGATGGAAGGCATCTAGAAAGTTATGGGATATGGATAAATGTTGTATTGAAGCATTGGCTAAGATAATTGCATGATTATATGACATGTGTCTTTATATGTAAGAATTTGTTCTGAAATCCATGAGATGTTTCTAATCATGCAATTGAACTTGTCTTGTAGGAAAGACTATGTACCATCACCTACAAGAGACACTTGTTTTGAAGAACAAGCAACGAAGACTCAACAAATCCAGAAAACTACCTATTGAAGATATTGATGAATCGGAAGTTCCCAGGATCCAGGATGCAGTAATGGAAGGATGCCATGATCGAGGAATATCAATAGATCATGAAGAATGATATTTAGGATGTCGTCCCAAGACTATAAGGGAAGCCTGTTGTGACTTCCAAGTGGATCTACAAGATCAAGCATGCTGCAGATGGTAGCATAGATAAATACAAGGCAAGGTTTGTGGTTCGTGGCTTCTCCCAGAAAGAAGGGATAGATTATGAAGAGAATTTTGCACCTGTATCCAGATACACTTCCATCAAGACAATACTTTCTCTGGATGTAGTGATGAAGTGAAAAATACACCAGATTGATGTCAAGACAACTTTCTTGAATGGTGTAGTTGAAGAGGAAGTGTATGTGGAGAAACCACTCGGTTTTGAGACACATGACAGGGAGTCATATGTGTGCAAATTGAAGAAGGCCTTCTATGGTTTGAAACAAGCACCTAGGACATAGTATGGTAGGATTGACAGCTTCCTAACCAGTTTTGGCTTTACCAAGAGTAAAGTGGATTCCATCCTTTACTACAAGGTTGAGGAAGGCAATCCAATGATACTCTTACTGTATGTGGATGACCTTTTTGTGACAAGCGAGGATAGGTTGATTGCCGAAATGAAGAGGAATCTTGCTTCCGAGTTCGAGATGAAGGACTTGGGTATGATGCATTACTTTCTAGGTATGGAAGTGTGGCAGAGTGTAGATGGAATCTTCCTTGGACAAGGGAAGCATGTAGTAGAGATCCTGAAGCAGTTCAGGATGATGCTTCATCAGAGTCGTTTGATTCCATGATGTATCGTTAGATGATTGGGTGCTTGATGTATTTGATGAACACGAGACTAGATATTTACTTAGCCAAAAACACATTGATCCAATTCCTAACGAATCCTAGACATGTTCACCTAATTGTTGTAGAGCATATTCTGTTGTACCTGAAGGGTACGGTTGATTATGGGCTCAAGTATGATGCATATCAAAAGTTTAACTTGGAGGGTTATGTTGATTCAGATTGGGTAGGAAGTGCTACAGATAGGAAGAGCACTTTGGGGTGCTGCTTCATTATGGGATCAGGGGTGATCTCTTGGTTTAGCAGGAATCAGTCCTACGTAGCACTGAGTACATCTGAAGCAGAGTATGTCATAGCTTGTTCGGCTAGTTGTGAGGAAGTATGGCTAAGGAAGCTACTGTCTGATTTATTTGATCTCCAGTTGGATCCTACTTGTATCTATTGTGACAACCAGAGTTGTGTGAAGTTGTTAGAGAACATGGTGTTCCATGATAAGTCGAAGCATATTGAGATCAAATATCACTATATCAGGGATATGGTGTAGAGAGGTGCAGTGAAGCTCCAGTATGTTGCGACAGATGAGTAGATTGCATATGTGTTGACCAAACCACTAGCCAGAGTGAAGTTTGAGTACTTCAGAGAGAGGCTTGGTGTTCTTCAGACCAAGGTTCCTTCCAAGGGGAAGTGATGAGTCTAGAAGACGCAGATGCACATGGGATTTTCCGACATGGTTGTAGATGAGTTCTCCCATGGTCATGATGTAATTGCCTAGATTTTCCAACATGGTTGTAGATGTGTTCTCCCATGGTCGTGATGTAATTGTTGATCCATTCTCACATGTGTTGGGTGTGTTATATCTCTTCACATGGTGGGTGTGTGTATTCTATCTCGACCCATTGTATTCTATCTAATCCCGGTAAAGGGATTAGGGTTGTAACCTAATTTTGGGTAAATGAATTAGGGTTTTAGATGATGTGAATACTATATATTGTATTGTAAATGGTTAAGAAAACATATAATGAAAAGAGTTGTGCGGCTCTAAGTTTTGTTGGTTTTTTCCCGGTTAAGGGTTTCCAGGTGAAAATTTCTCTGTTATGCATGTGCCATTGTCTATTTTCTGTTAATGGTTAAGAATCTGTATGAGTTTTTACTGCACTATTAAGGTTTAAAACTATCATTTGGTATTAGAGCATTATTGGGTTCAGTGGGACGCCTTTGTTTCCAAGGGTTTGGCTCGATCTTGGATCTGTGATAAACCTGGTTTCAGTGGGAGCTTTGCAGCTGTGATTCTTTTGTTGAAAGAATGGCAAGCATTTCTAGAATTGATATTGAGAAATTTAATGGTTAGATCTTTGAGCTATGGAAGCTCAACATGGAAGATCTCCTGGTAGATAGAGAACAATGGATTGTAGTAGATCCGGGTACCATGCCCACTGGTATGGAAAAATAAGAATGGGATAAGCTGGAAAGGAAAGCAAGGAGCACGATTCGACTTTTCCTTTCAGATTCGGTGTTGGTGAATGTATCTAGAGAAGATAGTGCAAATAAACTATGGGATAAGTTGGGAAATTTGTATCAGTCAAAGTCCCTGGTAAATAATTTATTTCTTCGAAATAAATTGTACCTTCTAAGAATGAATGAAGGAGACTCTGTGTCAGAGCATCTAAATGCCTTCAATACTCTAGTAAGTCAGTTGACATATGTTGGTATTACGATTACTGATGATGAAAAATGTATTAGCTTGTTGTGCTCTCTACCAGATTCATGGGATAGTCTGGTTATAGCTGTTGGGAGTAACGCAACCAACCTAATCTTTGATGATGTGGTTGCATCCCTTGTATTGGAGTAAATGAGGCAGAAATCCATGGACAATTCAACCAAGGATGCCTTGTTTGTGAGAGGTCGGCTTGGAGACAGATCTAAGAATAAGTCTTCAGGTGGCAAATCTAAATCTAGAGGGAGATCTAAATTTCTAGGACCTTCTATATGAAAATGTTGGAAGTGCGGTAAAGCTGGGCATTACAAGAAGGATTGTAAATCCAAAAATATTGATAAAAACAAAGTATCTAATGATGTTCCATCCGCAGATGGGAAAGAATCTACAGAGGAAGGAGGAGATGTGTACTTGGCATCTTCAAATACACATGTAGAGCATGATTCATGGTTGATTGACTCAAGTGCATCTTTTCAATGACTCCTCATGGGGAGTGGTTTTATGAATATGAAAAGTATGATGGAGGTGATGTATTTTTGGGAGACAAATCGGTGGCAAAAATCATAGGTCGAGGAAAGATCAAGCTATTGCTCAAAGATGGAAGGGTTAGAACTCTTTCCGGGGTTCTGCACATTCCAAAACTGGCTAGAAACCTCATATCTGTAAGTAAAATGGATGATGCAGGTGTGAAAACTATGTTTGAGAAGAACACATGCAAGATGGTTCGAGGATCAATGGTGTTGATGAGGGGAGTTCGGATTGGAACTCTATACAAGTTGTTGGGAAGCACTTTTAATAATCGATGTAATGGTACTATTGTTCCTGAGGGTAAAGATGAAGGAGACAGAGTCCTTACTGTCTCTAGTGAGAAGACAATGCTATGGCATCGAAGGCTGGGACATATTGTAGAGAAGGGTCTTCGACTATTACAAGGTAAAAGTATGGCTGAAGGCATGTCTGATTACACACTAGATTTTGATTTATGTGAACATTGGTTATATGGTAAAAAAAAATCAGGTAAGATTCTCATGTGGTGTTGTAAGAGCTAAAGGAATCTTAGAGTTAATACACAGTGATGTGTTTGGACCTGTTCCTGTTCCATCACTAGGGAAATCTGTGTATTATGTTTCATTCATAGATGATTTCTCAAGAAAAACATGGATTTATTTCCTGCGTATGAAATCTAAGGTTTTTAATAGATTCAAAGAATTTAAGGCTCTTGTAGAGAATCAAATTGAAAAGAAAAGAAAAGTGCTGAGAACATATAACGGTGGAGAATTATGTGGAAATGAATTTGAGGAGTTCTGTAAGACATGTGGAATAGCAAGGCAAAAGACTACTCCATACACACCTCAACAGAATGGGGTTGCAGAAAGGATGAATAGGATGTTGATGGAAAAGGCAAGGAGTATGCTCAGTGGTGTAGGGATAACACAACAATTCTGGGTAGAAGTTGTTGACACTGCGTGTTACTTGGTAAATAGGACACCCACATCAGCGTTGGTTGAGAATACAGCTCATGAGGCTTGGACTGGTAAGACACCCTCTCTCTCGCATCTCAGAGTGTTTGGGTGTGATGCTTTTGTGCATGTTCCAAAGGAAAAAAGGAGCAAGTTGGATAATAAAGCAGAAAAATGTATCTTCATTGGCTACAAGGATGGAGTGAAAGATTACAAGTTGTGGAACCCAGTAAAACACTTCCAGGATTGAAGATGCACCAAAGGAAAAGGATCCAGAGAAACTACAGTTTGATATTAAGGATGAAAGAGGTGGTTCATTTGAGGAACCAAATTCGTTTGAATCAGATGAAGAGGCAGATTCGTTTGAATCAGATGAAGAGGTGGAACTACAGACTCCAGTCTTGAGGAGATCTGACCGAGTAAGAAGGCAAGCTGAAAGGTATAGTCCACCTGATTTTCACTCTAATTTTTTGTTATCTATTACTGATGATGATCCTATAACTGCAATAGAAGCAATGGATTCAGAAGATAGTAAACTATGGAAGAAGGCCATGATGGAAGAAATGGATGCCTTGGAGAAAAATGAGGCATGTGATCTGGTTGAGTTGCCAGAAGGAAGAAAACCTGTTGGAAGCAAATGGGTATTCAAGAAGAAGTTAAATCCAGCAGGTAAAGTGGAGAAGTACAAGGCTCAACTAGTAGCAAAAGGTAATTCCCAAATTGAGGGCATCGATTTTGGTGATATTTTCTCACCTGTTGCAAAATTAACTTCTATTATATTTATTTTATCTATTTCTGATGCTTTTGATCTTGAAGTAGAGCAGATGGATATGAAGACAACATTCCTACATGGAGAACTTAATGAAGAAATCTATATGAAGCAACCATAATGGTGTGTGGTGAAAGGTAAAAGGGAGCTTGTCTGTAAGCTGAAAAAGTCCCTCTATGGATTGAAACAATCTCCAAGAATGTGGTATCAAAAGTTTGATACTTATATACTGGGACTTGGCTTCTCAAGAAGCAAAGCTGATCACTATGTTTATTTCAAACTAATTGGTGATCATTTTATTTATGTGATATTGTATGTTGATGATATGTTTCTAATTGGAAACAACAAGGAAATCACCAAGAATGTCAAAAATCAGTTGTCATCTGAATTTGACATGAAAGATCTTGGTGCTACAAATTTTATTTTGGGCATGGAAATAAAAAAAAGATCGAGAAAACAAGAAACTTTGGTTCAATCAGAGGAAATATGTTGATACAATATTGAAGAGGTTTAATATGCAGGAAAGCAAACTAGTGAAGGTGCCCATTCCTGTAGGTGTAAAGTTATCTATAGAACAGTGTCCCATGACACAAGAAGAGGTAGAGGACATGTCTCATGTTCCCTATGCTAGTGTTGTTGGTAGTTTGATGTATGCTATGCTCTGTACTAGACCAGATATAGCTCATGCAGTGGGAGTTTTGAGCAGATATATGTCAAAACCAGGAAAGGAACATTGGACTGCAGTAAAGAGGGTCTTCGGGTATTTGCGTGGGACTACAGATTTTGCAATCTGATACCAAGGAAGACCCAGACTAAACAGAGAAATAGATATACAAGGATTTGCTGATGCTGACTGGGCTGGAGATCTTGATCACATAAGGTCTACAAGTGGCTACGTTTTAAAACTATTTGGAGGAGCAATCAGTTGGATGAGTAGAAGACAAGCTGTAGTTGCACTCTCAACTACAGAAGCTGAATACATGGCAGCTACCCATGCAAGTATGGAAGTTGTATGGTTGCAAAGGTTGTGTTCAGGTATCGGTTTTGTACAGAATGCAGTGAAGATAGGCTGTGATAGATCAAGTGCAATCTTTCTGGCAAAGAACCCTGCTTATCACTCGAAGACAAAGCACATTGATGTGCAATACCATTTTGTCAGAGACATGGTTGAACAAAACAAAGTATTGCTGGAGAAGGTTGATACTTTGGAAAATGTTGCAGACTCTTTGACAAAGTCTGTGAGTACTCAGAAGTTCTCTTGGTGTAATGAGAACATGGGAATTGTTTCCCTGGACTGTTGAAGTCATAAATTTCTCCGGTATGTGAAGAGAACAACAAGTAGGAGAATGTTAGGTGTGTTATATCTCTTCACATGGTGGGTGCATGTACACCACGATCCCCTCCCCAGTAGTGATTTGGCTACGCTGGTCACAGTAGGAGGGGGGGGGGTAGCCCGCCATCCCCCCCCCTTCGTTTCGGACCATTAGGTTCTGAAACGACACGAAGCACAAAAACGTTTTGGGTTGTTTTTTGCTTTTTTTGCTGTTTCGGCCCATTGTATTCTATCTAATCCCGGTAAAGGGATTAGGGTTGTAACCTAATTTAGGGTAAACGAATTAGGGTTTTAGATGCTGTGAATACCATATATTGTATTGTAAATTGTTAATAAAACATATAATGAAAAGAGTTGTGCGGCTCTAAGTTTTGCTGGTTTTTTCCCGATTAAGGGTTTCCAGGTGAAAATCTCTATGTTATGCATGTGCCATTGTGTGTTTTCTATTAATGGTTAAGAATCTGTATGATTTTTTACCGTACTATTAAGGTTTAAAACTATCAACATGGTGGTAGATGTGTTCTCCCATGGTTCAGATGTAAGGGCTGGAGCCATTCTAACATGGTGGTAGATTTTTTCTCCCATGTCGGTGGTGTAAGTGTTGTATGATGTGCATCTGGGATGTGCTCCATCGACGATGAGATGATCTGAAGAGGATGAGCATGTGATGATGATGTGCATCAGGATGATGTACTGTATGATCATGAGTATCAAGATGATACTTCGTGGTCATGGACAGGTTGTGTAGGATCGTATGTAATTAGTTCTGGAGATCTAGACAGGTTGTGTTAGGAATGTAAAATATCCTGGGATGCTATTTAGAGATCTTGCAGGTTACAAGACACTCTTTTAAGGTTTTGTGAGTTCAGATGTAATCAGTCCTGGAGATCCGGACAGGTTGTTCTAGGCATGTAAAAGATCTTGGGATGCTCTTTAGAGATCTTGCAGGTCGCAAGACACTCTTTTAAGGTTTTGTGAAGGTCACATGTAAAATATCTTGGGAGATCCGATAGGTTGAGCAGTAATCTCGTAAAAGTCTTAAGATGCTCTTTTGAGGGTTTGTTGATGCACGTAATAAACCCTGAGGATTCCACAGGATGGACAGAGATGATGAAGACCTACAGGAGGCTAGACCTACAACCAACATGAAAAAGGGATGGATCTGTAAAACTTCCTATGACAAGAAGGATTGAGAGATAGCATCAGTGATGGAGATGACGAGTACAACAATAGTGACGATGATGCTCCATGATCCAGTGATGATGATCCATCTCCAGAATTGAAGACTTGTGCCTATATGTATTGATGACTTGTGTCAAGAGAAGACCTTCCTAGTTAAGAGGGAGTGTTGATGTATTTGTAACTTCAGAATATATTCACTTGTATATTGTATGTATTACATTTGTGCTTTATTGTATCCTCAATGGAAATGTATTATTCCTCTGCTTGGAAGTGTTGTTATTTGTATTTGCAAGTGTCGGAAGTTGTATTGTAAGTGTCATAACTTATATTTGATGGGTTATTAGACCACCCTAGTGGGGCCTTCCCAGTGTGGGTTAAAGGGTTATTATACCACCCTAGTGGGGTCAGCCCAGTTAAAGTTAAAGGTAGGTCAAGTCATTATATAAATAGAGAGTGTGAATCTCTCATTCTATTCATTCACTCATGCACTCACTTCGCATTAGTGAGAGAGAGGAGGAGTGCACACAAGTGGAGGTGGAGAAGTTGCTAGGAGACTATCTCTCATCTTGGAATTTGATCTTTGTGATCTTTGTATTGGTGCTCATTCTATCTCTGAGGATGTTTCAGGGTTTTTCACCTTCTTGGTTTTCCCCGGTGAAATGCTTTGTGTCTCTTGTCTCTTGTGTTTGATATGTTTTACATGTTGTTCCCTCAGTTAATATCCTAGATAAGATTGAATTAAATGTTGAAAAACTAACACAAAGTTGTATTACAATGTTTCCCTTTTAAAGGGTAATTACCATGGGAAAATACCACGGGATGCCCAATACCATGGAACCATAAAGTATTGGCCAACAAACAACCAAAAAAAATTCTTTCAGGGGCTCGCTGGCTCTCGGACCCTAGTGGGGGGCAGATTGCCCCCCACCCCCCCCACCGGGATGAGTCTATAGTCCACTTGCATAGCATATAAAAATGGGGTACAAACACAACTGAAACAACAACATATATGAATGTGGAACATAGGGATCCACAACCAAATACAATAATGATCTTCCCGAAACTCATACAAAAAACATGTGAGGAAACACCATTGCCCCCCCCAAGTAATTGGAATGAGTTATGGCATCACTCCCCAAGAGGCATGGAAGGGGCGATGATAAGGTGACCATCACTCCCTAATAGGAATACATAGGGTGATGGTGGAAAAAACTAGCCAAGAGAAGGGTGAATGAAGTGTGGCTTGAGCTGATCAAGCAGTTGTCATTTGTAAGGATCTCATAGTTCGAAGAATAAGGGTATAACAATTATGTCTTTACATGGGTAAATTTATCTAGATGATCAGGTTTCCTCTCCATAAAAACTTGTTATTTTTATTTATTTCAATAAAATCATATCTCTAGAAAAAATACACATTTTTCTTACCTCGTGGTAAAGAATATATGCCTTGGTGGTGTTTGAGCACACCAAGAAGATGCATTTTTTACTCCTTGCACGAAGTTTGTTTATTTGTTCCTTTGGAATTTAGGCATAATAGGTAGAACCAAATACCCAAATATGCCTCAAGTAAGGAACACATGCATACTACATTTCATATGGAATATTGTTAGAAAGAGCAGGAGATGGTTCACATAGTGTGGCCCTAGTTACACCTTTTAACCAAAAACCTATGACCTAGTCCCAAAAGCATAATTTTGGTTCTCATTCATCTTTTTACGCTTCTGAAAGGGAATTAGTGGATAAAAAAGGACACATACATTGACACATTCAAAATTAACAATGGGTCTAACCTCCCAAACCCTAAATTCTCCAATGAACAATCAATGGAATTGAGAGCATACATATTTGATCTAGATCTTATTTTTTACCACTCTTGTGCTTGTAAAAGAATCCCTCATGATCACTATTTCACATCCATTCTTCCACTTGAAAAAGTCCCATCTTGCTACTAAATTCTCACTAAAAAGTGAAAGAAACTATACTCTCTTTTCATCTTTCACCACATACAAGATTCTCACTTGACACCTAGCCAGAGAATGGGGCTACAAGGATACAAATGAGCCTTCCCTTGAATCAACTGTGGATTCCTACTACTCACAACAAAAGGTACCAAGGTGTGTATGTATCACTTGATCGTTTATCTAATAAAAAAACCATATTATTTTACATGATTCATATTTATTCTGATGGTTGTTTTGTAACATATGTTTGCATGCATGTTTGAGAATGAATATTGCTAGTTTAGATTAGATTCATTTTAATTCTCATTTTTATTTGCTACCGAGGATTTCATAACCCCTTGGTAGGTGTTTTTTTGCACTTGTGTGTGAAGAAACATACAATATAGATTTGGAAACCATACAGAGGATGGATCCATCGTCCATCTTTGCTTTTTTTTAGACCACTATTTCCAACTTAATTTTCTAGGTTTTTATGGTAGTATTTTCTATATTTGCTTGCTATATATTGTCCTCTATTTGCTGGTGAGCATCTTGGGAGAAAACCCTTAGATTTTTTCAACAACGATGAGCATTTCTCTTATTTTTTTAGTGTTTTGGATCTTGTTCATGGATTTCTCAGTGAATTACATGGCTAGGGTCATGGTTTTTTCCCTTAAAAAGTGCAACTCAATTGAAAAAACTGTTTTTTTCCAGCAAATTTCGACAAGTTCTGGTTTTACCTTTTTCCTATTTGGTTCATATTTATGTTTCAAGATTGCATTCGGTTTTGATTTTCCTATTTGTGGCCTATTTATTGTTGTGGTATTTGATTTATGTTTCCTTTTTTATGATGTAGGTGGAGAAAGATTGAAAAATCTAAGTATCTATTACTTTTAGGGATCTATTTTGGATTTCTTTTTAGCTTTGATTTTTTGTTCAACAAGTTGATTTATGAGACAAGTGTTAGTTGATTTCTTGAATTTGCTGAAAATAATTTGTATTGTTGGTTAAGAACAATTTTTCCCTCCTTTGCAAGTTCATCACTAGTTATCTACTCATTTTACATGTATGCCTGAGATTGTTTCTTTCTTGTTGTTAGTGGTCCATTACTTCGTAAAGAAAGTATAGATTTTTTTTCAAGAAAGAGCATCATTAGTTTCTATTATTGGATATTATCTTGTATTACTTTACACTACATTAATTTACAAGCATTTACAATTTCCTGCAATTTCCTTTACTTGTTGTACACACCACTTGTGCACACACTCTCACACCCTAAATCACACATCACTTCTTTCATAACCTAGGTGGAGCCTCAAAAGTAAACCTTAATATAACACATTAAAAAACCTCAGTCGAGGGCCAAAACAATATTGTAGTTACGTTAAGACTTTGGGTATATGCATCCAAATAATTCTCCCTAACCACTATATATCTGAGACATAGTGGTTCAATTTTAGGGAACTCAAATCCTCTTGTAGAGGACATGGTCTAGGATAGCCTATCAACAGGCCCATCCTTTTAGGGTGGTATGTGTCAAGATTGGAACTGGAGGGATGATTGGGGCACCTTTACCTTTCAGTACCAAATATTATCCATATTGCATTTTAGTTGAATGTACAAGAAACCTGCTAGATGTGTCTATAATGAGGTTTCCTATATATATTCTATTAGGAATCTTACCTAGATGTGGCTATCACTGGCAGGAGGGAACTTGTGGAAGGTAACAATAGGTTGACTGGAGATGCTCCAAATGACATTATCTATAACTTCCCCATTTGTAATTTCACACACTTTTTTGGTGGGATTAAGGCCCAA
The DNA here is from genome assembly GCA_027924585.1 of Larix kaempferi. Lineage (NCBI taxonomy): Eukaryota > Viridiplantae > Streptophyta > Pinopsida > Pinales > Pinaceae > Larix > Larix kaempferi. Next base: position 9,624,147 of record BSBM01000262.1, on the reverse strand, counting down.
TCTGGTTTTGTCTTTGTAAGATCCTTTTTTAGCTTTATACTTCTTTCTTGGTAGGGGATTTTGTTACCATATATCTGAGAAAGATTAGAGAAAGTTTTATTTTTCACATTTTTTTATATTTGGTAGTTGTCCTCTAAAGGATAATGAGTATTTTTATTTATAGGGTGGTTAGTTCATTTATAGTCACTCTTTTCTTAGATTATATCACTTGTTGCACTAATGTAGCACTTATTGTTCAATTTAACACCATATATAGAGTTTGTATCTTTTATTTGAGTAGTTATTTCATTATCCTTATTTCAAAGATATATGCTGGATAAGTAGTATTATCTATGTCGCGATTTCTCCTGTAAGGTACTATTGTAGACTTTAAATAATTCCCCCTCTTTATGATATTTATAGTTGGATTATTATTCCACTATAACATGTGATAACTAGACAACCTTTTTCCCCTCTCAGTTCCCCTCTGATATCCTCATATTCAGGATCCCCATGACTTGGATAACCATTCTCTTCTAGCACCACTATTCATATTCATATCCTAACATACAATATGTCTAATGCTATCCCCATTTCTAGTGGAGGTCCCACAAGTGGGGAGAACCCCAACCATCCCATCAAAATGAATACCAACATGAATATTGGAAGCATGACCTCCTTTACCACTATGTCTAGTGTGACTCTCCCATTGTCTATTATTTAACTCCTAGACTTGGTGAGACTAACCCATGATACCATTAGAAATTACCCTACATGGCCTAAAATTCCAAGCAAACTACCTTCAGACATCCCAAAATTTGAGGGGAAGGTAGGAGTGTTATACCTCAAATTTCCACAACATGTGTAAATTAGGGTTTGTATGTTTTACAACCATGGAAAACATGATGTTTATGCATCCTAAGGGTGTTAGGACCCTTCATTCTAAAGTTGGTCCCTTCCTTAGTCACACTTGGAATCAAATGCAACAAGCAAGGGGTTGAAACCCACCTTAAACACCTCCTAAAACTACCTTTTACTGGAATTTTCATGCTCTACTAGTTGTATTAGGAGCAGAAATTTCATCTTTGTCGTGCTTTGCATGCTTGTGGGGGAGCAAAAATTTCATATTTTTCATGTTTTGCTCAATTATAGGGGCACAAAATATAAGTTTAGATTTATTCCTTGGTTTTTGGATCTTGGATCTTGAGGATATTTTATTGGGATGAGGTCACTCTTCGAATCCCATGTCACATTCCCTACTTGGAATGGTTTAGATCCTTGATCCACATCTCCCTCACTTATATTCATCATCTTCTCTCTAAGTGGTTGGCCTCTCCAATCCTATAAGAAGAGAGCCATCCATGAGCTTTAGGGGGGATTCTTGGAAGCACCAAACCTATGATCTTATGATTGGAGAAAACTTAGAAAGGATGCCATTATGATTTGACAAGTCTTGCAAGGGTGATGAAGGAGAGCTTGGGATATGATCATGCTGCAACAAAGTTAGGTATAATACATTTTGATGTACATGTCTTCATGGATTTCTAATCAATGATAATGTTGGTTTAATACTTCATTCTTAATCCTTATTGTACCGACCCAGGTTCTGTGCAGTGATTGGGCCAACAATGCCACTTCTCCACCGGCCCTTTCGGCAACAACCTACAAATAGGATGAGGTCTTAACCAAGGCGAAGTTATGGGGGATTACAGAAGTAGGTTTCTGTAATCAGGTGATGCGTGGTTGTGGAACTCGTGGAAGCGAAGTCCTTCTGACTTCGCATATACTGGAGGTTACAACGCAATTATGGGATAGCGCACTTCACAAACTTGTACAATATGATGCAATACAACGCAATCAGCACAACTTCAAGACTGTGCTTCTAGGGAATCACACTTAACATAGAGTTCACTGACTTAGTGTTTACCCAAATAACTCATGCATTCAACATATTCATAATCACTTGCTCATTCAGTCATATACATTGAGGACTTAGCATATTGTTCCCATTCACCATACACATGAACATTTATATGAAAGTGCGAACACACATAGATGTATGTATGAATGTAAACTTAAGCATAAACATACACAATCACACATTCAATCACGTAACACAAGTATTTACATGGTTCACCCCCAGGATGGGAGCTACATCCACGAGAACTGTTGTTTATATTAATGGGAAGGGTTCAACAGTTCTAGTCTGTGCACTCGGTTGCAAACTCTTCTCTCTATAGTAGATCTCTGCACACAAAGCTGCAGGGCCTTTTTCTCTCTTCAGTGGGTCTCTGCGCACACATCTATAGAGCCTCTTACAATGCTTAGTATTTCACAAAAGAATACGAGAGATCAATAATGGCCAAAATATAATCAACAAAGATCAATGTCCATCAGAGATCAACCCTTCTCTTACAAAATTGCCCCTTTTATAGATCATGCCCGAAGGTCATGTCTTTACAATGAGTGTGGTAAAATATTCCTATCGTACCCAAAAATCCCCCCGTGGGCGGTGCGGTTAACACACTACCCAGACCTATCATCGTCAACAACTACTTCACCGGACTTCGGCTACCTTTCTGCGCCGCCTCTGGCTCTGATGCTCCTTCTGACAGTCACAGCTTTAGCGGAGTGGCTCTGACTGCCTACTGACAGGTCCCTTTCAGCCACTCTATCCCTTCTGTCGTAGTTGATCCGCTACTCTTCTTCTAAAGGTGTTCTGCCGCCCATGCTGCCTTGATCCTTAGTTTGTACTAAGGCGAAAAGTCACTTTCCTCTACTTTCGTGCCACTCCTTACCCTGCTCCTGAGATTCTAGTGAGTGGCTTACCCAAATAGGTCACAATTCGACCTTTCCTTACTTTTTACTTTACTGCCAAAAATAGTTGTTGTGCCATTACTACACATCAACAAAAATATGCTATTCTCAGACTTCATGTTTCCACTAGGCGTTACTCTGACTGTGCTTCACCAAAACTATGCCACTTGGGCCATGCCCAATAGGCCCGTCACACTTACTCTTGGATCATCCCTGATCCACTTCCGCATGGCAAATTTGACTAGGTACCTCCGGAGGTACTCAACTTCGCAGTGAAGTCTTGCAGAGTAGCGCTTAATTTTGCAACTGTTTCCTTTGCCTCATGCTCAAACTCTTTAATGGTCTACAGGATCTCTTGCGAGAATTTTTTTTGGCTTGTTCTTTCACTATGCCCTCTATGGTCTGAAGTTCTATGTACTTTCCATCAATGTGCTCCATCAGTGTGAGCGCTTCTTCCTCCATGGACTGCAAGTTCGAAGAAGCAACAACCTCTTTCTCCCTTAATGTTCTCAATTCTTTCTGTAGCTCTTTTGTCTATGTGAACTTCTGTATCCTTTTCCTTGGTGGAAAATTCTTCATTTCTGCGTTCATGGCATCGAACTCTTGTTGCCTTTGCTGCAGATTCTTTTTCAACTTCTGAAGATCTGGATCTTCCTGTAATGCACCCAGCATGGTAGTGTCTTCTTCTAGTAGATCCTAACATCTCGCTACTTCGGCAGAGATGCTTTCTATTGTGGCCTTAACTTCTTCACTTCGAGCTACATGGTGATCTGGAGGGGTACTAGGTCGCTGAGATTCTAAGTTTGCAATTTTTTCCTTATAGGTAATTTCTGTGTCCATCATCTCATCCGTAAGAGTTTCTACTCTAGCCCCACTCTAAATTATAGTGGCCTCGACCTTTGGCTCTTCCTCGTACTCCACAATTTTGGCACAGACTGTCGATACTGTTTCCTTCAGCTTGCGATTCCTCTCCTGAACATTGGACAGTTCTTTGTTCTTCAGGATGATTCAAGTTTCAACTCATCATATCTCTTATGTAGCTGGATAGTATGATCATGGGAAGAGAGGCCTCTATCTTGAATTTCCTCCACAACCTTCCTGTGTAGACTCTGCAAGTCCTCAATTGGAAACTTCCCGACATTAGGGTTGAGGAGTTCCAACTTCCTCACTTCTTCGGATAGTTGTTCATTTGGAAAAATAAGGTTCGCTTGCCCAATTTGTACCAACCGAGGTTGCAAGTTCAAAGCAGGTGACTACCTCTTTTTCCTACTGGACCAACCTGACCTTCCCTCGGAGTATGAATCTTGAACCAAGTCCCGCTGGACTTGTTCGATCTTCACAACCATGGTTTTTATTTCTTCTAGGTTCTGAATAATGCTTGCTTGTGCCTCTTCATGTTTTGCCTCCTTCAAAGAAAGTGTTTCTTCCCAGTGCTCATGTACCTTTGCTATGATGCTCTCACAGTCATCTTCATGAAACATCGGCTATAGTTTCGTCTTATTGGATTTGTGTTTCTTTTGGTACACTTTCTCTGATGCTGGGATTTTGGTTGCTTTCATTTTTTCTCCCTGCTGTCCATCATCTGCGCCCTGCTGAGTCTCTTTTTCCTATGCCCTTCATGTTCCCTTTTTCTTCTCCAGATTCGCATCTCCAGTTTCCTCAGAAGCGGACTTGATATCCTCTAGTGCATCCACCTTCCATTCTGACGGCCAATCCTCCATCATCTGTTCTATTTTTACAGCATCCTCCATCATTTTCCCCAGTTATATGGAGTTCCATTCTTAGCTTGCGAGGCGAGGAGGATTGTCGTGGCTGGAACCTCTACTGGTTGGATTTTTTTGAGTACCTTCCCCTCTAATAGATAAACTTTGAAGTGCGTGGGTTCGTCCTGGATAACATATGTAGTATAGCCATGATTTCCTTTCTGCAAGCCAAATTCTTCCTTCATCATTATGGAAAGCTCTTTATCGTGCGCCTTCCCTACAAACTCGGCTGCGGGATCTGTGCCTCTCTTGCTTAATAGTGTAATCCCATATATCAGGTCAATGTTTATACCAATCCTCCAATCTATCCATAAATAACATGAGTGCGTGCATGAGAGCAAGATTCACACTAGTGCGGAAAGCTTCGAACTTCTATCAAAATGCGGGATGTGCAGTAAGTTGAGCAAACCAGACGGTTCTAATGCTTTAAGCTAGTCCTACACATGAAGAGTTTCCATGCTTGTCTGCTCAGCAAGCCGTCGACACATATACCGATCAGGTTGAAACTGTGAGTATCTTTTTGCCTTGGGGTCTTTCCCTTCTAGCAAGTCGGAGTCTATAAACTTGCAATCCTAAATCTTCCCTAAGAGGTTCTCGTCGACCTGCACATGACTTGATATCGGTGGCAATGGGATCTCATAGTGTGCATTTCTCTCAAGCTCAATAGGTGGTGCATCATCTCGTCACGGTGGAATATACTCATGTATGAGATGAATTGGCCGATCACGAGGTATTACTGGAGGTTGTGGCTTCGGCACACTCGCTTCCTTCGGCCTCTCCTATTTTTTGGCTGGTTGCTTGTCTTTCTTCTTCATTTTAGCTGTATGCCTTGGGGAGCTTCGGGACGATGCACCTTTCTCTAGTACAGGCTTCTTGGCAGGCATTATCATTAATCCCTCAAGGCCCGACTATTTGAATACTCTTAGAACCTCATCAATCGTGAATGGCCCCATCATTCACATGCAGAGTGCTCGGCGTGCTTACTGGTGAAACTCAGGATTCACACACAGACAAGATAGAAAATCATGGTAGAAACCCGTAAGTGCTTGGTTGATATCTATTTATAGAAATCCCTTGACTTGAAATGTGTTGATTAATCATCTACTTGGTCACTTAATGCAGTGTCCTTTGGTCGGATCTTTGCTGAGATCTTGGTCTTTTCCATCATTTATTATATCTGATCGGACAAAATTTCTTTAATTATTGGAATCTTTCGGTGCCTCTAGGCTATGTAACGACTAAGTTAGACATTAAATTCCATGTTCATTGGATGGATCTCACTGCTATCTTGGTTCTTTCCATCATTGATTAGGCTCGAATGGACAATATTTTCTTTAAATGTGAAATTTGTTTGGTGCTGACATGCTGGATAACAACTAACTTTCGACTGACAATTGTAACGGTTATGTTTTCCTTCAGATTGCACTAGGGGTTGTGTGATATGCGCAGTTCACTGCGCATTGTACTTTCTTCACACATCCGTCTCTGTAGTGTAGACATTTTTTGGTAGTTGGCATAGGTGAATCTTGAGGTCAACTGTGCATTATTCCTTTCTTGTTCTGAACTTCGCAGCGCGAGTGTTCTGGTACTCCACATTTCAACTTCCTTTTCGTACACTGCAGTACAACTTTGTTTCCTTTACACACTTCGCATTTCACCAAAATCGTGTGCAGACTCTTACTATTATATTCTTAGTGTCCAATTTCAACTGCACTTGACACTTAGAATTGTCTTCGCTTCTGATCACTGAGGGTTGAGCAAAGTAGGACAATCCATGTAGGGTTTTAGTCTACATCCATTAATAAGACCTGGTAGGTTATCTCCTGCTAATGTGGTTAGATGAACTACGCCACCATTAGTAAGATACTTGACAACATATGGCCCTAGCCAATGCATCTTAAATTTTCTAGGAAACTTCATGAATTTACTGTCATAGAGGAGAACAAGATGATCTCCTACCTGAAATTATTTTTACTTGATGTGGCGATCATGCCATTCTTTTTCTTTGTCTTTCTTCACTTGTTGGTGAAATCCTGCATTGAACCGATCTTCTTCTAAGCCAAAAAAATGTAGTATCCTTTCCTCCAGTGTCTCAGCATTTGCCATGCCTGTGGAAGTTGCAATTCACAAACTTGGTACAATGTATTCCATTGGCATCACAGCTTCCTGTCCATATGCTAATATGAACGGTGTATGCACTACAACAAATACTGGAATTAGCGTCTGTTTTAGCTCCCTTTTTAGCGTCCACTATCACTTTTAGTGTATTTTTCATCATTTTTTGTACAAAGTGGATGCTTTTCCACCACATGGCACTTTTAATGGTGTTATGTGCGTCCTTTTTTTAAAGTAGATATTAATTGGGACGCTAATTAGAAACCCAATTAACGTCCCAATTAGAATCCCAATTAGCATCCATAATAACATCCCATTTAACGACTAGAATAGCCTCCAAAATAATGTCCAAAATAGCACCGGGTATAGAGTAAGCGATTGCACCAGGAATTTTGAAAGGAATTACGCCATGAATTGCGCTAGGAATTCTGAAAGGAATTACACCATGAATTGCACCAGGAAAAACATCTAATATAGCACCAGGTATAGTTCCAAGCATATTGCCAAGCATAGTGCATGGAAATTCTCCAAGAAGTTCAAAAGGAATTGCACCAGAAAAAAGTTCCAGGAAAACTCCAATGTTGCGCCAGGGATAATACTAGGCATGTCGACAGAAGTAGCACCTAAATGGTCATGGATAAATGTAGAAAATAATTTGAAAGGGGTATTATATAATATTGTCGATGTATGATTGATGAATATGATTACAAAGGAGTATTTTTTAGTGGAGTATCTATCTTTTTTAATGGGGATCTAGAGAATGGTTTGAAAGATGGCACTTTAATATTGTTCAATGGTGTATCCCACTTTTTTAATGGACACATGTAGGGACCCATGAAAGTGGTATATCGACATTGTTCAATGATTTGTTTAACTTTTTCTAAGGGGCATGTAGGGAATCATGTGAAGGGGTTATTATGTAGCAATACAAGTTAAGGATTTGGCCAATATGATTACATAGAAGCATTGTTCAATGACATATCATTCTGTTTTAATAAATATATATAAAAGAATTCAAAATAAGTATGATATAGTATTCCCAATTAATGATTTATTTGATATGACTACAAAGAAACAATGCTCAATGTTGTATTTGAGGTTTCTATTATGCATACCAGAAAACATGTGACTAGGGAAATCTAACAATGTTCAATGACATATCCCACATTTTGATGGACATGTGTAGGTGAAATGTGAAAGGGGTATTGCAATATTGTATAGTTCCATATGCACCTTTTTAATGAGTATGTAGGAAAATGTGTGAAAGAGGTACTATGGAGTATTTATGTTGTCCCATAAAGGAGGAGGTCAGTTGTCAAGTCCCCTCCCATCAGACCGAGCCAGGGAGAGAACATGGTACTAAAACTGGGCATATAGCCCCATATGAATTGATTAAACTCATTTATAATAAAAAGAATACATACATATCCACATTGTAATTAAACAGAGTAGAATTAAAATCATATACATATCTAACATACATTCAAACTTTCTCATGAAGTCATTAAATAAATACATCGTAGAATTTAACACAAGAGAGTAATTATCTTAAAACAAAGTAGCCACAAGCAATTAGCTATGCCGCTGCAACGTTCCACCAAACCATAGGCCAGTTGTGCTTATCAGTCTCTCAACACAACTTCCACCCCCAAGCTGGGCATGATTTATACAAGGAAAAAGGGAACAACAGACTCACGCATAACTAGATATACACCAAAATCAGCCAAGCCAATCCACAATTGGGTTTATCTGGCTACTAGTCAATGGAAAGGAAGAATTACTAAGCTAGTGAGCTCAACCATAGAGATCTGGATACCTTATACAATATCTACCTGGCTTGGTCCCCACAATACCTACACACCCATCACAAGGAAGTATTCCCTTCACTACTGCATAGTCCCTTAGGCCATACCTCCCATTCTAATGTTCTTCAAGGTGTGCATAGAAGAGTAACCAACCTTTTTTGATATTCTTGAGAGGTTACCTCCCTCACTAGGTTTATCAAGTCAATTCTGGTCCACTTCCACTCCTAATTTATTGCTCACAGTTCAAACCAAAAAAGGGATGCACATAACAACAAATTATCAAATGCTGGAAATGAAGAGGAACATTTTTGACAGTGGGATGCCCAAAATGGGTTCCTATTAGTTTCAGAAAAATGCAGGAAACCAAAAATGAAATTGCAATTGGGGAATCAAACCTGGGAGAGAAAAATCGTTTCCAGAAAACGTTTATGGGCATTCAAGGGACAGAAACGGCCTCCATAAACCCCCAAATCGTGACTTCCTTCCTCCTAGCCACTGTGCAATACAAAAACGAGTTCCCAGCCATGGAAAATGTAGGAAAAAGATGGAAAACATGAAGGAGAAAGCCCCAGCTAGCTCAGACTATGTGAGAGAGCAAAGGCCATGGGGGGAAGATGGCTTTGGGCACCAGTTCGTGGGTGTTTTCTTGCCCAAGAAGAAAAAATACAATTTCTCAGGTTGATGGGTTTCCCATGCACAAAATTGGTTGCCATACCTCTTCATTCCCAAGGCATTAACTACCTCAACCAACTCTTAGAAGAATTAAATGATTGGGTGCATAAGTCAAAATGGGTAGTTGGGGTTCATTCATTGACATATGGATTAACACCATTGGCTCAAGGGTTTGGATAATTTTCCCTCCCTATTCCTTGTGAAATCATGCCCCCATCTCTTTGTTGCATTGCATAGCTAGTTGTGGGTATTTCATTAAAATTTGTATTTACATGATGTCTTAATTTACATTGTGCCTATCTAGCACAAGAACCATATGCATCTATTTTTAATTGCCGATACATAAAATTCTGAATCGATGGCGGGGCCTTGGCCTTCAGCTCCTCACCATTATTTAATAACGATATTTACATAATTTACAATTTTAATGCAATAGGGTCAAAATCGGGATATTACATCGGTGGAGCATATCCTTGTAAGGATTGGTTCAATACGATTTCATGCACTGAAACATGTGAAAGGGGTGCTACGAAGCACTACAAGTTAAGGATTTGTCGAACATGATTAATGGACATGCAAGAAAACATGTGAAAGTGGTTCTATGGAGTATTTTATTTTTTGTCGTGTAAGTATGTTAAGGATTTGTCTAATATGATTAATGGTAATGTAGAAAAACATTTGAAAGATTCTATAATATAATCAATGGTCAGTTAGGAAAACATATAAATTGATATCATGGAGTATTTTATGTTTTATCACATAAGGGTGGAAGTGGAAGGTGAAATACTACTTATTAATAATTTTAAGTTAACAATTTATTTTTCTACCTCTTAAGGTGGAGTGTTTTATTTTGTGTCATTTAAATATGTTAAGGATTTGTCTAATATGATTAATGGTCATGTAGAAAACATTTGAAATGTTTATTTAGTATAATTAATGATCATTAGAAAAACATATAAAATTGTATTATTGAGTATTTAATGTTTTATCACGCGATGAAATATTACATGTTAATAATTTTAAATTAAGATATTTACCTTATAATCAATAAACCATTATATTAATAGTAAACACGAAAAATCAAAAACTTTTTCAGTAACAACTATTTACCTATTATATTATGTACTTTTACATCACATAAAAATAGATGATGAAATATTATATCACTAGTCACAAAATAGAGTTTACTCCTCGTCTTATCCATTATTCTTCATTTGGGGTATTTGGCGCTATAGGAATTTGTTACTATTTGAAAATACTCATTTTAGTTTTGAAGGTGTTGGCGGCTACATTATGCATTTCTTCTCAGAAAATTTGAAGCATTATGCTCCTATAAAATCTTTTTATTAACCTCCTCCACTAAATTATGGGTAGAAGCCCACCGTATTTTTTTATCAGGCCAAACCAAGAGGGTGCTACGGAGTGGGGATCCTCCTTATACTTTCAAAAAGTTGAAATCTATATACTTTGATATGAGGAGGATCCAAATCCAAATTAACCATTGCTCATTTTTGAAGTCTATCTCAGTATTGCAAGGTGTAAGGCCAGATTGGTTTTACTCTAAAGGGTCACCCTAGGGGTTATGTACTTTTTTGGCCTTACCTCTTGCAATACTGAGATGGACTTCAAAAATGAGCAACGGTTAATTTAGATCCACTGTGGAAATCTATATACTTTGATATGTGGAGGATCCAAATCCAAGTTAACCGTTGCTCATTTTTGAAGTCCATCTCAATATTGCAAGGGGTAAGGCCAGATTGGTTTTAAAAAGTACATAACCCCTAGGGTGGCCCTTTAGAGTAAAACCAATATGGCCTTACCCCTTGCAATATTGAGATGGACTTCAAAAATGAGCAACAGTTAATTTGGATTTGGATTCTCCTCATATCAAAGTATATAGATTTCCACCCACTGTATACCCTTTAGGCACAAATCAGATCTGACCTAGCCAAAAAAGCCTTATCCATGAAAAACCGTAATGCCAAATATTTTCCAAAAAAGACTTATCCTCGCCACAGTCACTTTGCCAAACATTTGCAAAAATGCCTTATCCACGACAACCCGTAATGCCAAAGATTTGCCACTTTGCCAATGATGATGACTTTCATTGGCTTTCCTGGGATTGAATTGGAAATAGGAATATTCGTCATCATCATTCTTGTTTCCAGTGACATTCCTTTGTAAGATAAGCTAACGGCCTCATGCAGTAAGTGTAATAAAAGACTTCCCACGAACTCAAGCTGGCTGTGTGTAAATGATTTTCCCATGACTTAAGGAAGCAAGTTACCGATGCATATCCCCACGGCCTAAAGCTATATGCGCACGAACCATTTTTCGGGCCTAATTAAGGGGTCAAGGTGGTAGCGCTCATTCCTCATCCAAGGGGCAAGGGGATTTTCTCATTATTCCTCAACCCGTGGTAGCTCTCCAAGCTCAATCAAGGGGGGAAGGGGATATGCTTATGTCCAGTTTAACTGGGTTAACCAGAACGGGTTGTCGTGGATAAGGATTTTTTGCAAATGTTTGGCAAAGTGGTTGTGGCGGGGATAAGGCTTTTTCGGCAAATTTTTGGCATTATGGGTTGCCGTGGATAAGGATTTTTCAGCTAGGTAAGATCTGATTTATGCCTAAAGGGTATATAGTGGGTGGAAATCTACGGTGTCCCTTTAGAGTAAAACCAATATGGCCTTACCCCTTGCAATACTGAGATGGACTTCAAAAATGAGCAACGGTTAACTTGGATTTGGATCCTCCTCATATCAAAGTATATAGATTTCCACCCACTCTATACCCTTTAGGCATATATCAGATCTGACCTAGCCGAAAAATCCTTATCCATGGCAACCTATAATGCCAAACATTTGCTGAAAAAGCGTTATCCCCGCCACAACCACTTTGCCAAACATATGTAAAAAAGCCTTATCCATGGCAACCTATAATGCCAAACATTTGCCACTTTTCCAATGACAATGACGATGACGAATATTCCTATTGCCAATTCAATCCCAAGAAAGCCAATGAAAGTCATTTTCCTATTGCCAATGTTGCCAATCTTCCTGTTGCCAATGAGATTGAAAGTGAGATTAAAAGTGATTGTTGCCAATGCAAGTAATCAAGCTGTTGCCAATATTTCCAATGATATTGAAAGTGATATTCCTGTTGCCAATGTTGCTAATGGCGATGATGAAGATTTGAAAGTAATATTCCTGTTGCCAATTCAATTTCCCAAATGAACATCACATGGATATTTGTATTGGCTGTGGTAACAACAACAACACATGGGCAGGGTTACTGGCACTTTGGGGCTTATTATCCTTTTCTCTTAAGAGGGATGTTATCCCTCTGCATATTTATGGTGACTCCTCAATGATGTTAGAGTGGATTAGTGAAAAGAAGCACTTGCATGTTGCGATCCTAGAACATTCAAAGGTCCAAGTCTTGGCTCTTCATCTTAGGTTCTCCTTGATCAACTACTTGCACCTGCCACATGCATACAATCCGAGAGTAGTTTACTATCGAAATAGGGCCTTAGACTCATGGAAAATCAAATGGTGGAGGAGGGCCACTATAAGATTTTCTAGATTCAGTTTTTCACTAGACATAATCCTTTATTTGTTTTTATTGGAATGATATGTCTTATTTTTTATATACCAAGACAAAAGAACTATCCTAAATTTTTTGTAACTAATGTCAGTTTATGTTGATATCTAGAATTGGTGACAATTCATGAATTTTGATATTTCAGATATATCTAGTTTAGATAGGATTTATTTTTAACAATTTGAGATACACTCGGTTTATTAGTCACTATAACCACTATCAGAGAGATACTTTTTATAGTTTCTTTAATTTACTCTATGAATAACAATAAAAAAAATTTCTTCTTAGAGAGATACTTACTTTTTATAGTTTCTTTAATTTATTCTATAAATAACAATAAACTTTTTTTTCTTCTTAAAAAATAAAATATTACATGTTAATAATTTTAAGATATTTACCTTATAATCAATTAACAGTAGACACAAAAAAATCACAAATTTTTATGTAACAACCAATTATGCATTATATTTACATTACCAAAAATAAATTAACTAAAATTAATAAACCTCAAAATAGATGAGACAAACCTTTAAGTGAAAAGACATTACTAAAAGATTTTCATCAAAAGTTAGCTTCCCAAATTAGCAAAGGTTTTGACGAAGTAATGAGAATGAGAGAGAATATCAACAATAACTAGCTAATTCTAAAATAAATAAATTTAAATTTAAAAAGCAAGGGAGGGGGAACGATCATTTAAAACTGTCCGCGGTGGTAAGTACATCTTCCATTGATTCTTAGGTTCCCTGTAGATGAGGGGTTTTCATTCTTGCAGGGTTTGGCTTAAAATTCAATGGCATTTCTATTCACAATGGCGGGATCCGATCCTCATAACATTCGATAGAAAAAGATGAGGGTTTGGCCATATCAAGAGATAATTGCAGTAGTAGAAAAAGTAGTAAGTTCAAATCTCGATGACTGCATTTGTTGTACAGTCCCAAGAAAACAAATCCCCACCCAACCAAGCTTAAATTAAGGATTGTTTCCCAGTTACATGCCACCTGTTCTAGGGCTTGCGCTCTTTATTTCTCATAGGGACCGGGAGTGTTGGGCCTGGCCCAAGGGGGTCAAATTTTGAACACATTAATTTTTTGGGAACTGCGAAGCTGAGCGCAGCATGGATGGAGAATTTTTGTGAAAATCAATTTTTGGAAGCTGCGAGGAGAAGCGCATCACAGTTTTGGTATGCTGTGACGATTGTGCGCAGCGCACTATTTGAAGAGCTGCGAGGTCGATGCTACAAGGATTACATTGCCACGATCTGCCACATCGACGAAGATCCAGCTAAGCAGATTGTTGGATGGATGACGATAGTTATTTTGGTTAGGTCACAGAAGACCTATTTTTGGCAAAGATCGCCGATAACTACCAAGCATTAGGTAAGTGCAGATCGGGAGGTAGGTGACTGATCACGCAAACAGAAGACTACTACTACTTGAACCAGTCACCTAAGGCCGTGAAAGAAGGAACATATCAGCGGAATAAATCTGTTGGTGCGCATGACAAGGAGGTGGATAGAAACGTGTCTACAGAGAGGATAGCCACAACTGAAGATCCGCTACCAGACACCTGCAGTCCGGTTTTGGGAAAACCGTGATAGTTTTGTAAACCTAAGGGTTTCTGCCTTCGCAAATGTAAAGACATGACCTATGAGTCTTAACCTATAAATAAGGGAATTTTGTAAGGGAAAGGGTAAACTCTTCATTTTTTATTATTATTAAATATTGTTGGATCTAGAAGATTGAAGTCTTGTAAAGGCTCTGCAGCTGAGTGCGCAAAGACCTAATTTTGTGAGATAGAAGAGTGTCTGCAGCTGAGTGCGCAAACGAAGAACTGTTGTGCCCTTCCTTAAGATAAATAAACAACAGTTCTTGTGGACATAGCTTCCCATCTAGGGGGGTGAATCACGTTAAAACCTTGTGTTATGTGATTGCTGTGTATGATTTCCATTATTTTTGTTCGAATTACTTACAGTGTATGCATGAAGTTACTATTATTTGATATATGTTTAGTTTTATATATACTCACCACGGAAGGGATGAAATAAGATGTTAGTAGTCTGTGAATGGATGAATGTTAACATTCAAGCACCTATAAGTCCTTGAATGAATGGATCTGTGAGATAAACACACAGTTAATCATTAAAGTTGAATCATGATATCAGAGCACACACCATGGCACATCTCACTCAATTGCATAAAGTTATGATGTTTATCAGTCTAAGATTAAGGATTATCGAATAAGATTGAGTAGAAGTGATTGGGTCTCATAAATGGCCGCACGGCCTAGTGATGCGCTGATCCATTAGTAGTGCTATGTGGTAAGTTGTTGATAACTTATCATCGTAGAGTGGAAGTAATCCCACTGCGTAGTACGTGAATGCACTGGTTGCACAAGCATCTTTGCTTGCCGTAGCACTTGACAAGGGGTAGAGGACGTCGCACAATCATTAACGGGAGTACGCAATCTAGCACCGCGTTGCGCATTAACCAGGTGAAACAATCGCATCACAAGGTTGTGGAAACCTACTTTTACAACTAGCCCCAAAATTTTGCCTCGGGTGAGACCTCAGGATGCTTGCAGTCTGTTGTTGAAAGGGACGGTGAACAGGGGTTTTGTTGGTATCTTGCACCGCGAAGTACCTGGGTCTACATTGGAAAACCTCTGGATCAGAATAAACACTAAGAAATGGTTCCATTGCCGCACTAAGACTCAGTGATACGATAATGTGTTTCAAAAAGTAATGTGCGAAGAAGAATACGAGTTCCCATTAGGGTCAGATAATTGGCATCCATAAAAGAAAGAGATATGGGCTTGGTGCGATAAGATCAAAAGAGATTTCACAAAGAAAGAAAACAAAAACCCACGTCTATCTGACGTACAGTGGTTGAACAAATACTTGTGGAGGGACATCCACGAAATTTTTTGGGCTTCGTTTTCAAACGAGCTACATAAGTGGATATCGCGCCTAGCATAAAGAAAGAATTGTTTTCAAGGCGGAGTACCTACGTAGTGGACTCTGGAGCTTACTGAACAACTCAAAGCAATAGACAGCCCGCTGTCACGAGTAGTTGACTTCTGGGTCGATAGCATACATCAGGGATTTGTGACGGAGTTTGGTGTAGACACACTAAAATCCTACAGCCAAGCTGAAACATACTTTTTCGAAGGATTCAAAGGTAAGTTCCTGAAAAAACTCACTCTATACATTAGAATGCTTTTAGTTGAGAAAGGTGTTTTAAGAATGCAGCAATAATTCTAAATCTATCATGGTAGAGAATACACACATTGATTTTGACAAAGAAAACCATACTTTAAGAGGTGGAAAGAGATACAAGCTTACTAACAAAAAGAATCCCAGAAAATCTAGAAACCGTATAGATACCAAAATTCCTTGTAACCTCAATTATAACAACACTGAGTTATCAGCCACAATCCAGCGTATTACACCTCAGAATCCATCAGTCCAGAACCCACCCTCCGCGAGCATCGTGCATCCCATCCCACAGATCAACAATACTAGTAACACCACAGGAACAAGTGCTCACAACACTACGACTCAGCCCATTCTACAGAATACTATCCCTAGAACAATCCAGCAGCCTGTATCTACTTTTGTCGCAGGGAATCAGTCCCAGAACAATACACAATAAGGAAGGAGAATGACAAATAACGATATAAAACTGCCGATATTCAAAGAAACGGTTCAGGAAGACCCTAATCAGCACTAGCTTCTATGCGAAGCCGTGTGGAGTGTCAAGCAAGTTACGGATGATGCTATAAAAAGAGCGCATCTCATCACTACTTTTAGAGATAGAGCACTTCATTGGTTTATGAAGTATTCTCAAGCACAGCCGAGAACCTTAGAAGACATCAAGACCGCGATTGCAGCAAAGTTTCAAAAACCCAAATCAGAATCATAGTGCATAATAGAGTTGAAAGAAATCAAGCAAAAACCTACTGAATCGATATGGGAATTCGACCAAAAATTCAAAACATTGTTGGACCAAGTGAACTTTGTTATAGCTCCACAGCACCATCAAGAATGGTTCATTGTTGCGCTGTTTCCCCATATCAGACAACCACTAATGCAATAGAAGGTTGTATCTCAAGCTGAGGCTTTGGAGATCACATTGAAGTTGGAAGCCTCACCAAATGTAGAAAGTATCTTTGGGATGATACAGATCCAAAACCAGTTGGCTACCCTGACATTAGAATTACAAGGTATGAAGAATGGAAAAGAATAGAGACATGAATTTTGGTGCACAGGATGCAAAGGAGAGGGCCACACAAGAGAACATTGCCCCTTATTTCAAGATTATCTTAATAGTGGCGCACCAAACCCAATAAATATGAATCAGAACCAGGCACCATGGTGTGAAATTTGTAGAACCAAAGGACACCGCCCTGAGGATTGTTACCTCATACAGAAATATGTCAAAACATCTAAAAACATATACTGTAATTTCTGTAAATCAATTGGACATGATGAGTCCAATTGTCATGCTTATGAGTTGATGAATGAAAGAAAGCGGGATATGGAAGCAATGTGAGGCGCTGGAATGTACCGTGTCCAAGAGGAAAACCAGGAAAAGCAAGAGAACACCCACTACGATCAGGGAGGATATAGAGGCCGTGGTGGTGGATACCGCCGGAGAGGAAGAAAAGCTGGCCAAGCCCAAGGAAGAGGATGAGGCCAGGTAAATTGCTATAACTGTGGCCAGCCAGGTAATCTATCCAGAGAATGTACTAATCCATGCACCACATGCAACTACTGTAAATTGTTTGATCATGTGATTGAAGACTGCCCTATGCTTGAGGTAGAAATGCAGAAGCGAAGAAGAACAGAAACACTGAACCCTAGCATCCAGTTGATTGCATCAGAGAGAAGACCTACAGGTCAGAATGTCGATGCAGTAACATGAAGTGGCACTGATACAGGAAGAGACAAAGGCACAGAAGCCTTGACTTCTGGAACAACTGATCCTAAGAAGAACCCTGGAGAAACAATAGGGATTAGAAAAGATCCTGGGAAAGCACCACCGTTGAACTTACAGAAAAATAAAGAAATATTTAAAGAAGCATGGGACATGTTTAAACAACCACCACCTACTTCACCAAGGATCCCATTGCACAGTCAAGAACCGCAAATAGAAGATATGCCATTGGCATATGATCAGATGCACGCTGCACCAGATACATCTATTTTTGTTGTGCAATTCCTACACAACTGCATCAAGTTATTAAAAAACAAAGACACTCTTATGGAATTTGAAAAACTGGTAAATTAGTATGAATTAGACAGTAAGAAAGTGACTGTACATGGCGCAGTACATAACATTAGGAGTCCCAAAAGAACAGTGAGAGAAATGCGGTTCACTACACAGATAGGAGACTATGAGATGGACGAGATCATTCTTGATCTCGGATATGAAGTGAATGTTTTGACCAAGCAGACATGGCAGGCGATTGGGAAACCACAGTTATAGTGGTCACCCATACAATTAAGAAGGGCTAATCAAGGCATAGTTATACCACTGGGAAGGTTAACCAATACCATTGTCGACATTGATGAAGTGCGAAGTTACGCAGACTTCGAAATAATTGAAATTGTGGATGATAGCAATCCTTATCCAACACTACTAGGCATCGATTGGGAAATGACGAACTCCAATATTATAAATCTGAAGACAATGAAAATGATATTTGAAGGCAATGACATAAGGGTCATCGCACCATTGGATCCTTCGTAGGGGGAGTGATATGTTGAACCTATTCAAGAAGAGTACAGAGCTCAAGAGCTTGACCATAGCTATAAGATGACAACAAATGTTGTGGATTATACTCATCCTACTGCAGATGGAATGCTTAGTTGGCACTGGGATAGTTCTTGCATCTTAGACTCTGAGGTAGGATTAGAAAACTGGCAACACAAAATGTATGAAGTGTCCGCCAGGAGATGCGCAACAATTACAAAGTCACTCCGCTGGATTGGAAAGCAGGTAAGTCCAATCCCCACTTATGATGGTACAGCTAACGTCTATTCATTTATCAAATAATACATTGCAGCAGTTGTAGATGAACATTGCGTCTCATCATTAGACATGGCACTCGGCGAGACACTTGCTAGATGGTGGGATACGCATAAAAGGACATTGACAACTTGGGACCAGTGCAGAATCAAAATACGGATTAGATTCACTGATAAGGTTACACTACCATATGAGAAATATAATGGCCAAACGGATACAAAGGATCATATTTCCACCTGTGCAAAAGCTTGGGAAGAAATACCACAGACAGAGTGGGTACATCTCTTTGTGCATACACTAGAGGAGCATATTCCAAATAAATGGTACCTAGAGGAGGAGCTGCACAGAGGAACCACGGATTGGTCTATCCTTACTACGAGCTTCCAGAAGGACTTTAGCTTTGAAGACGACCATCCGACTATCCATGACGTGCTACAGCTTATCAAGAAAAATATATTTACACCAGATTCCATGGAGGAAAACATAACATCAGAAGAGTTTTTTGAAGCAAACAACGTACTTGCGAGTCTACAACCAGATTGGGTAGAACAAGTAGAGCAAATATTGGACTGTTATAACTTAGCTGAAAAAGATGAAGATAAAGAAGAGAGGGATGAGGAGGACCTGCAAAATATAAATATCCCTGAATCAGAAGGAATGCGCGAAGTAGAAGGACCTCTACTAGAGATTCCAGATATGAGTGGACCAGTCAAAACAAAGAAAGTGAACATCGGTACCAGTGAAGAGCTGAAGTTCACAACAATAGGAGACTACAGGGATGATGATACAGTTGGAGAGATCACGGCTATATTACAGGAATATCAGGAAGTATTCCTAACAAAGTTCACATAAATGAAAGGCATCCTAGGAGACTTAGGAGTGATCAGAATTCCTCTTAAGCCTTGAGCAAAACCTATAAAATAGAGGCCATATAGACTGAATTCACGTTACAAAGAACGAGTTAAGGCAGAACTCGACAAGATGCTCGATGCAAGGATCATTGAGCCAATTGACAACTCTGAATGGATAAGCCTGATGGTCGTCCAAGACAAGAAAACAAAGGGTGAGATCAAGATCTGTGTTGATCTCAGAAAGCTGAATGATGCCTCAACGCATGACCCATTTCCTACACCTTTTATCGACGAAGTGCTTGATAACATTGGAGGGAATGAGGCATACTCTTTTACTGATGGATTTTCTAGATACCATTAGATAATAATTGATCCAACCAATAGGCACAAAACCACTTTTGCAACAGAATGGGGGTCGTTTAAGTATAGAGTGATGCCTTTTGGTTTGAAGAACGCACCAGCCATATTTTCTAGAGTGGTGATCGCAGCATTTAAAGAGTTCATCCACAAGTTTTTAGAGGTTTACTTTGATGATTGGACCATTTTTTGGATACTGAAGAACCATTCCACGAACCTCAGAATGATGCTGGAAAAATGCAGAGACCATTAGATTTCATTAAATTTGAAGAAGTGTATTTCATGTGTTCCTTATGGGATTATGCTAGGACACATTGTGTGTAAGTAGGGATTGATGGTTGATCCTGCGAAGATTGCAATTATTGTAAACTTGCCTACACCAACTTTAGTTAAACAACTATGCACTACACTAGTGCATACCGGATACTACAGGAAATTCATAAAAGGGTATGCACAGATAACTGCAGCAATGGAGAAGCTTTTAAAAAAGGATGCACTGTTCATTTGGAATGACGACTGTGAGAAAGGATTTGACACATTGAAAGAGAAAATGGTCACTACATCGATCCTAGTTTTTCCAGACTGGGAAAATCCATTTCGCATACATGTTGATGCTTCATGTATAGCATTGGGTATTGTTCTTGCGCAACCAGGAGAAGGAGGAATCGATCATCCCATTTCATTTTCAAGCAGAAATCTCTCATCTGCTAAGAAGAACTATACCACTACTGAAAGGGAAGGACTCGCAATGGTATATGCACTACAAAAGTTCAGACACTATTTGCTTGGTGCACACTTGTCAATGTTTACCGACCATTCTGCATTAAAATACCTGGTCAATAAGCCAGTGTTAGGGGGGCAAATATGCAGATGGCTATTACTCTTCCAAGAGTATGATTTTGAAATAGTATTTAATCCATGCAGATTAAATTTAGGCCCTGATCATCTATCAAGGATCGATTCAGGAGAGGAACCGACGAATCTGTAAGACAATCTTCCTGATGCGCAGTTGTTTGCTATACAGGTTGCTAATGATTAATAACAAGATATAATTGATTTTCTAACTACTGGGTTCGCACCTACTGAATTCACTATGCAGCAGAAGAAGCAGCTGGTAGTGCGAGCCATGGACTTCACCATTATTGCAGGAGAGGTCTATAAGTTAGGACCTGATGAAGTGCTTTGAAGATGTGTATTGGAACATGAGAATCCAATTATATTAGCTGATGCGCATTCAGGAATTGCAGGAGGTCATTATGAAGGAAGGGCTACTGCGCAGAAGATATTGCGCACAGGATTATGGTGGCCTACCATTCATAAGGACTCCAAAGAACATTGCCAGAACTGCAATGTCTAGCAGAGGACAGGGAAACCCTCAAGAAGAGATGAATTCCATTGAAACCTTAGCTGACCTTCCAGGCATTCGACAAAATGGAAATCGATTTTGTGAGACCTATTAACCCACTGGGAAAAAGAACTGGTGCGAGGTACATTATTACTGCAACAGACTACCTCACCAGATGGGCAGAAGCAAAGCCAGTAAAAGACTATAGCGCAGCCACAACCATGCAGTTTATCTTTGAGAACATCCTTACACGATTTGGATGTCCAAAAATTTTGATGAGTGATTAAGGAACCCATTTTCTGAATAGAACTATTGAAGCTTTGACTGAAGAGTTCTACATCCATCATCAACGCAATACGCCTTATCACCCACAAGCGAATGGAACTGTTGAAGCGTTCAATAAAGTACTTGAGAATGTGTTAACCAAGATATGAAACGTAAACTGCGATGACTGGGACCTATGCATTCCATCTGTATTATGGGCATACTGAACGACATGCAAAAAATGAACTAGACATACACCTTTCAGATTGGATTATGGTAAGGAAGCAATAATTCCAATGGAATACATTATTCCCAGCTTAAGAATAGTTGCATTTACAAGGATGGCAGATCATGCAGCACTAGAAGAAAGACTATTACACTTAGTTGGGTTGGAAGAAGATCGCTTCATCGCGGGATTCCACCAGTAGGTGCAGAAAGAACGAGAAAAAGCATGGCACGATCGCCACATCAAGAATAAGTCTTTTCAGGTAGGTGATCTTGTCCTCTTGTACGATAATAAATTCATGAAATTTCTTGGGAAGTTTAAAATGCGTTTTCTTGGGCCATACACTGTTATCTATGTTACTAATGGTGGTACAGTCTAGTTAGCTACCTTTGCTGGCGATACATTACCCAATTTGATAAATGGTAGCAGACTAGAGCTTTACCATGATAGTCCTGCCTCGCAAAATCCTGTATAATGAAGAAGAAGGGAAAAATTCTAAGTGTCAAAAAGAGTTAAAATTGGACACTAGAAATTACTGAGATTCTATACATGTAATTTATTAGGAAAGGTCTCTGTACCATGCAGTACTGCTAAAGTCACGCGTGCAAAAAACAAAAAAAAGGAACTGCGCTGTTGCAATGCTCAAAAGGAAACCGCGCAGAGAAAATAAATGAAATACTGCGAAGCAACAATGCAGGACCTATGTTCACTTACTGCGCCATGTGACACAACACTCCAAAAAAAAAGCCGTTACAATGTCGGTCGAAAATATAACCGTTATACAATACTTCCTATCGACCGGTTGGGCATTTCAAGAAAATATAACCATTCTAAACAGGTTAATGATGGAAAGGACCTATATCTTTGATAGATTTTCTTAACGATTACAACATTTAAGGCTTATCTAACCATTAAGAGGAGCGGAGGAAGGCTAGCTATGCCTATAAATACCGCTGTATTCGGTCTCGCGGGCATTACCAAACACTTAGAATTACTTGCGGACATTATTTTCTGAGTTATTCTGCAAAACTAGAAGGTACCCTATTGGAAAAGACCCAAGTGAATGTCTAAAAGGTCTTCAGTAGAGCAAGAAATCACGCTCCCGGAGGCTTTGAAAATATTTCAATACGAAGGTATTGAAGGGTTAATGAGAACCCCTGTAAAGAATATTGTCAAAGATAAGCCCGAAGCATCCCGAAGATTGCCAAGGCACGTTGTATCCATGGATCCCAAAGGAAACGAACCGGTGCAGAAGGTGAAGTTACCAAAGATAAGCTCCGTATTGCCAAAGGGTCCGAAGACTACTAAGGAAATTCTGGTCAGATTCATGCTTGACTATATCTGTCCAAGGGCACAGGGTGCACCAACAATAAAGCTACCAAAGAATAAAAAATATGATATTCCACTCTCACCGATCTCAAAGCATGTAAAATTGGCCGATAATATCCTTGGGAAAATACAAGAATGAAAATGGGAAGACTATGATCTACTACAAATACAAAAGGAGGAAAATCAACCAAGGTTTCTACAGTTCCAGCGAGACAGGTATTTGTGTTGGAATAAAGATGTAAAAGGAAACCAAAACTTAGTGGCAGAAACTTGACTATCTGGAGTTGCAGAGTCAGGACTATTAAATTTATTACGACTCCCGCATTTTGATAGGTCCCTAGAAGTTTCTATTCTTTCTTTCTGCAACTCGATTTTGTTGTGGATTACAGGAAGCAGTCAACTCCCTCTTAATTCCTGAATCACTGCATAGTTTCTTGAAATCACCTGATGTGAATTCACCGCCATTATCGGATCTAAATGTCTTGATCTTCTTGTTAGTTTGATTTTCCATCAAGGTTTTGAATTCCTTGAACTTATCAAATACTTCATCTTTGTTTTTCAAGAAGTAGACCCAAGTCTTCCTGGATAAATCATCAATGAAAGAGACATAGTAAACATACCCACTCAGAGAACTGGATGACATCGGACCGTATACATTAGAGTGGATGATTTCCAAGAATCCTTTTGCCTTGCTTTCACTTCTTGGAAATCCCTTCTTTATGTTCTTTCCTTTTGCACATCCTTTGCAAATACCTTCATGTTTGGTCTTGATTTCAGGAAGACCCTCTACAGCTTTGCTTGCAATTGGTAGTGCTCTATAGTGCACATGAGCAAGCCTTCTATGCCAAAGTTCACTTGGCCCCATGGATTCATGTACCATGGCATGTTCAAGTTGTCCCTTCAATTTATACAATCCTCCCTCTTGCTCTCCAATCACCACTACATCATCAATAGTTTTACCTTTTGTCCACATTAGGACTTGTCCATCTACAAATGCAACCCTCATGCCCTTTGCATCTAATGCAGAGATGGAGAGTAGGCTCTTCTTGAGCCCAGGTACAAATAACACATCTTTCATCTTCAAAGACATTCTAGAGTCTAGGTTATAGGAGGCTTCCCCACTTCCTTTGATAGGGTATTGATAATCATCCCCGAGTTTCACCTTATCGGGTGATTCATGTTTAGATAAATTTACAAAAGATTCTTTAAACCCAGTCATGTGTTTAGAAGCCCCAATGTCAATTAACCAATCATTACAACCATGAGAAATAGTACCTGTGAGAGCAGAGATTAGAACATACTCTTCTTCGCTTGATGAGTCATCATCATCACTTTCTGCTCTAGCCTTCTTCTTGGGAGGTTCATCATCCTCAACAGCATGAGCATGATATCTCTTCTTGTTTCCCTTCTTGTTGTTGTTGTTGGAACGCTTTTTGTTCTTGGGACAATCTATAGCAAAGTGTCCCTTCTCATTACAGGTGAAGCATCTCAGATCCTTCTTACCCTTTTCGTTGTATTGAAAATATTTCTTAGGATGAGATTGCTCCTTCTTGGGTTTGTTCCTTTTGGTGTGAGCAGTGAGAGCTTGGACTTCATTTCTTATCTTTTCTTCTCGATCCACAAGCCTAGCTTCTTCTTGAGAACATTCTTCCTGCAGTCTGTTGAAGGAGATCAACTTCCTTCCTCCACAAATTCCTCAAATAAAGGAATCCCATGACCTAGATAGGCCATTCAGAGTGGTCATGACAACTTCACCATTCTCCACCATTTCATCCACAACTTCTAGTTGTTACTTGATCTGAGAGACCCTAGAAAAATAAGATTGAATGGTTTCTCCATTCTGAAACATTACCCCTTTCAATTGGTTATGTAGGGTCATCTTCTGATTTATGTTCTTCCCTTCAAATAGCTTGCTCAGGGAGTCAAACATCTCTTTGGGTGTCTTTAGAGATGACACATGTGGGATGAGATGGTCCTTGATAGAATCAGAAATGATCCTCTTTTCCTTGACCAAGTTCTTCTTGTGAAGGCCTTTAGCCTCTTCTTCCTCTGGGACAGAGACCTCTTCCCTTATGTAAGTGTCCAACTCATTTTCTTCCAGGATTAATCCAATCCTATACTTCCATGCTCAGAAGTTATCAGCCCCTTCAAGATTATCCTCAAGCTTGGTGTGGTGAGACATCTTAAAGAGTACTTCAAATGGAAATAGAAAAGATTTAGGTCTTACCACTTGATTTGCTGAAAATTGGATCTCGTCCCAGATTAGGGTTTGTCAGAGAAACCCTAAAAATTCAAAATGTGAATTTCAACTTTCTAAAAGGATAGAAAGATGCGCCTTGATGAGCTAATCAACCTAGTGTATTCAAAATTTGAGATCTGCAAAGCTTCACCCTTCAGAAGTGCCTTTTAGGCTTCCCGAGTTCACTAGGGAGGACCCTAAATTAGTGTTTGAGTTTCCCAGTGATTTACCCAGCCAAAAATATCGATCCAAAGCTCTAAACTTCGATTTTTCCAAGGAGCTTCCAGCTATGTCTTCAGATTTCAGAAATTCCTATTTTTGTGGAAACCCTAATTTTTAGGGCCAAAACTAAAAGTGCTCATAACTGAATTCTGATTGGACAGAAAGATTCAACTTGTTGAGGAGAGTCAATCTATCATATTTCTTTTCCAAAATCTATGGAGAGAAACCCAATAAACAAGAAACCCTAGTTTCTGCCACTGCACAATGTCTTCTTCTTAGGTTAACTCTGATACCATGTTAATTTTCGAGCATTAATTCAATATACTCTAGGATCTTTACTGAAAGAATAACATGTACAGTATATCAGTGCATATCAATCATAGCAAGCATATCAATCATCATAAGATGCAAACATAAGAGACAATAGACACACAGAGTTTCCGTGGGGAAAACCCTAAGGTGAAAAACCCCACAACTTCCTCAGAGATAGATAGAGAAATAGTACAACCAAAGTACACAGAGATAGACTCCTCCTAGCAGTTGATCCTCCTCCTCACATGTGTGTCACTTTCCAAGTTATGGATAAGTGAGTAATGAAGTGATAAAAATAGAGATCTCCCAATCTCTATTTATACTTGTCATGACTGCCCAATAACTTATGGGGCTGACTTGTCTAGCTTAGCATAATAACCCAAGGTTAACTTAATCAGGGCCGACCCCACACATGGTGGTCTAATAACCCATTGGCAAGTTACGACACTTGTGACACTTGTCAATACAAATGACGACACTTCCTTATAGAGGAATAACACATCTCTATAGGAGTACAATATACATAAATGAAATACATAGGTGAAATACATTCTGAAGTTATATATACATCAACATTCACCTGGTTGCTGTAAAGCATATTCTGAGGTACCTGAAGGGTACAATTGATTATGGGCTCAAGTATGATGCGAATCAAAAGTTTAACCTAAAGGGTTATGTTGATTCATACTGGGCAGGCATTGCTGCAGATAGGAAGAGCACATATGTGTGTTGCTTCAGTATGGGATCAGGTGTGAGCTCTTGGTTTAGCAAGAAGCAGTCCTGTGTAGCACTGAGTATAGCCAAGGTAGAGTATGTTGTAGCTTCTTCGGCTAGTTGTGAGGTAGTATGGCTCTGGAAGCTACTGCCTGAGTTATTTGATCTCCCATTGGATGCTATTGGTATCTTTTGTGACAACCAGAGTTATGTGAAGCTGTCTGAGAACCTAGTGTTCCACGACAGGTTGAAGCACATTGAGATCAAATATCACTATATCAGGGATATGGTGCAAAAAGGAGTAGTGAAGCTCCTATATGTTGCGATGGATGAGTAGGTTGCAGATGTGTTGACGAAACCACTAGTTAGAGTGAAGTTTGAGTATTTCAGAGAGAGGCTTGGTGTTCTTTAGATTGACGACACTTCGAGGAAGAAGTGACGGATACATTTGTAGGAGCCATTCCAAGCATGGTGAGAGGAGGATCCTTCCCATGGCTGTGGATGTAAGCGTTGGATGATGAGCATCAGGACGATGCTCCAATTACTGCTTTGTATATGCATCATGTTGGATGCTTTGATCAGTTTAATCATGTGTTTGTATATGCATCATTTTGGATGCTTTGATCAGTTTGATCATGTATTTGTAATGTTGGATGCTTGATATGATCAGTTGGATCATGCATTTGTATATGCATCATGTTGGATGCTTGATAGGATCAGGTGGATCACGTTCTATTGTATATATCAGGTGGATGCATTGTATGATCAAGTGGATCATGTGTGATGATATGTATCAGGTATATACTTTGTATGCATCAGGTGGATATATTGTTTGATTAGGATGATCACAGATGACGAGCTTCAGGATGTTGCTTCAGATGATATGCATCAATATGATGCTATGATGATGATTAGGATGATCATAGATGACGAGCTTCAGGATGTTGCACCAAATGATATGCATCAGGATGATGCTATGATGATGATTAGGTTGATCATGTGATGACGTACATTAGGATGGTGTATGGTGAGTATCAGGTTGATACTCTGTGGTCATGAATAGGTTGTGTAGGTAGCATAGAAAAGGTCCTTTAAAATACGGATGGGTAGAGCAGTGTGCTCGTAACACCCTAGCGTGCTCTATCGAGATCCAGACAAGTAGAGCGGTGTGCTCGTAACATCCTGGGATGCTCTAAGTAGGTTTTGCTACGATTTCGCATAGAAAAGATACTTTAAAATATGGAAAGGTAGAGCGATGTGCTTGTAACATCCTGGGATGCTCTATCGAGATCCAGACAGGTAGAGCAGTGTGCTCGTAACATCCTGGGATGCTTTGACTAGGTTTTGCGCAAGTTCACATAGAAAAGATCCTTTAAAATGCAGACAGGTAGAGGGGTGTGCTCGTAACATCCTAGGATGCTCTATCGAGACCCAGACAGGTAGAGCGGTGTGCTTGTAACATCCTGGGATGCTTTGACTAGGTTTTGTGAAGGTCAACAAGTAAAAGATCCTATAGTCTACGCTAGGTTTTGTTGACGCACATAATCAGTCCTAGGTTCCACAGTATGGCCACTGATGATGAAGAACTGCAGGTGGTGGGCCTACATCCAGCATGAAAAAGGGTTGGCTCTATAGAACTTCCTATGACAAGTAGATTTGAGATTGATTGAGATAGCAGCAGCAGTGGCGATGACGATGATTCGAGGATGATGATTCGATGACGATGATCCAGAGAAGAAGACTTGTGCTAGAAGATCTGTGTCGAGAAATACCTTCCTAGTTAAGAGGGAGTGTTGATGTATTTGTAACTTTGGAATGTATTTCATATATGTATATTGTATTCCTATAGAGATGTTATTATTCCTCTATACAGAAGTTTCGTCATTTATATTGTAAGTGTCATAACTTATACTTGATGGGTTATTAGACCACCTTAATGGGGTCATCCCTGTATAAGTCATGTGGGTTAAAGGGTTATTAGACCACCCTATTGGGGGTCAGCCCTGTCAGCATTATGTTAAGTGGTTAAGTTGAGGCCGACCTAGAAAAGGTTATTAGGCAACTCAAGTCAAGTATAAATAGAGTGCGGGAGGCACTCTGTTTCATTATTCACTTTCTCACTCATACACGCATTGGAGATTGGTGCACTAGTGGAGGAGGAGAAGCTGCTACTAGGATACTATCTCTTATGCTTGGTTTTTGTATCATTTCTCTATCTATCTCTAAGGGAGTTATTGGGGTTTTTCACCTTTATGGTGTTCCCCAAGGAAACTCTATGTGTCTATTATCTCTTGTGATTGCTTCTTGTGATTGATATGTTGTACATGTTATTCTCTCACTTAAGATCCTAGAGTATGTTGAATTAATGCTCAAAAATTAACATAACCCTAACCTTAATGAACAAGTGTTTCAGTAACTTTGCCCCCACCAACATGGTAAACCAAACCCAAGGGAGTGGGTTTGGCGAGTTACCTGTTGAGCCAGTGAGTCGCCATGACCCCAACCTTAGCTAAGAGCTCGCAGGAGTGCATCACTCCACCACACGCCATCGTTTTCTTGCACAGCGAAACGTGGTGAAGGGTTAAACTGTGGGATTAACAACTTAACAACCTAACAACTGTCAAAGTAAGCAACTTGACACACGAGGAAACTGAAAGGGTGTTTGTGATATTACCTGACTATGTAATGAGTCAGAGCATAGCCTGAAATCATTGGCACCTGTCCACACAAAGCAACACAAAGGTTAAACCTGGGCCTTTGCGGGAAAAAAAATTACATAATGTAAATTGCAGTAAGCATGACATTGTAAAATGTAACCTGATGCAAATAGACGGATGTATCACTTAACTTGTTTTGTGCCCACGCCAAGTATGGTAATGACTGGTGCGTCATGCATATGTGGAAGCGAGGTTCCTTGAGTGGCCGTATATATCCACCATACCCTACGTAGAGCTAAAGCTCTCGTCGCATCCTAGCAAGAAGGAACCCAAGTGCCAAGTGATAGTCTTTCAACGCTGGATACCGGAGAGAGAGGTGGAGACCTCAGTTGTCGGTGGAGAGACGAGTTATTGCAGACATGGGTATGGATGGGCGCAAAAACCTGATGCCTGTATGAACGGTGTTACAGGCATGACGATCTCCCATCCATGATATTAGATCACGATCAACGATGTAGAGCACATGAGGAGTTATGGTATTGCAGAGTTTGGTGGTGAGTATGCTTTCAGCATCACTGTCAACTGACAGAGTCCATTAATGGGATGAGACCCTGCATGCTCCACATCGACCAAGCCTTCAAACGTAGCATGCATACAGTTCCCATCCACGTGAGCACCGTCACCTGCCAACAGGAAGCCACAAGAGGGTTTAAAATGTTTCTTTGGTTTTGTGAGGCCTGTGTAGCATAAGGCACAAACCACGTATGCCACACATTGGTGCGAGCTAGTTTACATTCATACAAACCTTATGACTTTCCATGTCAACTACCAAGTTTAGCTACATTAATTCGTAGGCTCTGAGCATTACCGTCATGGCAGCGTGACTAGTACCACAATTGTTAGGTGTTGACCTGTCATAAGCATGAAACATTAAGCGTTGAATTTCTTGTGTGAGACACTTTGAAGTGGTAGGGTCAGCTTCTATTAGCGACTGTTTATCAATTTTAATCAACGATATTATATGCTAAGTTTATGCCTTTAGCCTTAAGGCTAAGGCTTTGTATATGTTCCTTATGTTTATTAATCCATCCTTATGTGCTATAGCGGGTGGCACATTAAGTTAGGAAAAGGGCACGTTAATATATGCAATATGTATATAGAACTATATATATATATATGTATGTTGCTAAACCTTGTGAGCACAAGTTATGTTATGACCCCGTTGGTAATAGGGTAGTGTTATGTGTATAACTCAAATTGCATGGTAATGCTTTGGTTAATAATAGTATGTTGAATTATTATGTATTCTTTGGTCATAGGTTATGCAAAGTATTAATATTATTATTAATATATATATATATAATTATATATATATGTATTAATAGCTATGACCCTTTTATTATATAGTGGATATTTGTTATAAAATGACTTTTTTAACTTAGACCTTGCTTTTGGAGTTATGATATTAATGTATAGCATTAATATATTTTAATGTGTAAATATTTACAGGTATGTGTAGTAAATACATATGTATTCCCAAGAGGAGAATTATGGGTAAGTCCATTAAAGCATTAATGACGATAATAGTATTAGAGGGAATGCCCATGTGCAACATTAATTTCATGCAGATTCTGGTATTGGGTGATTGAGCTAGAACGATATCAGGTTTGGGATGTCATGTTGTAATGCTCGCTTTAGGCCATAAACTAAGTGTTGTTTGCACACCGCTTAGGATTTTCTTTGAGTGTTACACCATTGGTAATGAGAGGTAGCAGGTGTCATCATGTCGGTGCAAGTACCTCCAATTCACACACGTTTGTTCTAGTATGTTCGTGTCATCGCACCTAAGACATAAGGGTGCGTATATTCTGAAAGACTATAGCACTTCGGTAAAGAACCACGCAGAGAAATGTGTGACAGTCATCTATAAATTGTTATATTTATGTTATGTTTTTCTATGTATAATTATTACCTAGTGGTGTAACTGTAAACCGTATGGAAGGGCCATGGGCACGTGCAAAAAACAAATTGTAAGAGGAGACATGACAAATTGGTATCAGAGCAAGGTTAATACACTAGGACCTTAAGCTCATTGTGTATATGCTGTGTTTTTAAATGTTTTTAATATGTTTTCACATTGTGTATAATAAATTCTTAATTACTTTTCCTGTAACATCTTGCCTGTAATTTTAATTACCTATTGTTTTTAAAGTCTAACAAACAGCTGGTTGGCCACACATAGACAGCAAAGCAACTGAAACTTTAAATGGAAGAATTTAATTCTGCAGAACAACAAGGCGGAATGGATTTAGAAACATCCAGCCAGCATGGAGAGATGGCCAGCAGGCATGGGAGAAATCAAAATTATCGAAGAGCTACACCATCCAGCGAGATGTCGGAAAGAGTAAAAATTCTAAAGAAGAATTATTGAGAATCAAAGAAGACAACATTTAGAATTTTGAAGAGCAGCGAGAATATAATGCTATCCTACTGCAAAAAATGACGAAAAAGGAGAACAGTCACCTCCCAACACCAGAGGAACAATGTGAAGAAAAATCAGTCACTAATAGAAATTCCAAGTTCAAATCTACACCTCCAAGAAATTATGCTAGCTTTAATATGGACGTCAGTGACGAAGAGTCACATGGCAGGGATTCTGAAGAGTCACATGGTGGGGACACTGAAGAGTACATTCCTAAAATGAAAAAAGAAAACAGGAAAAGCACAACACTTACATTTAGAATTGAAAAAGATCAAGCCTCCTACTTTTAATAGAGAAATTAAAACTAGAGAAGAAGCAGAACTGTGGTTGTGAGACATGGAGAAGTACCTATGCATGTTCAATTATTCCAGCCTCATTAAGGCTAGAATTGATATTTTCAATCTGTAGGGTAAGGCATCATCTTGGTGGGACGATCTCAAGTTGACCCACTCTATCAATGAGAAGAAAGTAAAGTGGAAGACTTTTGCAACATTCTTCAAATAGAAGTACCTGTCTGAGAGGTACTTCGACAAAAAGGTAAAAGATTTCTATGACCTTAAGCTGGGACAACAAAACATGGAAGAGCTGATCAACAAATTCTTGGAACTGCTGAAGTACGTTCCATACATTCAGGGAGAAAAAGTTAGAATTCAACGTTTCCTGGATTGTTTACCATTTGGGTACAAGGATCGGATAGAGTTTGATGATTCCAAGACCTTGGAAGATGCTTTTAGGAAAGCTAGTCTGTGTTTCAAACAAGGGAAGAACCGAGCTGAAGTGACCAAGAAGTGGAACGAGAAGAAGAAACATAAATCTGAAATAAGGCAAAAGGGTCACAAACCCAACCATTTCAGAAACCAAGGTTCGCGGACACATTCCAACAACAAATTTGACAGCAGCAAGCCACAGTCAAAATTTATTCCTCCCACTAAAAAGTTCAACAGTGAAGGCACCAAAAAACCAAAACCCACACCATTGAAGCCACCTATCAAGTGTTGGGGCTGCGGAGAGAATCATTGATGGTATGAATGTCCTTATAAAAAGGACATAAGAAAACCTATGCACAATCTGCAAGAGGATTCTACAGTCCAGGACGTAGCAAGAATTCCAAGGATTTATGTAGCATTAAACAACCGTTAGGCTGAACATCAAGCTTCAGTAATCAAGGTTGAAGGTATGCTTTTCAGGACACCTATGTCTATCTTAATTGATTATGGAGCACGTAAGAGTTACATAGATCCAAAACTGTGTGTGTCATGCAAGCTTAACAAGAACAATTACATGCAGCCTTGGATGGTACAAATGGCAACAGGGACGAAACTGAAGGTTTCCAAGGTGGTAAATCAGTGTCCCTTGCAGTTAAATAAATCATGTACTAGTGCATATTTAAATGTTTTTCCATTAGGATCATACGATGTGCTCATCGGTATGGATTGGCTGGAAAAACATAGGGTTGTTATAGACTGCTACGAGAAATCTGTTGCATTTACTAATGATGTGGGATAACAGGAAAAGATCCAAGGGATCATGAGAGCAGTAAAATTAAGGGAAAATTTTGCTCTCCAACTAAAAAGGAATGCACGAAAAGGGTGAAAACTGTATGTTTTCCACATGACATAAAATCAACAAACTGAAAGTGCAGATTTCATCAAGCATCCTGTTTTGGATGAGTTTAAGGATGTGTTTCCCGAGGAAATTCCAGAGCTACCTCCTAGAAGAGAGTTGGATTTTACCATTGACCTGTCACCGGGAACCGTGCCAAATTCTAAGGCATTGTATTGAATGAATACACCTGAACTAATTGGGCTGAAAGCACAATTGCAAGAACTATTGGAGAAGGGTTATATCCACCCAAGTGTGTCCCCATGGGGAGCACTGGTAATATTTGTGAGGAAGAAGGATGGCCAATTCCGATTGTGCATAGAATATAGACAATTGAACAAGGTAACCAACAAGAACCGGTATCCTTTTCCAAGGATAAACGATCTGTTCGACCAGGTTGGGGGTGCCACTGTCTTTTCTAAGATTGACTTAAGATCGGGTTATCATCAAATCCAGATTAAGGAGAAATATGTGCACAAAACAACTTTATGAACTTGTTATGGACATTACGAGTTTGTGGTGATGCCATTCAGTTTGACGAATGCATTAGCCACATTTATGTGCCTAATGAACAATGTTTTCAGCAAGTACTTGGATAAATTCGTTGTGGTGTTTATTGATGGCATCCTCATCTATTCGAAGAACGAAAAGGAGCATGAGGAACACTTAAGAATAGTGTTGCAAGTCTTGAGAGAAAATCAGCTCTATGCCAAGTTATTCAAGTGTGATTTTTATAAGGACCAATTTCAATATTTGGGTCGTATTATATCAGCAAAGGGTATTGCGATCGATCTCAAAAAGATTGAGGCCATTATGAGTTTGCCTACACCCCAAAATGTAAGTGATGTCCGCTCTTTCATGGGATTGGCTAGGTATTATCGGAAATTTGTTGAAGGATTTTCCAAAGTAGCCCATCCCATTACTTCGCTTCAGCGAAAGGAAGAAAAATTTATGTGGATAGCCAAGTGTGAAGCAAGTTTCATGAAGTTGAAACAGTTGCTCACTTCCGACCCTATCCTAAAAGTGGAAGATCCTTATGGATATTTTGTTGTATGCACAGATGCATGCAAGGATGGATTAGGAGGCATGCTTACACAAGATAGAGCAGTAATTAGTTACGAATCAAGAAAATTGAAAACACATGAAGTGAATTATGCAACGCAGGATTTAGAGTTGTTTGTTATCATTCATGCCTTGTGAATGTGGTGACACTACCTTCTTGGAAAAAGGTTTGTGTTGAAAACCGACCACATAGGGCTGAAATATCTTTCTGAACAGCCAAATCTAAATGGAAGGCAAGCAAAGTTGCTAGCCTTCATAAGTGAGTTTGACTTTGAAATTCAGCACATCAAAGGTAAGGAAAATAAAATTGCTGACGCACTTAGTAGACGCATGCATCTACTAATTATGGCATCAGTTAAGAATTATCAGTCTGATTTACTAGTGCAGATCCGGAAAACAACTGAAAAATATCAAAAATATATGAATATAAGACAAAAATGTCTTGTAGAAAATTCAGAACAACAAGCAATAGATTTCAGCATGTCCAAGGATGGACTACTGTTGTTCAAAAACATGTTGTACATACCCGATTAGCCAACCTTAAAGAAATTAATTATGGATGAATTTTATGTAAGACTGTATTCCGATCATCTTGGCTACCAGAAAATGCTGACTACTGTTAAAAAATAGCATTATTGGCCAAGACTGAAATCATAAATTGCTGAATACATTGCTAAATTTATGGACTGTCAGTAGGTGAAAATAGAACATCAACATCCGGTTGGTTTGCTGCAAGCCATACCAGTGCCAGAATGGAAGTGGGAATCCATTTCCATGGATTTATCACTGGATTTCCTAAAAATGTTAAACAACATGATGCAATCATGGTTGTTGTGGATAAGCTGACTAAGGGAGCACACTTCATACCTGTAAAATCCACTTTTAAGGCAATAAACGTTGCAAAGGTTTTCATGAAGGAAGTCTTTCGACTTCATGGAATTCTCAAGGTGATTATATCTGATAGGGACACCAAGTTCACCTCACACTTTTGGAAACATCTGTTTGCAGGTTTGGGGACTAAACTGAGTTTTAGTATAGCCTACCATCCACAAATTGATGGGAAGAATGAAAGGGTAAACGAAGTCCTTGATGACATGGTTCACTTGTATGTTATGGACAACCCGAAACAGTGGGAAAACTACCTACACTTAGATGAATTTTCTTACAATAACGGTTACCAAACTTCTGCAGGAATGAGTCCATTCAAAGTGTTGTATGGCAGAAAGTGTAAAACCCCTATGAATTGGGACGATCCGGTAAGTCGGTTTGTGATGGGTCCCGAAATGTTAACTGAGTTAGAAAACATTGTGCAGAAATTTAGAACAAATCTGAAAACTGCCCAATATAGGAAGAAGATCTACATTGATTTGCATAGGGAAAACAAAGAATTCAAAGTTGGGGATCACGTCTTTTTAACACTGAAGGCCAAAAAGAGTTCTTTGAGCTTGCGCAAAGTTGCCAAGCTTGCACCTAGATTTTGTGGTCCTTTCCAAATACTTGCTACAGTAGGAATTGTTGCTTATCAGTTAGCTTTACAAACACATTTTAAAGTACATGATGTGTTTCATGTTTCATTGCTGAAAAAGCATGTATATGATCCTAAGCATACTGTGAACTGGCATGTGATTCAGGTGGAATCGGAAGGAGATTTTCAGACAGGCCCTATATGCATATTGGATCAGAAAGAGGTGGTACTTCGGAGTCAAACCATCATTAAGGTAAAAGTGCAATGGGATCACTACAACCCTAATGAGGCTACCTAGGAAATGGAAAGGGAAATGTAGGCAGCATACCCCTTCCTGTTCGATGAAGACCATGACAAAAACTGAATTTTGTTT
Source organism: Larix kaempferi (assembly GCA_027924585.1). Lineage (NCBI taxonomy): Eukaryota > Viridiplantae > Streptophyta > Pinopsida > Pinales > Pinaceae > Larix > Larix kaempferi. The sequence continues at coordinate 9,587,867 of BSBM01000262.1, read as the reverse complement.
ATGTTGATTTTTGTTGTTTTGCAAAACTGTTTAACACTGAGGACGGTGAAAACTTAAGGGGAGGGGAAATGTAATACCCCCATTTTGGACTTTGAATGCCTATGATAATTTATGCTAAGTATTATTTCATTTATACTTAGCAAAGTGTAGAAATATGCTAAAGAGGTTTCTATTGACCATGTGGACTAGCACAATAAAAGAGGGAGCCACAATCTCCTTAGGTTGGAGGGAAAATGCCGCTTAATAATAAGAAGAAGAAATTATTATTGGAGACAATTGGAAAACCCTAAAGAAAAGAATTGAGAGATTTAGGAATTAAAAGAATTCACATAATGAGCAAAATTCCCCTAAGAGAATAAAAGGTGAAAACTCATTGAAACTCTCATAATTCATTATGCATCATTCACAATATCAAGAGCTGAATACACAAGAGAAATGCAAAAGGGTAAAATTGAACCTGGAACAATGAATGTTGGTGGGGGAGGACAGATTTGGGAGAACCAAGCTGGTCCTCAAGCCAAGTGATTGAGTGCATATTTGGGAGGATCAAACGGACTCAGATAAGGAGGAATCGTGCAGTTCAGTATGAGCTTGGACACTTAATTGTGTGCAGGTAGGAGAACTACCCCAAGCTTGCATGAGTACTGCTTTTACCTAAATAGACTGTGATAGTGATTCTCTCCATGGATATGGCTTAAAAACCCCTGGAGCATCCTAGAGCTCAAGAGTATTGAGTTGGATCTTGGGTTGCTTATTTCCTTTGAAGTATCCTGAATAACTTGGGTAAATGACAAGTTAAGGGTAACTAAAATAAATACTCTACCTAGGGGATTGTGAACTCAACTCGGGGGTGACCTGAGAGCAAGGAGAACTTGTTGGTCAAAGGCTAGCAGGTTTGTGCCTGGTTCCATTGGTCAACAAATTCAAATAAGTGTTTATAATCTGACTTGCAGAGTATTTGTTTTGGACAGTATTTATATATGTGTTCTGAATATATCTGGTTTACTGTTGAAATGTAAATGTATCATATCTGACCATATATATATTGTTCGTGATTATTTATGAGCATGAATCTCAACTAGATAACTAGATATCTATTATGAGTTATCTTATGATTAGTTTACAGATCTGGAATATTGAGGTGATGGGTTGACTATGAATATCTACATTCTAATGGCAGTAGATTTATAGTATTAAGACCCTCTATATAGTTATAAATGTATGCAGCATCTGAAATAATAATAATCTGATTCATGTGCTAACCTAGGGTTTGTTGAGACATGTATTCATATTGCAGGTTGTTGTAGGTTAAATATATTCCAGTAATTAAATATGATCTTATGTCTTGCATCTTAATGTTGTAAATAGGGAAGGCAGGTAAACCTGAAGGTTTACATGCCTAACCCATATGTTTATCAATCATTTTTCTATGCTAAGTTTATGGTAGAAAAGATAAACCCTAAAAATGTTAGAATGCCAACCTGTTATAGATCTGAAATAATTTGGTTGTTGATAGAATTTGTATTTTATTCAGATCTAGTCATAATCGTCCTTATGCATTTAAATGGAATTTCAGTTCATTTGTTGAGTATTGAATAAATTATACATTGCTATATTACTAAGTAAATATATGTCTAAATAGAATTATGCATTTAATGGAAATGCTTATGCAAATAGTATAGTATTATGCACTATTAATACAAAAGTTAATGTAATGGTCGATGGCCTTATGCGACCCAAACGTTACCCTAGGTCTCCAAACCTATCCTCATACTTATCGTTTGAATGCATTTGAAGTGACGAAAGGATGAATGCGAGTGATTCAAGTGGCTAAAGGTTTGACCCTTAGCATGGATGTCATATTATTATATACGATAATATACATTGAGCATTCACCGTGCATTTGTTTATAAACCTGGCGTCTTCCACTATTGTTTAATAGTTTATTATATACATTGAAGTGAAACGATGCTGGGCATAAACGTACCCACATAATATTAATCAAAATTTACAACATGTAAGTACATTGCCTATATTAAACATTGTTGGAGATTGAGACTCCATCTCGATGCATTGCATAGTCATTTGTGCATATGATGGGCGGGCTAAATACCTAACCTCAACCCTAAACATTCTTTAATGCATGAATCAATCTACATTACAGTATACCCTTTCGATCCAAATGAATCATGGAAGAATCCGACGAGGTTGATTCCTTACAGGGAGCATTTAAAACAACGAATGCAGGTATATGTTGATAACATAAGAATTGGTATGCATTTATAACATTAAAAACGTATTCATCGAACCGCATTGTGATATGCACAAACATGGGAGAAGAAAAACAATTACATTGTATATTAATATCAAGTGCCGAGGGCATCTGTACAATCCATGTATGTAAACCAAAATTCATAGCAAGTAATCAATCCACAAACCCAACGAGAATTGCCGAGGGTTTCAAAGTAAAGCTGGGCTTGCAAAAGAGTTTACATCAGGAGTTCCAAGATTTAAAAATAAAATACAGACAGAGTTGGAGTCAAAAGGGTTATGGCATGGACACTTGAATATACTGTGAAGTCATGCACATACTCTCGACATCTCTTCTAGGGGAAGAGCACCATTTGATAGCTTGTCAAATTACATATGAATGTGGAAAGACCCACATCATTTCGCTGAGCACTAAACCTACAACAACAGAAGAGCGAAGTGGACGTCACAGTAATGCTCTCAAAGGATGGATTCATGACTCTATCCTCTTGGCCAAGAGCCGAACTCTTTAAAAACATACCAACGGAGACAGGAGTAACCCTAACCTTAACGAACAAGCGTTTCAGTAACTCTGCCACCACCAACGGGGTGAACCAAACCCGAGGGAGTCCGATTGGTGAGTTACCTGTTGAGCCAGCGAGTTGTCATGACCCCTACCTTAGCAAAGATCTTGTAGGAGTGCATCACTCCACCACACACCGTCGGTTTCCTGCACAGCGAAACGTGGCGAAAGGTTAAACCATGGGATTAACAACTTAACAACCTAACAACTGTCAAAGCAAGCAACTTGACACATGATGAAACTGAAAGGGTGTTTGTGATATTACCTGACTGTGTAATGAGTCACAGCATAGCCCGAAATCATCGGCAACTGTCCACATAAAGAAACAAAAAGGTTAAACCTGGGTCTTTGTGGGAAAAACAATTATGTAATGTAAATTGCAGTAAGCACGACATTGTAAAATGTAACTTGATGCAAATAGAGAGACGTATCACTTACCTTGTTTTTTGCTCACGCCAAGTATGGTAATGACTGGTGCGGCATGCATTTGTGGAAGCGAGGTTCCTTGAGTGGCCGTAGATATCCACCATACCCTGCGCAAAGCTGAAGCTCTCGTCGCATCCTAGCAAGAAGGAACCCAAGTGCCAAGTGATAGTCTTTCAACGTTGGATACCAGAGAGAGAGGTGGAGACCTCAGTTGCCGGTAGAGGGACGATTTATTGCAGGCGTGGGGTAGGATGGGTGCGAAAACCCAATGCCTAGATGAACGGTGTTACAAACATCATGATCTCCCATGCATGATCTCGGATCACAATCAACGACGTAGAACGCGAAAGGAGTTATGGTATTACAGAGTTGGGTGGTAAGTATGCTTTTGACATCACTATCAACTGACAGAGTCCATTAATGGGACGAGACCCTGCATGCTCCACATCAGCCAATCCTTCAAAAGTAGCATGTGTATAGTTCCCATCCACGTGAGCACCGTCACCTGCCAACAAGAAGCCACGAGAGGGTTTTAAATGTTTCTTTGGTTTTCTGAGGCCTGTGTAGCATAAGGCACAAACCACATAGGCCACACATTGGTGTGAGCTAGTTTACATTCAAATGAACCTTATGACTGTCCATGTCAACTGCCAAGTCGAGCTACGTTAATTCGTAGGCTCCAAGCGTTACCCTCGTGGCAGCGTGACTAATACCACATGGTTGGGTGTTGACCGGTCATAAGCATGAAACATTAAGTGTTGAATGTCTTGTGTTAGCCACTCTGAAGTTGTAGGGTCGGCACCTATTAGCGATCATTTATCAATTTTAATCAACGATATTATATTCTAAGTTTATGCCTTTGGCCTTAAGACTAAGGCTTTGTATATGTTCCTTATGTTTATTAATCCATCCTTATGTGCTATGGCGGCTGGCACATTAAGTTAGGAAAAGGGCGCGTTAATATATGCAATATGTATATAGAACTATATATATATATATATGTATGTTGCTAAACCTTGTGAGCACAAGTTATGTTATGACCCCGTTGGTAATAGGGGTAGTGTTATGTGTATAATTTGAATTGCATGGTAATGCTTTGGTTAATAATAGTATGTTGAATTATTATGTATGCTTTGGTCATAGGTTATGTAAATTATTATTATTATTATTAATTAATATATATATAATTATATATATATATGTGTGTGTTAATAGCTATGACCCTTTTATTATATAGTGGTTATTTGTTATAAAGACTTTTTTAACTTAGACCTTGCTTTTGGAGTTATGATATTAATGTACAGCATTAATATATTTTAATGTGTAAATATTTATAGGTATGTGTAATAAATATATATGTACTCCCAAGAGGAGAGTTATGTATAAGTCCATTAAAGCATTAATGATGATAATAGTATCGTAGGGCATGCCCATGTGCAACATTAATTTCATGCAGATTGTGGTATTGGCTGAGTGAGATAGAACAATACCATGTCTGGGGTTTCATGTTGTAATACTCGCTTTATGCCACAGACTAAGTGTTGTTTGCACACCACTTAGGCTTGTCATTGAGTGTTACACCGTTTGTATCGGGAGGTAGCAGGTGTCATCCTGTCGGCACAAGTACCTCTAAGTCACACCCATTTGTTCTAGTATGTTCGTGTCATTACACCTAAGACGTAAGGGTGCGTATAGTCTAAAGGACTATAATACTTCGGTAAAGAACCACATAGAGCAACGTGTGACAGATGTACATATATTGTTATACTTCTGTTATGTTTTTCTACGTATAATTATTACCTAGTGGTGTAACTACAAACCATATGGAAGGGTCGTGGGCCCATGCAAAAAAAAAAAATTGGTAAGAGGAGACATGACATCGGTGGACTGAGTACCGGGGAAGATACCGAAGATTTCTTTATTGCATCAAATGAGCATTGAGCTTGGTCATCCCATATGAATAGTGCATCTTGTTTTAGGAGATTCATGAAACCTTTAGCTTTTTCAGCAAAATCCTCGACTAATCGTCTCAAGTAATTAGCTTTCCCTTGAAGGCTTTGAAGTTGTGTTATGGTTTTCGGGGAAGGAAACTGAAGTATTGCCTCAAACTTGATGGGATCCACCAAGATCTCTTTTTTGGAAACTATGAATCCAAGTAATCTCCCAGAGTCCACACAAAACATGCATTTATGTGGGTTTAACCAAATGTTATACTTGCATCATTGAACAAAGATGGTTCGTAAATGTGCACTGTGTTCATCTCTTCTTTTAGATTTGGCTTCCAAATCATCAAGATAAACCTCAACGATTTTCTTAATGTCATGAAATGCATATGACATGGCTCTTTGAAAAGTAGTTCCAACATTTTTAAGGACGAATGGCATTTTCCGATATGAAAAATTCCCCAAGGGAATATAAAAGTTGTTTTATGTTGGTCTTCCTTTTTTATCTGGATTTGGTTGTAACCGGAGAATCCATCAATAAATGAAAATATTTCATTCCCGACACATTCATCTATGATCTGATCAATGAAGGGTGTGGGATAGTTATCCTTGGGACAAGCCAAATTTAGATCCCTAAAGTCAATACAAACCATGATAGTTCCTTGTTTTTTGTTAACAGGAATAGGATTGGATACCCATTCAGTTAAAGGAACGGGATAGATAAATCCAACTTTCCAAAGATTTTCGATTTCTACTTTAATGGTAGTTGATTTCTTAGGATTGACTAGTCTTAGTTTCTGTCACACTGGTTTAACATTATCGTATGTTTTTATCTCATGTTCAACGATGCTGGGATCAATACCAAGCATTTTTTCATATGACCAAGCGAACACATCGTGAAATTCTTTGAATAGAGTAGTGTAATGTATGATCTCTTTTGGAGAACAATCTGCACCTATATTGATTTCTTCAATGATGCCGGGTTTAATGGATATATCAATTGGGATAGTTTTCGAAATGTTTGCCAAATTTCCTTCTGAACTCACATTGTGTGTTTGGATGGGGCATTGGTAATTTTCCATTTTATCATATAGGTAAATATATTCAGTTTTGACCTCTAATGAGTATGGTTTCGGAAGAAATGAGGATTTTTTATGCATGTCTTCCAATGGTCATTCTGAGATATTCATAACCTCAAGGATGGCTTCATCTGATGAAAAAGTTTGATCCAGGATGTCATGGGTGTTGGGAATATTAATGGCCCATATTGGTGAAGAATAAGGATCATATTCCTCCATCTTGGAAGGATTTTGATCCAAGTCTGTCGAAGCAATTTGAATAGCTTGATAAGAAAGCTCTACGGTAGAAAGGGGAACGCTACTCTCTGTTTCATTATGTTGCATAGAAGTTGGTATATTTCCATCACTCTTTTCAACTAAGATGTCCTCTTGGGAGGCTCCCTCAGATGAGGTGGAGCCAACTTTTGGTATGGACTTAGAATTTTTTTTTAATGGAAAGTATACTCTTGATGTAATAGTGAAAATGGGAGTAGTGCTAGGGGTCAATATCAGTGGTCAAATTGTGAAATTTCCCATGAGGGATTAATCTTTGAACATTCCTACCCCAATATCTTGAATCACCGTTTTTAAATCCCCTACAAAAAGTACATTCAAGTGGAGACCAATTTTAGGTGTGCAATAATCTAGTTGATAGATCGTAATAATATTCCCTTGGTGAGGGAACTGAATAACTCGGAATACTGAAGACACTACAGCCGTCATCTTATGTATCCAAATACCTCCTAATAGAAAATTGTAATATATGGGTGCATCCACTACCTCAACATCTACTTGAGTTGTTTTACTTCCTTGTTCAACTGGAAAAGCCATGATAAGTTCATGAGTTGGGAATGGATGACCATCAAATGCTTTGAGTATTGTGTGGGATGGTACTGTTGGAAGGCGGTTCGATGGGGAATTGTCGCGGTACTGTCGACGCTGCGACACATCGGATGAGGGCGCGGAAGGAGTATTTTTTGTTAAAGTATACCGCCGTTGGCGTGTTTTTGGGTCACTTGGACCATATGTCATGTAATGTTGAGTTAATTGTACCGCGGTATGCGGGTTTTTGGGTTATTTGGACCAATTCAGTTAGATATTTGGTCATTTGTCCATAGTGTCGGTTAGGAAGTCGTTTGTAAGTGGACAAATATTGTAATGGTAGAAGCCTATAAATAAATGAGAATTGAAAGTGTTAGACACACACATATGTGGAGATGACAGATAGATATGAGACAGAGAGAGTAGTTGGCGAGCAAGAAGAAGCTGAATGTACACGGAGATCTATGTTTTTGCTTTTGGTATATGGCTAACAGTAATACAATGATGATGTTTTGGTACGATCTTTGTGCAATGTTGCGATATATGAATGTTGTTATTATTTATTGATGCAATATCTGCTTACTATTGTTGTGATGATAAATGCTGCGAATAAGTAATATGTTATAATTCCATGTCGAATGCTTAAAGTTTATGTTTAAGTACTGCAATAGAGTGAGTTTGCCCAGCCACAAATATCCTCCTCCCTCGGCGGAAACATGGTTTCATCTGCTCTTCCTAGATGCCTCGGGTGAGAACTCATCCGCTCTGCGGGTGTTGTTGGGCAGGCTCAAACATGCCCAGGCCGATGCCTAGGGAGACTGCGGTATGTGTCGACAGTGAGGCGAACCCCTGTCAACCGAGGTCGCATTGGTCAACAAATGGTTCCGTACAATTTTGGGGCTACATCATTCACGATGAGTAAGTTGAACAGCTTACCAAATTTCGGCAGGATGCGGAGGGATAGGTGGCCAAATTAAAGGCTACGATGAGAACCCTACCACCAATGGAGCAAGTTGCTAAGTCGCACAAGCTAAAGCACTTGCAACAATGGGTTTCTAAGGCAGATGAACGACAGAAGATATGTGCATCCCTATTGGAATAATTCCAAGACATTGGCGAGAAACTGATGCTGCAGGCCAATGAAGGTCTACAAACAATTTAGAAGTATTGACAGCAGGTCATGGACAAGCTTACCGATCACCCATCGACCGACGATGTGATCACCAGTCAGGTAGCAGCTACAGATGCTGAGGCGCTGGTGCGGAATGTCGAACAGCCATATGCAGACTTTAAGGTAAAGACCACAGCGTGCACTATGTCTAGCAGTTGATGTGGCTCGAGGGAAAACCACAAGATTGTGTTGGGGGCGTATTGGAAGGAGGTTCGATGGGGAATTGTCACGGTACCGTTGATCCAACGACACATCGGATGAGGGCACGGAAGGAGTATTTTGTGTTAAAGTATACCGTCGTTGGCGGGTTTTTGGGTCACTTGGACCATATGTCATGTAATGTTGAGTCAATTGTAACGCGGTATGCGGGTTTTTGGGTTATTTGGACCAAGTTAGTTAGATATTTGGTCATTTGTCCATAGTGTTGGTTAGGAAGTTGTTTGTAAGTGGACAAATATTGTAATGGTAGAAGCCTATAAATAGATGAGAATTGTAAGTGTTAGACACACACATATGCGGAGATGATAGATAGAGATGAGATAGAGAGAGTAGTTGGCGAGCAAGAAGAAGGTGAATGTACATGGAGATCTATGTTTTTGCTTCTGGTATATAGCTGACTGTAATACAATGATGATGTTTTGGTACGATCTTTGTGCAATGTTGCGATATATGAATGTTGTTATATTTTATTGATGCAATATAAATGCTGCGATTAAGTAATATGTTATAATTCCATGTCGAATGCTTAAATTTTCTAGTTAAGTACTACAATAGAGCTAGTATGCAAAGCCACAACTCTCCTCCTCCCTCGGTGGAAACATGGTTATGTCTGCTCTTCCTGGACGCCTCGGGTGAGAACTCATCCGTTTTGTGGGTGTTGCTGGGTGGGCTCAAACCTACCCGGGCTAGTGCCTAGGGAGACTGCGGTATGTGTCGACAGTGAGGTGAACCCCTGTTGACTGAGGTCATGTTGGTCAACAGGTACTAGGGTGGGTGATCCCAAATATTTACAACATACTAGTGACATGACACAAGTTGAGGCTCCTTCATCCACTATGGTTCGAAAAATGTTCTTACCATGTGAAGTCGCTTTGATCTAAAATGTGATTTGTGATGGAAGCCTACATGTGGACTGTTCTAAGTCGAAAGTTATCAAATTGCTATCAGATGGATCAATAGCACCGATAGCAGACAAAAGTGCCTTTCGTTGAGCAGGACAACTGTAGTGCCCCTAGACTTGTGTAGACATTTAGGGCACCTGCTGAGTGACCCGGCTGATTGAAACATTAATTAAATAACCTTTTGACCTTATTTTTTTGAGTATGTGTATCTGAACTGTTGAGGTAAATGAATAATTGCATATGTTAAACAATTAGCTATGACTATGGAAAATTATGTTGATGGATAATGCTTAACGACTAGCTGTATGGTGATTATGTATTTGGCCACGAAACGTATATTTGATAAGATGAATGAGCAGTTTGAATAAATCATAAATGTTTAACAATGCTAGAGTTAGAAACCAGATGATGATTGTTGAGAACAATGCTACTAATAATTTGTTGCGAGAAGTGTGTGTAGAAACAAGTGAGACGGTTCACCAACGGACACACAAAGGAACATGGAGGGTCGTAGAGTACGAGTAAATCACACACAGGGGAAGCGACGACGATGTCAACTTCCGACAAGAATACCACGCATGAGCAGATAAGCATTGATCCGCTTGCTCAAGAGGAATGCGTGAGGGCGTACGAGATGGGCCACGATGGAGCTGATCACGTACGAGTTGAGGGGCGCACAGTGAGAACGGACTCACTCCTCAGCGCCATTAGTCCCTAGATAGCATGTAGACGGAGGATGGATGGTAACGATTCCTAAAATCCCTACAAGAGTTCCTGCAAGTCAAAACGGAAAGATGGTGGCAGAAGGGCCCAACGATGTGGTACCCTGTCGAGAACGGAAAGAATGGACGCAAGGACCCAACGAGGTGGTACCATGCCAAGGAATGGAAACCATGGATGATTGGACCCGACGGAGTGGTGCCATGTCAGGGGATGAAAAAAAAATTAATTAAGGAACCAGGAGCCCAACGACGCGGCACCGTGATCCTAGTGAGTTTGATTGTTAAATTAAACTGCATAAAAACTTAGGAGAATAACTCTAGATTATTACTTAGCAAATGCATAACAATAGCTTAGACATTTGCACATGAATAATTATTTTGTTGAGCATTTAAAATAATAGAAATTATTATTTAGGAGCAAAATAGATTAGACACCTAGCCAACTAAAAGCTAGGAGTTGATTAAAATATCTGGGGGACAAACTAGAGCAAACTTAGGGATGTAGGTACACTTCCCAAAGAAACTGACACTTGGATGGGTGAGTGTTTTAATTAAATAAATAATTAAAAATATTTATTTATGCATGAAGCGACATTTGTCGTAGGAGATTTCCCTTTTTAAGGAAGGCTTAAGGAATGGGTAAAGGGCCCATAATTTGGATGATTGTCGTAATTTTCGAATGCCTCAAAGACTTGCTGCTATCTAAGGGTTTGGCTTAGAAATCCTAGTGGGAAGGGAAGCCCAAGCTGAATTTCTGAAATACTTGTGTGAGCTCTATGACCCAAAGCTCGGGGTAGGCCATGCGACTGAAAGCATGAGCCTATGGTTGGGTGGCGAAGCTAACGGTTGCTTCGCCTATGGTTAAACGAGCTTTGCTGGAGGGATCCTACGGAAGACGCAGACAACAATGGACCAGCTGGATCGGGTTGACAGGTTCAGGTTTGCTGATTTTTGTTAAGTTATCCACTCTTTTATTTTATTTTTCCAATAACTATAATGGCTAATTTGTTTGTATGAAGTTTTTAAAGTTTTAGGTTCAGTTCAAGGGGACCCTAAAGGAGGGGCCCTACAACAACATTGCAATACTTTCAAGGCGGACATTGCATAAGGAGCTTGAGCTAAGTCTTCAACCACATTGTAGTTTGGGTAGCTCGTGCATTAGGATTGTGTGTTTTTATATGGAAAACCTCTTTTGGAGGTTGAGGTACTATGTCTATGGTTGGTTTATCGATGGTGAGAGAACCACTAGGCTCGGATCCAATTGTTTCTACATCTTTTGAGGGTATGTCATAAGAATGAGTCATTGTTTGAATGTTTATGTTATGTTCACCAATTGTGAAGATATTAGCATTGGGTGGATTGCCCCCTTGTGGGGGGTTTTCCTGGTTTCCTCCTGGTGGAGGTACTGGCACCGCAACAACCATCTATTGTTGCTAGGGAAAAGGTTGAGTTAGGACGGCAGGTGGTTTTTTCCCTCCTCGTTGTGCCAACATTCAATCAATATCATCCATATGAGGACAAATATGAGTAGGATGCTCCCCTTGGCAAATTTTGCAAGGGTACTTGTTTTTCTGGTTTTCATGATTGCCTCGAGTAGGATTATTCACCTTAGGTGCATCTCCTGTCCCAGGATTAGTATTGTGTTTCTTCTTCTGTTTCTTCTTTTTCCCTTTTGGGTCCGCAATTTGAAATGTAAGTACTTCAAAAGTTTGGGTAGGAGTTGCGGATTGCTGTGTTTCCTGTCCAGCTGTGGGTTGCAAATTCTGAACCGACATTTGTCCCAATTGTTGGGTAATATGTTCAAGTTGCTTGTTAGATCCAATAACACCATCGGTATTGTTGATGTATATGTAACTTCAGAATGTATTTCACATGTATGTATATTGTATTCCTATAGAGATGTTATTATTCCTCTATACAGAAGTGTCATCATTTATATTGTAAGTGTCATCACTTATACTTGATGGGTTATTAGACCACCTTGTTGGGGTTGGCCCTGTATAAGTCATGTGGGTCAAAGGGTTATTATACCACCCTATTAGGGTTCAACCATGTGGGTCAAAGGGTTATTAGACCACCCTAGTGGGGGTCGGCCTAGTCAGCATTATGTTAAGTGGTTAAGTTGAGACCGACCTAGTTGAGTAAAGGTCAAGTCAAGTTAGTGTATAAATAGAGAGTGTGTCTCTCTCATTTTACACATTCTCTTCTCTCACTCACACTTTGGAGAGTGGCGCACTTGTGGAGGAGGAGGCTCTACTGCTAGGAGAAGACTATCTCTTGTATTCTAGTTGTATCATTGCTCTATCTATCTCTGAGGAAGTTATTGGGGTTTTTCACCTTTATGGTTTTCCCCATGTAAACTCTTTGTCTCTTGTGTACTTGCATTATTATGTCCATGATTGATATGCTGTAGATTTGCTGTACATGTTGTTCTCTCAATTAAGATCCTAGATCAGATTGAAGCAAATTTTGAAAAGTTAACATGGTATCAGCGCTAGCCTGAAAGAAGGCATGATATGGCATGTATGACACTTGTTGCACTTACGATGCTAGGGCTTGATATAGCAAAAACCGGTCATCATAGAACTTTCACTATAAATCCGTTTTGACGAATTTTTTGGATCTAAAAATTTTACATGTCGAAGATAAGATCCCCATGTACCTTGTGTCCAAAGGAAAACCTCTAATTCATTGTACTTTGTGATTTATGATCTGTACAATATAGGGTTTCTGCCTCTTCCAGATCTGAGTCAAAATCGGTTGACCTTGGGAAAAAGGTCATAACTTGGGTTAAGAAGCTCCAAATTAAATTTCATAAAAAGTGACAGGTAGTACATAGACTGTATTATCTCAAGAAATGTTTTCAGAGGCCGAAGTCTAACCATTGACATGTGGCACGCCATACAAGTTTGCTCTCCTGCATTATCCCATAAACAGGTCATTTTGCGACACTTGGAATAACTCTCTCTCAGAGAATCCAATTGAGGTCCAACCTATCGGGATGGAAAGATAACAGTCTGGGATATCTCAAAAAAAATTTCAGAGGCGAAAGTTGAACTAGTGACATGTGGCACACCGTACAAGTTCGCTCTTCTGTATTATTCCATAAATAGGTCACGTTGCGACACTTGGTATAACTCTCTCTCAGAAAATCCAATTGAGGTCAGACCTGTCGTGATGGAAATATAACAAGTCGAGCTATCTCAAGAAAAATTTTCAGACCCTGTGGATCGAAAAGTTTGGAGTTGCACCAGAAACAATCAGGTACATATTTATGTCAAAACAAAATTATTTTTTAGTACCTTCATTCATGGCTTCCGGAATTTAGGGCTTCAGAGAAAGTTGGAATTTTTGTAATCGGAGACCACGGATGGATGCTACTCATCAAAATAGAAATTTAGAGACCAAGATCAGATTTCTTGGTTGGGCAGAAGGCCGGGCTTGATCAAACCCTAGTTCGGGACTTTGATCGGAAAGATGGTAAATTAGGGCTTCTGCAAAAATTGAAATTTTGTAAATCTGTGACCACGGCTGGAAGCTCCTCAGAAAAATCAAATATTAGAGTTTTGAATCAAATATTTTGGTTGGGTGAAGCTCTGGGAAACTCAAACCCTAATTGAGGGTCCTCCCTAGTGAATCCGGAAATCTAGAAGGCAATTTCGAGGGGTGAAACTTTGCAGTTTTCAAATTCTGAATATACCAGCTTGATCAGCTCATAAAGGTGCATATTTCTATCCTTTCAGAAGTTTGAAATTTAAAGTTTTAATTTTTGGGGTTTCTCTGACAACCCCTAATCCAGCTCCAGGTCCAGTTGTTGCAAATCAAATGGATTGGGTTAATCCTAGAAGAAGTTGGATTGGTCACCTAATCAAGTGAAGAAGTTCCTGTTTCAGAGGGAGATGAGGCTAAGGCCTTACATAAGAAGATTACAAGCGATCTCGACAGGTATGACTCATCGAGGTATGTTTTGAGATTTGTTCATGTTTAAGTTTATGGTATGTTTGTCTTCATGATTATTATGGTTAGTACAATCTTGATTTGAGATTTTTCGTATCACCTTAACAAAATTATGAATGCATGATAGAAGATATTCATTGGTTAGGGTGTTGACACTTATGATTGTACTAATGCATTATGGTGTTGTATGAGGTTTATGTTGTCTGCTAACATAAAAGGTACACCAAGAAAGAAAAATCATGTTCTACTTCAAGAACATATGATCATGGTGACATGAAGACAAAGATTCATCCATTGTCATGGATCACATAGAAGATATACTTACGATGTATGTATAACTTGGTTCTACGATGGTTAACTTATGAGACATGCAGGTTACTAGCACAAGTCACTGAAGAGAACCAGAAGACATTATGCGAGTATGTTAGACATATCTATCTAGCATGCTAATCCAGGTATGTTTTTCCTATATCAAGCTAGAATCCTACCTTGTGTTAGGATCTTATACTGTTGTGTTGTTGATAATGATTATTCATGAAGTCACATGTTTGAATAGTTATGGCTGTATGCATATTATGTTTATTACCATAATTACTGATATGACTAACCAAAAGAATCATGAAGGTATAGGTTTGAGTAATCACGGCTTTATGCATTGATGATTTAACTAATCAGAAAAGTCCTATGATCAAATGAGAATATGCATGAGTAAAAGAAGACTTCTTTGAAACCTTGAATACTAATGTTTATTATCTGTGAATGATCATGACTATACATGTTTAAGACTATTGTGTTTTGATAGTATTAAGATTATACTAATAAATGTGTGATTATGTATGAGACCTCAAGGATAACACAATGATGATACTAATAAGCATGCATATTGATTAAGGATGGATGTAAGTTCAAGGATAGGTAATCCAGGAAGCAAAGATCAAGAGGGAGCACACTCCAGTTGTTCTTGCAAGAAAGCAAAGGAGCACACTTCAGTAGTTTCTGCAAGGATTCAGATATTCAAAGGGAGTTGACCACTTCTCACAAATCACATCAGAATGGAGTTGCAAAGATTCAAAGGGAGTCCACCCAGCAACCAAACAAAGATAAGTATTTGAATTGTCATTTATTACATAATGTTATTCAATGATGTATATGATTATGTTCCTAGAATTAGGTTGTGTATTATGCATATTAGAATAGTTTCATTGATGAATAGTATACTACTAATATACATGGGTAAGTGGCCTATGGCACTGTACAACATTCCATTGCTACTTATCTAGAATGAAACCTCTTTGCTGACATGTTAGGAGTTGTGCACACTCTTAACAATGTTCTGGTAGAGATTGAAAGGCATCTAGAAAGTTACGGAATATGGATAAATATTGTATTGAAGCATTGGCTAAGATAATTGCATGACTGTATGACATATTTCTTTATGTGTACTAATTTGTTCTGAAAACTATGAGATGTTTTCTAATCATGCAATTTAACTTGTTGTGTAGCAAAGATCATATACCATCACCTACAAAAGAAGGACTACAACATTTGTTCAACAACAAAGTTATCTATTGAAACTATTGAAGATATTGAAGTTCCCAGGATCTAGGAAGAATGCCATGATCGAGGAGTACTAGTCGATCATGAAGATGTTTGGGATGCAGTCCCAAGACCTGAAGGGGAGTCTGTAGTTACTTCTAAGAGGATCTACAAGATCAAGCATGCTACAGTGATGAAGAGGAAGATACACTTTCTTGAATGGTGTAGTTGAAGAAAAAGTGTATGTGGTGCAGCCACTTGGTTCTGAGACACATGAAAGGGAGTCATGTATGTGCAGAACTTGGTATGGTAGGATAGACAACTTTCTATCCAGTTTGGGCTTTACCAAGAATAAAGCAGATTCCAACCTTGACTACAAGGTTGAGGAAGGAAATCCAGTGATACTACTATGTGGATGACCTGTTTGTAACAGGTGAGAATAGATTGATTGCCGTCATGCAGCGGAAGCTTGCAGCCGAGTTCGAGTTGAAGAACTTGGAGATGATGCACTATTTGTTTTTGGCATGGAGGTGTGGCGGAGTGCAGATGGAATCTTCCTTGGACAAGGGAAGTATGCAGTAGAGATCCTGAAGAGGTTCGGGATGATGGACTGCAAGGCTATGGCCACACCTATGGCATTGAACTTGAAGCTTCTGTGTGATGCTTCATCTAATTCGGTTGATATCACTATGTATCATCAGATGATTGGGTCCTTGATGTACTTGATGAACACGAGACCAAATATTTGCTTTGTGGTGAACACATTGAGACAGTTCCTGATGGATCTGAGGAGTGTTCACCTGATGTTGTAAAGCATGTTTTGAGGTACCTAAAGGGTACAGTTGATTATGGGCTCAAGTATCATGCGAATCAAAAGTTTAACTTGTAGGGTTATGTTGATTCACATTAGGTAGGCAGTGCTGTAGATAGGGATCAGGTGTGATCTCTTGGTTTAGTAGGAAGCAGTCCTGTGTAGCACTAAGTACAGCCAAAGCAGAGTATGTTGCGGCAGATGAGTAGGTTGCAGATGTATTGACCAAGCCATTGGCCAGAGTGTAGTTTGAGTACTTTAGAGAGAGGCTTGGTGCACTTCAGATCGAGGTTCCTTCCAAAGGGAAGTGATGAGTCCGGAAGATGCAGATGCACATGAGCTTTTTTGACATGGTTGATGTGTTCTCCCTTGGTCGTGATGTAATTGCTGAGCCATTTTTTTACATGGTGGTAGATGTGTTCTCTCATGGTGAAAAAGTAAAGGCTGGAGCCTTCCCCGAATGGTGGTAGATGTGTTCTCCCATGTCAGTGGTGTAAGTGCTGGATGATGTTCATCTGGGCTGTGCTTCGTGGATGATGAGATGATCTGAAGAGGACGATGCTATGATGATCAGGAGGATCATGGATGATGAGCATCAGGACGATGCTCCAGTTACTACTCTGTATATGTATATATGCATCATGTTGGATGCTTGTTATGATCAGCTGGATCATTTATATATATATGCATCATGTGGGATGATGGATATGATTAGTTGAATCATTTAAGTATGTATGCATCATGTTGGATGTTGGATATGATCAATTGGATCATTTGTATGTATTTTTTATATGCATCATGTTAGATGCTTGGACCATGTATCTAAATATGTATCAGGTGGATACTGAGATCATGTATGTTGATATGTATCAGGTGGATACATTGTGTGGATCATGTATCTATGTATGTATGAGGTGGATACATTGTATGATCAGGTAGATCATGTATGATGATATGTATCAGGTAGATACTTGGTATGCATCAGGTGGATGCATTGTATGATCAGGATGATCATGGATGACGAGCTTCTCCAAATGACATGCAACAGGATGTTGCAGTGATGATGATCAGGATGATCATGTGTACATTAGGATAATGTATGGTGAGTATTAAGATGATACTTTGTGGTCGTGGATTAGGTTGTGCATATGAGCATGTCTGGGAGATCCTATAGGTCAGAGTTGTGTACCCATAACAACCCAGGATGCTCTTTCGAGACATTGCTCTGTGAGGACATGTAATTTGTACCCTAGGAGATCTTCAGGTCGGAGTTGTGTACCCGTAACATCCTGAGATGCTCTTGCGAGGTTTTTTCCTATGGCATGTAATTTGCTCCTGGGAGATCTAGACAGGATGAAAAAGGCCTCAGATGCTTCAGCCAGGTTTTTCCATGACCACATGTAATTTGCTCCTAGGAGATCTGGACAGGATGAAAAAGGCCTCAGATGCTTCAGCTAGGTTTTGTGGTGGACCACATGTAATGTGCTCCTAGGAGATACGACAGGTAGAGCTGTGTGCTCGTAACATCCTGGGATGCTTCATCCAGGTTTTTTGGTGAGATCACATGTAATGTGCTCCTGGAAGATCCAACAGGTAGAGATGTGTGCTCATAATAGCCTGGGATGCTTCAGGCAGGTTTTGTGATGGGTCATATGTAATGTGCTCCAGGAATATCCGACAGGTAGAGCTGTGTGCTCATAATAGTCTGGGATGCTGCAGCCAGGTTTTGTGATGCACGTAATAAGTCCTAAGGATTCCACAGTATGTCTAGTGATGACGAAGACCTGCAGGTGGTGGGCCTACATCCAGTATGAAAAAGGGTTGTCTCTGTAGAACTTCCTATGACGAGTAGATTCATATTTTGATTGAGATAGCAGCAACAGTGATGATGATGATGACTCGATGACAATTATCCAGTGATGATGATCCAAAGAAGATAACTTGTGCTAGAAGACATGTGTCGATAAATACCTTCCTAGTTAAAAGGGAATGTTGATGTATATGTAACTTCGAAATGTATTTCACATATATGTATATTGTATTCCTATAGAGATGTTATTATTCCTCTATACGGAAGTGTCGTCATTTATATTTTAAATGTCGTAACTTATACTTGATGGGTTATTAGACCACCTTGTTGGGGTTGGCCCTATATAAGTCATGTGGGTCAAAGGGTTATTACACCACCCTATTTGGGGTCATCCATGTGGGTCAAAGGGTTATTAGACAACCCTAGTGGGGGTCAGCCCAATCAACATTATGTTAAGTGGTTATGTTGAGACCAACCTAGTTGAGTAAAGGTCAAGTCAAGTTAGTGTATAAATAGAGAGTGTGTCTCTCTCATTTTACACATTCTATTCTCTCACTCACACTTTGGAGAGTGGCGCACTTGTGGAGGAGGAGGCTCTGCTACTAGGAGAAGACTATCTCTTGTATTCCTGTTGTATCATTGCTCTATCTATCTCTGAGGAAGTTATTGGGGTTTTTCACCTTTATGGTTTTCCCCAAGTAAACTCTGTGTCTCTTGTGTACTTGCATTATTGTGTCCATGATTGATATGCTGTAGATTTGTTGTACATGTTGTTCTCTCAGTTAAGATCCTAGATCAGATTGAAGTAAATTCTGAAAAGTTAACAGGTATGAGGTCCTTTTGGCAGCCTAGATGGATCAGACGCAGGTATTACAACATGAGATATTAAATCATAAAGTAAGCTCAGATGGGAATATATCAAATCCATCTAGTGAGCACTCTGAATGAGTTGTTCTTCAGTCATGGCTCGTGACATGGTTACATCTTTTGAAAGAGTAGGTAATAGCGATTTTATGAACCAATCTGCTAAGAATTGATTAGGGATTTCATCTTTTATAGGCCTTCGGCACCTCCTCCACTCGTGAATATGATCCCATATGTGAGTGGATTGCCTAAGTGAAGTTAAAAGTTTCGTTCCCATCTCATAGTGGATAGGTAATTGAAAATGTGTCAGAAAGAGAAGAGCTAAATATGAAAATTATGTGAATGTATTGCATGGCAATTCAATGTACCATTTTTTAGCAGTTCCCATTAGGGTACGCTAAAACAACCTTAACCTAACACTATCATCAACTAGGGAATTGGATAAACACCACAAATGGAATGTCATCACATGATTTGATGGGTCTTCCCCTGGTTTTACGTCAAACTTAGGTATGTTTGAGGGTAGTTTAGTTGGTATGGTTGGCCATCCATTCAAAAATAGAACATGATCATTAGTCAGCTGAGATAAATCTGATAGATTCAATGTGGCTATAAATGGTGATTTGACTGGTGCTATAGCAAACGTTTGATCTGAGGGTGAAGCTTGATGACTCCACTGTTGGTTTCCTTGGGCTTGAAAAGCATTCCAAGAAGGATTACCTCATTGGAGATATTGCATCCAAAAAGATGGGTTACATGTTGAATGTTTTCCATTCCATTGTGGAACAAAATGCATGTATGGATTGCCCCCTTGTGGAGGTATGTTCCAATGAGATTGGTTACATGGTGGAACATTACCATTCCATTGCAGGATAGGATTAATGGGTGGATTTCCCCATTGCGGAGGTGAGCCCCAATTAAATTGGTTACTGGTCAGAATATGACCACTCCATTGATTGTTTCCTTGGTTTTGATAAGCGTTCCAAGGTTGATTTCCCCCTTCCAGGGGTGGTTCCCAAGAAGATTGCTTACTTCCTGGAACTTGGAAACTCCATGTTGGAATGGGGTTGATAGGTGGGTTGCCTCCTGGTGTGTTACATGTTGGGGGTATGGGATTTCCCCCAGGATTTACAGTTGGAAAAGTTGGATGATGACCTCCCAAGGCATTTCCACTCATATGTGGAGCATAAATCCAATTGGAATTATTGTTCCATGGTCCATTCGTTCCACCAGGAATATTGAGATTCCATGGTAAATGGTTTCCCCCAGAAGTAGAACTTGGAAAAATGTTAGGTATACCAAGAGGATTTTGGTTGAATCCTTAATTTTTTTTGACCTTGTGTAGCTAGACCATATGGAAAACCCAAATTTGGTAAGGCACACCCCCCACTCGGGATTCCTGCAGACGAAGTGGATGTACTTCCAATATTGGAACCCAAAACTGTACAAACTAGAACTGAAGTGTTGGTTGAACTTGTGATAATGATAGGCATACTAACTGTTGGGATTGATGTAGAGGCCAAATTGGAAGTATTGCTACTTCTAATAACTGTGGTAGGTTGTGATGATATGGTCCCTTGTGCTGATGATGAAGCCATAGGGTCAATTGTGGGATTTTGCATATTATCACAATATCCAAAAAGAGGATTGATGTAATCAACTGGCTCACTGATGTGAAGTACCACTGGATCTGAAGTATTTGTCAAAGGTGGGTTCACATGAGTAGCTGTGTTGTTTTCTTGTGTTTCAATTTCAAATGCAGCAAGATTATCAACAATGTATGTTTTTTCCTTGGTAGGTGATGTTTTAGTGTTTTTTTGATGTTGTTCTTCTATATTGTTGTTAATTGAATATAGAAGTTGTTCAGTTTCCAATTCACAAGGTTGAGTGTTTTGTATCCATCTCCGCAATGTAGCGGGGCCTTCAGTTTATGGTGACTCACCTCGCTGCTGCCGTGATTGGCAGATTGGGAGAGTAGCCACTTTGTATAAATTGATAAAAGGATGTGCTTAAAACTATTTTGATCACATAATAGAATCAAAAAATCCTAAGGTAGTCTAGACTAAAAATAAATAAAAAGTATCCACACACTAAAAATTCCTATAGATTCAAGCAAGCAACCTACTTTCCAAAGAACCAAAGTTCAGTGAAAAGCTGGATTAGAGGGCCTTCTAAAACTAGTAGCTGCTGAGGGACACAAAGCCTCAAAACATTGCTAGTAGTGAAGGTGTGAGAAACAGTTATAATAAACTTTAATCGCCAGGGGTGCAAGTGGTGGTTCCTGACCAATCACCCTCCCAAGGATTAAAATATTCAAATTCTATGTCAGGTATTGCAAGAGTTCCCCACTTAAAATAGCCTATGTGATATCCTAGGAAGAGCAACTAAGGATACCAATTCACAATCAATGGTTTGGAGGAACATTTGTAAGTCAAGGATAGCTCTCATAACCAAGTACTCTAGAAAAGTGATGTCACCCCGAGGACTTGTCACTTCACATAGAATCCCCTAATGAGCTCATGTCCCACTAAACAAGAAGGAGGGGGGAACCACTCTTACTTATCTAGATTGACCTCGTTCTTAACGCATATTTAAGAAGTGCTTTCCCAACAAGCATTTTTTTCTACTAATGGATTGAAACTCTCAATAATCAATGCTAGTTTAAAAATTTTTGCAACCCAGGAGTGTTAACTCTCCAAAAATAATCCAGGGCACTAACCTAATCTTGTTCGTGATATGAAAATCAAATGTTGTTCGATGTTGGGTGTATTTACTGTCTTAAGGAATCACCAAATATTTAATTATCGACCAGGGTTGGTAATCTTAGAGTTGTGGCATAATATATGATGAGATAGAATGGCACCTAAGATTTAGGCTCGGAAGACCTTAAAAATGTTTAATAATGAAAAGATCAAAAGATCTTTCAAAATGAAAAACCGAGTCAAACTTTAGAAATACAACAAATGCACTACTTAAACCTAGCTAAACCAATAGATCAAAATAGTATCAAGCTATACTACTCTACTCTATGATTAAATAATGGGAAAAGATAAAAACAAATACTGATAAAAAATAAAACTACTTGTTATGAAAATGGAAACTACTTGATCAATCCTTCAGATTCTAATCTAGGAATTAGGAATGACAATTATGAACAAAGTTAGAACTATAGTTATGAAATGATTAAACTTGCAACTAATCTATGACAAGAACTTGAGATAAAATCACAATTACTAAATGAATATACAATGTAAATTACTCATGTATTAATGACTAAGCTAAACTACCTGATTCCATCCGTCTTGATGTTGTACATCGAATGTGATAGGAACTGGGGTGAATGTATCGTAATGACTTTCAAATGTAACGACAAAGCAAAATGGAAGTAAATCTAACCTAATTTCTACAAAGAGATGTAACCTACAAAGAGACTAATTACGATTAATCTTAAACATTATAAATTATTCGTTATCCATGAGAAACTAACATTGGAAAAGCTCTAATTAAGCTATTCAAAACTAATTCAAAATGAGATATGATTAACAAGAAACATAAAAATGTTTTTCTAATGACTGATTGAAACTGAAATTATGCAAACATCTAGGCTATCTAAGAAAATGATTTGGAAATAAATCTATTCTAGAAGCAAGTAGAAAACTTGATAAAATTAAATTAAGAAGCAAGTAGAAAACTTGATAAAATTAAATTAAGAAGCAAGTAGAAAACTTGATAAAGATATTTAATTATGAGAATGAACCTAATCTAGAAGCAAGTAGAAAACTTAATAAAGATAACTTAGTTCCAAATCAGATCTTGATTCATGAATATCTTCACTAACTGTATGAATCAGAGAAGCAAATTCTATATTTGAACAAAGAAACTATTAAAACTAAGATATTTTGGATAATGAAATTACTAAATCTAATCCGAATTTAATCTTAAGAAACATTACATAACAAAACTAAGAATGAAACTGATGAATTCTAGAACAGTAAAGCATTAATGAATCAGGTAGAAAAGAAACATAATCTGTAAAGGAACTAAGGCAAAGTTAAGGAAAATACAATGAAAACTAAGAATGATGATGAAACTAAATTAAAACTCTATGTAGTGTGGAACAAGATATTAATTATAGTTAAGAATGTTAATTAAAGGCAAGAAATATTACAGTTCAAAAACCTAAGAAACTGGATTCTAATTAAGCATAAAAACAATGCAAAAAATATTAAATTTTGTATGATGATCTGGATGACAGTCTGTCCGGATGGGGAAAAACAATTTAAACTAAGGAAAAAAGCAGATTGGATGATCTTAACACCAGCTGGTTGATGCATATGAACCTACAGTGCAAGGAAGTAATGAATAGACTGTTTAGAAACTAATATGACAAGAAGTAACCTATTCTAATCATTGTCTAAGGAATGAACTATTTCTATGGCAAAAAACAAAACTGAGATATGAATAAAACTAACCTATAGCTACAGGAAAGAAACTAACAGAACTATTCTAATTGGAAACTAAACCTGAAACAACAACTAGTTAAGCTCTATCTAATTGCAAAAGATTAAAAGCAAACTACAAGAAAAACTATGCTTGACCGGTCATTTTCAATTCTGTAAATGTAAATTAAATTATCAACAGGAAATAAATTACAAGAAATGAAACAACAACTACAGGAAAACACAATTAAATACAATTATTGGAAATGAAAAACTATTTATTTGCAGAAAGGAAAATACAAAATATACACAATAAAACCTCTGGTTGTTGAGGGGCCCTTCCCAACAATCAAAGATTAAAGCTTAAATAAACTAATCGCCAACAGCAAAATTAAGGAATTTCCATTAACTGAGAAATTTACACAGTGTTTTTACAAATTACTTCCATCCTCTATGTATGTATGCGCTATATTGTGCTGCATTTCTCCAAAGCAGGCCTCTATATATAAGTTTACAATCAGAGAGAAGGTCCACATAGTCGACCTCTCTAAAAATACAAGTCTTATTGACTATGGAAAGACTGCATGGTGGTTACTGATAGTGCACATGCCATCTTCCTAAGTCCATGGCGTTGATTATCCTTGATGCAAACAACTGCGAGTCGGTTTCCTTCCATCATGGGTAGAGGATGCATTGGCAGGCTGAGAGTGGGATAGCAAGGATCTTCTGGAACATTGACATGAGCAGGAGTGCATGTTGTTAGGCTGGGCGAATAGGAAAGACAGAACAACTGGAGTGTTGATGTGAGCAGAAGATGTGTTGTTGAGCTAGGCAGGTGAGAAGGTGAATCTTCTAGAATAGGGGCTCAGCAATTACGACAATCACGTTGGTAACAGAACCCATCTTTATGTTTTTGTCCTTAATGGCCAGAAATATCCCAAGTGATTAAATGGATAATTACGGTCAGTGGCTTGATATATTCAATTTTAACCCATTCCCTGTGGAACCCTTTCAGGCCCGCAACATGTTGATAGTCAGATTTAAGAGCAAATTCATGCTCCATCTATGGAAGGAAGAGATGTTTATGCCAATGGGATCCTTCCCTGGGCAGTTTCGTGGCTGATACAATGGATTCTTCTGTCATAGAAAAAGTGAGATGGTTGACCCTGGCTCTCTTACCATCGAATCCCTTAGCAAACAGCAGTGAAACCTCGACATCGTGGCCTTCAAGAAGGCGAAGGAATGGAACCCATCCGGCGCACAAAAATACTTCATGACATGCCTTAAATTTGGGAATGCAGAGGAGGTCCTGGTAACTGCCAGGCTTATAATGGATTGGCATTTTGAACATAGTTCGAAGGATGTGAATGGATAGAGTGAATGCAAAAAATTGCAGGGGATGGAGCTTGATAGGTTCGGGGCGGATGGACAGTGATCAAGATGAACCAAAATTTATGCAAGGGTTAGTTTAAATTGAGATATGTTTGAATGGCTAAATGATCATGGGGATAGATTTGGCACGTTCGAATTATACGCTATGATTCAGTTACCTTGAGTCGTGTGCCATCATAGAATTGCATGAGTTAGTGAATTTGTATGGCTATGATATATTCAACCATGTCCAAACTGAACTTTGGACAAGTTGAATGTAATCCTCATTATGAAATTATAAACACAAATTACACATAAAAATCATGATGACTTAATAAATGAAATGATAGACCACACGATAAAACTTAATGGAGGATTCAAATCGAATGATAGCCATATGATGGTTAATCAATTCATTTGATGAGACGAAATGAGTATGCAAAGATAGAATTTAATTTGATCCTTGACATGATTATTTAATTAGATATATCAGCAAAAATCAAAATTTTAAATATCTTAGCACACTTATCAATATCATTACAAGCTAAGATTTCATTCGTCACTTCCTTCAGATCGTTATTCATTTTCCTTATTCGTCATCTCATTTGGATCGTCATTCGACCCTTCATTCAACCCTTCATATAGACCTTTGTA
This sequence comes from Larix kaempferi, assembly GCA_027924585.1. Taxonomy (NCBI): domain Eukaryota; kingdom Viridiplantae; phylum Streptophyta; class Pinopsida; order Pinales; family Pinaceae; genus Larix; species Larix kaempferi. Next base: position 9,562,329 of record BSBM01000262.1, on the reverse strand, counting down.
CAAAAATGTGCTTTGATGGATCTGACTGTTGCTGATTATGCAGAGAATTTTTTTGGGACTTGTCAGCACACAAGAGATGTGGTAAACCTGCTTTTCTAGAACTTTAGTCGCATTCTTATTTATTTGTCATTCATCAGGACAATCTTCCTTCTGTTTTTTTGCATTATCCTAAAAACACCTATCATTTTTTCATAGATAAATGAATTTATGAATAGATAGAAAGTAAAGACAGTTCTGAACCTTTCCCCCAAACCAAAAACATGGCGTGTCCTCAAGCCATCAAAGAAAAATTGATTAATATTGAAATATTTTGAATTAATGGTTTAGGAAATTGCTTCTAAAATGCTGTGATAATTTTCGTAAGAAAATGAAATATTAACTAATAAATGTAGATGATTCAAATATGTACATTCATAAAAAAGAATACAATAGTGCTTAAGAAGAACATATGAAGAATGATAGTGAAAATGAATGCGAAAAATGCCATAGGAAAACTAGTCATCCATGACTCATTTTAAAGATCTCTTGTGTCATCCAAAGAATATAGATAAAGTTCACCCTAGAGTTTGTGAGTATTTTTATAATTATGGGTCCCTTTTCTAGGATAGTCATACCCTAGGTGTTGTTTGAATTAGATGTCAGGTCCAAGTTCATCTTACAACCATTCTCTAATGACAGTATAAATAATTGGCCTAAACATGTCTTTGTATAATCCAGTTTTTTTATGAGCCATGTGCATAGTGATGCATTAACCAAACCTATTTTACCTGATATTGCCCCACTACCAGCAGGCCTGTTCGGTACCCCAGCAGGTTTATCTTGGTACGATGCAAGCATAGCCCCGCTGCCAGTGAGCTTGTTCAGTACCCCGACAGGTTTACTTGCATTTACCGAGCTTCCTTATTTTAATATTTTACTTAGCATGGACCCCCTACCAACGATCCTGTTTAGTATCCCGACTGGTTTTCTTTGTATAATGATATTTTTAGTAAGGAATCCGGTTGGATCTAGAGTGTGCTAAGCCTACTAAACACATAATTGTTGATCTCATCCTTAAGGTAGACCCGGGTTGGCTGTACCTTCTAGACCAACAGAACCCTTAGCTCACTGGCCCTTGCGGCAACAGGTCGCAGAAGCAACCTGAAGTCTCACCCGAAGTGATTCTAATGGGTGGCAGAAGACTCAAGTGTCCTCAGCCAGGTTCCGAGGCATCCAGGGTGCTTAATCCCACCCTTGCTCTCTCCTCAAGGGCTAACTTATCTCATTCTATTACTCCGGCTATACCCCTACCTTATCGCATCACGCAGGAAGTGCGATAAGTCTTCCCCTTATATGAGCCCGTCTAGCGATACCTAAGGTATCGCGGGTGCGATATCTTCCTCCTCTTTGTCCCGGGGTATGTGATTCTTACCGCTTCCTAGATTAATACGCGGTCTCTCCCTCCCTTATCCTATTACTGAAGATAGTGATATCATTTAATCTCTAGCATAACCCTTGTTAATGCGCTTGACCCTTGATGTTCTGTGACGATGTGACTGTATAGAGTATTACTTTGAGCACTGTTCTAATTACACTCTTCATGCATTACATTCACTCCATACTCGAGCATTATCCTTTATTAAACAAAGATCTAGTTCGCTAGGATTTAGATATGATTCTCACAATGGTTAAACATCAACCAGAGCTAAACTGACGACCATACACATTACTTATAAACTGAAGGAAGCATTCATGTATAATGGAGATAAGTAAATAAGATCAACAGCTATACAACTACAATCACGCTACTTAGATAAGCGCGTTGTCCCTCCCAGGGGAGGAGCTACATTCACGGGTACTAGGTTTCCTGTTAACAACTCGGAGAGTAAAACGCAGTTCTGTCACAACTCTTTGCAACAGAGGTCTTCGGGAAAACTCCACCTCATTGGGATCCCTTCTCTATAGACCTCTCTTCTTCCCCTGCCTCTTACAATGCATTCTCTTTCTTTTTCAATCCCAGTGGATTGCACAAACTCTTAATGGGTCGGCCCCTGTCTCTGGGGGATGTTCAGACTCTGTATCACCAAGACTCGACTACCCTTTACTTAATAACTTCTGTCCCTATGTGGCCAACCCCTTTTCATATAAAAAGACTCCTATATATAGATGGCCCGAAGGTCTCATCGTAGTTACAAGACTGTGGGCCTTATCCCAACAGTGACTCAACCCTAACCACTTACAGTCAACTAGCTATACTTCCATAGCCGCCTCCTGTCTTGTCGCCGCTTCCTGCAGTCCTTAGTCTTTAATGCACCGGTCCGTTGCTTCTTCTTGGTTCAAGCGACGCTAACTGTGGTCCTTCTTCATAATGAGGGTAGCTGAACCCTCTCTTCATCTTCGGCGCCTTTATTATGGTGGTTGAGCTCTCCCTTCGGCCTCTTCCTTGTACCATACACTCTGACTTTTTTGTACATATCGCCGCAGTTCCCGTCGGACTTTGCGCTACGGCGATATCTTTGTCTTGTCGCCAAAATTGGTACTTTCTCCCCAAAAATGGTTATCTTTCCCAAAATTAGGAGCTTCCTAAATGCTGCGGAAGTTCTCTCCAACAACTCCCCTAACACTTACTTGTGGCTCGTCCCCGAGCCACTCGCAACATCAGCCTGCTTCATCTGCTTAAGCTTATCCTTTGCTGCCCGTGAGATTGTTGCGAATTGTGCCTTAAGCGCTTCAATACTTTCGTCCATGCTTGCTAGCTCTTCCTACGCTGCGCTTAGCAGCTCAGCTGTTACCAAGGAGTCTTCTGTGCTCTCAATGACTCCTTTACTTGAGGTGAAGCTTTTCACCTTTTTCTCCAGTTCATCAACCAGATGTGCGACTTTGCTTTCATGCGGGCTAACTTCGTTAGCCAGGTTGATCTGTTGTTCTCTGTACTTCTGCACCTGCTGTTGAAATTGCGTGATTTCTCCTTTCTTCCTTATCTTCGCAAGAGCACTCAAGCCCTTGTACTCTTCTTCAGCTCTTGATATCGCATCTTCAAAGTGCTTAATATGCTGATTGAGCTCGGCTTTCTGTGGGAGCTCCTCTAGCTCCAGCCATGTTTTTGATGCATCCTCTAGGATAGCCTCCGTTGCTTCCACTCGACACTGCATCTGTGTCTGTACAATTCTGATAGCTTGCACTCTTGCTTCTTGGATTTCCTCTGGGGTAAGCGGCCTATTCGCTTCTAGTGCAGCAATCCTTGCTTCATATTCTTCCTCCAACTTTTTCTTCTCTTCATCTAGAGCCTTTGCTCTTTCCGCTATTTTTCTGATCTTTTGAGTTATTTCTAACTCAGGCCTGATATCGCACTGCGGAAGTTCTGCTGCAATATTCTTTAAAACAAGAGAGACATCCTGCTCTCGCTGAACATATTGCGTCAACTGGGCACTCTCTGCCTCATGCTGTGCAATGAGCTGCACGTTTTCGTTAGAAAGGAAAACATTATGCTCATATGTGACTTGTTCTCTGTGCCTCAGCTCCGTGCCTATCTGCTGGAAAATTTCGTACAACTGGTCCACAGGTACTTCTGGTAGGTTCACCTCAAGAGGATGAACCATTTGTACTTCCATAGGAACAAGGAACTTAATGCTTCCTGGCGGTATACGAACAATGTTCGTGCGGTCCCTTGCAATACTTTCTTCTCTGGTGTGTAAAGGGGGCTGCGAGCTTTCTGCTACTGCGGTTGGAGCTGGCTGAATCTGCTTGGAAGCAGTCTTCTCAGTTATTGCCTTCAGCTCTCACAATTTCTTGTCAAGGCTGATGCGCATCAGATCCTGCGATGACTGGATCGCAGCGAATTTATCCCGCATCTTCTCATGTATTCGGCTGGCGATGAGATCATACTCATCCTCTGTCATGATCGGTGCCTGCGGTTCTTCGAAAGTAACCGCCTTTGTTCTCTTCTTCTTTGCTCGCAGCGGAGAAGGGCCTTCAGTACCCTTTCTCTTAGAACCTATTGGTTCTTTCACTTTATCTTTAGGATCTTCCTCCGGAACATCTTCTGGATCCTCAACTGGAGTATCAACTGGAACTAGGCCAGAGGATAGATCATCATACATCTGTTTCATTTCTTCATCAAAACAGTTCTTAATGGTGTCTTCAACCTGCTGGATTTCCATGCGATATGGGCCAGGGGCCCATTCCTTATGTTTCCTGAATCCCTTGGGTCTGATATATGTTTTATCCCTGTCGACTTTAAATTCCAGCTTGGACTGATAAAGATCAACGACCGGCGAGTCGACACGTGGAATCGTTGCTACGAACTCAAGCAATAGCATATAGTAGTCGTGGAATACCATTGCGTTATTCTTGTGCTTCTCTGGGTGATTACTCGCCCAAAGGTTTGAATACCTCGTGCCTCTGCATGCCCCTATTGCCAGTTGTGGAAATTGCGAATTGGGCGGCTCTTTCCATCCAATAAAAGCCATAAGGATCAGCAGCCACGAGAAGTGGAAGCTGTGAAGCGGATCCTGCTGCGCCTGCGCACAGTCTTGAAAGAAACTATTCAGCAAAAATAAACTCCAGTTGTAAGGTTTACCTTTTATGACTTCAATCGCCAGGCGGATGACTGAGCCTGTGACTTCCTTTGGCCTCACCTTGAGGAGGAGCTTTCCTGCCAACAGACTAACAGTAAATCGCAAGGCGTCATCCTGTATTGAGTTGACATCGTAGGCGCGACCTCCTCTTTGCAGCTTATACTCCGCAACCTGCTTGGTTGAGAGCCTGGTATCCTTTGTGGCGCCATCAATATTTATCTGGGGGTCGAAGCCAGTCTTCGACAGACCGGTAATGCGGTGAATAAGGTCAACATTAACATCTATCCGGTTACCCAACCATAAGTAACCACCATGCACACATGAGAGTAGCATCCGCACTACAGCATTTACGTCTGAGCCTCGTCCAAAGTGTGGAATGTCCAGGAGATTGAGCAGTCCCGATGGTGCTAAATAGCTTGCATGGTCCATGGGGACGAACTCATCGCGCTCTGTCTTTGGGTTCCTCTGAATCGTCATATAACGATCGCGACAGAAGTGTGGGTAAAGCTTATAATCTCTCAGGTTATAATCAACAAACTTAACAGCATGCATATTCCCCCACAGGTTACCTTCTTCCTTCACTCACTTATCCAGTGGTGGGAGTACGAGTTCATATCTAAAGTCTTTTGGAAGGACAATTGCTGGTGCATTTTCTATCCTTGGCGGGAAGTATACGATAGCGACTGTGACTTCTTCCGGGAGTTCCTGCTCCGGTTCTTCTGACTCTGTGCTACTCGGGGTCTCGCTATACTCCATATTAGCTAAGGTTCTTGGTGACTGGCGTGTGGATGGAGAGCCAGCAGTAACTTTCTTTCCTTTCTTAGCCACAGCTGAAGTCATAGCACACTCAATTCCACCCCTTTGGAATCTCTGCAACACGTCTTCGAGAGGCTCGTCTAGCGCGAGGAACCTTCCCCTGTGGTACTCTGGACTTCCTATGATTGCTAATCTGATACAAATCAAAGTCTGCAACTGTTTTCGGCTTCCCTGCTAAGAATTCTACTGAAAATACGCTTGGCTCGTCTCAAATGTGCTCAACTCTTTATGTAAAAATGACCAAGTAGCCCCGTTCTTTGAATAAGACATGTATTTATCATAAGGCGGGAACTTCAAACAGCAACGGACCAGTAACTGGGCCCGTTGGCGGCATTTAATGCATAGACAAGACAGCACCCCGCGCCCATTTATTGAAAATGTCGTTTGAAATTTCGCTGGGAAACTGTGCACCGGAGTGGTGTCGCATCGGATTTTCCAAATCTAGAAGAATCGCCGTACTGCTGCCAAATCTTAGTACAACAGATACTTGTCAGTCGTACAGTTAATGCTTGTCAGAAGGCGAAGTGACTAGCCCTCTGATTAATTCAAAAATTGGTATCGCATCGATCTGTTTTCTGTCCTCTGCGATACGATATTGCGTCGCTTGAACATGCAAAGTGCAAAAAACTCGCATCGTATCAAAATTATCGCAACAACCAGAAAAGTTTGCTGTGAATTCTTACCTAAAGTATTTCCCGGTGTAGACTCCTTAGGGTGCGATGCCTCATTTCAACTACACTGGACATCTACACCATTTGCTTCTTTTCTGGGCTAGGGTTAGGAGGTAGCATGGTCCTCACAATACAGCTTAAGCCTACTGCCATTGATCAAGGTAGGAAGAGACTCCCCACTCATAGTACGAAGCTGGATAACACCTCCATCTGTTATGTGCTGAATTTGATATGGCCCTAACCAATGAGTCTTGAATTTTCCAGGGAACTTTATAAACTTACTGTCATAAAGGAGTAACAAGTCTCCAAGCTGAAAGGTTTTGTTCTTGATATTCCTATCATGCCAAGCTTTTTCTCGTGCTTTCTGCACTTTCTGATGGAATCCTTCGATAAATCTGTCTTCCTCCAGATTGAGCAGCTGTGCCAATCTTTCCTCTAAAGTATCAGAATCAGCCATCTCTGTAAGTTGAGCAATCCTTAGACTGGGTAAGATGTATTCCATAGGCATAACAGCCTCTTGTCCATATACCAGGCTGAAAGGTGTGTGTCCTGTTAATTTCTTGCACGTGGTCCTGTAAGCCCATAATACAGCATTAACTCTAAGGTCCCAATCATCCCTTTGACTGTTACAGATCTTTGTAAGGGCATGTTCTAGTATCTTATTGAAAGCCTCCACCGTACTGTTAGCTTGAGGGTGGTAAGGTGTACTCTTATGGTGCTGGATTTCAAATTCCTCTATCAAGGCTTCTATGGTGCAATTCAAAAAATGTGTGCCTTGATCACTCATCAAAGTCACTGGGCATCCAAATCTAGTGATGATGTTTTCAAAAATAAATTGTGCTGCTGTAGCAGCATCACAATTCCTGACTGGTTTTGCCTCAGCCCACCCGGTGAGGTATTCTGTTGCTATAATAATATATCTCGCACCAGTTCATTTTCCTGGGGGGTTAATAGGACCCACGAAGTCTATAGCCCACTTATCGAATGCGCGTAGCGTTATCTGTGGTCGCAACGGCATTTCATCTCTTCTGGAGGGCTTTCCTGTCCTCTGGCAGATATCGCATGATCTGCAAAACTCTTTACTGTCTTTATGTAATGTAGGCCACCATAATCCGGCTGATAGGATTTTCTGAGCAGTAGGCTTCCCTGCGAAATGACCTCCTGCGATGCCCGAATGTGCTTCCTTAAGAATGGTCTGTTTCTCATGGGGCATAACGCATCTGCGCAAAATTTCATCTGGGCCCAACTTATAGAGATGTCCCGCAATCAAGGTGAAGTCTGCTGCTTTCACCACTAATTGTTTCTTTTGTTGCTTAGTAAACTCAGACGGTGCCCACCCTGTAGTGAGAAATTGAATTATGTCTTCATAATATTCGTCTGCGACCTGAATAGAAAACAATTGCGCATCAGGCAAGTTATCCTCTAAGTTACTTGGTTCCTCGCCTGAGTCTATCCTTGACAGGTGATCAGGTCCTGCATTTAGTCTTCCTGGCTTGATAATGATTTCGAAATCATATTCCTGAAACAACAACAGCCATCTGCATATTCTTCCCCCTAACACTGGCTTATTGACCAAGTATTTTAATGCAGAATGGTCAGTGAACATCTTGAACGGGGCACCCAACAGATAGTGCCGAAATTTCTGTAAAGCATACACCATTGCTAACCCTTCTCTCTCTGTGGTGGTGTAATTCTTCTCAGCTGTCGATAGTCTCCTGCTCGAGTATGCGATAGGGTGATCAATACCCCCTTCTCCTGGTTGCGTGAGAATAATGCCTAGTGCGATGCCAGATGCATCCACATGAACATGAAAAGGCTTGTTCCAATCTGGGAATACCAAAATAGGTGTTGTAACCATTTTTTCCTTAAGAGTGTCGAGACTCTTCTGACATTCCTCATTCCACCGAAATCTGATATCCTTCTTCAATAATTTCTCCATTGGTGCGGTAATCTTGGCATATCCTTTAATAAACTTTCTGTAGTACCCGGTATGACCAAGTGTGGTTCTCAGTTGCTTTACTGAGTTAGGTGCTGGTAAATTGACAATGATGGCAATTTTCGCAGGGTCTACCATCAAGCCTTGTCTGCACACAATGTGACCCAACAACGTACCAAAAGGCGCACAAAATATACATTTTTTTAAGTTAAGGGAAATCTGGTGCTGTCTACATTTTTCAAACATTAATCTCAGATTTCCTATGTGCTTCTTGAGTAGTCCAAATACAGTCCAATCATCAAAATAAACTTCTAGAAATCGATGGATGTATTCCTTAAAGACAGCAACAACTACTCTAGAAAAAATTGCTGGGGCATTCTTAAGACCAAAGGGCATTACCGTATACTCAAAGGAGCCCCATTCCGTCGCAAACGTGGTCTTGTGCCTATCGGCTGGATGGATTCTTATCTGGTGATAGCCTGAAAAGCCATCAGTGAATGAATATATTTCTTGTCCTCCAACATTGTCTAAGACTTCATCAGTGAAGGGTGTCGGAAATGGGTCATGCAGCGATGCATCATTCAGTTTGCGCAAGTCGACACAGATCCTGATGTCTCCTTTTGTTTTCTTTTCTTGTACTACCATGGGACTAACCCACTCACTTTCTTCAACAGGCTCAATGATGCCTGCTGCTAGCATCTTATCTATTTCCTCTTTTACTTTTGCTTTATACCACGGGTTCAACCTGTATGGACGTTGCTTAACCGGCTTAGCATCCTCCTTAAGCGGTATTCTCATGACTCCTAAGTCACCCACTATTCCCTTCATTTCTGTAAAGTTGGTAGGAAATAGATCCTGATACTCATGTAATAGGTCTGTGATTTGACCAATTGTCTCATCATCCCAATAATCTCCAATAGAGGCAAACTTAGGTTCTGTTTCTGTGCCAATATTGCTCATTTTAATCTTGATTGGTTCTGTTACAGCTGGGATTTCTAAGTGTGGACCTTCAACTTCACGCGTACCTTCTGTTTCTGCGATATTGATACTGCGAGGATCTTCATCCTCATCGCCTGAATCTTGTGCGAAGTTGTAACATTCCAAAGCATGTTCCATCTGAATAGCCCACTCGGGTTGCGAATCCGCTGGTAATGTGCAATCCTCAAATATTTTAGTCTTGATGATCTTCAAGGCCCGATAAATGCTTGGATACTCAGATTCAAAACTGAAAGTAAGCAAAAAGTTTTCAATCATAATAGGCCATGAGATAGTTCCTTTTCTTAGCTCTGTTTCTGTATACCAGTTCCTTGGAACTGTATCCAGTGTGTGGATAAACAAATGAACCCACTCATCTGCTGGAATTTTTGGCCAACTCTGTTCACAGATCATAATGTGTGTTCTGGGATCACTTTCTCCTGTGTATTTCTGCTGTGTACAGTCTCTTTCTTTAGAGAATCTGATACGCATCAGTCTCTTACAATCATACCACGATGCGATATGTTCCTTGTGTGTGTACCACCATCTTGCAGGTGTGGCTCTAACTGCGAGGTCAAAAACCTCCATCCTCTGCTCTTGAGGAATCTCTTGTTCAAACTGCTGTAAAAAATCATTGACGTCCGCTAATCCATCAAAAGTTGGAATATCCCTGTTTTCTGCCCCAATCCATCGCAGTGATTTAGTCATGAATGCGCATCTGCGAGTAGAAACTTCGTGGAGTCTATTTTGCCAATTCTCTAAGCCGACATCTTAATCTGATGTGCATGAGCTGTCGCATCTCCAGCTAATATGTCCATCGGCTGTAGGATCAATGTAATCTGTCTGATTAGAAGTCATCTGGTACAAATTTTCCATGTTATGCACCTCCTCTTCCGCTTTGATCGGCTCAATGTAGCGAGGACCCTCTAAAGGGTCTAGTGGTGCGATAACCCGGACTTGAGCATCTTCAAATGTCATCTGCCTTTTCTTCAAGTTGATAACAGCCTTGTTATCAAAAGCCCAATCAATACCTAATAGAGCTGGATAGGGTTTAGTATCACCAATAATTTCTATGATCTCAAAATCTGCATACGTGTGAACTCCATCGATGTCCACTGGGACATGCGATAGGCGACCCATCAGTGATATTCTCTGCTGATTGGCTAGTCTCAGATGGATAGGGGATCTGCTTAGTTTTGGACTACCCATCTGTTCCCATGTCTGCTTAGTCAAGACATTTACTTCTGATCCTAAATCTAGGATAACCTCATCCATTTCAAATAGTCCGATCTGCGCTGTGAGCCTCATCTCTCTTCATGTCCTTGTATGGCCGATTATATGGTGAATAGTTCGCTGTGTATTGCTCAAGGAAGGGCTCTGTTGACATTGATCGATAACTTTCTGAAGTTCCTCTACAGCCTCCCCATTTCTCAGAAGTTTCAAACAACTCTGCAGGAAGGACTGTACACTTCCTATCAATACCTCTTCGTCGCATCTTCCAGATGTGCTAGCGTGCGGTATCTGCACAGTACTAACATCATGTGGTGGCTTCCGTGGTATACCCTGAGATGGTAATAATGGTGATCTGGAATGTGTCTGTTCAGCAAAGGAGGTCTTAGTTTGCTGAAATGCCTCCTTATTCTTCTGTAGATCAAGTGGGATAGGTTTTTCTGGAGCTTTGCGCACCCACTGCGTTCTTGTCATTTTTTCTTCATCCTGCGATATGTTACTTGTAGAAAGACCACTGCGAGTTACAATATTAACTCGTGGTTCTGTTTCTTTCTGCTCAGCAACGATAAACTGGATAGTCTGATTGGTTGCTGGTTTGGCGTCCTTGATCTTAGCTATCAATATGGGACACTCCTCTATTGTATGATCATAAGATTTACAATACTTGCATGTTGTAGTAGGGTTCTGGCAGTCCCTAGCGTAATGTCCTGTGCCTCCACAATTATAACAGGTAATAGGTCCACGGCCACGGCCAGATTCATAGCCTCCTCCACGTCCTCGGCCTCTGAAATTTCCTCCTCGGCCTCCCTGAGCCGGATCAATTTGTGGGCGTACTGCTAGTCCATATGCTTCAGACTGAACTCTGTAAAGGTCATGCTTTCTTTCTATCATTAACTCATAAGCTCTACAGTTGTTTTCGTCATGTCCCACAGATTTACAAAAATTACAATATAGGTTCTTTGGTGTCTGCACATATTTCTGAAGGAGAGGACATTCCTGAGGACTGTGTCCTCTAGTTCTACAAATCTCACACCATGGCCCCTGATTCTGCATCAATGGGTTAGGAGCTCCACTGGCGATATATTCAACAAAGACAGGGCAGTTATCCTTACTGTGTCCCTGCGCTTTACACTTAGTACACCAAATTTCATGCGCAACCTCCTTTCCTTTCTTGATTTCATGCAGTTGTAAGGTGAGGTTAGCTAGCTGATTTTGCAGATTAGTGATACTTGTACTAGTCTCTGCTAGAGGTGAAGCCTCTAGTTTCATTGCCATTTCTAATGCTTCATCTTGTGTATTTAATTTCTGTTGCATTAGTGGAAGTCTGATGTGTGGTAATATTGCTGCGATAAACCATTCTTTATGCTGTTGAGGCGCAAGCTCAAAGCTTACCTGATCAATGAGGGTTTTAAATCTCTGGTCAAAATCCCAAACAGTCTCCGTAGGTGATTGCTTAATATCTTTAAGTTCTGCTATGCACTGTGACTCGGATTTAGGTTTTTTAAACTCTTTGATCATAGCAGTTCTAACCTGTGCAAGCGTTCTGTTATGTCCAGTGGTATACTTCATATACCAAGTTAATGCTCTTTCTCTGAATGTGGTGGCCAACTGGACAAGTTTGACATTATCATCTTGTATTTGCTTAATGGTCCATATGGCTTCGCATAAGAACCAGTGCTGCTCAGGGTCCTCCGACCCTGTACCTTTGAAGGTTGGTAACTTCATATCATCTCCCATTCTGTTTCTAGGTGGTGGGTTCTGGTTTGCTGTATTACTACCACTCGGCGGTGTAGATGTAGAGGGTGTAGCGGTAGTATGCGCTGTATGAGAGCTACTGGACGGGGTTCCTGCGGGATTACTCTGAGTCCTGACTGGTTTTTTAGGAGTCCTAGGGTTCTGAATCTGCTGTCCAGGGTTATCTGAGCTGTTTTCTTCAGAAGAGGATGAATCATTGACTCTATATCTTTTACCACTACGTGTATGTCCAAGATGCTCGTAATCACTCTCAGAGTCTACTGACATTACAATATCATACTACTATTCATCTGAGATCATATCCAGTACTCCTTTTTCATATAGTAATTGCTTAATGGACAGATTTAGAGAATTTAGGTACTTACCGCGATAACCCTTGAAGAAGTACTGCTCTGCTGCGCTGAAACTCTTTCTTTGATCAACCGCGAACTCGGTGATGAAGCCTTCCAGCAAACTCGCAAGCCAGAAGTCTACTACGCGTGAGATGGGATTATCGACACCTTTCAAGGTCTGAATCAGCCCTGCTGTCCAGACAACTTCTCGATTCTTCTTGAAACCGCTGTTGTCAGCAAGCTTTGATAACCAAGCATATAACTCAATAGCATAGGTTACGAAGAATATCTCATGGAGATCCGTGAAAATGTGCTTCTGTAGCCAAGCCTCAGTGCTCAGTCTAGGATTCTGGTTTTCTTTTACAGCAAACTCTCTTTCTTTTGACTCAACCCACTGGTTAAGTTCTTTCTTGGTAGGATTCCAACAGAACATCAGCTTAATGTGTTCAAACCGGCAACGGAACCATTTGTTGATCTCATCCTTAAGGTAGACCCGGGTTGGCTGTACCTTCTAGACCAACGGAACCCTTAGCTCACTGGCCCTTGCGGCAACAGGTCGCAGAAGCAACCTGAAGTCTCACCCGAAGTGATTCTAATGGGTGGCAGAAGACTCAAGTGTCCTCAGCCAGGTTCCGAGGCATCCAGGGTGCTTAATCCCACCCTTGCTCTCTCCTCAAGGGCTAACTTATCTCATTCTATTACTCCGGCTATACCCCTGCCTTATCGCATCACGCAGGAAGTGCGATAAGTCTTCCCCTTATATGAGCCCGTCTAGCGATACCTAAGGTATCGCGGGTGCGATATCTTCCTCCTCTTTGTCCCGGGGTATGTGATTCTTACCGCTTCCTAGATTAATACGTGGTCTCTCCCTCCCTTATCCTATTACTGAAGATAGTGATATCATTTAATCTCTAGCATAACCCTTGTTAATGCGCTTGACCCTTGATGTTCTGTGACGATGTGACTGTATAGAGTATTACTTTGAGCACTGTTCTAATTACACTCTTCATGCATTACATTCACTCCATACTCGAGCATTATCCTTTATTAAACAAAGATCTAGTTCGCTAGGATTTAGATATGATTCTCACAATGGTTAAACATCAACCAGAGCTAAACTGACGACCATACACATTACTTATAAACTGAAGGAAGCATTCATGTATAATAGAGATAAGTAAATAAGAGCAATAGCTATACAACTACAATCACGCTACTTAGATAAGCGCGTTGTCCCTCCCAGGGGAGGAGCTACATTCACGGGTACTAGGTTTCCTGTTAACAACTCGGAGAGTAAAACGCAGTTCTGTCACAACTCTTTGCAACAGAGGTCTTCGGGGAAACTCCACCTCATTGGGATCCCTTCTCTATAGACCTCTCTTCTTCCCCTGCCTCTTACAATGCATTCTCTTTCTTTTTCAATCCCAGTGGATTGCACAAACTCTTAATGGGTCGGCCCCTGTCTCTAGGGGATGTTCAGACTCTGTATCACCAAGACTCGACTACCCTTTACTTAATAACTTCTGTCCCTATGTGGCCAACCCCTTTTCATATAAAAAGACTCCTATATATAGATGGCCCGAAGGTCTCATCGTAGTTACAAAACTGTGGGCCTTATCCCAACAGTGACTCAACCCTAACCACTTACAGTCAACTAGCTGTACTTCCATAGCCGCCTCCTGTCTCGTCGCCGCTTCCTGCAGTCCTTAGTCTTTAATGCACCGGTCCGTTGCTTCTTCTTGGTTCAAGCGACGCTGACTGTGGTCCTTCTTCATAATGAGGGTAGCTGAACCCTCTCTTCATTTTCGGCACCTTTATTATGGTGGTTGAGCTCTCCCTTCGGCCTCTTCCTTGTACCATACACTCTGACTTTTCTATACATATCGCCGCAGTTCCCGTCGGACTTTGCGCTACGGCGATATCTTTGTCTTGTCGCCAAAATTGGTACTTTCTCCCCAAAAATGGTTATCTTTCCCAAAATTAGCAGCTTCCTAAATGCTGCGGAAGTTCTCTCCAACAATAATTCAAAATTTTAGAACGAACGTTGTGAGTAACTTTATTTATAATGGCCTAGATTATAGATCATGTCAAAATATAATTACCTAAAGTTGTTCTTTGATCTCTCAGTACATCTTCTTCATGAAAGATCAGTAATGTTCCCCACAAAATAGAAGTATCACTCACTTTCGGGCTACCTTTTTTGAGAATGCTTTAAGAGACAAGTTTTTGACAATGAGTCTAGGATGAGCTAGTAGTCCATAGGTGTACGATAGAACTTTCTGAAAATCTCAGAGATTAAAGTAGGTTTTAAGCAACTATTCTAATGATAAATCAGAAGTGTGCATGTCTGAATCAAATACCATATGCAAATCATAAAAGAAAGTGGTTTGAAATGATGTAAAGAACATTTTAACCTTTCACTATATATTTTCAACTTCCAACAATAATTGAAAGACAAGGAGTTAGGATGTATCATGAGGTTTTTAGAGCACTTCCCTTTTCAGATAATGTTGCATGAGCTGATTGTAAAATTAAGGTTCTTGTAATTAAACTGCAAAACCACTTGTTAGATGATTCAAATTTATTCAACAAAAACATATGTACAAAGAAAAAGTCACATGAAATTTAGGAAAAAGGAAAAAGAGTCTTCCTGTTTTAATTGACAAAATTTCATAAGCTGATCATAAAAATGAATTTACTGTAAAATTGCAATGAGTCGTTAGAAATGACTCTTTATTTTTGAAAAACAAAAATACATAATTTACATATATGCAAACGAATATAACCCAAAATAATTCAATAACCAGGTGAAGGGGGAATAACTTCCTCTTCTCCCAGTGCCATCTCCTTCTGTTGTAAGGTATTCTGCACAAAATCTTGTTTAGATATTGGTTGATGATAAAGTCTAAATCTATGTCTATTTACAACAAAGGAAATTTGCGAATCATCAATTGTCTTAATTTTAACAGATCCATTATCAAAACCCGTAACAATTTCATATGGACCCATGCAACGAGTAATTAATTTTCCATTAAAGTTTTTGTATCTTGAATAAAAAGTAATGCCCAATCTCGGGATTTGAATTTTTTTTGTTTAATGTATCTATCATGCTAATTTTTGCATTGGTTTTGTATTAAGATTGTGCGTTGAATAGCATCTTTCCTAATCTCATCTAATTCATTTATTTGTAGGATTCGTTGTCTCTGTGCTTCTTCTAGATCCATCCCTAATTATGCATCCATACAAAAGGTTTTGACTTGAAATTCAATAGGTAGAAGAAATTGTTTACCATAGACAATTTCATAAGGTGTGTGGCCAGTGGAATTCCTCCAAGTTATTCTATAAGCCCTCAAGGCTTCTGGAAGCCTATATGCCTAGTCTTTGTGGTGTAACTGGATAGTCTTAGTCATGATGGCTTCTAATACTTTGTTGGTGGACTCTACCTGACCATTATCTTGATGGTGATATGGTGAATATTTACAATGTCTAATACCTTATTTTTCAATAAGCCCTTTCATTAATTTGGAGGTAAACTGAGATCCTTGATCAGTTACATTTTCCTTAGGTACACCGAATCGGGTAAATATTTCTTCATATATAAACTCTAAAATTGATTTCTATGTGGCTCAGAATAAAGTTTTAGCTTCTACCCACTTGGTGACATTATATGTACAAACTAGATGTACTTCTTCTTGCAAGACATAGAGGAAATTGGCCCAATGAAATCTAGAGCCCATTTTCAAAAAGGCTCAATCATAACTTGGGGCTGTAAGGGCATCTCATCGGATGGTGTAGGTCTACCCATTCTTTGGAAACCGTCACATCCCTTGACATATTTGGCAGCATCTTTGAAAATGATTGTCCTATAGTATCCAGAGTGCAACACTTTGTATGTTGTTCTCTTGTCGAAAAAATTCCCACTGCAAGGTCCACCATGACATCCATGAAGGATCTCTGCCATCTCATCCTCTCGTATGCATCGTCTAATAATAAGATCAGCATTGGTATGAAAAATATCATTATCCAACCAAGAATAATTAGAGCTTTGAACTATGATCCTACGTTTTTCGGGTGGGGAGAGATGGTTTGGTATCTTTCCAGTTGCTAAATAATTGGCTATGTCTACAAACCATGGGGTTTGAACTGATAGTTTTAAACCATAATAGTGCAGTAAAAACTAATACAGATTCTTAACCAATAACATAAAATACACAATCGCACACACATAACACAGAGATTTTCACCTGGAAACCCTTAACCGAGAAAAAACCAACAAAACTTAGAGCCACACAACTCTTTTCATTATATGTTTTCTAAACCATTTACAATACAATAAATGGTATTCGCAGCATCTAAAACCCTAATTTATTTACCCAAAATTAAGTTACAACCCTAATCCCTTTACCGGGATTAGATAGAATACAATGGGTCGAAACAACAAAAAAGCCCAAAATATATAACACACTGCACCGACTATTGGGGAGGGAATCATAGTCTACATGAACCTACCATGTGAAGAGATATAAAACACCGAACACGAACATATACAACGAACAAACATTCATCTGGAAAGCTATCATTGACAGGGACGACATCATTGTCAATTTGAATTCGAGACAGAAAATCTGCTACCACATTCTCTCGACTGGGATGATCAACAATAATAATGTTAAATTCCTGTAACAAAATAAGCCACCGAGTAACCCTGCCATTGGTGATTGGTTTATTCATCAAAAACCCAATGGTGGAGTGATTGGTATGTATGAAAATTTCATATCCTCTGATATAATGACGAAACTTGTTGATGGAATAGACTACTACAAGAAACTCTTTTTGACCTAAGAATACTCCTATAGCGATGTCGGAAGCATCAATGGAGATATGAAAAGGAAGGGACCAATTTGGGCCCCTATGTATTGGTGCCACCAATAGCTTTGCCTTCAAAGTTTCGAAGGCATGTTGACAAGGTTCATTCCATTGGAATTTTGTATCTTTCATGAGTAGTTTGAACATAGGTGCATCTATCTTAGTAAAATTTTCAATAAAACGTCTATAATAGCCTGCATGTCCAAGAAAGCTTCTTACTTCCTTCATAGTTTTTGGAGGAGGAAGATTAATAATTATCTCTATCTTGGCAGGATCCACCTTGATACCTTGAAGAGGGACATGATGTCCCAGAACTATGCCCTCAATTAGTAACATCTTACATATTTCATGACTAAGAGCTATGTTCGTTTCTTAGCACGGAATAAGAATTGTTTCGAGGTTATTAAGGGCTTCTTGGAAGGCATTTCCATAAATTGTAAAGTCATCCATATAGACTTATACAAAATCTGGTATAAGCTCAGTAATGATTGTTGTGGGGAAAATGCACCTATAGTTCAGGGGAGAAACTACCAACTTACGGTGATAAAGATAGACTTACAAGCATTCTGTAAGTACAAAAAATAAATGAAGAGATTAGGGTTTAGAGATGTAGGCACCTTATTCAGAAGGTTGATCCTAGCTTTGCCTCCTTCGCTCTTCAATACTTATCTAGTGTCGCAATGCCCAGACCTGCAAAACAACTTGATACCTTTCTCAAACACATTTGACTACATATATAAGATTGATATTCATAATAGAAGAAGACATCAAACTATAATCAAACTGTAATCAAATATAAGACACATCAATAGGTCATATTTGGAAAGAGAAGAACGTCTGATCTTTATTAATGAATGAAAGCAAGTACATACAGTTATACCTTCTTTCAAGCTTGGCACTTCACGAAACCTAGATTCAAGGTCTCCTGCTTCCGTTCTCCAAGGATCCTAGCCTCTAAGCAATCGTACTAGGGTTTACCAAAACTGAAGCACAAGAGAGGGGGATGAGGGTCTCCATTCCTCCAGCATAACTTTGTAATTGGGCTTGGTCCCCTCACATGACACTTCTACCCTCCTTATATAGTCAATGAGGAAGAGGAAAAGAAGTTACAACCACTCAAGAGGTTTCCCAACCAACTTAACTTTCTCAAATTTTGAGATTTTGACCAAAACAGGTGTGTACTCTACTCTATAGTAGACAAAGTCGCGTACACATGGCAATGGGCGCTACTTTGAATGAGGTGAAGTCGCGTACACATGCTACTATTATAACAGTGGAGTCGCGCTCATGTTGAAAAATGGCCAAAAACAGGCTTTTCTACTCATTTTCAGGAGATGGTTTGGTCTGGAAAAATGTTCCTAAGGGTCATATACATCAAATGGGTCAAGAATGAGGTAATTTCAACCATTTTTAATGTCCCAAATGACTCCTCCATCCACAAATGTCCTGTTGTGTGACTGAACTTGATCTCAAGAAGTGTCGTCATGCGACCAAGGGAAACAAGTGTCGTCACGGACGGAGAGGTGTCATTTCAAGCTATAACAGATGCCCCCTAATGTATGAGGTCAGAGGGAGTACGGGAAACGATGGCCGAAATACATTATAAATAAAAAAGAGTTGAATCATGGAGGAATGGAGAAACCAGGAATCATAGGCTCAAATGAAGTACCTGCAAGCAAAGGCAATGTCAGACAAACTCATCCTTAGGGTAACTATCCATGTTCAAATGGTGGAACATGACCTCCAAGAGGATACAATAATGATCCAAATACTGATGCATCTATCATGGCCACTAAAATACAAACATGGATCCATGAGGAACATAAGTGTAAACATAGCCACATAAATACAAGGTGGATCTATGTCAAAACTGGAAAACATAGCCATAGAGAACAAGCTGGATCTATGTCTCATCAAGAGCCAAAAAGAGTGTGGCTCAGTCTTGCGCAACTTGGGCGATAACATAAATGAGGTGATGTTATCGAGGATCCCAAGGTCTTCATCCAAAAGCAACCCAAGGTACAAACCTATCCATGCAAATAAATGAGTTGATTTCAAACATGGGAGGTATCGTTTGATTACCGGTCATTGATGTATACTGTTAACAAACGCGAGGGTGTGCACCAATAATGAAAATGGAACCCAAGGTACCTAGTACATTCAAACAAGTGCGAATAAGTGGTCTTGTCGTCGAACACTTGAAGAATCCATCGGATAGGAGACATTGATGTATTCCCATCTATCCAATAGCGAGGGAAACTGCCACTAATGACTGCAATCCCCAAGGTACTAACCGAAACTCTAAACTTCATTCCCATAGCACAATGAGTTGAAGTCGATGGGAAGAAGTCCGTTGGAAGGGAGGCCTTAATGCATCCTCCATCATCCAACACGACGGACACTCAACAGGTATGAGCTGATTTGGAGTAGGACTAAACACATGATGAAACATACTGACACCAAGGAATGGCCGACACATGAGGTCAAGGCAACTACAGAATGGCTGACACAGGTTATATCCTTGAACAGTGGGCACGACACAAGAGTGACTTAGGTAGCTTTAAACACAAAGGGACCACGATACAAATCTGCAATGTAGGAGACATTAACATATTCTCCAAGTGATTGGAAGACTAACCAAACGGAGGAGTAGGAACTCTGAGATCAGGATTACCCTAAGGCCAACGCTAGAACCCAACTTGTTTGAGAGACTCAAAATAGGTGCTTTTTTCAAGGAAATAGTTGACTTGCTGCCATCATATTGAAAGATATTTTAACATTCTTCCCTTCCCTTTCCTTTTTCATTTTTTAACGAGCTTGGCAAAGAACTAAAGCATGCTCGACGGTATTTTCATATTTAAGGAGTCTGAAAAACCTAAAAGAAAACTCCATACACCTATCCGTGGATTTTATATCGAGCCCGGATTGGTCTGTGCTCGGCGGTGTTTTCTTGCTTATAGAGTTGAAAAACTTAAACAGTCCTCTATACACCTATCCGTGGATTTTATATCGAGCCCAGATTGGTATGTGCTAGCTTGGTGTTTTCACATTTCGAGAGTCTGAAAACCCTAAAGACGACTCCAAAGGTCCTTTTTCGTAAATTTAGTCTCCTTCCCCGAAAAAGTGTAAAATAATGGAAGAAGAACTCTTCTAGCGCATACAAGAGTATACCTAGAGTATACCTTTTCCGTAAATTATCCACCAAGGCCCGGAAAAGGGGTAATTCTATACCTAAGTGGATGTCGGTTCAGTTATTTTAACGAGCCCGAAAAGACAACTATGCTCGGCAAAATTTTCCTATTTAAGGAGTCTGAAAAGGGCTTAAAAGAACTCCATAGGGATCTTTTCCATAAAGGTTTAACGAGTCTGGAAAAGTAAACTCATGACCTCCTTACTGTTTTTAACGATCTCAAAGGAGATAGGAAAATGCTCATAACTTCCTTACTATTTTTAACGAGCTCGAAGGGAAGGTGAAAGAAATGCTCGTAGCCTCCTTACTGTTTTTAACGAGCTCAAACGAAAGGTGGAAGAAATGCTCGTAACCTACTTACTGTTTTTAACGAGCTCAAAGTAAAGGCAGAAGAATGCTCGAAACCTACTTATTGTTTTTAACGAGCTTGAAGTAAAAGAAGAATGCTCGAAATGGGAGGAGACGAGTGTCAGGAACATGCGAAACTAGCTCCAAGCGCATGGAACAAAGCTATGCCTAATGCAAGGAACATGAGCAAGATAAGTACACTCAGGGTGTGTCTCCTCCAGATAAAAGGTGTCAAATTGAAAAGGCAAAATGATACAGGGCTTAGCGGAAATGAGATCAGAGATGGAGGCTTATACAATGGGATAAAAGCATGGAAGCCGGCTTCAGGCTCATTAGCGCAAGTGGGATCATAACAGATGCATATGCAATTTGAACACAAAGAGGGGAGCCTTATCAGGGATGGCCAGAAATATATGAGGAAGAAAGATATGAGGCCTCTTCTCAAAGTCATGGTAAATCTAAAAAGGCTCCCGAGCCTATGAGAAAAACTCAGCATGGGCACCAGAATGGCATAAGGGTGCTGACTAGGGTGACCCATGTTAGGTAGGCTCTGCTGTCGGACTGGTGCACAATGCATAAAGAGATGTCTAACACACCAATATCCAACAGGTTCGACCCTATGGCGAATTCGGATGGCAAAAGGTTCAAATGCAACATAACAGCGGGGAAGCCTAAACCTATATGCAAGGTTCCGAATATACCTGACATGGTCGCACAAGGTGTCGAAAAGGACCAGTAAGCAAGTACACATCCAGCTAAGAATCCTGTCTCCAAGAAACATTAGTACCAGGATCATATCTAAAACATATGTAAAGAAAAACCCGATACAAGTCACTGTGGTAGAAATACTTTCAACTTCACTATCATCAACAACAGGCATAAACAAGGCAGAGTTTTCAAATGAAGACTCTATGGTACCCAAGCCCGAGGACTTACAATCAACAAGATCAACTTCAGGATGAAGATCAAAGTTGAAGGACATGATGGAATCTGCAGAAACAAATTCATCATCATGGGAGTTGAAAATTCTAGAAGCAGAATCAAACTCAGCAGGAACACCGATTTGCGGATCTATAGGAGAGTCCAAAGACTCAACAGTAGGAAGATCAGACTTTAAGGTCAAACCGGGGCTGGACATAACTGCAACTGGATCAACATCCAAATGAATGGCAGACTGTACTATGGACTCTAGGAAAACTTCATCGGAAGGAAGTATATCATCCCAGATAGAACACATATCTAAACATTCAGATGGAGATGTCACTTGGTCAAAAGCTGGGACCAAGTCCCGAGAAGGTAAGCATGAACTCAGAGACTTCTTCTCAGTAGCAATTGAACTCAAGGAACAATATGCCACATAAGGCTCATGTGACATAGTAGTGCCTAATGACGAGGGATCAGACTGGTCTTCAGTTGGGTAATAAGGAGGATCAACGAATGCAATCTGGTCGATGGTGACAATGTTTTCGTTATGAGGGAAATGCATCACACAAAAACGCGAAGACACCACAGCATGCATAGCATAAATTTAATCATGCCCAAGGATCATATCAAAGTCCACAGGGTCCTTTAGAACCATAAAATCAACTAAGACTGTTTTTCCACCCAAGGTAACAGGTGCCTGACGGAGGAATCCGATCGGTTCACTAGGTCTTCTATCGAAGGTCAACGGCCAATTAACAGCTGGAATAACATTAGGGAAACCCAAATCTCTCCAAGCATAAGCGGATAAGATACTAACAGAAGCACCTTCATCAACAATGCATCGATCAACCGTATGGTTCCCGATATCAACCTTTATCTGGAAAGGTGTCGAAGAAGGAAGACGAGGCTCGGCTAGACTATTCCAATCAAAGGAAACAATCCTAGGGCTTGGTAGGGGTTCACATGGCATAGATGAAGTGTCCCCTTTTTCAGGAACATCCAAACTGGTAATGCAGAAGACTTCAGTAGTAGGTGCATCAATCTCCGAAGGACTGATGGGATCGGTCGAAGATTGCATCGATTCGATCACTTCACTCTCCGAAGGAAGAGTGGGGTTGACCAAAGATTGCATTGGTTCAACCACTTTATCAACCAAAGGTTGATCTGACTGCAGGGAATCTATAGACAACTCAGGAACAGAAGTTCCTTTAGACATGGACCACACTCTTCGTGCCTCTGGAATGGCATGGCATCAGTGAGTAAGGTGATCTCCCTTACAAAGTTTACAAGGGAACTTTGGTTTCCGTCCTATAGGTTTAGACTCCTTTACAACGTCAGTACTCTCAGCATAACTAGCATTGGCTGACAGCTTGCCCCCAACATGACTCACAGAGGCTGGTTGCTTAGAAGCAGAAGACTTTTGAACTAAGGACCACACTTTTTGCACTTCTGGAAGTACAGGGCACAAGTAAGTAAGGTGATCTCCCTCGCAAAAATTACAAGGGAACTTAAGCTTATGTTTGTTTGGTTTGTCGACAATGTCAACTCCTTCAGCATGACTTGCAGTGGCTGATCTGGTGTCTCCAGTATGACTCACAGGAACTGGTGACTTGTCATTAATATGACTAGCAGTGATAAATGACGTGTCCTTAACATGACTAACAGTGGTTGAAGACAAACTTTAAGTATGATTTTCATTGACTAAAAGTTTTCTCCCAGCATGACCTCCAGAGGCTAGGTAGGTGCCCCCTACATGACTTGCAGATGCAGGGTGCTTGCCCCCAGCATGACTTACAGAGGCTAGGTTGCTGCCCCCTTGTTTTGGCATATTCTTCCTATTCTTCCTCCATCTATTCCTTTTAGACTACTGGCTACTAGTATTGCTACTTTCGCCACATGAGGTAGAAGGAGGAGGAGAAGATGTTACTGGAAAGGGAGGCACAGGGTTCTGATGCTCTTGATTTGAGGTGCTCACAAAAGAAGCGTCAGGAGCATGCAAGGCATTCGGAGTGGAAAACAACCAAACCAGCAGCCCAATAGTGAATCCAGGAAGATTCAGAGTAGCCATTAAGGGAGCACCAATGTTTCCAATGAATGGAACAACACAAGGATCCCCAGGAACAGGGGTACCCTGATTGGCACTCGCCGGAATGCTAGACATAGTTTCCTGCTCAAATGAACAAGAAGTTCTCTAAGGAAAACTAAAAAAAAAAAAAAGTAGCACAAAGAGCACACCACTAAAAAAGGTCCTAGGTAAATCAAACCAGGCAAACAGATGCCTTCCGGAGAAAAGTCTGGGATGATGAGGGCCCAGAACAGATCAACGAAGGAAGAAAGACAGTTACCCGGGGTCCACAATACAATGACTAAGGGTGCAAGCGCTGGAATCACCCAACCGCCCTCCCAAAGACCTGCACGGGGTTTCCTCCCACGTCTGTCTTAGGTACAGCAGATATACGCTCTGCTGTCACCTGTGTATGAACCTAGAGTCAGATACTAAGGATACCACAACACTGAAAATTCTTGGGGGAACAGTCACCGGTCGAATCAGAAAGCATGGGTAGGGTAGCTAAGCCTGAAACTCGAAAGAGTCCCCAATACGCAATCCGATCTTGGCGTATGCTCGAACAGCAAGTAGGAGGAGTATTCCCACAAACTGATCTCGCAATGACCTACTGCATAGATCCCAGGCAAATTTTGAGTGAGGTGGGTTTACCTATGATAGTCTTACTACGATTTTTGCACAATGTGTGATCTTGGGTGGTTTAAGGTGTTTTAAACCCAAGATCCTAACCAAAACTAGTTGGTGTAGTGTAACCTAGAAAAGAAAATGTTACTAGTTCATTTTATTAGAGTTCATTTTAAAGGTTACTTACTTACTCAAAAAGGGTAGTGGGTGTGTGAGAGTGGTTATAGTAGAGATAGAGTACTGAAAATGAAATATTTTTACCACTAAACAAATCTTTTTCTTTTCAATGCAAGTCTTAAAATTCTGATCTAGAATGCATGTGCAAATGCAGTTTTTAATATTTCGAATGCAAAAAAGGTAAAAATAAAGTCTAAATGTACAAAAATAAACTCAAAACCTAAAAATGCAGCTACTCAAGCAACTAGGTATGCAAAAGAAAACTTGTTCTTTTTTATGCAACGCACTCTAAAATCTTTTAAGCCACTTGCAAGGTACTCTATTCAGAAGATAAATCAAAATTCTTTATGCTTTTCAAAGGTAAGAAACAAAAACTTAAACTACCCTACTATCAAAGCAAAGCAAATAAACTTTCAGATTCTCTTTATGAAACAGTAAAAGCTACCAAATATGACTTTCAAATTCTTATTGATGTAAGCATGCTAAACATTGGGAAAAGAGTACAAAAACTACTTTTAGACACAAACGAAGCAAATAACCTACAAAGAAGTATGGTTTGGCAAAGTCAGGTCTGCACATAACAATGCAAACAAGGTCTTGAACAACAGCCAAAACACTTGAGCTTTCACTACAAAAGAAAAACTAAAAGCATAAGGGAGGATAAGAAACCAACCTAAAAGAGAAATTTCACTCAAATAGATACAAACAGGGTCAAGAAGACTCAAAAGGTTCCAAATCCAGTGGAAAATGGGGCAAACAAGTTTAGTCAGACTCAAATTAGGGTACAAAACACCAAACAAGTCCACAACCCCCCAACTTAGGTCAACAAACCCCAAAACTTTCCAAACAAGCCCAAAATGATCAAAAGAGGTTCAAATCATGAATGTAGGATCAGTGCAAGGATGGGAGACCACTTACAATGGTTTAACTCAGACCTAGGGTCATCAGGGACCCCAAAAAATGCAGCAACAACCCCCAGATTCGGGTCCACAAACCAAAAACTCAAAAAATCAAACCCAGATTTTGAGCGCTACTGTCTATGAAGGAAAGTAGTGCTCATAGCAGTATGGACGCTACTGTGTATGAAGGAAACTAGCGCTCATAGCAGTATGGGCGCTACTGTGTGGTACAAACAGTAGCGTACAAGAAAAAAAAGTCTAAAAAAACGGGGTTAAAACCCCCAAACTGGGTCCACAAAGGTTTGCAAGGGTTGGGAAGGGTCTGTAAAAAGCCCAGGAGGGTCAAACAGAGCCTACTAACTGATCCTAATCAAGAAAATGAACAAATACCATCAAACAAGACTGAAGAAATGACCTTGGATACCCCTAAGCAGTTAGGCTTATCCCCAGTGGAGTCGCCATTCTGTTGTGGAGAAAATGCACCTATAGTTCAGGGGAGAAACTACCAACTTACGGTGATAAAGATAGACTTACAAGCATTCTGTAAGTACAACAAATAAATGAAGAGATTAGGGTTTAGAGATGTAGGCACCTTATTCAGAAGGTTGATCCTAGCTTTGCCTCCCTCGCTCTTCAATACTTATCTAGTGTCGCAATGCCCAGACCTGCAAAACAACTTGATACCTTTCTCAAACACATTTGACTACATATATAAGATTGATATTCATAATAGAAGAAGACATCAAACTATAATCAAATATAAGACACATCAATAGGTCATATTTGGAAAGAGAAGAACGTCTGATCTTTATTAATGAATGAAAGCAAGTACATACAGTTATACCTTCTTTCAAGCTTGGCACTTCACGAAACCTAGATTCAAGGTCTCCTACTTCCGTTCTCCAAGGATCCCAGCCTCTAAGCAATTGTACTAGGGTTTACCAAAACTGAAGCACAAGAGAGGGGGATGAGGGTCTCCATTCCTCCAGCATAACTTTGTAATTGGGCTTGGTCCCCTCACATGACCCTTCTACCCTCCTTATATAGTCAATGAGGAAGAGGAAAAGAAGTTACAACCACTCAAGAGGTTTCCCAACCAACTTAACTTTCTCAAATTTCAAGATTTTGACCAAAATAGGTGTGTACTCTACTCTATAGTAGACAAAGTCGTGTACACATGGCAATGGGCGCTACTTTGAATGAGTTAAAGTCGTGCACACACGCTACTATTATAACTGTGGAGTCGCGCTCATGTTGAAAAATGGCCAAAAACAGGCTTTCTGCTCATTTTCAGGAGATGGTTTGGTTTGGAAAAATGTTCCTAAGGGTCATATACATCAAATGGGTCAAGAATGAGGTAATTTCAACCATTTTTAATGTCCCAAATGACGCCTCCATCCACAAATGTCCTGTTGTGTGACTGAACTTGATCTCAAGAAGTGTCATCATGCGACCAAGGGAAACAAGTGTCGTCACAGATGGAGAGGTGTCATTTCAAGCTATAACAATGATTCCTAAAACCGTACGCCTGAAACTAGCAGGTGCATTCCATAGGCCAAATGGTAACACTCGATAGGAATATGTCCCCCAAGAACAAGTAAAGGTTTTCTTTTCTTGATCCTCGGGTGCTATTAATATTTGATTGTATCTGCTATTCCCATCAAAGAAAGAAAAGTATTGTTTCCTTGATAAGGTATCTAACACCTGATCGAAGAAAGGAAAATGGAAGTAGTCCTTAAGAGTGACCTTGATCAATTCTCAAAGGTCAACATAGATATGCCATTTCCTTGTGACTTTCTTTGGAACTACCACTAGAGGAGACATCCATTTACTGTTAGAAATTGGGTAGGTGAAACCAACATTAAGGAGTTTTTGTAATTCTTCTTTTACTATATCTTTTAGGGATGGATTCATTCTTCTCTGGGGCTGTCTGACAGCAGGTATTTTTGAGTCTGTGTAAATGTGGTGAATACAAGTATATGGGTGTATACCTTTCATATCAGTATATTCCCATGCAAATGCTCCAGTTTGACTCTTGAGAAATTTTAGTAATTGTGTTTGTTCACTCTCATCTAAACCTGCATTTATATGTAGAAATTTTTCAGAACTAAACTCACAAGGTATGGTATAGGATCCTAGATGTTCTTCGATTGTGAAGACACAGGGTGTAATTGTAAATGTTGTGAGGCTCATGTTTTCTTGGAATTCATCTCCAAATATCTGGTCAAGTTGGGAAAAATATTGAGGAAAGTCTATACATGTTGTGGAAGAGATAAATTGATTCAACAGATTCTCATTATTTTGTTCTTGAAGTGCCCAGGAGAAATCACTAACAAGGGAAAGTTCTTCCAAATTCTCATCCCCAAAATGACAATCTAACCAAAATAGGTTTTCAGTTACCGCTGTGCTAGTGGGTATAAAGCTAGTTTCCTTGTAGATAACCCATCAAAGACAATCATCTCTCCATCCCTACATCCTATGAATGCATTGGCAGTAGCCAACCAAGGTCTTCCTCGAATAATGGGGTGACCTTTTGAAGGGTCCTTTGATTCTATGACCATAAAGTCCACAGGATATTCCCATGAAGCTCCTGATATATTGATGTCATCTAAGATTCGAGCAGGCTACAGCATAGTGCGATCTGCTAATTCTAGCATTGTTGGGGTAGGGCGAAGGAACTGTCCCAAATGGAGAGTTTCTAAAATTGTGGTATTCATCAGGTTAATAGTGGCTCCCAGATCAATAAGTGTGTTTCCTATGGTGGTGTTATTGATGATAATAGTGACCACAGTGTTTCCTGGATTTGAATACTTTGGGATTCTAGGTTGGTCAACTAAGTAATCTGACATTTCTCCTCTTACATGAATCGTCGGAGGGTCTTTTTGTTTTCTACCTGGTCTTTTAATACAAAGTTCCTTTATTACTTTACTATATATTGGAATATCCTTAAAGGCTTGTCACAAAGGGATCTTAATACAAATATTTTTCAATTTGTTATTGATATCATACTCTCGATAAGTTACAGGTTTTTCTATTACCAGATGCTCCAGATATGGGGGTGATCTTTTCGTTGTAATTACTTCTTTATGAGGATGGTTGTGTGTTGAATATTTAGGAATAACCACATCTTCAAGAATGACATCATTCAAAACTTCACTAGGTGTGTCTTTTTCATTCTCTTCTTGGATAACAACTGATGACTTGCCTTGATATTGCATAACTCTTCTGGACTACAGTTGAATCTCATTTATTAGTGCGGTCGAAATGGCATATGATGGAAGAGGTAACAACCCAATGCTATTAAGAGCTTGGGTTGGATTGTTGTTAGGATTTGGTATCAGTTGTGCAGGTAATATTGTCGGTCTTGGAGGGTTCATATTATGGAAATGGTGAGGTTGATTTGGGATAGGGGGTAGTTAAGGAGGTACAAATCTAGGCAAGAGTTGTTCAATGTTAGGTGGGTAAGGATAGTTAGGCATAGGAGGAGGTGGTTGAGCATAAGCTTGTCCTATCCATCTGTGTGGCCATTGTTGTTGTTGAGCATTCTAAGGAGGGTACTTTGGTGGCAAATTTTTCCAACCTGAAGTGTTCTATTGTGGAGGAGGTTGATAAGGATGGTAATAGGGTGGAAATTGTGATGACGGATCTTGATATGATGGTTGATATCTAGGTTTCCAAGGCCTCCTAGATGTTTCACCAAAGTTTCCACTCTTCTATACAGCTTGCAACCTAGGCAACGATGGGAAATTATCAGTTGGATGTTCTTCTGTATGCAGGTGACAAACTGAAACATTATTCAATGGACATTCTCGTTGGGGATGTTTAGTTATACACCTAGGATAGAAAACACTCATTGTTACATGCTCTTCATCCTATCTATGTTTAGCTTGCAGTGCATCTAGTTGAGAACCCATAGCTCCTAAGATATCTGTTTAGAAATTTTCTAATAGGTTTCCCAACTCTACCCTTGTAACTCCACTAGGAGTGGATGTGTTCCCTTTCAGGTTTCTAGTATAAGATTCTCGAAAGTGTCTTCCACTTTTCCCTATGATCCTAGAGGAATTCCTACATAGTTCACAAATTTGTGCAAAAGACTTATGAGAGATGTATCCTGCTACCATGAGATTAAGGTTTTCTAAGAATTCTTCTGAGATTCCCTTGAGTAAGAGTGTTCTTACTGCATATTCCTGAATATCACTATATTTGAATGTAACACATAGTTAAATATTTCGAGATAGTCTTCTAGTCTCTCATTTTCCAATTGTTGTATTTTAAAATATCATTGCGAGAGTCCTTAGGTTTACAGTAATTCTGATATTTTTGTAGAAATGCATTCTTCATGTCTTCCCAAGTTCTAATACTAGATTCTCCCAATCCCATGAACCATCAAAGAGCATAATCTTTTAATGTGGCAGGAAAAAGTTCTTATTTTTGGCCATCTTGTAGGTAATTATAACTCCTACACAAAATGTCAAATTCAGAAAGGAATGTATCTGGATCCTCACTACTCTTCCCATAGAAGGTTGGTAGTCAGAAGGGAGGGATTTTTTTCATAGCTACATCTTGTGGAGCATCTAAGATTGGGAATCCAAAAGTACCTTCAGTTCTAACCTCCCCTTCTCCTTCATCCTATCAAACACAGTCTTCATTGACATCATCCATGAATATTCGATTACCAAAGAGAGAATACCTAGGTGGTTCCTTTCTTGGTGAATATGGGATGTCCCAACATTTCGTTTCAAGAAGAGTATTCATCTTTCCAGTAGAGGAGTTACCCACTATGTGGGAGTGTTGATGTATTTGTAACTTTGGAATGTATTTCATATATGTATATTGTATTACTGTAGAGATGTTATTGTTCCTCTATACGGAAGTGTTTGTATTCCTATAGAGATGTTATCATTCCTCTATACGGAAGTGTTTGTATTCCTATAGAGATGTTATTATTCCTCTATACGGAAGTGTCGTCATTTATATTGTAAGTGTCGTAACTTATACTTGATGGGTTATTAGACCACCTTGGTGGGGTAGGCCCATTATAAGTCATGTGGGTCAAAGGGTTATTAGACCACCCTATTGGGGGTCAGCCCTATCAGCATTATGTTATGTGGTTATGTTAAGGCCAACCTAGTAAAGGTTATTAGGCAAGTCAAGTCATGTATAAATAGAGTGCAGGAGGCACTCTATTTGATCATTCACTTTCTCACTCATACTATAATTGGAGAGTGGTGCACTTTTGTATGAGGAGAAGCTATTTCTAGGAGTATATCTCTTATGCTTGGGTTGTATCATTGCTCTATCTATCTTTGAGGAAGTTGTGGGTTTTTTCACCTTTATGGTTTTCCCCAGTGAAACTCTGTGCGTCTATTGTCTCTTGTGTGCTTGCATTATTATGTCCATGATTGATATGCTGTAGATATGATGTACATGTTGTTCTCTCAGTTAAGATCCTAGATCAGATTGAATTAAATTCTGAAAAGCTAACATGGTATCAGAGCTAGCCTGAAAGAAGGCATGATATGGCATTTATGACACTTGTTGCACTTGCAAAGCTAGGGCTTGATATAGAAAAAACCAAGCATCGTATAACTTTCGCTATAAATCCATTTCGGGAAGGTTTCAGGATCTGAAGCTCTTAGAGGTCTAAGATAATATCCCCATGTACCTTGTATCTGAAGCACAACTTCTAATTCGTTGTACTTAGTGTTTTATGCTCGTACAATCTAGGGTTTCTACCTCTTCCAGATCTCAATCATAAACAGGTGACCTCAGAAAAAAGGTCACAAATTGGGATACCAATCTCCAAATAAAATTTTGTAAAAAGTGACAGGTAGGGAACGGACTTTAGTTTCTCAGGTAAGTCTTTCAAAGGCCGAAGTTGAACCAGTGACACGTGGCACACCATACA
Organism: Larix kaempferi; assembly: GCA_027924585.1. Lineage (NCBI taxonomy): Eukaryota > Viridiplantae > Streptophyta > Pinopsida > Pinales > Pinaceae > Larix > Larix kaempferi. The sequence goes on along the minus strand of BSBM01000262.1, from coordinate 9,531,057 downwards.
AGTTCTCTCTCATGTTTTATCAAATAAACATGTCGCATTTCGACACTTGGAATACCTCTCTCTTAGAGAATCCAATTGAGGTCATACCTATGGGGTTGGAAAGATGACAGGTCAGGATACCATAGGTTGAATTTTCAGACATTGTGGATTCGTAATTTCGGAGCTACACTATAAACAATCAGGTGCATATTTCTGTCAAAACAGAATTGGATTTTGAGCACCTTCATTCATGGCTACGAGAATTAAGGTTTCGGAGAGCACGAATGAATGAATGCTACTCATCAAAATATAAATTTAGAGACCGAGATAAAAAAAAATTGGCTGCATAGAAGGCTGGGCTTGATCAAACCCTAGTTCGAGACTTTGATCGAAAAAGTGAAAAATTAGGGCTTCTACAAAAATGGGAATTTTTTAAATCTGTGACCATAGCTGGAAGCTGCCTGGAAAAATTGAAGTTTAGAGCTTTGGATCAAACTATTTGGATGGGTAAAGCTTCGGGAAACTCAAACCCTAATTCAAGGTCCTCCCTAATGAATCCGAAAGTTTGAAAACAAAATTTGAGGGGTGAAACTTTGCAGTTTTCAAATTCTAAGTATACCAAGTTGACCAGCTAATCAAGGTGCATCATTCTATCCTTTCAGAAGTTTGAAATTCAAAGTTTGAATTTTTAGGGTTTCCCTGACAAACCCTAATCCAGCTCCAGATCCAGTTTATGCAAATCAAGTGGATTGGGTTAATCCTAGAAGAGAATGGATTGATCACCTACATAAGTGAAGAAGTTCATGATTCAGAGGGAGATGAGGCTAAGTCCTTACATAAGAAGATTACAAGCAATCTCGACAGGTATGACTTATCCAAGTATGGTTCGAGATCTGTTCATGATTAAGTTTATGGTATTTTTTTCTTCATTAAGGTTAAGTACAATCTCGATTAACTTTATACTTGTCATATCACCTTAATAAAATTATGAATGCAGATATTCATTGATTAGGGTTTTGACACTTATGATTGTACTAATTGATTGTGGTGTTGTATGAGGTTGATGTTGTCCGCTAACAAGAAAGGTACATCAAGAAAGACAAATCATGTTCTAGTTCAAGAACATATGACCATGTTGACATGAAGACAAATATTCATCCATTGTCATGGATCACATAGAAGATCTACTTACAAGGTATGTATAACTTGGTTCTATAATGATTATCCTATGAGATATGCAGGTTACTAGCACAAGTCATTGAAGAGAACAAGAAGACATTGATAGACATAACTAGCAAATATGATAACCAAGTATGTTTTTCCTATATCAAGTTAGAATCCTACCTTGTGTTAGGATCTTATACTGTTGCATGATTGATAATGATTATTCATTGAAGTTACTAATCATAAGTTAAGGCATATTATGCTTCTTACTTTGATTTATGATATGACTAACCTGAAAAGTCCTATGGTCAAATAGAAATATGCATGGGTAAAAGAATTGTGATAAATTATCTATGTATGAAATGATCTTGACCATACATGTTTAAGATTACTTAGAATCATAATGTTTTTTATAGTATTAAGATTATACTAATGAATGTATCTATGATACCTCCAGGATAACACAATAATGATACTAGTAAATATGCATAGTGATCGAGGATGGATATAAGTTCAAAGACATGTAATCTAGGAAGCAAAGATCAAGAGGGAGCACAGTCCAGTAGTTCCTGCAAGGAAGAAAATATTAAGAGGGAGTCCACCCTACAACCAAAAAAGATAAGTATTTGAATTATTTGTTTGTTTAAATAGTATTGTTCAATGATGTATATGCATATGTTCCTAGACTTAGGGTGTGTATAATGCATATTAGAATAATTGCATTAATGAACAATATACTACTAATATGCATGTGATTGGTATGTGGCCTATGGCACTATACAACATTCCATTTCTATTTATCTAGAATGAAACCTCTTTGCTGACATGTTGGGAGTAGTGCAAACTATTAACAATGTTCTAGTAGAGATTGGAAGGCATCTAGAAAGTTACGAGATATGGCTAAATGTTGTATTGAAGCATTGGCTAAGATAATTGCATGACTGTATGACATATTTATTTCTGTGTAACAATTTCTTCTGGAAACTATGAGATGTTTCTAATCATGCAATTTAACTTGTTTTGTAGGAAAGATCGTATACCATCACCTACAAAAGAAGGACTACAACAATTGTTCAACAACAAAGTTATCGATTGAAGATATTGAAGTTCCCGAGATTTAGGAAGAATGCCATGATAAAGGAGTACCAGTTGATCATGAAGAATGATGTTTGGGATGAAGTCCCAAGACCTGAAGGGAAGTCTGTTGTGACTTACAAGTATATCTACAAGATCAAGCATGCTGCAGATGGCAGCATAGAGAAATACAAAGAGAGATTTGTAGCTCGTGGCTTATCCTAGAAAGAGGGATTGACTATGAAGAAACTTTTGCTCCCGTAGCTAGGTACACTTCCATCAGATCAGTACTTTCTTTGAATGCAGTGATGAAATGGAAGATACACCAGATGGATGTCAAGACAACTTTCTTGAATGGTGTAGTCGAAGAGGAAGTGTATATGGAGCAACCACTCGGTTTTGAGACATATGATAGGTAGTCATATGTGTGCAAGTTGAAGAAAGCCTTGTATGACTTGAAGCAAGCTCCTAGGACTTGGTATGGTAGGATAGACAACTTTCTATCCAGTTTGGACTTTACCAAGAGTAAAGCGGATTCCAACCTTTACTACAAGGTTGAGGAAGGAAATCCAGTGATACTACTTTTATGTGGATGACCAGTTTGTTACAGGTGAGGATGGAATGATTGCCGACACTAAGAGGAAGCTTGCTGCCGAGTTCGCGATGAAGGACTTGGGGATGATGCACTATTTCCTAGGCATGGAGGTGTGGCAGAGTTCATATGGAATCTTCCTTGTACAAGGGAAGTATGCTGTAGAAATCCAGAAAGAGGTTCGGGATGATGGACTGCAAAGCCATGACCAAATGTATGGCATCAAACCTAAAGCTTCGATGTGACGCTTCATCTCATCCGGTTGATGTCACAGTGTATCGTCAAATGATTGGGTCCTTGATGTACCTGACGAACACAAGACCCGATATTTGCTTTTTGGTTAACAAATTGAGCCAGTTCTTGACGGATCCCAGAGGTGTTCACATGGTTGCTGTAAAGCATATTTGAAGGTACTTGAAGGGTACAATTGATTATGGGCTCAAGTATGATGCGAATCAAACTTTATCCTACAGGGTTATGTTGATTTAGATTAGGTAGGCAGTGCTGTAGAGCACATCTGGGTGTTGTTTCAGTATGGGATCAGGTGTGATATCCTTGTTCAGGAGGAAGCAGTCCTGTGTAGCACTGAGTATAGCCAAAGTAGAGTATGTTGCAGCTTGTTCGGCTAGTTGTGAGGTAGTATGGCTCTGGAAGCTACTGTCTGAGCTATTTGATCTCCCGTTGGAGGCTACTGGTATCTTTTGTGACAACCAGAGTTGTGTGAAGATGTCTGAGATTCTGGTGCTCCACGACATGTCGAAGCACATTGAGATCAAATATCACTATATCAGGGACATGGTGCAGAGAGGAGCAGTGAAGCTCCTGTATGTTGCGACGGATGAGCACGTTGAAGATGTGTTGACAAAACCACTAGCTAGAGTGAAGTTCGAGTACTTCAGAGAGAGGCTTGGTGTTCTTCAAATTGACGACAGTTCAAGGAAGAAGTGATGGACACATTTGCAGGAGCCATTCCAAGCATGGTGAGAGGAGGATCCTTCCCATGGCTGTGGATGTAAGCGTTGGATGATGAGCATCAAAACGATGCTCCAAATACTACTATGTATATGCATCATGTTGGATGCTTGTTATGATCAGTTGGATCATGTATATTTATATGCATTGTGTTGGATGGTTGTTATGATCAGTTGGATCATGTATATGTATATGCATCATGTTGGATGCTTGTTATGATCATTTGGATCATGTATATATATATGCATCATGTTGGATGCTTGTTATGATCAAGTGGATCATGTATATGTATATGCATCATGTTGCATGCTTGGACCATGTATCTGTATATGTATCAAGTGGATACAATTGTATGATCAGGTAGATCATGTATGTTGATATATATCAGGTGGATACATTGTATGATCAGGTGGATTATGTATATGTGTATGTATCAGGTGGATACATTATATGATCAGGTGGATCATATATGATGATATGTATCAGGTAGATACTTTGTATGCATCAGGTGGATGCATTGTATGTTAACATCTTGTAACTTCAAAGAATATTATATTTGTATATTATTTATTCCGGAGATGTTCCATACCTCCGATGTAATTATACTATGAATCCGTAGATGTTTACTCCTCCGTCGGAATGTGGTAACTCGGGTTATTAGACTTCCCTAGTGGGGGTCGGCCCTGTATGTGTTATGTGGGTCAAAGGGTTATTAGACCACCCTAGAGGGGTTGGCCCAGTCAGTTGAAGTGGGGTATTTAACCCATTGATTAAATACGAGCCTACGTGTACTTGTGTAAAAGATATGTCAGAGTAGTGTATAAATAGAGGAGGTGTGTTCCTCATTTGACACACTCACACACTTGAGGCTAGTGCACTTGTGGAGGAGAGGTCTGCTATTGTGGAGGAGGAGATCATATCTCAGGGTTTCATCTTTGTATATTGCTGGTCATCTATATTGAGTAAGCTTTGCTGGGTTTTCTACCCCATGAGGGTTTCCCAGGATAAATCTCTGTCTCTTGTGTTTATGCTATGCTTGTTGTTTCTTCAGTGATCCTGTATATGCTATTATTGTGAAATGGAATGTAATGCTGCTATTTTCTGTCTTATCATATTGAATTTTAACATGGTATCAGAGCTAACCTGAAGGAAGACAAGGTATGGCACTTACGACACTTGCTTTACTTACGACAATTTGAAGGTTAGGGTTTTACATAGCAAAAACCAGTCATCGTGGAACGCTCGCTATAAATCCATTTTGGCGAAGGGTCAGGGTCTGAAAAGTTTACAGGTCGAAGATAACATCCCCAGGTACCTTGTGTCCAAAGGGAATCCTCAAATTCGTTGTACTTTGCAAGTTATGATCAGTACAAGTTAGGGTTTCTGCCTCTTCCAGATCTCAGTCAAAATCAGGTGACCTTGGCAAAAAGGACATAACTTGGGTTAGGAAGCTCCAAATTAAATTTCGTAAAAAGTGACAGGTAGTACACAGAATGTACTATCTCAGAAAACGTTTTTAGAGGCCGAAGGTGAACCAGTGATACGTGGCACATCGTACAAGTTCGCTCTCCTATTTTATCCCATAAATAGGTCATGTTGCGACACTTGGCATAATTTGGGCTAGGAAGATCCAAATGAAATTTTGTAAAAAGTGACAGGTAGTACACAGACTGTACTATCTTAGGAAATGTTTTCAGAGGCCGAAGGTGAACCAGTGACACGTGGTACTCCATACAAGTTCGCTCTCCTGTTTTATCCCATAAACAAGTCACGTTGCGACACTTGGCATAACTCTCTCTCAGAAAATCCAATTGAGGTCAGACCTGTCAGGATAGAAAGATGACAGGTCAGGCTACTGCAGAAAAGGTTTTCAGACCCTGTGGAGGAAAAATTTCAGAGTTATAGCAGAAACAATCAGGTGCATATTTCTGTCAAAACAGAATTATTTGTGGAGCACCTTTATTCATGGCTTCCGGAATATAGGGTTTCGGAGAAAGTTAGAATTGTTGAAATCGGAGTCCACGGCTGAATGCTACTCAGGAAAATCGAAATTTAGAGACCAAGATCGAATTCTTTGGTTGGGTAGAAGACCGGGCTTGATTAAACCCTAGCTCGGGATTTTGATCAGAAAGATGGAAAATTAGGGCTTCAACAAAAGTTGGAATTTTTAAAGTCTGTAACCATGGCTGGAAGCTCCTCAGAAAAATAAGAGTTTAGAGCCTTGGATCGAACCTTTTGATTGGATAGAAAGGTGGGCTTCATCAAACCCTAGTTCGGGTTCCTGTCCAGAAGATCCAGAAGTTTCGAAGGCAATTTTGAGGGGTCAAATTTTGGAGATTTCAAAATTGAAGTATGCTAGTTTGATCAACTTAGAAAGTCACATCCTTCCATCCATTCAGAAGTGTGAAAGTCAAAGATTGAATTTTGAGGGTTTCTCTAGCAAACCCTAATCAAGATCCAGATCAAGTTTCAGGGGGAGTTGAGGCTAAGGCCCTACATAAGAAGACTACAAGAAGTATCGACAGGTATGACTTAAGAAGGTTCAGGTATGTCTTGAAATATGATTCTTGATTAAGTTCATAATGTGTTTGTCTTCATATTATTTGTTAGTACAATCTTGATTAATGTTAGACTTATCTTATCACCCTAGTAACAGTATGAATGCATGTGAATGATAGAATACATTCATTGATTAGGGTTATATGATTGTACTAATGCATTATGGTGTTGTGTGAGGTTGATGTTGTCTACTAACAAGATTCAGATACATCACGAAAGACAAATCAAGTTCCACATGAAGACAAAGACTCATCCATAATCTTTGTTCTACTTACGAGGTATGTATGACTTTGATATATTGTGCTTAACCTATGAGACATGCAGGTTCTAGCTCAGGATCTCTAAATCATTGAAGAGATTATTTAGGTATGTTGTACATAACTAAGCAGGTATACTAATCCAGGTATGTTTTCCTATGTCAAGGATCCCCTATATAAGTATACTTGGCATGATTAGATATGCTTATTCATAAAGTTAGTAATCAAGGGATTATGCATATTATGTCTTTTATCTTGATTGATGATATGCATGAGTAAACGAAGTCTTCCCTGAAATCTTGAATACTAATGTTTATTACCTATGATCGTGACAATACATATTCAAGACTATTTAGATGTTTTGATAATGTTTATAATATACTAATGAAATGTATGTTTGTGTATGAGATCATGAGGATGACACTAGTGCACACTTGAGCACGCACAGTGGTACAGAATGAATAGAAGTTCAGAAGACATACAAAAGATCAAGCGGGAGGCAACCACACAAACATAAAAGATAAGTATTCGAGTTGTTATTTGAAATAGTAATGATATTGCCTATAATAGGTTGTATGCATATTTGTATTCCTAGAATATATGATGTTGAGTGTAAACATTCATAGAACATTGAACAGTATACTACTAATATACATATGATTGGTAAGTTGGACAAACATTCCATTGTTGCTTGTCTAGAATGAAACCTCTTTGCTGACATACTGAGAGCTGTGCACACTCTCGATAGTATGTTCTGGTAGAGATGGAAGGCATCTAGATAGCCACTGTATGCATACAGGATATGGGAAGGTGTTGTGCCAAAGTATTGGTCAAATTAGTTGCATAACTATGTAAATGATATCTGTATGCATAATAGGTTATCATGTCAATATAATTTGATGATTATGAAGTATTACTAATCATGTACTTAATTTTGATTTGTAGGAAAGGTCATGAAGAATGATGGACACCGTACAAGTGATGGATGTTCAAACAAGAAGATTTACAAATCAAACAAAATATAGAAGGCTCGTGGCTAGAATATTCTCTTAGAAAGAGGAAGAGAATCATGATGAGATGTTTTGCTCCAAGGGACTAGGTTTTGTATGGGTTCCTAGGATCGGTAGTAAATTGATGAGCTTAATGATCATCATGGGTGATGTGGATATCAACCCTTGCTACAAGGTTGAATATGGCTTCTATACACATATGACATGGATGCAAGAAGGAACTCACCATAGAGTTCGAATGACTTTGAGCCTCATATTAGTAGACCCATCTGACGAGAGATGGCACAGATAGATATGCAGAAGATCACTCAATGCAGAGTGTGAATAATGGACAATTGACAGCTTCATGACAAAGCTTGGGCTTTACCAGAAGTAAAGATGATCCTAACCTTTACCTTAAGGTTGTGGATGATGAACCTATCATACCATTATTGTGTGACAATGATCTCTTTCTGACAAGGAATGAGAAACAGATCATGAAAATGGCTGCAGAAATAAAAATGAAAGATCTCGGATTAATGCACTACTTCTTAGGTCTAGAAGTATGGCAAGATCCAAAAGGAATCTTTTAAATCAAGGTAAGTATGCTGTCAAGTTTCTAAAAAGATTTGATATGTTGGAGTGTAAAGCCATGACCACTCCCATGGACTCCAACTTGAGGTTATTAGTTAATGACTCATCGGATTTAGTGGACCTAACCTTATATAGACAAATCATTGGGCCAATGATGTATTTAACAAATACTAGGCCAGATATATGCTTTGTTGTAAATACCCTAAGTCAGTATCTAGTAGAACCTAGAAAGGTTCACTTAATAGCTACAAAGCATGTAGTGAGGTACCTAAAAGGTACATTAGATTTTGGTCTATATTATCTTGGAGGTCATGAACTCCGATTACATGGTTACTCAAATTCTGATTGGGCAGGAAGTGTCTCAGACAGAAAGAGTACATCAGGTGGATGTTATAGTCTTGATTCTACCATGATCTCATGGTTTAGCAAGAAACAATCTAGTGTGGCTCTCAGTACTACTGAAACAGAATATATAGATATCTGATCTGCTAGCTGTGAAGCAGTGTGGCTTCAGAAGCTATTATATGGAGTGTTTGACTTAGAAATGGATCCCCCTGTGATTATGTGTGACAATCAAAGCTGCATTAAGATGACTGAAAATCCTGTGTTCCACGATAAGTCAAAACACATAGAGATCCGATACTTCTATATACGATATATGGTGCAAAGAGGAGCTATCAAGCTCGTATATATAAGCACTGAGGATCAGATTGCTGATATCTTGACTAAACCTCTGTCTCGAGTGAAGTTTGAATACTTTCGAGACAAGCTTGGTATAGTTCAAAAGAACTCTCCTTGAAAGGGGGAGTAGCATAGTATCTGATAACAAGTCTATCTCATCAATGATGAGGTTACCTATTTACTGCACCTAGTTACTTAGAATTATTTAGATTTAGGACTCTTATATTCTTTCTTTTGATGATGTGATGTATACATGTTTTGATGTTAGATGTATTAGTGAGAATACATGCTAGATGTATACATACTTTTGATGTTAGTTTTTGATGATGATGATACATGTTGTGGTTATACATGTTTTGATGATGATGACACATGTTGTGGTTATACATGTTTTGATGATGATGACACATGTTGTGGTTATACATGTTTTGATGATGATGACACATGTTGTGGTTATACATGTTTTGATGATTATGACACATGTTGTGGTTATACATGTTTTGATGATGAGGATACATGTTTTGTTATACATGTTGTGAAGGGATTGGATCATTCCTGGACTTCAGTCCTAAAGAAGAGACGTAGACGCATGTCTTCGAAAATGAAGTTCTTGATGAAGATATGAAGGGATTGGATCATTCCTGGACTTCAGTCCTAAAGAAGAGCCGTAGACGTATGTCTTCGAAAATGAAGTTCTTGGTGAACATGTGAAGGGATTGGATCATTCCTGGACTTCAGTCCTAAAGAAGAGCCGTAGACGTATGTCTTCGAAAATGAAGTTCTTGGTGAACATGTGAAGGGATTGGATCATTCCTGGACTTTAGTCCTAAAGAAGAGTTGTAGACGTAAGTCTTCGAGAATGAAGTCCTTGGTGGACGGTGAGGGATTAAGTCATCCTTGGACGTAGGTCCTAAATGCACGGTTGAGGATTAAGTCATCCTTGGACGTAGGTCCTAAATGCACGGTGGAGGATTAAGTCATCCTTGGACGTAGGTCCTAAATGCACGGTGGAGGATTAAGTCATCCTTGGACATAGGTCCTAAATGTACGGTGGAGGATTAAGTCATCCTTGGACGTGGTCCTAAATGTACGGTGGAGGATTAAGTCATCCTTGGATGTGGTCCTAAATGTACGGTGGAGGATTAAGTCATCCTTGGACGTGGTCCTAAATGTACGGTGGAGGATTAAGTCATCCTTGGACGTGGTCCTAAATGTACGGTGGAGGATTAATTCATCCTTGGACGTGGTCCTAAATGTACGGTGGAGGATTAAGTCATCCTTGGACGTGGTCCTAAATGTACGATGGAGGATTAAGTCATCCTTGGACGTGGTCCTAAATGTACGGTGGAGGATTAAGTCATCCTTGGACGTGGTCCTAAATGTACGGTGGAGGATTAAGTCATCCTTGGACGTGGTCCTAAATGTACGGTAGAGGATTAAGTCATCCTTGGACGTGGTCCTAAATGTACGATAAGGATTGGATCATCCTTGGACTTTGGTCCTGTGAACTGAGTCGTAGACATGAGGTCTCCGAGAATTGATAGGACTGGATCGTCCCTGGACTTCGGTTCAAAAGGTACATGACAGGACTGGATCGTCCCTGGACTTCGGTTCAAAAGGTACATGACTGGATTGCATCATCCATGGACGTATGTCCTAAAGAGAGCAGGATTGATCACCCTGGAAAATGATGATCGTGTGATGACGATGCTGATGATCGTGTGATGACGATGATGACGATGATGACAATGCTGATGATCGTGTGATGACGATGCTGATGATCATGTGATGATGATGCTGATGATGCTGATGATCATGTGATGACGATGCTGATGATCGTGTGATGACGATGCTGATGATGCTGATGATCGTGTGATGACGATGCTGATGATCGTGTGATGACGATGCTGATGATCGTGTGATGACGATGCTGACGATGCTGATGATCGTGTGATGACGATGTTGATGATCGTGTGATGATGATGTTGATGATCATGTGATGACAATGCTGATGATCGTGTGATGACGATGCTGATGATTGTGAGATGATGATACTGATGATTGTGAGGATCCAGATGTTGATGTCGTTGTAGCTGTTCGAATGCTGCAGAAGATAAAGACTCAGTACTCAAGATGTTGATGTTCTAGTATTGAAAATGTTCCAGTAACTGCTTAAGTTACTGATGATGTTGAGAAAGCTTCCAATGATTTATAGATGTATCATGTATGATGTTGATGACTCCTTGCTTGTGCAGATACTGTTATAATATCCTTCTCGTTAAGGAGGAGTGTTAAAATATTGTAACTTCAAAGAATATTATATTTGTATATTATTTATTCCGGAGATGTTCCATACCTCTGATGTAATTATACTATGAATCTGGAGATGTTTACTCCTCCATCGGAATGTGGTAACTCGGGTTATTAGACTTCCCTAGTGGGGGTCGGCCCTGTATGTGTTATGTGGGTCAAAGGGTTATTAGACCACCCTAGAGGTGTCGGCCTAGTCAGTTGAAGTGGGGTATTTAACCCATTGGTTAAATACAAGCCTACGTGTACTTGTGTAAAAGATATGTCAGAGTAGTGTATAAATAGAGGAGGTGTGTTCCTCATTTGACACACTCACACACTTGAGGATAGCACACTTGTGGAGGAGAGGTCTGCTATTGTGGAGGAGGAGATCATATCTCAGGGTTTCATCTTTGTATATTGCTGGTCATCTATATTGAGGAAGCTTTGCTGGGTTTTCTACCCCATGAGGGTTTCCCAGGATAAATCTCTGTCTCTTGTGTTTATGCTATGCTTGTTGTTTCTTCAGTGATCCTGTATATGCTATTATTGTGAAATGGAATGTAATGCTGCTATTTTCTGTCTTAGCATATTGAATTTTAACATTGTATGATCAGGATGATCATATATGACGAGCTTCAAGATGTTGGTCCAGGTGACATGCATCAGGACGATGTAGTGATGATGATCAAGATGATCATGTACATCAGGACGATTTATGGTGAGTATCAAGTTGATACTCTGTGGCCGTGGACAGGTTGTGCAGGGGTAGCTTGTAATAAGTTATGGAGATCTGGATAGGATGAAAAAGGTCTTAGATTCCCTTTAGAGATCTTTCTTGGCAAGACACTCTTTTAAGGTTTTGCTAGACCACATGTAATAAGTCCTGGAGATCTGAACAGGATGAAAAAGGCCTCAGATGCTCTTTAGAAATCTTGCTTGGCAACACACTCTTTTAAGGTTTTGTGACAGTCACATGTAAAAGATCTCGGGAGATCCGATAGGTTGAGCTGTGTGCTCGTAAAATGCCTGGGATGCTCTTTCGAGGTTTTGTTGACGCACATAATCAGTCCTGAGGATTCCACAGTATGGCTAGTGATGATGAAGACCTACAGGTGGTGGGCCTACATCTAGTATGAAAAAGGACTGGCTCTGTAGAACTTCCTATGCTTAGTAGATCAGAGATTGATTGAGATAGCAGTAGCAGTGACGATGACGATGATCCAGTGATGATGATCCAGAGAAGAAGACTTGTGCTAGCAGATCTGTGTCGAGAAATACCTTCCTAGTTAAGAGGGAGTGTTGATGTATTTGTAACTTTGGAATGTATTTCATATATGTATATTGTATTCCCATAGATATGTTATTATTCCTCTATACGGAAGTGTTTGTATTCCTATAGAGATGTTATTATTCCTCTATACAGAAGTCTCATCATTTATATTGTAAGTGTCATAACTTATAGGTTAGTAGGAATTTTAGTAGGAGGACTAGTTTTAATAAATCTACCTTTTGAGTCTCTAGACCTATTCATGAAAAGAAAACTATAACTGAAATAAATTCTAACTACATCACTACTATTGCTAGGTTTTGGAGATGCCTATTATAACAGATTTGCGGGTTCTTACCTCTCGTCTTACTGCTCACCTGCCACCAGCCTATTTCTAAGTTTCATAGGGGAGAATTCAAATCTATTACTAAGTTTTAAAAGAGAATTCTACCTATCTCCAACTGAAATTTACCTATCTACAGCTGAATTCTACCTATCTACAACTGAATTCTACCTATCTACCACTCCCCGGCAATGACGCCAAAATGTTGGGTGTATTTATTTTGTTAAGGAATCACCAAATATTTAATTATTGACCAAGTTTGGTAATCTTAGAGTCATGGCACCGTATATGCTGAGGTAGAATGTAACCTAAGTTTTCAGCTCAGTAGACCTTAAAAATGTTTAATAATGAAAATATCAAAATATCTTTCAAAATGAAAAACCGAGTCAAACTTTAGAAATACAACAAATTGACTAATTAAACATAGCTAAACCAATAGATCAGAATAGTATCAAGCTATACTAATCTACTCTATGATTAAATAATGGGAAAAGATAAAAACAAATACGGATAAAAAAGCAAACTACTTATTATCAAAATGGAAACTACTTGAGCAATCCTTCAAATTCTAATCTAGGAATTAGGAATGACAATTATGAACAAAGTTAGAACTGTAGTTATGAAATGATTATACTTGGAACTAATCTATGACAAGAACTTGAGATAAAATCACAATCATTGAATAAATATACAATGTAAATTACTCATGTAGTAATAACTAAGATGAACTACCTAATTCCATCTGTCTTGATGTTGTACATCAAATGTGATAGGAACTGGGGTGAATGTATCGTAATGACATTTGAATGTAACAACAAAGCAAAATGGAAGTAAATATAACCTAATTTCTACAAAGAGATGTAAACTACAAAGAGACCAATTACAATTAATCTTAAACATTATAAATTATTCTTTATCCATGAGCAACTGACATTGGAAAAGCTCTAATTAAGCTATTCAAAATGAGACATGATTAACAAGAAATATAAACATGTCTTTCTAATGACTGACTCGAACTAAAATTATGAAAACATATAGGCTATCTACGCAAATGATTTGGAAATAAGTCTATTCTAGAAGCAAGTAGAAAACTTGATAAAGATATTTAATTTTAAGAATGAACCTAATCTAGAAGCAAGTAGAAAACTTAATAAAGATAACTTAGTTCTGGATCAGATCTTATTTCATGAAAATATTCATTAACTGTATGAATGAGAGAAGCAAATTCTATATTTGAACAAAGAAACTATCAAAACAAAGATATTTTGGAGAATGAAATTACTAAATCTAATCCGAAATCAATCTTAAGAAACATGACATAACAAAACTAAGAATGAAACTGATGAACTGTAGAATGGTAAAGCATTAATGAATTAGGTAGAAAAGAAACATAATCTGTAAAGCAACGAAGGAAACGTTAAAGAAGATGGAATGAAAACTAAGAATGATGATGAAACTAAATTAAAACTCTATGTAGTGTGGAACAAGATCTTAATTATAGTTAAGAATGCTAATTAAAGGAAAGAAATATTACAGTTCGAAAACCTAAAAAACTAGATTCTAATTAAGCATAAAATCAATGTTGAAAATATTAAATTCAGTATGACGATCTAAAAGACAGTCCGAATGACATCCCAGATCGGGAAAAATGATTTAAACTAAGGAAAGAAGTAGATTGGACGATATTAACACCAACTGGTTGATGCATATCAACCAACAGTCCAAGGAAGCAATGAATAGACTGTTTAGAAACTAAGATGACAAGAACTAACCTATTCTAATCATTTTCTAAGGAATGAACTATTTATATGGAAAAAAAAAACTGAGATATGAATAAAAGTAACCTACAGCTACAGGAAAGAAGCTAACATAACTAATTATAATTATAAACTAAACCTGAAACAACAACTAATTAAGCTCTATCTAATTGCAAAAGACTGAAAGAAAACTACAAGAAAAACTATGCTTGACCGGTCATTATCAATTTTGTAAATCTAAATTAAATTATCAACAGGAAATAATTACAAGAAATGAGACAACAGCTACAGGAGAACACATTTAAATACAATTACTGGAAATGAAAAACTATTTATTTCAGAAAGGAAAATACAAAATATACACAATAAAACCTTTGGTTGTTGAGGGGCCCTTCCGAGCAATCAAATACCATATGCAGAATCATAAAATAAAGTGGTTTGAAATGATGTAAAGAACATTTTAACCTTTAACTATAAATTTTCAACTTCCAACAATAATTGAAAGAGAAGGAGTTAGGATGTCTTATGAGGTTTTTGGAGCACTTCCCTTTTCAGATAATGTTGCATGAGCTGATTATAAAAATATGGTTCTTGTAATTAAACTGCAAAACCACTTGTTGGATGATTCAAATTTATTCAACAAAAACATATGTACAAATAAAAAGTCACATGAAATTTAGGAAAAAGAAAAAAGAGTCTTCCTGTTTTAATTGACAAAATTTCATAAGCTGATCATAAAAATGAATTTCCTGTAAAATTGCAATCAATCGTTAGAAATGACTCTTTATTATTGAAAAAAAAAATACATAATTTACATATATGCAAATGAAGATAACCCACAATAATTCAATAACCAGGTGAAGGGGGAATAACTTCCTCTTCTCCTAGCTCCATCTCCTTTTGTTGTAAGGTATTCTGCACAAAATCTTTTTTAGATATTGGTTGATGATAAAGTCTAGGTCTATGTCCATTTACAACAAAGGAAATTTGTGAATCATCAATTGTCTTAATTTTAACAGATCCATTATCAAAACCTGTAACAATTTCTTATGGACCCATGCAACGAGTAATTAATTTTCCTTTAAAGTTTTTGTATCTTGAATAAAAAAGTAATGCCCAATCTCCAGTTTTGAATTTTTTTTGTTTAATGTATCTATCATGGCACTTTTTGCATTGGTTTTGTATTAATATTGTGCGTTGAATAACATCTTTCCTAATCTCATCTAATTCATTTATTTGTAGGATTCATTGTCTCTGTGCTTCTTCTAGATCCATCCCTAATTGTGCAGCCATACAAAAGGTTTTGACTTAAAATTCAATAGGTAGAAGAAATTGTTTACCATAGACAAGTTCATAAGGTGTGTGACCAGTGGTATTCCTCCAAGTTGTTCTATAAGCCCTAAAGGCTTATGGAAGCCTATATGCCCAATCTTTGTGGTGTAACTGGATAGTCTTAGTCAAGATGGCTTCTAAGACTTTGTTGGTGGACTCTACTTGACCATTAGCTTGCTGGTGATATGCTGAAGATTTACTATGTCTAATACCTTATTTTTCAGTAAACCCTTTCATTAATTTGGAGGTAAACTGAGATCCTTGGTCGGTTACAATTTCCCTAGGTACACCGAATCGGGTAAATGTTTCTTCATATATAAACTCTAAAACTGATTTCTCTATGGCTCAAAATAAAGCTTTAGCTTCTACCCACTTGGTGACATAATCTGTACAAACTAGATGTACTTCTTCTTGCAAGACATAGGGGAAAGTCAACCCAAGGAAATCTAGAGCACATTTTTCAAAAGGCTCAATCATAACTTAGGGCTGTAAGGGCATCTCATCGGATGGCGTAGGTTTACCCATTCTTTGGAAACCGTCACATCCCTTGACATATTTGGCAACATCTTTGAAAATGATTGGCCTATAGTATCAAGAGTGCAACACTTTGTATATTGTTCTCTTGTCGGAAAAATTCCCACCGCAAGGTCCACCATGACATCCATAAAGGATCTCTGCCATCTCATCCTCTCGTACACATCGTCTAATAATAAGATTAGGACCGTTACGAAAAAGATCATTATCCACCCAAGAATAATTAGAGCTTTGAACTATGATCCTACGTTTTTTGGGTGGGGAGAGATGGTTTGGTAGCTTTCCAGTTGCTAAATAATTGGCTATGTCTACAAACCATGGGGTTCGAACTGATAGTTTTAAACCTTAACAATGTAGTAAAAACTCATACAGATTATTAACCAATAACAGAAAATACACAATGGCACACACATAACATAGAGATTTTCACCTGGAAACCCTTAACTAGGAAAAAGCCAGCAAAACTTAGAGCCACACAACTCTTCTCATTATATGTTTTCTAAACCATTTACAATACAATATATGGTATTCGCAGCATCTAAAACCCTAATTCGTTTACCCAAAATAAGGTTACAACCCTAATCCCTTTACCGAGATTAGATAGAATACAATGGGTCAAAACAACAAAAAAGAAAAAATAGCCCAAAAGATATAACACACCCCACCCACTACTGGGGAGGGGATCATGGTGTACACACATCCACCATTTGAAGAGATATAACACACCCAACACGAACAGATACAATGAACAAATGTTCATCTAGAAAGCTATCATTGACGGGGGTGGCATCATTGTCAATTTGAATTCGAGAGAGAAAATCCTCTACCACATTCTCTCGACCGGGATGATCAACAATAGTAATGTTTAATTCCTGTAAAAGAAGAAGCCACTGAGTCACCCTGCCATTGGTGATTGGTTTATTCATCAAAAATCCGATGGCAAAGTGATTGGTATGTGTGAAAATTTCATATCCTCTGATATAATGAGGAAACTTGTTGATGGAATAGACTACTGCCAGAAACTCTTTTTCAGTAACAGTGTATTTTGTTTCTGCAGGTGTCAAAATTTTACTAGAAAAATAGATGGCATGTGATGTTTGGCCCTCTTTTTGACCTAAGAATGCTCCTATAGCTATGTCAGAAGCATCAGTGGAGATATGAAAAGGAAGGGACCAATTGGGGCCCTTATGTATTGGTGCTACCAATAGCTTTGCCTTCAAAGTTTCGAAGGCATGTTGACAAGGTTCATTCCATTGGAATTATGTATCTTTCATGAGTAGTTTGAACATAGGTGCGGCTATCTTAGTAAAATTTTCAATAAAACGTCTATATTAGCCTACATGGCCAAGAAAGCTTCTTACTTCCTTCAGCATTTTTGGAGGAGGAAGATTAACAATTATCTCTATCTTGTAAAGATCCACCTCGATACCTTGAAGACGGACATGATGTCCCAGAACTATGCCCTCGGTTAGTAACATGTTACATTTTTCATGACTAAGAGCTAAGTTTTTTTCTTAGCACCAAATAAGAATTGTTTTGAGGTTCTCAAAGGCTTCATGGAAGGTATTGCCATAAATTGTAAAGTCATCCATATAGACTTATACAAAATGCGGTATAAGGTCAACAATGATTCCTAAAACCGCATGCTGGAAACTAGTAGGTGCATTACATAGGCCAAATGGTAAAAATCGATAGGCATATGTCCCCCAAGAACAAGTAAAGGTTGTCTTTTCTTGATCCTCAGGAGCTATTAATATTTGATTGTATCCACTATACCCATCAAGGAAATAAAAGTATTGTTTCCTTGATAAGGTATCTAACACATGATCGATGAAAGGAAAAGGAAAGTAGTCCTTAAGAGTAACCTTGTTCAATTATCAAAAGTCAACACGGATACGCCATTTCCCTGTGACTTTCTTTGGAACTACCACTAGAGGAGACAAACCATTTACTGTTAGAAATTGGGTAGATGAAACAAGCATTATGGAGTTTTTGTAATACTTCTTTTACTATATCTTTTAGGGATGGATTCGTTCTTCTCTAGGGCTGTCTGACAGGAGGTATGTTTGAGTCTGTGTAAATGTGGTGAGTACAGGTATATGGGTGTACACCTTTCATATCGGTATATTCCCATGCAAATGCTCCAATTTAACTCTTGAGAAATTTTAGTAATTGTGTTTGTTCACTCTCACCTAAACCTGCATTTATATGTAGAATTTTTTTGGAACTAACCTCACAAGGTATGGTATAGGATCCTAGATGTTCTTCGATTGTGAAGACACAGGGTGTACTTGTAAATGTTTAGAGGCTCATCTTTTCTTGGAATTCATCTCCAAAGATCTGGTCAAGTTGGAAAAAATACTAAGGAAAGTCTATACATTTTTTGGAAGAGATAAATTGATTCAACAGATTCTCAGTATTTTGTTCTTGAAGTGCCCAGGAGAAATCATTAACAAGGGAAAGTTCCTCCAAATTCTCATCCCCAAAAGGACAATCTAACCAAAATAGGTTTTCAGTTACCGGCTGTGCTGGTGGGTATAAAGCTAGTTTCTTTGTAGATAACCCATCATAGATAATCATCTCTCCATCCCTACATCCTATGAATTCATTGGCAGTAGCCAACCAGGGTCTTCCTAGAATACTGGGTTGACCTTTGGAAGGGTCCTTTGATTATATGACCATAAAGTCCACAGGATATTCCTATGAAGCTCCTGATATAGTGATGTCATCTAAGATTCCAGCAAGCTACACCATAGTGCGATCTGCTAATTCTAGCATTGTTGGGGTAGGGTGAAGGAACTGTCCCAAATGGAGAGTTTCTAAAACTGTGGTAGTCATCAGGTTAATATTGGCTCCTAGATCAATAAGTGTGTTTCCTATGGCAGTGTTATTGATGATAATAGTGACCACAGGGTTTCCTCGATTTGAATACTTTAGGATTCTAGGTTGGTCAGCTATGTAATCTGACATTTCTCCTATTACATGAATCATCAGAGGGTCTTTTTGTTTTCTACATGGTCTTTTAATACAAAGTTACTTTATTACTTTACTATAGATTGTAATATCCTTAATGGATTGTAACAAAGGGATCTTAATACAAATATTTTTCAATTCGTTATTGATATCATACTGTGGATAAGTTACAGGTTTTTCTATTACCGGATGCTCCAGATATGGGGGTAATCTTTTCGCTGTAATTACTTCTTTATGAGGATGGTTGTGTGTTGAAGATTTCGGAATAACCACATCCTCAAGAATGGCATCATTCAAAACTTCACTAGGTATGTCTTCTTCATTCTATTCTTGGATAACAACTAATGACTTGGCTTGATCTTGCATAACTCTTCCAGACTGCATTGAATCTCATCTATTGTTGTGGTCGAAATGGCATATGATGGAAGAGGTAACAACCCAATGCTGTTAAGAGCTTGGGTTGGCTTGTTGTTAGGATTTGGTATCGGTTTTGCAGGTAATATTGTTGGTCTTGGAGGGTTCATATTATGGAAAGGGTGAGGTTGATTTGGGATAGGGGGTAGTGAAGGAGGTACAAATATAGGCAAGAGTTGTTGAATATTACGTGGGTAAGGATAGTTAGTAATAGGAGGAGGTGGTTGAGAATAAGCTTGTCCTCTCCATCTATGTGGCCATTGCTATTGTTGAGCATTCTAAGGAGGGTACTTTGGTGGCAAATGTTTCCAACCTGAAGTGTTCCATTGTGGAGGAGGTTAATAAGGATGGTAATAGGGTGGAAATTGTGATGACGGATCTTGATATGATGGTTGATATCTAGGTTTCCAAGGCCTCCTACATGTTTCACCAAAGTTTCCACTCTTGTATATAGCTTGCAACCTAGGCAACAATGGGAAATTATCAGTTGGATGTTCTTCTGTACACAGGTGACAAACTAAAGCATTATTCAATGGACATTCTCGTTGGGGATGTTTAGTTATACACCTAGGACTGAAAACACTCATTGTTGCATGCTCTTCATCCTATCTCTTTTTAGCTTGCAGTGCATCTAGTTGAGAACCCATAGCTCCTAAGATATCTGTTTAGAAATTTTCTAATAGGTTTCCAAACTCTACCCTTGTAACTCCACCAGGATCGGATGTGTTCCCTTTCAGGTTCCTTGTATAAGATTCGCTAAAGGTGTCTTCCAATTTTCCTCTGATCCTAGAGGAATTCCTATGATCCTAGAGGAATTCCTACATAGTTCACAAATTTGTGCAAAAGACTTATGAGAAATGTCTTCTGCTGCCATGAGATGAAGGTTTTCTAAGAATTCTTCTGAGATTCCCGAAGATCACTATATTTGAATGTAACACATAGTTAAATCTTTTGAGATAGTCTTCTAGGCTCTCATCTTCGAGTTGTTGTATTTTTAAAATATCATTGCGAGAGTCCTTAGGTTTACAGTAATCCTGATATTTATGTAGAAATGCATTATTCATGTCTTCCCAAGTTCTAATACTAGATTCTACCATTCCCATGAGCCATCAAAGAGCAGAATATTTTAATGTGGCAGGAAAAAGTTTTAATTTTTGGCCATCTTGTAGGTAATTATAACTCCTACACAAAATGTCAAATTCAATAAGTAATGTATCCATATCCTCACTACTCTTCCCATAGAAGGTTGGTAGTGAGAAGGGATGGACTTTTTTCATAGCTACATCTTGTGTAGCATCTAAGATGGGGAATCCAAAAGTACCTTCAGTTGTAACCTCCCCTTCTCCTTCATCTTATCGAACACGATCTTCATTGACATCATCCATGAATATTCGATTACCAAAGAGAGAATACCTAGGTGGTTCCTTTCTTGGTGAATATGGGATGTGCCAACGTTTTGTTTCAGGAAGAGTATTCCTCTTTCTAGTAGAGGAGTTACCCACTATGTGTGAGTGTTGATGTATTTGTAACTTTGGAATGTATTTCATATATGTATATTGTATTCCTGTAGAGATGTTATTATTCCTCTATACATAAGTGTTTGTATTCCTATAGAGATGTTATTATTCCTCTATACGGAAGTGTCATCATTTATATTGTAAGTGTCGTAACTTATACATGATGGGTTATTAGACCACCTTGGTGGGGTAGGCCCTGTATAAGTCATGTGGGTCAAAGGGTTATTAGACCACCCTATTGGGGTTCGGCCCTATCAGCATTATGTTGTGTGTTTAAGTTAAGGCCGATCTGGTGAAGGTTATTAGGCAAGTCAAGTCATCTATAAATAGAGTGCGGGAGGCACTCTATTTGATCATTCACTTTCTCACTCATACTGTCATTGGAGAGTGGCGCACTTGTGGAGGAGGAGAAGCTGCTGCTAGGAGTATATCTCATATGCTAGGGTTGTATCATTTCTCTATCTATCTTTGAGGAAGTTGTGGGTTTTTTCACCTTTATGGTTTTCCCCAGTGAGACTCTGTGTGTCTATTGTCTCTTATGTGCTTGCATTATTATGTCCATGATTGATATGCTGTAGATATGATGTACATGTTGTTCTCTCGGTTAATATGCTAGATCAGATTGAAGTAAATTCTAAAAAACTAACATGGTATCAGAACTAGCCTGAAAGAAGGCATGATATGGCATTTATTACACTTGTTGCACTTGCGAAGCTAGGGATTGATATACAAAAAACCAGTCATCGTAGAACTTTCGCTATAAATCCATTTCAGCAAGGTTTCAGGATATGAATCTCTTAGAGGTCTAAGATATGATCCCCATGTACCTTGTATCTGATGCACAACTTCTAATTCGTTGTTCTTTGTTTTTTATGATTTGTACAATCTAGGGTTTCTACCTCTTCCAGATCTCAGTCATAAACAGGTGACCTCGGAAAAAAGGTCACAAATTAGGCTAGGAAGCTCCAAATAAAATTTCATAAAAAGTGATAGGTAGGGCATAGACTTTAGTTTCTCAAGTAAGGCTTTTAGAGGCCGAAGTTGAACCAGTGACACGTGGCACACCGTACAAGTTCTCTGTCATGTTTTATCCCATAAACATGTCGCATTGTGACACTTGGCATAACTCTCTCTTAGAGAATCCAATTGAGGTTAGACCTATGGGACTGGAAAGATGACAGTTCGGGATACCATAGGTTGATGTTTCAGACACTGTGGATTCGTAATTTCAGATTTACACTAGAATCAATCAGGTGCATATTTTTGTCAAAACAGAATTGAATTTTGAGCACCTTCATTCATGACTCCGAGAATTAGGGTTTTGGAGAAAGTTGGTATTTTTGTAATCGGAGACCATGACTGAATGATACTCATCAAAATCAAAATTTAGAGACCAAGATCAATTTTTTTTCTTGGGTAGAATGCCGGGCTTGATCAAACCCTAGTTCGAGACTCTAATCGGAAAAGTAAAAAATTAGGGCTTCTACAAAAATGGGAATTTTTTAAATCTGTGACCATAGCTGGAATCTCCTTAAAAAAATTGAAGTTTAGAGCTTTGGATCAAACTATTTGGTTGGTTAAAGCTCTGAGAAACCCAAACCCTAATTCAAGGTCCTCCCTAGTGAATTTGGAAGTTTGAAAAGCAAATTTGAGGGGTGAAACTTTGCAGTTTTCAAATTCTGAGTATACCAAGTTGATTAGCTTATCAAGGTGCATCTTTTATCCTTTCAAAAGTTTGAAATTCAAAGTTTGAATTTTTAGGGTTTCCCTAGTAAACCCTAATGCAGCTCCAGATCCAGTTTTTGCAAATCAAGTGGATTGGGTTAATCCTAGAAGAGAATGGATTGGTCACCTGCATAAGTGAAGAAGTTCCTGTTTCAAAGGGATATGAGACTAAGGCCTTACATAAGAAGATTACAAGCAATCTCGACAGGTGTGACTTATCCAGGTATGGTTCGAGATCTGTTCATGATTAAGTTTATGGTATGTTTGTCTTCATTAAGGTTAAGTACAATCTTGATTAACTTTAGACTTGTCATATCACCTTAATAAAATTATGTATACAGATATTCATTGATTAGGGTTTTGACACTTATCATTGTACTAATGCATTGTGGTGTTGTATGAGGTTGATGTTGTCCACTAACATGAAAGGTACATCAAGAAAGACAAATCATGTTCTAGTTCAAGAACATATGACCATGTTGACATGAAGACAAATATTCATCCATTGTCATGGATCACATAGAAGATCTACTTACAAGGTATGTATAACTTGGTTCTATAATGATTATCCTATGAGATATGCAGGTTACTAGCACAAGTCATTGAAGAGAACAAGAAGACATTGATAGACATAACTAGCAAATATGATAACCAAGTATGTTTTTCCTATATCAAGTTAGAATCCTACCTTGTGTTAGGATCTTATACTGTTGCATGATTGATAATGATTATTCATTGAAGTTACTAATCATGGGTTTAGGCATATTATGCTTCTTACTTTGATTGATGATATGACTAACCTGAAAAGTCCTATGGTCAAATAGAAATATGCATGGGTAAAAGAATTGTGATAAATTATCTATGTATGAAATGATCTTGACCATACATGTTTAAGATTACTTAGAATCATAATGTTTTTTATAGTATTAAGATTATACTAATGAACGTATCTATGAGACCTCGAGGATAACACAATGATGATACTAGTAAATATGCATAGTGATCGAGGATGGATATAAGTTCAAAGACAGGTAATCTGGGAAGCAAAGATCAAGAGGGAGCACAGTCCAGTAGTTCTTGCAAGGAAGAAAATATTAAGAGGGAGTCCACCCTACAACCAAAAAAGATAAGTATTTGAATTATTTGTTTGTTTAAATAGTATTGTTCAATGATGTATATGCATATGTTCCTAGACTTAGGGTGTGTATAATGCATATTAGAATAATTGCATTAATGAACAGTATACTACTAATATGCATGTGATGGGTATGTGGCCTATGGCACTATGCAACATTCCATTGCTATTTATCTAGAATGAAACCTCTTTGCTGACATGTTGGGAGTAGTGCAAACTATTAACAATGTTCTAGTAGAGATTGGAAGGCATCTAGAAAGTTACGAGATATGGCTAAATGTTGTATTGAAGCATTGGCTAAGATAATTGCATGACTGTATGACATATTTATTTATGTGTAAGAATTTGTTTTGAAAACTATGAGATGTTTCTAATCATGCAATTTAACTTGTTTTGTAGGAAAGATCGTATACCATCACCTACAAAAGAAGGACTACAACAATTGTTCAGCAACAAACTTATCGATTGAAGATATTGAAGTTCCCAAGATTCAGAAAGAATGCCATGATAAAGGAGTACCAGTCGATCATGAAGAATGATGTTTGGGATGAAGTCCCAAGACCTGAAGGGAAGTCTGTTGTGACTTACAAGTGGATCTACAAGATCAAGCATGCTGCAGATGGCAGCATAGAGAAATACAAAGAGAGATTTGTAGCTCGTGGCTTCTCCCAGAAAGAGGGATTGACTATGAAGAAACTTTTGCTCCTGTAGCTAGGTACACTTCCATCAGATCAGTACTTGCTTTGAATGAAGTGATGAAATGGAAGATACACCAGATGGATGTCAAGACAACTTTCTTGAATGGTGTAGTCGAAGAGGAAGTGTATATGGAGCAACCACTCGGTTTTGAGACATATGATAGGGAGTCATATGTGTGCAAGTTGAAGAAAGCCTTGTATGGCTTGAAGCAAGCTCCTAGGACTTGGTATCGTAGGATAGACAACTTTCTATCCAGTTTGGACTTTACCAAGAGTAAAGCGGATTCCAACCTTTACTACAAGGTTGAGGAAGGAAAGCCAGTGATACTACTTTTATGTGGATGACCAGTTTGTTACAGGTGAGGATAGAATGCTTGCCGACACCAAGAGGAAGCTTGCTGCCGAGTTTGAGATGAAGGACTTGGGGATGATGCACTATTTCCTAGGCATGGAGGTGTGGCAGAGTTCATATGGAATCTTCCTTGGACAAGGGAAGTATGCAGTAGAAATCCAGAAGAGGTTCGGGATGATGGACTGTAAGGCCATGACCAAACCTATGGCATCGAACCTGAAGCTTCGATGTGATGTTTCATCTGATCCGGTTGATGTCACGGTGTATCATCAAATGATTGGGTCCTTGATGTACCTGATGAACACAAGACCCGATATTTGCTTTTTGGTTTACAGATTGAGCCAGTTCCTGACGGATCCCAGAGGTGTTCACATGGTTGCTATAAAGCATATTCTGAGGTACTTGAAGGGTACAATTGATTATGGGCTCAAGTATGATGCAAATCAAAATTTATCCTATAAGGTTATGTTGATTTAGATTGGGTAGGCAGTGTTGTAGAGCACATCTGGGTGTTGTTTCAGTATGGGATCAGGTGTGATCTCCTTGTTTAGGACGAAGCAGTCCTGTGTAGCACTGAGTATAGCCAAAGTAGAGTATGTTGCAGCTTGTTCGGCTAGTTGTGAGGTAGTATGGCTCCGAAAGCTACTGTCTGAGCTATTTGATCTCCCATTGGAGGCTACTGGTATCTTTTGTGACAACCAGAGTTGTGTGAAGATTTCTGAGATTCTGGTGTTCCACGACAGGTCGAAGCACATTGAGATCAAATATCACTATATCAGGGACATGGTGCAGAGAGGAGCGGTGAAGCTCTTGTATGTTGCAACGGATGAGCAGGTTGCAGATGTGTTGACAAAACCACTAGCTAGAGTGAAGTTTGAGTACTTCACAGAGAGGCTTGGTGTTCTTCAAATTGACGACAGTTCAAGGAAGAAGTGATGGACACATTTGCAAGAGCCATTCCAAGCATGGTGAGAGGAGGATCCTTCCCATGGCTGTGGATGTAAGCGTTGGATGATGAGCATCAAAACGATGCTCCAGATACTGCTATGTATATGCATCATGTTGGATGCTGGTTATGATCAGTTGGATCATGTATATGTATATGCATCATGTTGGATGGTTGTTATGATCAGTTGGATCATGTATATGTATATGCATCATGTTGTATGCTTGTTATGATCATTTGGATCATGTATATATATATGCATCATGTTGGATGCTAGTTATGATTAGGTGGATCATGTATATGTATATGCATCATATTGCATGCTTGGACCATGTATCTGTATATGTATCAAGTGGATACAATTGTATGATTAGGTAGATCATGTATGTTGATATATATCAGGTGGATACATTGTCTGATCAGGTGGATTATGTATATGTGTATGTATCAGGTGGATACATTATATGATCAGGTGGATCATATATGATGATATGTATCAGGTAGATACTTGGTATGCATCAGGTGGATGCATTGTATGATCAGGATGATCATATATGACGAGCTTCAAGATGTTGGTCCAGGTGACATGCATTAGGACGATGCAGTGATGATGATCAAGATGATAATGTACATCAGGACGATTTATGGTGAGTATCAAGTTGATACTCTGTGGCCGTGGACAGGTTGTGCAAGGGTAGCTTGTAATAAGTTATGGAGATCTGGATAGGATGAAAAAGGTCTCAGATGCCCTTTAGAGATCTTTCTTAGCAAGACACTCTTTTAAGGTTTTGCTAGACCACATGTAATAAGTCCTGGAGATGTGAACAGGATGAAAAAGGCCTCAGATGCTCTTTAGAGATCTTGCTTGGCAACACACTCTTTTAAGGTTTTGTGATAGTCACATGTAAAAGATCTCAGGATATCTGATAGGTTGAGCTGTGTGCTCGTAAAATTTCTGGGATTCTCTTTCGAGGTTTTGTTGACGCACGTAATCAGTCCTGAGGATTCCACAGTATCGCTAGTGATGATGAAGACCTACAGGTGGTGGGCCTACATCTAGTATGAAAAAGGACTAGCTTTGTAGAACTTCCTATGCTTAGTAGATCAGAGATTGATTGAGATAGCAGTAGCAGTGATGATGACGATGATCCAGTGATGATGATCCAGAGAAGAAGACTTCTGCTAGCAGATCTGTGTCGAGAAATACCTTCCTAGTTAAGAGGGAGTGTTGATGTATTTGTAACTTTGGAATGTATTTCATATATGTATATTGTATTCCCATAGATATGTTATTATTCCTCTATACGGAAGTGT
The DNA here is from genome assembly GCA_027924585.1 of Larix kaempferi. Taxonomy (NCBI): domain Eukaryota; kingdom Viridiplantae; phylum Streptophyta; class Pinopsida; order Pinales; family Pinaceae; genus Larix; species Larix kaempferi. The sequence continues at coordinate 9,503,597 of BSBM01000262.1, read as the reverse complement.
TTGTATTCCTATAGAGATGTTATTATTCCTCTATACAGAAGTCTCGTCATTTATATTGTAAGTGTCGTAACTTATAGTTTAGTAGGAATTTTAGTAGGAGGACTAGTTTTAATAAATCTACCTTTTGAGTCTCTAGACCTATTCATGAAAAGAAAACTATAACTGAAATAAATTCTAACTACATCACTACTATTGCTGGGTTTTGGAGATGCCTATTATAACAGATTTGCGGGTTCTTACCTCTCGTCTTACTGCTCACCTGCCACTAGCCTATTTCTAAGTTTCATAGGGGAGAATTCAAATCTATTACTAAGTTTTAAAAGAGAATTCTACCTATCTCCAACTAAAATTTACCTATCTACAACTGAATTCTACCTATCTACAACTGAATTCTACCTATCTACCACACCTCGGCAACGACGCCAAAATGTTGGGTGTATTTACTGTCTTAAGGAATCACCAAATATTTAATTATCGACCAAGGATGGTAGTCTTAGAGTCGTGGCACCGTATATGCTGATTGGTATGTATGAAAATTTCATATACTCTGATATAATGAGGAAACTTGTTGATGGAATAGACTACTGCCAGAAACTCTTTTTCAGTAACAATGTATTTTTTTTTCTGCAGGTGTCAAAATTTTACTAGAAAAATAGATGGCATGTGATGTTTGGCCCTCTTTTTGACCTAAGAATGCTCCTATAGCTATGTCGGAAGCATCAGTGGAGATATGAAAAGGAAGGGACCAATTGGGGCCCTTATGTATTGGTGCCACCAATAGCTTTTCCTTCAAAGTTTCGAAGGCATGTTGACAAGGTTCATTCCATTGGAATTTTGTATCTTTCATGAGTAGTTTGAACATAGGTGCGGCTATCTTAGTAAAATTTTCAATAAAACGTCTATAATAGCCTACATGGCCAAGAAAGCTTCTTACTTTCTTCAGCATTTTTGGAGGAGGAAGATTAACAATTATCTCTATCTTGGCAAGATCCACCTTGATACCTTGAAGACTGTCACGTCCCCTCCCATCCTACCAGCTAGATGGAGAGGATCGTGAGGTTAAACCAGGCATCTAGCCCCACACTTAGAAAATAAACGTTCAATTTAATAAGGAGATGAACATATGCGATTTCTTAAACACTTGAAAACACAGCGGAAGTAAAATCATTTAACACATCCACACACATTCCAATATTTATCAAATGATAATTACGAATTTACACAAGAGAATACTTATCTTAATGAAGTAGTCCCAAGCAACCAGCTACGCTTCTGCAACGTTCCACCCAACCGTAGGCTAGTGTGTTCCTTAATCTCTCAGCACCACTGCCACCCCCGAGCTGGGCATGATCTCCGCAAGGAAAAAGGGGAAACAGGCTCTCACATAGCCAAAGATATGCCAGAATCAGCCAAGCCAACCAGCAGTTGGGTTTCTCAGGCTGCTAAGAGATTGGCAGAGGTGAATTACCAAGCTAGTGGCTCAACCATGGAGCTATGGATACTCCATTGGGCTCATCAAGCCAAAACTGTCCTCTTCCACTCTTGAGGCTCTTGCTCACAGGTTCATGTCCAAAACTGGGTGCATTTAACAACAAAACCACAATTACAGGGCATGAGGAAAACGCTGTCCACAGTGGGATGCATGAGATGGGGTTTCAACTCACTCAGAAAAACGTGGGAACACACAAAAACGAAATGGGAAGATGGGAAACAACCCTGGGAAGCCAATCCGTTTTTAGAAAAACGTCCTTGGACATTCGGGGGCAAAAACGACCTCCATACAGTCCCCAAATCGTGGCCCTTTTCTCCCAAGCTACTGTCTATGCAAAAACGAACTCCCAGGCATGGAAAAATGCAGGATTTGGATGCAAAACGTGCAGGGAAAGGCCCAGCTAATTCCAACTGCGTGAGTGAGTGAAGACTCCTTGTTCCGAATGGCTTTGGGCACCATTTCGTGGGTGTTTTCTTGCCCCACAAGCAAAAACACGATTTTCCAAGTAGATGGCTTGCCCATGCACGAAATTGGCTGCCATACTCTTTCATTCCCAAGGCATTAACTGCCCCAACCAATTTATGGGAGAATTAAATGATTGGTCCATAACCCAAAATGGGTAGTTGAGAGTTCATTGGGCTTTCTCATGGAAACATGGATTAAACCATTGGCTCAAGGGTTTGGTTATTTTCCCTCCCTCTTCCTTGTAAAGATCATGCCCCCATCTCTTTTGTTGCATTGCGTAGCTGGTTGTGGGTTTTTCATTAAAATTGCATATTTACATGATGTCCGATTTTACATTGTGCACCGCTAGCACAAGAACCATATGCATCTATCCTAATTGCCGATACATAAAACGATAAATCAGTGGTGGGGCCTTGGTCTTGAGCTCCTCACCATGACTAAATGACAATATTTACATCATTTACAATCGTAATGCAATAGGGTTAGGCTGGGGACGTTACAAAGACGGACATGATGTCCCAAAACTATGCCCTCGGTTAGTAACATGTTACATTTTTCATGACTAAGAGCTAAGTTTGTTTCTTAGCACCGAATAAGAATTGTTTTGAGGTTATCAAAGGCTTCATGGAAGGTATTGCCATAAATTGTAAAGTCATCCATATAGACTTATACAAAATCTGGTATAAGGTCAACAATGATTCCTAAAACCGCATGCTGGAAACTAGTAGGTGCATTACATAGGCCAAATGGTAAAACTCGATAGGCATATGTCCCCCAAGAACAAGTAAAGGTTGTCTTTTCTTGATCCTTAGGAGCTATTAATATTTGATTGTATCCAGTATACCCACAAGGAAATAAAAGTATTGTTTCCTTGATAAGGTATCTAACACCTGATCGATGAAAGGAAAAGGGAAGTAGTCCTTAAGAGTAACCTTGTTCAATTATCAAAAGTCAACACGGATACGCCATTTCCCTGTCACTTTCTTTGGAACTACCACCAGAGGAGACACCCATTTACTGTTAGAAATTGGGTAGATGAAACAAGCATTAAGGAGTTTTTGTAATACTTCTTTTACTATATCTTTTAGGGATGGATTCCTTCTTCTCTGGGGCTGTCTGACAGGAGGTATGTTTGAGTCTGTGTAAATGTGGTGAGTACAGGTATATGGGTGTACACCTTTCATATCGATATATTCCCATGCAAATGCTCCAATTTAACTCTTGAGAAATTTTAGTAATTGTGTTTGTTCACTCTCACCTAAACCTACATTTATATGTAGAATTTTTTTGGAACTAACCTCACAAGGTATGGTATAATATCCTAGATGTTCTTCGATTGTGAAGACACAGGGTGTACTTGTAAATGTTTAGAGGCTCATCTTTTCTTGGAATTCATCTCCAAAGATCTAGTCAAGTTGGAAAAAATACTAAGGAAAGTCTATACATTTTGTGGAAGAGATAATTGATTCAACAGATTCTCAGTATTTTGTTCTTGAAGTGCCTAGGAGAAATCATTAACAAGGGAAAGTTCCTCCAAATTCTCATCCCCAAAAGGACAATCTAACCAAAATAGGTTTTCAATTACCGGCTGTGCTGGTCGGTATAAAGCTAGTTTCTTTGTAGATAACCCATCAGAGATAATCATCTCTCCATCCCTACATCCTATGAATTCATTGGCAGTAGCCAACCAAGGTCTTCCTAGAATAATGGGGTGACCTTTGGAAGGGTGCTTTGATTCTATGACCATAAAGTCCACAGGATATTCCTATGAAGCTCCTGATATAGTGATGTCATCTAAGATTCCAGCAGGCTACACCATAGTGCGATCTGCTAATTCTAGCATTGTTTGGGTAGGGTGAAGGAACTGTCCCAAATGGAGAGTTTCTAAAACTGTGGTAGTCATCCGGTTAATATTGGCTCCTAGATCAATAAGTGTGTTTCCTATTGCGGTGTTATTGATGATAATAGTGACCACAAGGTTTCCTCAATTTGAATACTTTAGGATTCTAGGTTGGTCAGCTGTGTAATCTTACATTTCTCCTATTACATGAATCGTCAGAGGGTCTTTTTGTTTTCTACATGGTCTTTTAATACAGAGTTCCTTTATTACTTTACTATAGATTGTAATATCCTTAATGGCTTGTAACAAAGGGATCTTAATACAAATATTTTTCAATTCGTTATTGATATCATACTCTGGATAAGTTACAGGTTTTTCTATTACCAGATGCTCCAGATATGGGGGTAATCTTTTCGCTGTAATTACTTCTTTATGAGGATGGTTGTGTGTTGAAGATTTCGGAATAACCACATCTTCAAGAATGGCATCATTCAAAACTTCACTAGGTATGTCTTCTTCATTCTATTCTTGGATAACAACTAATGACTTGGCCATATCTTGCATAACTCTTCCAGACCGCAGTTGGATATCATGTATTGGTGCGGTCGAAATGGCATCTGATGGAAGAGGTAACAACCCAATGCTGTTAAGAGCTTGGGTTGGCTTGTTGTTAGGATTTGGTATCGTTTGTGGAGGTAATATTGTGGGTCTTGGAGGGTTCATATTATGGAAATGGTGAGGTTGATTTGGGATAGGGGGTAGTGAAGGAGGTACAAATATACGCCAGAGTTGTTGAATATTACATGGGTAAGGATAGTTAGGAATAGGAGGAGGTGGTTGAGCATAAGCTTGTCCTCTCCATCTATGTGGCCATTGCTATTTTTGAGCATTCTAAGGAGGGTACTTTGGTGGCAAATGTTTCCAACCTGAAGTGTTCCATTATGGAGGAGGTTAATAAGGATGGTAATAGGGTGGAAATTGTGATGATGGATCTTGATATGATAGTTGATATCTAGGTTTCCAAGGCCTCCTACATGTTTCACCAAAGTTTCCACTCTTGTATATAGCTTGCAACCTAGGCAACGATGGGAAATTATCAGTTGGATGTTCTTCTGTACACAGGTGACAAACTAAAGCATTATTGAATGGACATTCTCATTGGGGATGTTTAGTTATACACCTAGGACAGAAAACACTCATTGTTGCATGCTCTTCATCCTATCTCTTTTTAGCTTGTAGTGCATCTAGTTGAGAACTCATAGCTCCTAAGATATCTGTTTAGAAATTTTCTAATAGGTTTCCCAACTCTACCCTTGTAACTACACCAGGACTGGATGTGTTCCCTTTCTGGTTCCTGGTATAAGATTCTTGAAAGGTGCCTTCCAGTTTTACCTCTGATCCTAGAGGAATTCCTACATAGTTCACAAATTTGTGCAAAAGACTTATGAGAGATGTCTTCTGCTTCCATGAGATGAAGGTTTTCTAAGAATTCTTCTTAGATTCCCAAAGATCACTATATTTGAATGTAACACATAGTTAAATCTTTCGAGATAGTCTTCTAGGATCTCATCTTCCAGTTGTTGTATTTTTAAAATATCATTGCGAGAGTCCTTAGGTTTACAGTAATCATGATATTTATGTAGAAATGCATTATTCATGTTTTCCCAAGTTCTAATACTAGATTCTACCATTCCCATGAACCATCAAAGAGCAGAATATTTTAATGTGGCAGGAAACAGTTTTAATTTTTGGCCATCTTGTAGGTAATTATAACTCCTACACAAAATGTCAAATTCAATAAGGAATGTATCCGAATCCTCACTACTCTTCCCATAGAAGGTTGGTAGTGAGAAGGGATGGACTTTTTTCATAGCTACATCTTGTGTAGCATCTAAGATAGGGAATCCAAAAGTACCTTCAGTTGTAACCTCCCCTTATCCTTCATCTTATCGAACACGATCTTCATTGACATCATCCATGAATATTCGATTACCAAAGAGAGAATACCTAGGTGGTTCCTTTCTTGGTGAATATGGGATGTGCCAACGTTCTGTTTCAGGAAGAGTATTCCTCTTTCTAGTAGAGGAGTTACCCACTATGTGGGAGTGTTGATGTATTTGTAACTTTGGAATGTATTTCATATATGTATATTGTATTCCTGTAGAGATGTTATTATTCCTCTATACATAAGTGTTTGTATTCCTATAGAGATGTTATTATTCCTCTATACGGAAGTGTCATCATTTATATTGTAAGTGTCATAACTTATACTTGATGGGTTATTAGACCACCTTGGTGGGGTAGGCCCTATATAAGTCATGTGGGTCAAAGGGTTATTAGACCACCCTATTGGGGGTTGGCCCTATCAGCATTATGTTGTGTGGTTAAGCTAAGGCCGACCTCGTAAAGGTTATTAGGCAAGTCAAGTCATCTATAAATAGAGTGCGGGAGGCACTCTATTTGATCATTCACTTTCTCACTCATACTCTCATTGGAGAGTGGCGCACTTGTGGAGGAGGAGAAGTTGCTGCTAGGAGTATATCTCATATTCTAGGGTTGTATCATTGCTCTATCTGTCTCTGAGGAAGTTGTGGGTTTTTTCACCTTTATGGTTTTCCCCAGTGAGACTCTGTGTGTCTATTGTCTCTTATGTGCTTGCATTATTATGTCCATGATTGATATGCTGTAGATATGATGTACATGTTGTTCTCTCGGTTAATATGCTAGATCAGATTGAAGTAAGTTCTAAAAAACTAACATGGTATTATAGCTAGCCTGAAAGAAGGCATGATATGGCATTTATTACACTTGTTGTACTTGCGAAGCTAGGGCTTGATATAGAAAAAACCAGTCACCGTAGAACTTTCACTATAACTCCATTTCAGCAAGGTTTCAGGATATGAAGCTCTTAGAGGTCTAAGATACGATCCCCATGTACCTTGTATCCGATGCAAAACTTCTAATTCGTTGTACTTTGTTTTTTATGATCTGTACAATCTAGGGTTTCTGCCTCTTCCAGATCCCAGTCATAAACAGGTGACCTCGAAAGAAAGGTCACAAATTGGGCTAGGAAGCTCCAAATAAAATTTCATAAAAAGTGACAGGTAGGGCACAGACTTTAGTTTCTCAAGTAAGGCTTTTAGAGGCCGAAGTTGAACTAGTGACACGTGGCACACCGTACAAGTTCTCTCTCATGTTTTTTCCCATAAACAGGTCGCATTGCGACACTTGGCATAACTCTCTCTTAGAGAATCCAATTGAGGTAGGACCTATGGGGTTGGAAAGATGACAGGTCGGGATACCATAGGTTGATGTTTCAGATACCGTGGATTCGTAATTTCAGAGTTACACTAGAAACAATCAGGTGCATATTTTTGTCAAAACAGAATTGAATTTTGAGCACCTTCATTCATGGCTCTAAGAATTAGGGTTTCAGAGAAACTTGGTATTTTTGTAATCGGAGACAATGACTGAATGATACTCATCAAAATTAAAATTTAGAGACCAAGATCAATTTTTTTTCTTGGGTAGAAGGCCGGGCTTGATCAAACCCTAGTTCGAGACTCTCATCGGAAAAGTGAAAAATTAGGGCTTCTGCAAAAATGGGAATTTTTTAAATATGTGAACATTGCTGGAATCTCCTTAGAAAAATTGAAGTTTAGAGCTTTGGATCAAACTATTTGGTTGGTTAAAGCTCTGAGAAACCCAAAACCTAATTCAAGGTCCTCCCTAGTGAATTTGGAAGTTTGAAAAGCAAATTTGAGGGGTGAAACTTTGCAGTTTTCAAATTCTGAGTATACCAAGTTGATTAGCTTATCAAGGTGCATCTTTCTATCCTTTCAGAAGTTTGAAATTCAAAGTTTGAATTTTTAGGGTTTCCCTGAGAAACCCTAATGCAACTCCAGATCTAGTTTCTGCAAATCAAGTGGATTGGGTTAATCCTTGAAGAGAATGGATTGGTCACCTGCATAAGTGAAGAAGTTCCTGTTTCAAAGGGATATGAGGCTAAGGCCTTACATAAGAAGATTACAAGCAATCTTGACAGGTATGACTTATCCAGGTATGGTTCGAGATCTGTTCATGATTAAGTTTATGGTATGTTTGTCTTCATTAAGGTTAAGTACAATCTCGATTAACTTTAGACTTGTCATATCACCTTAATAAAATTATGTATACAGATATTCATTGATTAGGGTTTTGACACTTATGATTGTACTAATGCATTGTGGTGTTGTATGAGGTTGATGTTGTCCACTAACATGAAAGGTACATCAAGAAAGACAAATCATGTTCTAGTTCAAGAACATATGACCATGTTGACATGAAGACAAATTTTCATCCATTGTCATGGATCACATAGAAGATCTACTTACAAGGTATGTATAACTTGGTTCTATAATGATTATCCTATGAGATATGCAGGTTACTAGCACAAGTCATTGAAGAGAACAAGAAGACATTGATAGACATAACTAGCAAATATGATAACCAAGTATGTTTTTCCTATATCAAGTTAGAATCCTACCTTGTGTTAGGATCTTATATTGTTGCATGATTGATAATGATTATTCATTGAAGTTACTAATCATGGGTTTAGGCATATTATGCTTCTTACTTTGATTAATGATATGGCTAACTTGAAAAGTCCTATGGTCAAATAGAAATATGCATGGGTAAAAGAATTGTGATAAATTATCTATGTATGAAATGATCTTGACCATACATGTTTAAGATTACTTAGAATCATAATGTTTTTTATAGTATTAAGATTATACTAATGAATGTATCTATGAGACCTCGAGGATAACACAATGATGATACTAGTAAATATGCATAGTGATCGAGGATGGATATAAGTTCAAAGACAGGTAATCTAGGAAGCAAAGATCAAGAGGGAGCACAGTCCAGTAGTTCCTACAAGGAAGAAAATATTAAGACGGAGTCCACCCTACAACCAAAAAAGATAAGTATTTGAATTATTTGTTTGTTTAAATAGTATTGTTCAATGATGTATATGCATATGTTCCTAGACTTAGGGTGTGTATAATGCATATTAGAATAATTGCATTAATGAACATTATACTACTAATATGCATGTGATGGGTATGTGGCCTATGGCACTATACAACATTCCATTGCTATTTATCTAGAATGAAACCTCTTTTCTGACATGTTGGGAGTAGTGCAAACTATTAACAATGTTCTGGTAGAGATTGGAAGGCATCTAGAAAATTACGAGATATGGCTAAATGTTGTATTGAAGTATTGGCTAAGATAATTGCATGACTGTATGAAATATTTATTTATGTGTAAGAATTTGTTCTGAAAACTATGAGATGTTTCTAATCATGCAATTTAACTTGTTTTGTAGGAAATATCGTATACCATCACCTACAAAAGAAGGACTAAAACAATTGTTCAGCAACAAACTTATCGATTGAAGATATTGAAGTTCCCAAGATTCAGGAAGAATGCCATGATAAAGGAGTACCAGTCGATCATGAAGAATGATGTTTGGGATGAAGTTCCAAGACCTGAAGGGAAGTCTGTTGTGACTTACAAGTGGATCTACAAGATCAAGCATGCTGCAGATGGCAGCATAGAGAAATACAAAGAGAGATTTGTAGCTCGTGGCTTATCCTAGAAAGAGGGATTGACTATGAAGAAACTTTTGCTCATGTAGTCAGGTACACTTCCATCAAATCATTACTTGCTTTGAATGCAGTGATGAAATGGAAGATACACCAAATGGATGTCAAGACAGCTTTCTTGAATGGTGTAGTCGAAGAGGAAGTGTATATGGAGCAGCCACTCAGTTTTGAGACATATGATAGGGAGTCATATGTGTGCAAGTTGAATAAATCCTTGTATGGATTGAAGCAAGCTCCTAGGACTTGGTATGGTAGGATAGACAACTTTCTATCCAGTTTGTGATTTACCAAGAGTAAAGCAGATTCCAACCTTTGCTACAAAGTTGAGGAAGAAAATCCAGTGATACTACTTTTATGTGGATGACCCATTTGTTACAAGTGAGGATAGATTGATTGCTGACACCAAGAGGAAGCTTGCTGTCAAGTTTGAGATGAAGGACTTGGGGATGACGCACTATTTCCTAGGCATGGAGGTGTGGCAGAGTTCAGATGGAATATTCCTTGGACAAGGGAAGTATGCAGTAGAAATCCAGAAGAGGTTCGAGATTATGGACTGCAAGGCCATGACCACACCTATGGCATCAAACCTGAAGCTTCTGTGTGATGCTTCATCTGATCCGGTTGATGTCACGGTGTATCGTCAAATGATTGGGTGCTTGATGTACCTGACGAACATGAGACCCGATATTTGCTTTTCGGTTAACACATTGATCTAGTTCCTGACGGATCCCAGAGGTGTTCACATGGTTGCTGTAAAGCATATTCTGAGGTACCTAAAGGATACAATTGATTATGGGCTCAAGTATGATGCGAATCAAAATTTAACCTACAAGAGTATGTTGATTCAGATTGGGAAGGCAGTGCTGCAGAGCACATCTAGGTGTTGTTTCCGTATGGGATCAGGTGTGATCTCTTGATTTAGAAGGAAGCAGTCCTGTGTAGCACTGAGTACAACCGAAGTAGAGTATGTTGCAGCTTGTTCAGCTAGTTGTGAGGCAGTATGGCTCTGGAAGCTACTGTCTGAGCTATTTGATCTCCCGTTGGAGGCTACTGGTATCTTTTGTGACAACCAATGTTGTGTGAAGATGTCTGATAACTGGGTGTTCCACGATAGGTCGAAGCACATTGAGATCAAATATCACTATATCAGGGATTTGGTGTAGAGAGGAGCAGTGAAGCTCCTGTATGTTGTGACAGATGAGTAGGTTGTAGATGTGTTGACGAAACCACTAACTATAGTGAAGTTCGAGTACTTCAGAGAGAGGCTTGTTGTTCTTCAAATTGACGACAATTCGAGGAAGAAGTGATGGACACATCTGCAGGATCCATTCCAAGCATGGTGAGAGGAGGATTCTTCCCATGGCTGTGGATGTAAGCACTGGATGATGAGCATCAGGACGATGCTTCAGATACTGCTCTGCATATGCATCATGTTGGATGCTTGTTATGACCAGTTGGATCATGTATATGTATATGCATCATGTTGGATGCTTGTTAGGATCAGTTGGATCATGTATATGTATATGCATCATGTTGGATGCTTGTTATGATCATTTGGATCATGTATATATATATATATGCATCATGTTGGATGCTTGTTATGATCAATTGGATCATGTATATGTATATGCATCATGTTGCATGCTTGGACCATGTAAATTTATATGTATCAGGTGGATACAATTATATGATCAGGTAGATCATGTATGTTGATATATATCAGGTGGATTATGTATCTTTGTATGCATCAGGTGGATCACATATGATGATATGTATTAGGTAGATACTTGGTATGAATCAGGTGGATTCATTGTATGATCAGGATGATCATAGATGAAGAGCTTCAGGATGTTGGTCCAGATGACATGCATCAGGACGATGTAGTGATGATGATTAGGATGATCATATACATCAGGATGATGTATGGTCAGTATCAAGTTGATAATCTGTGGCCATGGACAGGTTGTGCAAGGGTAGCATGTAATAAGTCTTGGAGATCTGGACAGGATGAAAAAGGCCTCAGATGCTTTTTAGAGATCTTTCTTGGCAATACACTCTTTTAAAGTTTTGCTAGACAACATGTAATAAGTCCTGGAGATCTGAACAGGATGAAAAAGGCCTCAGATGCTCTTTAGAGATCTTGCTTGGCAAGACACTCTTTTAAGGTTTTGTGACAGTCACATGTAAAAGATCTCAGGAGATCCAATAGGTTGAGCTATGTGCTTGTAAAATGCCTGGGATGCTCTTTCGAGTTTTTGTTGATGCAAATAATCAGTCCTGAGGATTCTACAGTATGGCCAGTGATGATGAAGACCTACAGGTGGTGGGTCTACATCCAGTATGAAAAAGGACTGGCTCTGTAGAACTTCCTATGCTGAGTGGATCAGAGATTGATTGAGATAGAAGCAGCAGTGACGATGACGATGATCCAATGAAGATGATCCAAAGAAGAAGACTTGTGCTAGCAGATCTGTGTCGAGAAATACCTTCCTAGTTAAGAGGGAGGGTTGATGTATTTGTAACTTTGGAATGTATTTCATATATTTATATTGTATTCCTAGAGAGATGTTATTATTCCTCTATACATAAGTGTTTGTATTCCTATAGAGATGTTGTTATTCCTCTATACATGAGTGTTGTCATTTATATTTTAAGTGTCATAACTTATAGGTTAGTAGGAATTTTAGTAGGGATTTTAGTAGAAGGACTAGTTTTAATAAATCTACCTTTTGAATCTCTAGACCTATTCATGAAAATAAAACTATAACTGAAATAAATTCTAATTACATCACTACTATTGCTGGGTTTTGGGGATGCCTGTTATAACAGATGTGTGGGTTCTTACCTCTCGTCTTATTGCTCACCTACCACCAGCATATTTCTAAGTTTCAAAGGGGAGAATTCAAATCTATTACTAAGTTTTAAAAGAGAATTCTACATATCTCCAACTGAATTTTACCTATCTACAACTGAATTCCACCTATCTACAATTGAATTCTACCTATCTACCACTCCCCGACAACGACGCCAAAATGTTGGGTGTATTTACTGTCTTAAGGAATCACCAAATATTTAATTATTGACCAAGGTTGGTAATCTTAGAGTTGTGGCACCATATATGCTGAGGTAGAATGTAACCTAATATTTTGGCTCGGCAAACCTTTAAAATGTTTAATAATGAAAAGATCAAAATATCTTTCAAAATGAAAAACCGAGTCAAACTTTAGAAATACAACAAATGAACTAATTAAACCTAGCTAAACCAACAGATCAGAATAGTATCAAGCTATACTACTCTACTCTATGATTAAATAATGGGAAAAGATAAAAACAAATATGGATAAAAAAACCAAACTAATTCTTATGAAAATGGAAACTACTTGATCAATCCTTCAGATTCTAATCTAGGAATTAGGAATGACAATTATGAACAAAGTTATAACTGTAGTTATGAAATGATTAAACTTGCAACTAATCAATGACAAGAACTTGAGATAAAATCACAATCACTGAATAAATATACAATGTAAATTACTCATGTAGTAATAACTAAGATGAACTACCTAATTCCATCCATCTTGATGTTGTACATCGAATGTGATAAGAACTGGGGTGAATATATCGTAATGACTTTCGAATGTAACAACAAAGAAAAATGGAAGTAAATCTAACATAATTTCTACAAAGAGATGTAAACTACAAACAGACCAATTACAATTAATCTTAAACATTATAAATTATTATTTATCCATGAGCAACTGGCATTGGAAAAGCTCTATTTAAGCTATTCAAAACTAATTCAAAATGAGATATGATTAACAAGAAATAGAAACATGTCTTTCTAATGACTGAGTGGAACTGAAATTATGCAAACATCTAGGCTATCTAAGCAAATGATTTGGAAATAAATCTATTCTAGAAGCAAGTAGAAAACTTTATCAAATTAAATTAAGAAGCAAGTAGAAAACTTGATAAAATTAAATTAAGAAGCAAGTAGAAAACTTGATAAAGATATTTAATTATGAGAATGAACCTAATATAGAAGCAAGTAGAAAACTTAATAAAGATAACTTAGTTCTGGATCATATCTTATTTCATGAAAATATTCATTAACTGTATGAATGAGAGAAGCAAATTCTATATTTGAACAAAGAAACTATCAAAACTAAGATATTTTGAAGAATGAAATTACTAAATCTAATCCGAAATCAATATTAAGAAACATGACATAACAAAACTAAGAATGAAACTAATGAATTCTAGAACAGTAAAGCATTAATGAATGAGGTAGAAAAGAAACATAATCTGTAAAGCAACTAAGGAAAAGCTAAGGAAAATGGAATGACAACTAAGAATGATGATGAAACTAAATTAAAACTCTATGTAGTGTGGAACAAGATCTTAATTACAGTTAAGAATGCTAATTAAAGGAAAGAAATATTACAGTTCGAAAACCTAAAAAACTGGATTCTAATTAAGCATAAAAACAATGCAGAAAATATTAAATTCCGTATGACGATCCGGGTGACAGTCTGAAAGACAGTCCGAATGACATCCCATATCGAGAAAAATGATTTAAACTAAGGAAAGAAGCAGATTGGATGATATTAACACCAATTGGTTGATGCATATCAACCGACAGTCCAAGGAAGCAATGAATAGATTGTTTAGAAACTAAGATGACAAGAAGTAACCTATTCTAATCATTTTCTAAGGAATGAACTATTTCTATGGAAAAAAACCATACTGCGATATTAATAAAACTAACCTACAACTACAGGAAAGAAAATAACATAGCTAATTCTAATTATAAACTAAACTAAAACAACAACTAGTTAAGCTCTATCTAATTGCAAAAGACTGAAAGAAAACTACAAGAAAAACTATGCTTGACCGGTCATTATCAATTCTGTAAATCTAAATTAAGTTATCAACAGGAAATAATTACAAGAAATGAAACAACAGCTACAGGAGAACACAGTTAAATACAATGACTGGAAATGAAAAACTATTTATTTCCAGAAAGGAAAATACAAAATATACACAATAAAACCTCTGGTTGTTGAGGGGCCCTTCCCAGCAATCAGACATTGAAGCTTAACTCAACTAATCACCAACAACATAACATCAACAAGAGAATTCAATAATTTCCATTAACTGAGAAAGTTACACAATATTTTTACAAATTACTGTTATCCTCTATGTGTGTATGATTGTGTTGCGTTTCTCCAAAGGAGGCCTCTATATAAAAGTTTACAATTAGAGAGAAGGTCGACATAGTCGAACTCTCGAAAAATAGAAGTCTTAATGACTATGGAACAACTGCATGGTGGTTAATGACAGTGCATAGGCCATCTACCTAATTTCACGGCATTGATTCCCCTTGACGCGAACAACTACGAGTCGGTTTTCTTCCATAGTGGGCAGAGAATGTGTTAGCAAGCTGAGAGTGGGAGAGCAAGGATCTTTTGGAACATTGACGTGAGCAGGACTGCGTGTTTTCAGTCTGGGCGAACAAGAAATATGGAACTTATGGTGTTGAAGTGAGTATAAGATGTGTTGTCAAGCTAGGCGAGCAAGAGGGTGAATCCTCTAGAACAAGGGCTCACCAACCACGACATAAAACAATACACATTGCACAAGATATTTTACATGGAATGATTTGCTTATAATATATTGGTATTACATGATTGCATTCATGGGAAGCACCAACTTTTGATTTATAAGCACCAACTCAAAGGAGGATACAAACCCCTAGCTTTACCATCTCCAACTGGAAGGAAGAACCCACTTCCTAGATTCTATAAAATACACTAGAACGAGGCTACAACCCCCTAATATTTCAAGCTCCAACTTACACTAGAACCACCCTTCCAACCTAATATGAGTAAGAATATCAATATATCCATGTCATTGTTATTGTCGTCAACAAACCCTAGAAATATTCCTCCATAGACTTAATCTCTTCCTTGGATCCTTCAATCCCTTGAAATAATAATCATCATCAAACCATAGGTCATTCCAAGAGAGAAACCCTATCTCATGCCATAAGTACCATAATCCATGCACCAATATCACAAGATAAACCGTAGTCCATGCCTTTTCCAAGGCAAGAAATCAAGAGAGAAACCCTAGTCATGCACCATGTCCTTCATGAAAAGAAATCCCAGATCAAGTCATTCAGCGTAGACCTTACAACAAGATTTACAATGAGATAATAAGTTTGTGATTCTAATACTATTTGAGAAACTTATGCAAGTTTCCATCAATCTTCTTCACTTGATCCTTCTCAGACTTGAATTCCAATTAACTCTGCTTGTCCTCCTTGAAATTGTGCTTAAGATGTATTGAATTTGGATGGTTCAAATGAAATGTTTCAACCTTAATTTATACATGTCCAAGTCACTTTTAAATTTTCTTTAGGTTAGTTTGTCCCTAATCAAATTCTAGCCTCATTTTAGGTCGTCCCTAACCAAATTCTAGCTTAGTACAAAGAAAACTTCATTTCTCCTCAACCATGTGGAGTTAGGAATCATGCCACATATGATAAAAAATGTATTAGAATAGGATTTATGGTTATGGAGATTTTTATATCATTTTGGATACCTTTATGGGGAAAAATTACCCTTTTGTCTTTAGCATCATTCTCATGAGACTCCTGCTGGATTTTTCTTCATGGCCTCTTGCTTTACTTCTTCAATGGGATTTGACTTGTATTCTTGACTACTTCATGTCTTCATCAAGCGGATTCTTCAAGTTTCACTTAATCATGTTCATGTGGCCACATAAGCATCACTTTAAGGGCATTTTCAATAGCTTTAGAGGATTTCTCCATTCATGTACTACTCAAAGTGAGCACGTGGAAATATCCACATGTTATTTCATCCCATGAGGGTCATTCTTAACAATTATGCCATAAGGGGACCCCTTTGGAGTTATATACACTTATGCTTGGATTTTGGCATCAATGACAAATTTATTCAAAAATAAGTTACAATTGACATGTTGAGTCTTTTGTAATGCATCTTCTGGAATGTGATCAAATTGAAATACTATGCCCATGGGATATGTATAAGCATTGTTGTGGGATATTCATGGAAGATTGTGGAACCCTTCTACTTATTTTAATTTTCTTACTTACACTTGGAAATACATTTTATAATGATGAATTTTGATTGACTTACTCTACGGAGGATATGTGGATGACCCTTGCATGGCGAGATCCCAAGTTTATTTTTTCCATTAAGTTTGATGTAGTAGACATTGGATGAGTCTTGGTACAACATGCAATGATATTGTTAGATTACCAGTGCTATGATGGGTTTGAAAGAACCACGCTTGATGTGGAATACCAGGTGCATCCTGTTTCAAGTTGTGGATCTTGTTAGACTTATTTCAGATTGAAATGATTGTTCTCAAATGTAATTATTAGGCTTGATCACCTTGGTGGTTGCACTATCTTATTGGAGAATGGTTTGTTTTGGTAGTTCAAAACAGATTTTATGACCAACAATATTTGAGAATCAAGTTAACATTCACGAGAACATATGGACAATGGTAGTCATGCAGATGAGTTAAAGATGCGAGTAGTAGAAGAGGTCGTCAGTACAATAGAAAAGGGTTTCACTTATGATGCAGATGTGATAATATAGGAGGTTGTATATATTGTTGGCACAATTATTTTTGGGTTTTTTTTTTAATATTGTGAATGATGTGAGCAAAGTAATGAAACCTTATAACTTGTTTCCACATGACCAAGAGTTAATGAAAAAGATGCTAAAGGAGGGAGGCACCAAGTCCCGAAGAAAAAACTTTCATATGACTGTTGGAGATGTTAGAGTGGAGCTAAAATGATTAATGAAGTAACTTGGAAACATTGTGCAAAGCAATCAATGGTCCATATCGAAGTGGAGATTAAGATTAATGGTTGATGTTGTTTGGGAATTCTACCCTACAGCGAGGAGAGAGACACTACCAACTTCTGGGGTGACAGGTAAATACATTAGCCATATCACATAAGCTTCTACAAAAGGAAAGAGATCAAGGTTCTTGAAGGCATACCTTATTAAGAACATTTGATCCTAGCTTTCGCTTGCTCCTTCGATCGATCCTCCACTTGATCTTCCATTTGACGAACATGCATCACAACGATACCTTCCTCAGCGTATCTTGAGTGATATAACAATGATGAAATTGAAATACAATTGAAACATCAAATACAATCAAGCATTTAATCCAAATGTCACCTACCCAAATTTTGAGGATATTTATTTTATATTATTTCTTTTTTTGGAAAAATACTTTGTGTTAAATTATAATTACAATTTTTGTAATTAATGACAAATTTGGCCAAAGATGATTGTAATGACTCATTATTATTATTTAATAAATAAAAATAGGAGACAAACACTCAAGAAAGCTGTTACAAGAGTGTTCACTGGCCCACTAGGAGGAATGGAGGCTGAAAGAAGGCATGGGATAGATGGTAGAATTTGCACTCTACCACTAGCTATTGGTTATGGGACAACTCCCCTAAATTTGTGGCATTCCCTGTCCAGGTGGAGAGAGGTGAGCAGGCAGCTCATTGATGACCAATTAATTACTAAAAGGCCTAGGAAGCTTATTAAAGTAAATTCGAATTGAGCAGGAAGCTCCTACAATGTTTTTCTACAGAAACATTCCTCATGTACATCAGGTGATGACTGAGAGATTCGAATAGGGAGGTTGTCAAGAGTGCATTTATAAGTTTGCAAATTATACTTAGAAGGACAAAAACCAGAGGTGCTGGTGCAGGTCCCTTTGACTGCTAAGCCTTTAAGGCTGGATAAATTTCTTGTTGCTACAAGTGGAGGACCTAAGCTTCTAAAGCTTCTTCCTCCTGGTGGATCAGTGACCAGGATCGGGGGTCCTAAGCAGGTATCTTGGCTGTCTAGGAGCAGGTTGGGTGGAACAGGCTTCTTGGGTGATTTGTTTCTCCTACCATTCTTTGGTTCTACAATTTTTCTTTATTTTCGGGTTGCATGATTTCCTTCAGTAATGGGTTTAGAAATATTATTAATGATCAGTAGTAGTAAATTGTTAAATTCTGATTTAATTTTAATTGCTTGACTGATAAAATGACTTCTCTACATTTTCCCCCATGCTTGAGGCTGCATCGTACTCCAGTACAAGTGATTCTGTTCATTTAGGTAAAACATGACATTCATCTATTTTATAACTAAGAAAAAAAATACATGCACAGATCTATATTCCCAAGCATTTCACTTTCTAGATATGTTAACATCTCCAAATTAAATCTCTGCACCGACTGAATTTAACTGTTCACATACTACTTCATTCATGAAATCAAACAAAATACTTCATTCGCTGTGTGAAAGAGCTATGATTATGCACCTACCTTTCCTCATCAAGTATCCATGAATTTATTTAGCAGTCGTAAGAAAATCCATTGGCATCATACAGTGTTATTTTCTTCTCCTATAACTTTTCTTTTAACAAGCTGCAAGAACAAGTACATATCTTAAAGCATTACAAATAAGATACATTAATTCACAGTATCCGCACACAAACACATCATAATTATTTTCTTTCCTAGTTACATTCTGATTTTTATACATTCGTTCCCTATCCCTTTTTGTTGGAAGCAAAGTATGATTTCAAGCACGATTTAAGCATTTGTATAATTCCACGACCAAACCCTAGGAAGTGCAGTATCCTAAACCCTGTCGTATTTTCCAGCTATCATTAAAAATCACACACTATGCATCGATCTCAGAATACAAACATAAGTCTTAGCTATCAAGAAGTTTCACCTAGCCGACAGCTCGAAGGTTACTTCGATTTCCCACCTAAAAATTTCAATCCTAGAAATAAAAACAATCAAAACAGTTATGTACAAGTCGAGACCCAAGATCGGGTTCAATTATCATCACTTGCAGGATCGCATTTTAACACAGAAAGGTTCTATTCATTTAAACCAAGTGAAAACCTATGGCTTAAGCATCGCCAGCATTACGAGTACCAAAACTCCAATAATATTAGACATGCAAAACCCGAAAGCAATGACGGTAGCATTTAGGGCACTTTTGTAAAACCAAAGAACACGGTGGCTCGTTTTGTTTTCAAACTTCAAAGAAAATCATTTTCCAAATATCAAACAAAAATATTCCATAGCCATCATTCCAACTTAACAACGATGGCGAATGACAAAGAAAGATGCCTACAGACCACCAACGTGGCTCAGCCACTGTTCAAAACACTCCAACCACACGATAACCAAAATGGTGGTACTCCCTCCCAAATGCAATGGAACGAGCAAAAGGAAACCCTCAGCCCTCAAGCACCGACGGTAAAATTAATTAACAAAGTTACATTGTTGTGCAATAGTCCATAGGGTTTAACCCTTAGCAAACAAAACATTAAATGAAACCATGGAGCAACAACCACGCAAATGCCTACCCTTAACAAAACAATGGATTTACTACGGAGCCGAGCAACAACGAAGCAAAGCAAGGGTTACCTCCTGTACATTACGTACATCATTTAAAAAGGAAAACAAAAACTCGACACCCAGCCATCGCCGGTCAAGGTCCATAGTTACAACCTACGTTAATGACAGTCACCATCAACCATGCAAGGGAACCTATGGGGTTCGAGGACCACCGAAACTTACCAGGTTTGGATGCATCCCCTCCTTGAAACTTGCTATCGTCTCCCGCGAAGTGGAACCTGCCAAACATAGCGTGAATGGCTACCAACTGAAGAAACAAATGTGGTAAAGATTATAACAAATGAAAATTCCATTAGTGAATGCTTACCTTCAGACCTGGGCTCGATGGAGTTGGATGGTTTTGACAGACATCAACGAACAAGACACCAATAAATCCTTTACATTAAGGGTTTGAGCCATGAAGTTCCACACAGGTAGGAGTTAAACCACTTACAACAACCATTGCCAAACCATAGTGCTATGGCACTAAAACTGCAAACTGTAACACCCTTTCACAGAGGTATAAAGTTCAAGATCGAGTAAGGAGTCCTCACAACACCACTTTGGAAATCCTAAGTCGCCAACAGCCTGTCGGATCTACAACCTCCTCCAAACAAACGCAACAATGAAATACTGAAACACCAACTTTCCCATTTTACCAAAGGAAGGATCGGGTATCACTCTCAGCCTCAGATCTCTCAGATATCGACGGTGGATGGCTGCCCTTTAGGGCATGTCGATATTTGCACCCAACTGCATTCAATACCTCATTAAATTATCACTCCTACCAAAGCTGTCAGTAGACTTATGTGAGAACCGAAGCATAGCCCAGCTCGGATCATGGCGTTATTACCATTTTCTCAACCATGTGACACTAGCCAACTCGGCTTCCACTTCACTATACAAACCTGCAACGTATGCTAAGACATAAATATGATAGTTGGAACCAACTAAAATCTTCACCTGTCATAGTCAGCCCCTTGTATGGTTAGTTCCATAGTAGCAATGCGTTGGTTTGGATGCAAGGATTTGAATTTAAACAAGTATAGTAACATGTAATATATCCTATATATTATACGAATGCATAATCCTATTGATGCTATTGTCACACCTTAATCTTGAAACATATGACCATGGTATGTATTACAACATCATTGCAATAGTATAAGCCATGTGCCATGTGCATTGTAGGTTTTTTACAAAGGCTATGATTCTCAACCCATAGTAAGTGCATGAACTTATAAGTGTAGTTAATTAATACAAGTTAATATACTAGACATATATATACAAGCCTATTAATAGATGAATACCTAAGTTGTGATTTGAGTGGTGACGTTATGCACTATAATGTCGAGTACATAGTACTAGTCATTAGATCATTCATATGTCATCCTTGCATTAATAAATCAAATAAAGCATTGAGGACTCAGGATAGTCTAAATAGAATCAAGACAGAATGTTAAGCTCTATAGCATAAACACTAGATTTACAAGATTTCGAATAGCCTCAGTGATAGATATTGGCCTCACCAAAAACACCATTTAGTCTCACGATAATAATTACAACATTTAACAAATACATGGACGACGCAAATTTATACCATTGGAGAGTTGTACAGCATATAAACTAGATGAAGAACCATTTATCCAAACCCCGGTAACTGGTTTCGCAAAAAGTAATTACAATTCTAATTTTACATTGACAATGAATTGATAAAACATTTGTACTCGTACTGCTTGTGACATAGGTTTTCTTACCTACGGCCTGCACATGGAAATAGGATGCAAATGCCTTAGCTAAACTTAGCTAAGTAAGCTCCGGGGTACCCTGCAGGACCACCCTTTCATCATCATCAAAAAGCAACTGTCAGAACTTTGTTAGTAGAAAAACTTTATCGCAAATATTATTTCAGTTAAGTACAGAAGAAGATGTTGTAAGCTGAAATGTGACATAACGCATTTAGTAAATGATTTCTTGCATCGCAATAATTAAATTATTTTCCGCATTTATGACTCATTAATGTTGACCCTTCAATGCATTTAATGTTTTCCGCAATTACATTTATTTGCTGATTTAAAAACTTTAAATTTTTTTTTAAAATTATCGGGATGTTACATGTGGTATCAGAACTCATGTTCGAACTCTAGGCAAAAAAAAACGGTCCAAGAAAAAACATGCGAACAAAAAAAAAATTATGAATGCGAAATTTTTTCACTAACTCAAGATTAAATTATTTTGTTGTATACAAAAAATTATTTTAATTTACAGGTATGGAAGGATCGACTGAACATATGGGGGACATATTTCCACCAAATAGCCATAGTACAGAACAACAATTTTGTGGCAAATTGGACAACAATGCATCATAATTATTACATGCCTTTCAAGAATTAAAATCAGAGATAAGATCAGTAACGCAGGACAATAACAGAATTATGAGGACAAAAGAGGAGTTGAAGCAAGCACTGTTCAACCAATACCCAAAATATGAACAGGAAATTGAACATACTACCGAGACCGAAGACTTACCTTATGAAGGAAGGAATAAGCAAGCAAAAAACGCCGATGAAAACAATAACTCAACAGGAACTGCCAAACATCCACACAAAAAGAAGCATAACTATTCTAGTGACAGCAATGAAGGAGATTTCAAGCCAGAGAGGAAAAGAAATAAACAGTATGAACAGATATCTGGTGAATTCAAGAAAATCAAACCTCCAATTTTCAATGGCGAAATAGAGAAAGGAGAGACAGCGGAAGCATGGCTGTCCAGCATGAAAAAGTATTTTCAGATATACGATTATTCAGAATCCTTAAAAGCGAGAATGGCAATTTATAATCTAACCGGGAAGGATGATATTTGGTGGCAGGACCTCAAAAGAGTAAAAAGCATAAAAGACAAAGACGTAAGTTGGAGCACTTTTAAAAGACACTTCAAAAAGAAATTTTTATCTGAACAGTATTATGAAGAAAAATCAAAGGAGTTTTACGATCTGAAACTAGGAACGATGAACATGAAGGAACTAAACAACAAGTTCTTAAATTTGCTAAGGTATGTGCCATACATGGTGGAATAAAAACCAAAGATTCAAAGATACCTGAGTTGTCTACCCTTCAACATCAAGGATAGAATAGAGTACGATAACCCTAAGACGTTGGAAGAAGCCATGAGGAAAGCAATTTTTTGCTTTGACTAGAATGAGAAAAGAGAAGGGGTGCCTGGCTGGAAAAAGCCAAGACCCAATAATTTTGAACAGAAAAAGAAAAAATTTAGATATGGTGGAAATTATGGATTCCAGAAGAAAAATTTTCAGAATCAAAATTTTCAAGGGAACAGTTTCAGAAATAATCAGTAGCAGAAATTTACAGCACCCATAAATGTTCCCAGTGTTGCCAGAACCAATGATCAGAAACCACCTATAAAATGCTTCGAGTGTTAAGGTCCCCATTTTGCCTCAGAATGTCCCCTTAGGAAGCGAACAACCAACAATATTCACTCCCTACAGTTTGAAGCTACTGTAGGAGATGTGGCAAGGGAAGTACCCAGAATTAGTGCAACACTAGACAATCGGCAAGGATAACACCAAGTCTCAATGGTAGAGGTTGAAGATATGCTACAAAACCATTTAGTTTCTATTTTGATTGACCCTGGTGCTAATCTAAGTTATATATCACCAGTTATTGTAGAAAGTCTCAAGTTGAAAACATAAAAATTCAATAAATCCTGGTTAGTAAGGTTAGCGACAGGAACAAAAAGAAAGGTTTATGATTTTGTGGAAAATTGTGCTTTATCTATGAATCAACTAACAACGCAGGTTAAGTTGAATGTTTTTCCATTAGGATCATATGATATTCTAATTGGTATGGACTTGTTAGAAACCCATCATGTCATTCTGAATTGTTATGAAAAAAGTTTCATTTGTTTGGATGATGAAGGAAGGACAACAGAGGTAAAGGGCATTCCTAGAAAAACATCCATTGGACAGATTTCAGCCATGCAAGTAAAAAGGGCAGTGAGGAAAGGATGTCAGATGTTTGCAGTAAATGCAGTGCATGATGAGTTGAGTATTGAGGAGGAAAAAATGAAAATAGACATACCTATCTTAAAGGATTTCCAAGATATTTTTCCTAAAGAGGTCCCAGAATTACCTCCCAAAAGAGACCTGGATTTTACTATTGAATAAATACCAAGTTCTAAAGCTCCATACCGAATTAATATACTAGAGTTGAATGAGTTAAAATCTCAGTTGAAGGAGATGATCGATAAAAAATACATAAGACCCAGCGTGTCTCCTTGGGGAGCACCGGTCATTTTTGTTAAGAAGAAGGATGGTACCCTAAGACTTTGCATAGATTATCATCAACTGAATAAAATGACAATCAAGAATAGATATCCGATGCCCCGCATTGACGATCTATTTGATCAACTACATGGAGCAATGATATTCTCGAAGATTGATTTACAGTCAGGATATCATCAGGTTCATGTGAAGGATGAAGACATTTTCAAAACATCCTTTAGAACTCATTATGGACACTATGAGATCGTTGTCATGTCATTTGAATTGACTAATGCCCCTGCTATATTTATGTGTTTGATGAACAAAATTCTGCACAAATACTTAGATAAGTTTGCAGTTGTGTTTATCGACAACATTTTAGTATATTCTGCAAACAAGGAGGAGCATGATGAACATCTACGTATCATTTTTCAAGTTCTGAGGGAGCACCAGTTATATGCTAAGTTCAGTAAGTGTGATTTTTACAAAGACAAAATTCAATACTTAGGTCACATAATCTTTGAGGAAGAGATTTCAGTTGACCCCGCCAAGATAAAGTCCATTAATGAATGGTCGGTTCCTAAAGATGTGACGGATGTGCGATCATTTATGGATATTACTGGTTATTACAGCAAATTCATTGAAGGGTTTTCAAGGATTGCAAACCCCATAATGTCATTGCAGAAAAAAGGAAAGAAGTTTGTCTGGGATCAAAAATGTGCGGATAGTTTTAAAAGGTTAAAGGAATTACTGACTACAACACCTATTTTGAGGATTGCAGATCCCAATAAAGATTTCGTAGTGTGCACAGACACATGTAATGACAGACTTGGAGGAGTCCTAACACAGGAGGGACATGCTGTAGCCTATGAATCTAGAAATCTAAAAATACATGAGAAGAACTATTCT
Organism: Larix kaempferi; assembly: GCA_027924585.1. NCBI lineage: Eukaryota > Viridiplantae > Streptophyta > Pinopsida > Pinales > Pinaceae > Larix > Larix kaempferi. Next base: position 9,478,471 of record BSBM01000262.1, on the reverse strand, counting down.
ACCTACGATCTAGAATTGTTAGCAGTAATTCATGCCTTGAAAATGTGGCGTCACCACCTTATTGGCAGAAAAGTTACCTTAATAACAGATAACATGGGACTGAAATATTTATTAGATCAGACAAATTTGAATGCTAGACAAGCTAGATGGCTAACTTTTTCTGAGTGAGTATGATTTTGAAATTCAACACATTAAGGAGAAGGAGAATAAAGTTGTTGATGCGTTAATTCATAATGCAAGGATACATTTTATTTCAGCCATCAACACATACGCAACAGATTTGGAAAAACATATTTTTGAAGGAATTACAGAGGATGAAGAATACAGAAAATTACAGGAAAGGACAGCAGAAAACAATTCTGAAAATTCTATAACAGATTTTAGTTTAAAGGAAAACGGCTTACTGTTGTACAAAAATAGACTGTACGTACCAAACGTACCAGCAGTAAAAATTTTGATTTTGGATGAGATGCACAAAAGCCACTACTCTTGACATCCAGGTTATCAGAAAACCATCACAATGCTAAAAAAAGAGTACTATCGGCCCAGAATGAAGGATGAAGTAGCAGATTACATAGCTAAGTGTTTTGACTGTCAAAAGGTAAAGGTGGAACATCAGCATCCTGCTGGATTGCTATAGCCCTTGCCTATACCCAGCTAGAAATGGGAAATCATAAGTATAGATTTCATCGCTGGGTTACCAAAGAATAAAAAACCACACGACTCCATCATGGTGGTAGTAGACAAACTTAGCAAGGAAGCCCATTTTATCCCTGTCAAAACTACCCATAAAGCTCCTGACATTGCAGCATTTTTTATGAAGCAAATTTTTCGACTGCATGGGATACCCAAGGTAATAGTTTTGGACCGAGATTCAAAGTTCACACAAAATTTCGGGAGGTATTTCTTTACGGGGTTAAATACCACCTTAAATTTCAGCACCATGTTTCATCCGCAAATAGATGGGCAGATGGAAAGGGTGAATCTTATATTGGAGGACATGCTCAGAATGTATGTTAAGGATCAGCCTGGTAAGTGGGAGGGATACTTGCATCTAGCAAAGTCTGTGTATAAAAATCACTACCTGCCTCAGCCAATCTTAGCCCATTTTAAATTCTTTACAGTAGGAAATGTAACACACCTGTTTCATGGAGTGATCCAGTTAGTAGAGTCACTTTAGGGCCTGAATTGTTACAGGAGTTAGAATTAATCGTGAAGCAAGTACAAGGAAATCTTAAAGATTCCCAGGATAGACAGAAAAGTCAAGCAGACCTTAAAGAACTCATAAAGAGTTCCAGGTTGGTGAGAATGTTTTTCTTAAGGTAAGGCCGAAAAAGAGTTCATTGAAGTTGGGAAGCTGTGCCAAACTGGCACCCAGGTATTGTGGCCCTTTCAAAATTTTGTCAAGGGTTGGACCTCTAGCATATCAATTGGCCTTACCCTCAAACCTCAAAATCTATAATGTTTTTCACATTTCATTTTTAAATAAATATGTGCATGATCCTACTCATGTTGTAAATTGGAATAATGTTCAGGTGGAACAAGGCGGTGATTTTCCGGTGAAACCAGACTGTATCCTAGCAAGGAAAGAAACTCTACTCCGGAACCGCACCGTTGGACAAGTAAAAGTGAAATGGAAGCACTTTAGCCCAGCAGAGGCAACCTGGGAGTTGGAGAGTAGTATGCGGACAACATACCCAACTCTGTTCCAGGAACACTTAGTGAGTGAATAAACCAACATCAAGGACGATGTTGAGGCTTAAGGGGGCGTGTATGTCACCTACCCAAATTTTGAGGATATTTATTTTATATTATTTCTTTTTTTGGCAAAACACTTTGTGTTAAATTATAATTACAAGTTTTGTAATTAATGACCAATTTGGTCAACGATGACTGTAATGACTCATTATTATTATTTAATAAATAAAAATAGGATACAAACACTCAAGAAAGCTGTTACAAGAGTGTTCACTAGCCCACTAGGAGGAATGGAGGCTGAAAGAAGGCATGGGACAGATGGCAGCATTTGCACTCTACCACTAGCTGTTGGTTATGGGACAACTCTCCTAAATTTGTGGCATTCCCTCTCCAGGTGGAGAGAGGTGAGAAGGAAGCTCACTAATGACCAATTAATTACTAAAAGGCCTAGGAAGCCTATTAAAGGCAATTCGAATTGAGCAGGCAGCTCCTACAATGTTTTTCTGCAGAAACATTCCTCATGTACATCAAGTGATGACTAAGAGATTCGAATAGGGAGGCTGTGGAGAGTGCATTTATAAGTCTGCAAATTATACTGAGAAGGACAAAAACCAGAGGTGCTGGTGTAAGTCCCTTTGATAGCTAAGCCTTTAAGGATGGATAAATTTCTTGTTGCTGCAAGTGGAGGACCTAAGCTTCTGAATTTTCTTCCTCTTGGTGGATCAGTGAACAGGATCGGGGGTCCTAAGCACGCATCTTGGCTATCTAGGAGCAGGTTGGGTGGAACAGTCTTCTTGGGTGATTTGTTTCTCCTACCATTCTCTGGTTCTACAGTTTTTCTATGTTTTCCAGTCGCATGATTTCCTTCAATAATGGGTTTATAAATATTATTAATGATCAGTAGTAGTAAATTGTTAAATTCTGATTTAATTCTAATTGTTTGACTGATAAAATGACTTCTCTGCATTTTCCCCCATGCTTGAGGTTGCATCATACTCCAATACAAGTGTTATGTTCTATGAAGAACCTGCAATAATTAATTAATGCAAATACACGAGATATCAGAAACAATAGAACTCAGAATCACTTTTATATTGATAACGGACCACTTTGATGGGGAAACCTCCTTTGAGCAAGCTCAATACAATTAACTTCATGGTGCCTTCATAGGCCTCAACACACACTTATATACTAAGTCTAGGCACCAATACCATGGGTCAATACTATGTGTCAATACAAACCATGGGCTCAGTCTAGGTGCCAATACTATGAGTCAAAATCATGGGACATATAATACTATGGGATGACTTACAAAGCATATGCGTCCAATACTATGGATCAATACTATGGGCTAATATAAACTATGGATCAACAAATACTACAGGATGACTTACAAATCATATGCGTCCAACAACAATATACTAACAAAGTAAATACATGGGTGCCTAACATCCCATCTCCCTTAGAAAAATCTTTGTCCTCAAAGCTTTAGATGTGGAAATTGATGTAGAATCTGAAGGAGTGGATCCCTTGTAGCATCCTCGGGTTGCATTCCGAACCACTGGTGCATTTGGAATTTTAGGTAGGATTGCATGGAAGGTTGTAGATGAAGAAGAACCATATCAACGATGTGAAAAGTGCGCTCAGAACGGTGCTGATCGGCTTGTTGTTTCAGTCGAATTCTTGCCATGTGAAAATTGTCCTGCAGAATGAGAAGAAGCTGATCACGGTTGTGAAGAATTGAGTCAATTGCCTGAACTGGGGAGCTGCTAAAGGTGTATGGAAGAAGAACTGGTGGTGCATGTACAAAGACTGCTTCATTTGGTGTCCTTTGAGATGTGGTACTATACCACTGGAGCGCTTCTAGGAAATCCATAGAAATAATTGTCCAAATCTGTGGAGGGATGGGTAAGTGTTCGAGCAGTCCTGAAAGGAGGGTCGTTTCACCCTTGTTGACCTGGAAAGTATCACAGTCAATCACCATCCGTTGAATTGTCCTTTTGAGTCCCTGCCAAAAGAAGTTACAGTGTTCTTGGTCCTACATTTTGAGGAACCCAGAGTGCCCTACTAATGAAGAAGCATGGAGTTCATAGAAGAGATAGCCCCGTTGAATAGATTTCAACCAATTTGGAACAAGCAGAGAAATAGCTGTAAGAAAAATTGGGTCATAAAATGTGCGAGGAGGAGCATCTTCCACCATATTGTCCTTACCCTTCTGGTAAGTGGTCGCATAGTCATAACCCATGAGTTGGATAACCCATTTCAGGTGTGTTGGGGAGGAGACCCATTGTTCCAAGAAAGTTTCCAGACTCTGGAGATCAGTCTTGATGCAGAAATAATTCCCCAATAGGGATGGCTACCACTTTTGGACTGTATGCAAAATAGTCATCATTTCCTGCTAAGAGGTAGATGCGGATAAATTCTTACCGGAAAGGTCTCTTGAAGGCAACAAGCTCATTGGTTCAGCAAAGACACCTGCATATCTATCCAAGGAAGTAGTGGAGACTGTTGATGGGTGCATCTGAATGGAATGGAGCTGAGCGATGACACCATGTGAATTCTTCTTAAGTATTTTTTCCAGGCGATGTGAACTGATGATGCAGAGAGACCCTGGTTGTAAGCCCATAAATTTTTGTTGTGCCCCATTGACTGAAAACTGCATCCAAAGTTCAGCAAAATCCCATAAGATGGGGCCAAGTGTGCGTAACCATTGAACGCCCAAAACCATATCACATCCTCCTAAGGAAAATGCAAACATGTGAGAGCGCAGGTTATAATATTCCATAGATATACGCACATTGTGACACTTACCCTTGCAAGGTAAGGTGCCCCCATTGGCAACCATGACTTCAAAGTTGGAGCAAGGATGGACAAAACAATCAGCATGTTTGGCAATCCGAGGATCAATGAAGTTATGAGTGCTACCAGAATCAATGAGTATGGTAAGAGGGAGATTTTTGAAGTATCCCCTGACTCACATTGTTTGTGGGGTGGTGATGCCGGTTACAGCATGGAGAGAGATCTCGGGTGGGTCATCCTAAGATGGGGTGTCAACAGGCGGCTGTTGAATGTCGACCTGATCATCTACTGTATCTGGAGCTTCTTCATCAAGTTTTGAGGCAGGCGGAGAATCCACATCCAAGAGATAGAGATTTTGTTGAACGCATCTATGTCCCCTAGTGAATTTCTCATCACAATTATAACAAAGCCCTTTTTCTCGGTGTTCCTGCATCTTTGTTTCAGACAATTGCTTGATAGGAGTTGGTTGAGGAGCAGGCGTGATGGGAGGTCGTTGGGAACCCATATTTCTGAAGGGAACAAAGGTGGGTTTGGAGTGTTGTTGAGCTGCGATATTGTCCTCAACCAGCTTAGCCAACCCTAGGACTTCCATCATTGTGTTGGGACAAAACATTTTGACCTCTGAGCGGATTTCATCCTTGAGACCACTGATAAAACAACTCCTGTAGAATTCATCGAACAATCCTTCTGTGTGATTGGATATTTTCTCAAATTCCGTCTGATACTCTCTCACTGTGCCAGTTTGGTGAAGTTTAGTGAGTGCTCCTGTGAAGTCGTCAAAAGAACTAGGACCAAATCGTGACAAAAGGAGTTGGCAAAAATCTGTCTAATTTGGCTCGGGATGAGCTTTGATGTACCAACGGTACAATTGAAGGGCTTCCTGTTCCAAATGAAAGTATGCAAGTGGAACTTTCTGAACATCAAAAGTATTATGCAGACTGAAATATTGTTATGCTCGGTATATCCATCAAGTCGGATCAGTACCATTGAAGCGAGGAAAATCAAGCTTTGTCCCATGAAAATTGCTGGAAGAAGAGAACCTGGTGGCTGCAAAAGATTCTGGCTGTCGGTTATTGTTCATGGCTGAATGTTGAAGATGGAGGCTAAGACGTTTTTCGTCCAGACCTTGGATTTTGGTTTGGATGGCTGCAAGTGCTTCCTCCATGGTGTTTGCTCCTGTGCAAGTGACAACCATAACCAGTAATTTGTTTTTTTTTTTTTGTGTGGGGGGGGGGGGCGAATGGATATAAAAACACAAACACAAGCTTATTTAGTAAGGGAAAATTTGGATTCGGGAAAAACTCGGAGAGGTAATTGGGGTTTGACTAGGTTTTCGACACTTTGTGAGGGACAGGGAAGCAAAAAATGGGGATTTCAGAAGTGGGAACTCTATGGTAAAATTTGAAGGCAATCAGGTGAAAATTGAAGAAGTTATGGCAAACCCTAAAAATAGACAAACGTGGGATTTCTGGTCTTGGGAAGTGGAATTTGGGACAGGGTCTTCAGGGATGAAATATGCAGAATGGGATTGCAGGGATGTCAGTGAAGTTTCAGGGAAAACAAAGTTGAAATAAGGGAGATATGGTCGAAAAAATGAATTTTATACCCCTTTTTTTTCCAGAAATGGATTGGCAACAGCGGCGCAGAAGGGATCCGCAACAGATGGATCTGCAACGGTGAGAAAGGGATCGAAAATGGTTGGATCTGAAATGACGACTAGATCTGGAATGACTTTCAGAATAGATCTGAAATGGCTGGATCTGGAGTGGAAGTGTTCGGCAACAGTTCAACTGAAAATAGATATGGAATCCAGGTATGTACGGCTTCCTAACAGTTCAGGTGTTTCACTCAGCCACCAATGCTGTCTAATGGCTTGCGTATTGGGGCAGTACCCCTCACTCCATGGCTCAGGTAAAACTGATAACCGCTTTGCCACAAACAACAGCTCTTGGTTTACCTCACGGGTGGGAACTAGTCAATCAGGTAGGGGTCGTTGCCCTTTTCGCTGGCAGGTCCTCTTAATGGGCCAGCTACTTTGGAGTTCCTATGGTACTCCTCACAATGAGTTTTAGGGCTTATGCCCAAGTACTTCCCACAGTTAAGCAGATAGGGATTATTCCCAAATCTGAAGCTGCAACATATGCGAAAAAAAAATTTGGCAGAAATTCCACCCAACGAGCCCAAGAAAGTGCTCTGATACCAGATGTGAAGAACCTGCAATAATTAATTAATGCAAATACACAAGATATCAGAAATAATAGAACTCGGAATCACTTTTATATTGATCATGGGCCACTTCGAGGGGGCAACCTCCTTTGAGAAATCTCAATACAATTAACTTCACGGTGCCTTCATAGGCCTCAACACACACTTATATACTAAGTCTAGGCACCAATACCATGGGTCAATACTATGTGTCAATACAAACCATGGGCTAAGTCTAGGCGCCAATACTATGAGTCAAAACCATGGGACATATAATACTATGGGACGACTTACAAAGCATATGCATCCAATACTATGGGCTAATATAAACTATGAATCAACAAATACTATGGGACGACTTACAAAGCATATGCGTCCAACAAAAATATACTAACAAAGTAAAGACATGGGTTCCTAACATGTTCATTTAGGTAAACATGACATTCATCTATTTCATAACTAAGAAAAAGCATACATGCACAGATCTATATTCCCAAGCATTTCACATTCTAGATATGTTAACAGCTGCAAATTAAATCTCTACACCGACTGAATTTAAATGTTCACATACTACTTCATTCATGAAATCAGACAGAATAATTCATTCCCTGTGTGAAAGAGTTATTATTATGCACCTACCTTTCATCATCAAGTATCCATGAATTTATTTAACAGTCGTAAGAAAATCCATTGGCATCATACAGTGTTATTTTCTTCTCCTATAACTTTTCTTTTAACAAGCTATAAGAAGAAGTACATATCTTAAAGCATTACAAATAAGATACAGTAATTCACAGTATCTGCACACAAACACATCATAATTATTTTCTTTCCTAGTTACATTCTGATTTTTATACATTCGTTCCCTATCCATTTTTTGTGGAAGAAAAGTATGATTTCAAGCATGTTTTAAGCATTCGTATAATTCCACGACCAAACCCTGGGAAGTGCGGTATCCTAAACCCTGTCATATTTTCCAGCTATCATTAAAAATCACACACAATGCATCGATATGAGAATACAAACAGAAGTCTTAGGTATCAAGAAGTTTCACCTAGCCGACAGCTTGAATTTTACTTTGATTTCCCACCTAAAACATTCAACCCTAGAAATAAAAACAATCAAAACAGTTATGTACAAGTCGAGACCCAGGATTGGGTTCGATTCTCATCACTAGCAGGATCGCATTTTAACACAGAAGGTGTTAACAACCAAAAAGTTCTCACTACCTCATCTCCCTCATTACATGACTTATTTGTCTATATTTCCTACCATATTTGCCTCCAAAACCTTAAAAAACCATCAAAAAGCCTCCAAAAGGCCCAAAACCCCCCTTTTTTCCCCAAAATAATTTAAATTCCTCCAAAAATAGCAAAAACCCTCTAAAAAGGGCCCTAAATTCCCAAAAACCAAATAAAAGGAAATATAAAATATAAAAAAGAGGAAAAAAAGGAAGCAAAAACCCTATACAATTGACATAAACCATGGGTCAACACTCCACCACAAAAAAACCTATAAATAGGTGATGGAAGCTACCCATTTCATATCCACAATTTCTCCATCCTTATGCTGCCAAAAATTCTCTTGAAACCCTAGCTCTCCAATTGGATCTAATTTCCCACCTGAGAACCCCTTTGGCCCATATCCAAAACACCTTGGAAGAAGGAGAAGGATCATCACTGGAGCTTGGAAGCAACCCTCCTAGACACTGCAAGAGCTTCACAAACCTCACATTTGAGGTAAACTTAATACAAAACCAATTTTCATCATCTTGTTATTTTCTTTTTATGCACATGCTAGAATAGTTTACTGTTGTTATTTACTGTCTTATCTACTATTTTTACCATTTGTATTGAACTGCTACTAAGGAGTCCCTTCTCCTTAGTAGGTGCTCATTTGCAAGAGCTAGGTTGAAAAACCTAGCTACAGTTTTGGCAACTCCCCTAGTGTTCGTTTGAGTTTATGGTTATAATTTTTAGAAGTTTTTAGTTTTCTGCAATAATTTTTCTGTTTTTCCCTTTCGGCAGTTGGGTTTGCTGCCATAAATCGCGTATTTTTTCCCCATAGTTGCGATTTGACCACAGCTTCGAGTCTGTTTCCTATGATCTAACCATGGATTTCAGTCTTTTCCCTGCGATCTCCCCGCGGCATTCAGTCTGTCTCCTACGATCTGAGTGCGGCTTTCATCTACCTGCGATCCAACTGTGGATTTCATCCTGTTTCTTGCGATCTCCTCGCAACTTTCATCCTATTTCCTACGATCTCCCTGTGGCTTTCAGCTTGTTTCCTGTGATCTCCCCGAGGCTTTCAGCCTATTTCCAGCAATCTCCCCGCGGCTTTCAGCCTGTTTCCTACGATCTCCCCGTGGCTTTCAACCTGTTTCCTACAATCAACCCGCGGCTTTAAGCCTGTTTCTCACGATCCGCCTGTGCAGTTTTGCCATAGACCCGCGATCTGTTTTCTGCACTTTTTTACCCTGTTTTGAACCTAGCCCTTTGCTGCAATATTTTTTACACTTGCACAGCCACCTGTCCTGTCTACAGCCATACTTACTTACAGCCTTTTTTCTACAGTTTGCTCTCCATTCCATTTACAAAATTTTTTAAAGTTTAAGCATTTCAATTGAAAAGAAAAAATTTTGCATTACAAGTTTAATTTCTGCATTGTTATTATTAGTTAGAAATTTGCCCACCCCATGGCACTTTTGATTGGGTTCATTACCTCACATGCACACACTCTGTCACCTAATTCAAGTGAGCCCTAAAATATTGTTTAACACAACCAACATTCTAACCCCACATGGGGAACACATAAGAATATTGTAGTTAGCTAGGACAGGGGGATAGGCATCCAAATAACACCCCTCGGTCACTTACACTTCAGACATAGTTTTTGTCCATTAGGGAACCAAAATCCCCTAGTATTTTTTGGCACAGTCACAACCAGTTTATCAGAGGACCTCTCCCTTAGGAGAGTTGAATTAACCAGACTGGTTCCAGAGGCCTGAGTGGAATACCGCAATCCATTCAGTAACCGATGGCTATCTACTCATTGGTCTGCATGTGGTGTTCTCTTTAGGCCCACATGGTGATAGGACCGGAGCTGTAGATTCATCTTTTTTGGATGTGTCATGAACGGGGTATCTTAGTTTCCTTTCTTATAGGATTGTCTTACCCGGTGTCCCTCCCGGTAGGGGGATATCTTTAGCCACTTGGCTCTACTATCCATATTGTCTGACTTGGATTTCATCACCTTGCAGAGGATATGTCTGGTTGAGTCAGAATACTATTTAGCTAGGTGTTTGCATGCTCCCTTACCTCCCTTTGGTCTAGCGAGTCCACTATTTTTATTTTTTAGGAAACTTGCTGCTTGTTGGTATTCTGACCATTGTTGTTGATGCTCCGCTTATTGTAGCACAACTATTACAGTGAGTGTTTCAAGCTGGTTGTTGGCCCGAGTGCCATATTTTTTGCACTCTCCTTCTGCACACTCGGCTACATTAGGCTTTTTTGAGCTGTTTTCTTCACTCGACACAACCCCCAAATACTTGATACCATCTGTCACCATTGAGTCCCTAAGACATTCTCGGCACCTCCGAGGAAATCCCTCGCAGCACGGTTCACTTGACATTACTTGTCATAGACATAGATCTTCATCACTTGATACCCTATCATCATAGATCTCGAGCTTTGTCACTTGACTCTACTCGTCGATGACATAGAGCTCCGTCACCCGATCTGGATGCCCCTTACTTCACATCTGATTCTAAGGAAAAGTCTGAGAACCCCACTTATACTGCACCAACCAGCCCCATGGCTGGCATGACTTCCAACCCTTTCTTTGTAGGAACCACTGGTGGAGCATCCACCACCACCCCAGCTACCACACCCGCTTTGGGTATGCCCTTGATGGGGACCCCACCCACCATTCCGATCACTGTACCCATTCCAGTGGCTACCATACCCAACCCAACTCCACTAGTGACTCACACTACCCTTGGTGGTGCAGGACCATCCCATACCACCTTCGTTCCTCCCCCTGGGAGAAACATCCCCAACTCGAACCCAGCCCCTCCACTTGGGGTCTTTGGAACCAACGTGGTCACGACCACCAGTATGTCACATCTTTCTACTAGTTTTCCATTCATGGCTAGTATTAAACTTCCTGATCTGGCCATACTGACCAATGATCCCATCAGACACGACCCTGCGTGGCCTCACATGCCTACCAAACTCCCATCAGACATCCCTAAGTTTGAGGGAAAGGCAGGTGAAGACCCCCAGAACCACATTATGTCCTTCCACCTATGGTGTTCCTCCAACTCCATAGTGGATGATTCTGTCTGACTCCGTCTGTTACAACGCACCCTCACTGGCTCTGCAGCTAAGTGGTACATCGAGTAGCCCCATGGGACCCATGCCACCTTTACTTCCCTTGCCTCGACCTGCCTGCAGTTCTTTTAGTTACCTATCCGCTATGACGTGGGATTTCATATCCTACTGTCTTGCAGACAGAATACGGCCACCCATGTCACTGACCATATTCATGAGCGGCGTCGACGTTGAAGCCTCTACAAAATCAATTTAGATGACCATATCTTCTTAGATTGGTTTCTAAAATCTCTCCTTCCCGTCATTTCTAAGGATGTGGCATCCGAGCGACCCCAGTCTGAGGAAGAGGCCATCCTAAAAGCCCAACAATTTGACCTTATTTACGCCCAGTCTGGTTACTTCTATACCATCATACCTAACGCCCCCCGCGGTGATTCCTGCCGACACGATGCATCGGGGGCATCCCATGCCGCCAATGGCATCATTGGCCATATTGCCTCGCATAACCAACTGTTTTCCATAGCACGAACTACTACTGGCCCCGACCTTTTGCAGGCTACGTCCCACTCCAGAGCAACCAATTCGTATGTTCCCATGGCACATCACCACCATTCCCAGGGACCCTCATGTCCACCTTAGTTCTTTGGCCATGCATCCCCTGCTTACGCCCCCCCAGTCGCACCTCGGCCATATTACCACCCACAGGCCACGCAAGCTCCTATATCCTCTCAAGCTGCTCCTGCTTATTATCCACCACAAGCAGCACCTGTGGCAAACCCACAACCCGTCGCACAGACGTATCAGCAACCCCCACAAGTTTAAGCACCTGCACTGCCTCCACCCACTTATTTTCCACCGCAGCCTACTCCCACACCTACCCAACCGTAGAACCCACCTGCCACCCAAGGGCAAGTGTATGCCCAACAAAATCCGCAACAGAACCAAAATAACCAATGCTAGCAAGGCCAGCAAAACCGCAGCAAAGGACGTAACCATGGGAACAACCCCCGTCTAGACCAAGGTGGCCAACCCCCTAATCCCCCAAACAAAAATAACACGGCACCTGCCAACCAAAACCCCGACAGGCTGCCCAAATAAGCCAAAAATCCTAATTTGTGAACGAACCATCCTTGTTATATTTGTGGGGTCTATGGCCATTACACACACGCTTTCCCACATTTGGAGCGAGCTTAGTAACTCTGGACTAATGATGCCCACCGCCAAGGGCACGCAGCTCCTCAGGGGCCGCCCAATCCCCCCACCACCTCAATCCCAACCCATGGTGCTTCAGAACCCTTTACCAACCCAAGGCGTAGTGAACACTCAACCGTTGGCTCCCCCTCAAGGAAACGCACCACCACAATCACTTATGCCGCTCCTGATCAACCCATGATAGACTCGGGTACCCGTCATTTGTTAATGATGTCATCCACGAATGTCAACCTTCAAACCCGTCGGAACCAATATGGCTCGCGCTGACAAAAAAACCAATGCTCTTCCCATCGATCAGTCATTACGAATACCTCCGGCTCCACTAGATGGCACCTCAAAAGCCCCTCGCTTCCCACTTCGTCGCATCAACAATAACCCCACTGCTCGCGCTTCGTCTAATTACAATATTGTAGTTGATTTAGCTCAGTCCCCCGCAACCATGTCTGCATTAGAAGTCTTAAAAAACTTCCCCACATAGCGCAAGACTTTGCTCTCAACCATTGGTGCTATTGACCCAAATGATTCACGAATGATGGCCTTTGATTTGGACCAATATGAACCACGCCTGCCTTCCACTTTAGCGTTCCAAGTTTCTGTATCCATTTGGAATCTTGTCATCCATCGGTGCATCATCGATGAAGGTGCCTCCACATGCATTATGTCCACATTCGTTTGGAAGAAGTTGGGATCCCTTACTCCCTAGTAGTCCACCACTGCGTTGCGAGCCTACGACGACCATTCAGCTCAACTCCAAGGTCTCTTAGCTAATGTCCCTATCCAGTTGGCTAGTAAAACTATGCTCATCAACATAGAGGTCATCAATGCCCAAATTGATTATAATCTCTTACTTGGCTGCAGTTACATGTACGCCATGCGGGCGGTTGCCTCATCCATTTTTACTTGGCCATACCATGATGTTCCCCCATGATAGACGCATGGTCAAGGTCGATCAACTCACCTATTACGATCCCAATGCCCCCGCTGCACCCGAAAATGTTGTCCCCATGGTTGAACAACCTGTTTGTGGTGCCACTACCTCATTGGTTTCCTCAATGGGACCCGGAGTTTATTCAGATACACCGATGACCTCAACATTCCAATCCATTCCACCCTCGTCACCAGCGACCAAAATATCTGATGTATGTACCCTTTCCCACATTACACCAACACCCAACCATCAACTACCCTTGCTACCTCAACCACCATTGGTACCTAGTCATGTTGGTGTTACACCCATTCATACAATCCCTTTCCTATTCCCCCCTTCGGGAGTAGTGAGCGCCCCAGCTATGGCTACTCTTAGCCTCCCCAGTTTAACTTTAGGATTACCTGTATGGTACATCACGCCTCCCATTTTCCCTCCGACACCAAACGTCATCCTACAACCAATGCAACCCATCACCACTACTAGTCAACCACCTCTCGGCGTCACTAATCCTTCCTCATCCACCAATCCATCCCCTCTTATCAAGCACACTGGGGGCAGAGGCCCACAACCATACACCGCTTTACCCCCATCCAAAATAGTTAAAACCCCCCCCCCTTTGTTTCGTGCTCCTCCTAAATGCTCATTTTGTGATGAATTGGGCCATCCTACCCATCAATGTCCACAATTACCCGCATTACAAGAGCACATGCAAATGCTTGACGATGACCACAACATCCCAATTGCTCAACTCGACCCTACCCCTAAGCCTCGTGATAAATCACTATGTACCAACCACCCTTGTGCAATATGCGGTATTTACGACCATTACTCACATCACTATCCAGATCTCCCAGATTACAGAGTAGCTCTCTACGAGATGAATAACTGGGACCTCGAGATGGATCCCCCCACCATTGAAGAGATCCACCCCCTAGCATCCCCACCAACCGGAGAGATTAATACCATTTATATGATCTCTTCTACTAGCACTCCCTCGTCAGCCGATTTGACAAACCAAAGTTTCCACAATGATGAGGAGATTCTCGAGGCTCTTAATGCACCTAATTACCCATGGGAAGATATGCATCATCATTCCTATTTCCTCCCAGAAGAGTCCTCCCCCATCACAGCCACCCAATTTTTGGTTGAGTCCAAAGATTTCCTCCCCACCAAAGTCGACTGGTTTAAAGATCCCATTCCTGCCCCCGATGCCTTCGAGGAACGTAACATGGCCAATATCTCACCCACAATCCACATTGATATCTCTGCCCCAGCTGGTGCTCCTGAAATCATTACGTTAGGAGACTCCTGCACTGAGTATGAGATCGGAGAGTACAAAAAACTTTTCAAAGAGTTTCGTGATGTCTTTGCCTGGTCCTATACCAAAATTCCTGGCCTTGACCCCACTATTATAGAGCACCATATTCACACATGGACAGATGTACCCACCGTTCGCTAGAAACAGTGCCCCATTCATCCATCAAAGCTCCCCGCCATTAAAGCAAAGATTGAGAAACTGCGCACAACAGGATTCATTTATCCTATTGCATATACCACTTGGGTTTCTAACCCCGTCCCTGTTAACAAGAAATAAGGCACCATCAGAGTATGTATTGACTTCCGCGATTTAAACCAAGTGTGTCCCAAAGACAACTTCCCCATGCCATTCATTGACCAACTCATCGATGTGTGTGTAGGGCATGAAGTCCTATCCTTCATGGATGGTTTCTCTAGATACAACCAGATTCAAATCCGCAAGGAAGATCAATACAAGACTACCTTCACCACCCCATAGGGCAACTTTGCCTATTGTGTCATGCTTTTCGGCCTTAAAAATGCTAGTGCCACCTTTCAGCGGGCCATGACCTCTTGTTTTCACGACTTGGTCCATATCCTAGTAGTCTATCTTGACGATCTCACAGCACATTCCAAGAAACGATCTGACCACCTTAACGACCTCCAGCAAATTTTTCTGCGTTGTCGCAAGTATCAGATTCACTTGAACCCACTCAAGTATGTCTTTTGCGTTCCAGCAAGCCGGTTGTTAGGTTTCATTTTTTACCAAAAATGAATTGTTGATGACCCCCTTGTTCAAACCAACACATATGTGATCCACAATCATAAACCCCATGCACATAGCATGGGGGCAGGTCATTAACCCTACTCACTTTTTCACATGCGTGATCTTAACCATTTTTGGGGTCACATATCACTTTTATATTTGATTTGATTTGATACACCTAGTATTCTTCCCTCGCGGGTAATCATTTCTCCCCACTACTACATCCTTGGCTTGGTGGGCTCACCTCTATTTGCAACCATTTTTTAACCTAGTTATTTCCTTTGACCATTCCGAAGTCCTTATGACCTCTATTTTTTGCACCATTTGCACCGCCAGATTCATATTTCCGTGCCCGTGATGATGCTTGAGATCATTTCTCGCTCTCACCCTCGGATTTTTTGGGTATTTTTTCCAAAACGCCCCCAGTCGCATCGGTTCACGTGCCACCTCGGCTGTCGTCCGTTCTGACGTTCCTTATATCACCGGATTCAATTTTCTGAGCTCATGATGATGCTTGAGATCATTTCTCTCTCTCACTAGGAACAATATCAACATTGTGTTCCGACACCTTTCTGCCTCGGGTTGCGTGCCACATTGGCCGCTATCGAATTGTTACACATTTTTACATGATCCATTCACTCCATTCATACTGCAATTATTTTGTTATTTTTCCACCATTCATCATCCCGCAAGGAGGCCCACTAGTGTTCCCCCCCACCCTTGTTCTTAGTTCTCATCAATGTTCCTTGATTGAGCACTTCCTCCTTGCCTAGCCATTCCTTTTGTTCAGTATAATTTTATCCCTTTTTCGGGCTGGACAAGTCCTTTATGAAAAAGGCAATTAGGGAGTTTCTGTTAAGCTCTTTTATGACTCCTAAAAAAATGAAAAGATCTCTGAGCAATCTTGCTTCCTTTCATGCTCGTTAAAGTATCTGAACGGGCATCTATCTGGTATAAGTTTAACCCTTTTTCGGACCTGGTAGACTAATTACGAAAAAGAAATACTCTAGTCACACCGGCTATAAGAGTTCTTCATTGCATCCTTTTATTCTTTTTCGGGCCTTGGAGACTAACACATGAAAAAGAACCCCTCTGGAGTCTTCTTATTGCTTTCAGACTCTCTAAAATTGAAAGAAACCACGAGCATGCACCATCCTGGGCTCGTACAAATCCACACAATGGTACCATTCCATTATTTCAGAGTCTTCTTATCGCTTTCATACTCCTTAAAATTGAAAGCAATCTCGAGCACGAACTGTCATGCGCTCGTTTCAATCCACACAACAGTACCATTTTGAGCACACTTCTTCTAGCTCCTTAAACCATAAAGAATTCCCCCGACAGTGCCTCTCAGCACCATGATCGATCATCTCGGCAGCACCCCCAATAAGGTCGCCTTTGTTCAGAGTGTTTTGCAGTCTCCTGCCAACTTACACCAAATCCCAGTCACCATCCCCGATCCATTAAAACTATGATCCCCTTCCCACCAGTCAGTTTCATATGTTGCCCGATCACCCCCGCCATCATACTCTGAACAAAGGAAGTTTGAGTCCACCCACTCTATTTGCCCAGTTATTCCCCACCCCCACAATATGTCAGTCCTACAATCAGTACTCTCACACTTCAGTTCTCCACCTCATGCTCCTATCAAGGAAACATCATTGCCTTGCTAGTTGCAGGTCTCCCTCTGTCGATGCCAGCCCCTCTATTCTAGAGGATAGACCCAGAGGTCCCTGCGCCTTGGACTCATCACCATCTATGGTGAGTTCCTACGGACCATTTTGAGAGGAGTCATTAGTGCCTCTCCAAGTGGTTGTTTCTCACATGCTCGACTTCAACACATTGATCACATCGTTGAGAATCGTGCAGGGTATATATCCCTTCAGTCATTGGTCAAAGACCTAGGACTTTCCCCAACTCTATCACATTGGTGAGTCACCTTGTAACACCCAGTTATATGTTCCTGTGGATGTCCGGGTTGCGTTGGCGATTGTATTCGGAAGCCATTCACTTATATGCTTCCTTGAGTACCTAGTTCAGCTCCAGTTCAATGTACCATTGAGGGTGTGACTCTCTGTCATTATGTTCTTCCAGTTCATCAATTCCTCTAGTACCATACTCAACACTACTATTGATATTCCAGTGTATCAATTCTTCAGCTCAAACATGGTCATCTCGGCAGTATATCCCAGATTTGTGTCCCCTCTAGACACTTATGATGTACACAGTGGTTCTCCATGTATCTTTCAAGCCCCCATTTTTGGGGCCTCCTTGTTATTTCTTATATATATCTTGATACGAGCATGGGTATGCCTGCCTCATCCCTATATTGAGATTCCTCCTCATTCATTATTTGATGTCATGTATCTTTCAGGTCCCCATTTTTTGGACCCCATTGTTATTGTTATAGATCTTGATACGAGCATGGGAACACCCGCCTCGTCCATATATTGAGATTATTCCTCATTCATTATTGAGGTCATGTACTTTCATTTTTTGCATTTTATTTGGGACCGTTGTTCTGGGCTCTAGTTTGTTTCTCCTCTCCACATCCCAGGAAAACCATAAAAGACCTATGATGTATATCGGCCATACGATGAGCTCCTGCCCTCACACATTAGGGGGAAATCTGTTAACACCCAAAAAGTGCTCACTACCTCATCTCCCTCATTACATGACTCATTTGTCTATATTTCCTACCATATTTGCCTCGAAAACCTTAAAAAATCATCAAAAAGCCTCCAAAAGGCCAAAAAACCCAATTTTTTCCCCAAAATAATTTAAATTCCTCCAAAAATAGAAAAAACCCTCTAAAAAGGGCCCTAAATTCCCAAAAACCAAATAAAAGGGAATAAAAAATATAAAAAGGAGGAAAAAGAAGGAAAAAAGGAAACAAAAACCCTACACAATTGACCTAAACCATATGGTACCCAAAACCATGGGTCAACACTCCACCACTAAAAAACCTATAAATAGGTGATGGAGGCTCCCCATTTCATATCCACAATTTCTCCATCCTTATGCTGCCAAAAATTCTCTTGAAACCCTAGCTCTCCACTTGGAGCTAATTTCCTACTTGAGAACCCCTTTGGCCCATATCCAAAACACCTGGAAGAAGGAGAAGGAGCATCACTGGAGCTTGGAAGCAGCCCTCCTAGACTACTGCAAGAGCTTCACCAACCTCACATTTGAGGTAAACTTAATACAAAACCAATTTTCATCATCTTGTTATTTTCTTTTTATGCACATGTTAGAATAGTTTACTATTGTTATTTATGTCTTGTCTACTATTTTACCATTTGTATTGAACTGCTACTAAGGAGTCCCTTCTCCTTAGTAGGTGCTCATTTGCACAAGCTAGCGTGAAAACCCTAGCTATATAAGGGTTCTACTAATTTAAACCAAGTGAAAACCTATGGCTTAACCATCGCCAGCATTACGAGTACCAAAACTCCAATAATCTTAGACATGCAAAACCCGAAAGCAACGACGGTAGCATTTAGGGCACTTTTGTAAAACCAAAGAACATAGTAGCTCATTTTGTTTTCAAACTTCAAATAAAATCATTTTCCAAATATCAAACAAAAATATTCCATAGCCATCATTCCAACTTAACAATGATGGCGAATGACAAAGAAAGTTGCCTACAGACCACCAACGTGGCTTGGCCATTGTTCAAAACATTCCAACCACACTATAACCAAAATGGTGGTACTCCCTCCCAAACGCAATGGAGCGAGCAAAAGGAAACCCTTAGCCCTCAGGAACCGGCAGTAAAATTAATTAATAGAGTTACATTGTGGTGCAACAGTCCATAGGGTTTAACCCTTAGCAAACACAACATTAAATGAAACCATGAGGCAATAGCCACGCAAATGCCTACCCTTAAAAAAACAACGGATTTACTACAGAGCCGAGCAACAACAAAGAAAAGCAAGTGTTACCTCCTGTACACTGCGTACATCATTTAAAAAGGAAAACAAAAACTCGACACCCAGCCATTGCCGGTTAAGGTCCATAGTTCCAACCTACGTTAATGACAGTCACCATAAACCATGCAAGGGAACCTACGGGGTTTGAGGACCACCAGAACTTACCAGGTTTGGATGTATCCCCTCCTTGAAACTTGCTATCATCTCCCGCGAAGTGGAACCTTTCAAACATAGTGTGAAGGGTTACCAATTGAAGAAACAAATGTGGGAAAGCTTATAACAAATGAAACTTCCATTACTGAATGCTTACCTTTAGACCTGGTCTTGATGGAGTTGGATGGCTTCGACATACATCAACGAACAAGACACCAAGAACTCTTTTACATTAAGGGTTTGAGCCATGAACTTCCACATAGGTAGGAGTTAAACCACTTACAACTACCATTTCCAAACCAGAGTGCTATGGCACTAAAACTGCAACCTATAACACCCTTGCACAGAGGTCTAAGGTTCAAGACCGAGGAAGGAGTCCTCACAACACCACTTTGGAAACATTACATCGCCAACAGCCTGTCGGCTCTACAACCTCCTCCAAACAAATGCAACAATGAAAGACTGAAACACCAACTTTCCCATTTTCCCAACGCAAGGATCAAGTATCACTCTCAGCATCAGATCTCTCAGAGATCAACGGTGGATGGCTTCCCTTTAGGGCACGTCGATATTTGCACCCAACTGCATTCAATACCTCATTAAATTGTAACTCCTACCAAACCTTCCAGTATACTTATGTGAGAGCCGAAGCATAGCCCAGCTCGGATCATGGAGTTATTACCATTTGCTCAACCACGTGACACTAGCCAACTCGGCTTCCACTTCACTATACAAACCTGCAACGTATGCTAAGACATAAATATGACAGTTGGAACCAACTAAAATCTTCACCTGTCATAGTGAGCCCTTTGTATGGTTAGTTCATAGTAGCAATGCGTTGGTTTGGATGCAAGGATTTGAATTTAAACAAGTATAGTAACAAGTAATATATCATATATCTTATACGAATGCATAATCCTGTTGATGCTATTGTCACGCCTTAATCTTGAAACATATGAACATGGTATGTATTACAACATCATTGCAATAGTATAATCCATGTGCCATGTGCATTGTAGGTTTTATACAAAGGCTATGATTCTCAACCCATAGTAAGAGCATGAACTTATAAGTGTAGTTAATTAATACAAGTTAATATACTAGACATATATATACAAGCCTATTAATAGATGAATACCTAAGTTGTGATTTGAGTGGTGACATTATGCACTATAATGTTGAGTACATAGTACTAGTGATTAGATCATTCATATGTCATCCTTGCATTAATAAATCAAATAAAGCATTCAGGACTCAGGATAGTCTAAATAGAATCAAGACAAAATGTTAAGCTCTATAGCATAAACACTAGATTTACAAGCTTTACAATAGCCTCAGTGATAGATATTGGCCTCACCAAAAATGCCATTTAGTCTCATGATAATAATTAAATCATTAAAAAATACCTGGACGACGTGAAGTTATACCACTGGAGAGTTGTACAACATACAAACTAGATGAAGAACCATTTATCCAAACCACGGTAACTGATTTCGCAAAAAGTAATTAACATTCTAATTTTACATTGACAATGAATAGATAAAACATTTGTACTTGTACTACTTGTGACATAGAATTTCTTACCTGCGGCCTGCACATGGAAATAGGATGCAAATGCCTTAGCTAAGTAAGCTCCAGGGTACCCCGCAGGACCACCCTTTCATCATCATCAAAAAGCAATTGTTAGAACTTTGGTATTAGAAAAACTCTATAGCAAATATTATTTTAGTTAAGTACAGAAGAAGATGTTGTAAGTTGAAATGTGACATAACGCATTTAGTAAATGATTTCTTGCGTCGCAATAATTAAATTACTTTTCGCAGTTATGACTCATTAATGTTGTCATTTCAATGCATTTAATATTTTCCGCAATTACATTTATTTGCTGATTTAAAAACTTTAAATTTTTTTGAAAATTATCGGGATGTTACACCAAACAAACATGCAATCCATTAGACATTTGATTGGGATGGGAAGGGCATTTCAAACTTTATTGTCAAAAGCAAATAATCAGTACAATTATACCTGATCATTCAGAGTGCTTGTGCAACCGGATCCTAGGCTCCTGCTCTTCACACTAACTTTGGAATTCCTCTAGCGTAACAACCCTTAATGCATTGTTTCTCCTCTCCTCTCTCATCTATCCCCCTTGTATTGATGGGACAAGGTAAGCAGTTTGGATCGAGAGGTAGTTTGATTGGGAAGTTGTAAAACCAACTACAACTAATCCTAGTTCGTCAAATTAATATATTTTTTATTACTTTTTAAGATGTGCGCGAGTATTTCACAGTAGAGTAGTGCACAATAAGCAACTTCACTGCTTTACAACCAGCATTTGCAAGATTTTTAAAGGTGTGCACTAGTTTGCTTCAGTAAAGTAGGGAATACTAGCAAGTGTGCGCTACTATTATGCTTGTAGAGTAGGTCACACTTCAAGAAATGCGCTACTATGTTTCCTGTAGCATGGTGCACATGTCAAAAGGTAGGCTAAAACAGGGTTTTGTCAGCTGCTGAGGGGCAAATCAAGTCCATGTATCATCTAGGGAAGTCTTTCTCTTAAATCGATGTTGTCCTTTTGTGTGATCGATAGCTTAATGTGATCACAGACGGAGAAGTGCAGATTTGACTTATAACAGATTCCCCCTAATGTGTAAGGTCAAAGGGAAATGATGGATGAAATACATTATAATTCCAAGTCAGCAGAGGAGCAAGAAACCACAGAACCAAGTCACAAAAGTACCTGAAACAACGATCAAGGTCAGCAAGAAATTACAATCTTGACATCATATAGATGTGTAGCATGATACAACATGATCTCTGATACATAACTAGGAGATGTATATATAGCATGGCCACTGAAATACAAGTGTGGATCCATGTCAGAATGAGAGATCATAGCCATAACAACAAACTGGATCTATGTCCCATGGAGAGCCAAAATGAGTGAGGCTCAGTCTTGCACAGCTTAGGTGATAACATAATGAGGTAATGCTATCAAAATCCCAAGGTCTAAACCAAACAACCCAAGGTACAAACCCTAACCATGTGAATAAATGAGCTGAAAGTCAAACATGGGGGGAATCATTTGATTACCAGTCATTGATGTATACCATTAACAAACGCGAGGGCTTCCAATGATAATGATAATGAAGCCCAAGGTACCTATTACGATCCAACAAGTGTGAATAAGTGGACTTGATGTCGAACACTTGAGGAAACTGTCAAATAAGAGACATTGATGTATTCTCATAAGTCGACAGCGAGGGAAATTTCCAGTAGTGACTGCAATCCCCAAGGTACTAACCGAAACTCTATACTTCATTCCTAGAGAAAAATGAGTTGATGTCGATGGGAAGAAGTCCATTGGAAGGGAGGGCTTAAGGCATCCTCCATCATCCAACACAAGGAACATCCAAATGGTATGAGCTGATGTGGAGTAGAACAAGTAACAATACTGACACTAGGATGGCCGACACATGAGGTCAAGATAAACTACAGAATGGCGGACACAGGATGTAGCCTTGAACAGTAAGCACGACACAAAGTGACTTAGGCAATTTTCAACATGATGGAAAAGTGATATAAGCCTGCAATGTAGGAGACATTAGCAAACCCTCCATATGGTTGGAAAAATAACCAACCGGGGCAGTAAACAACTCGGAGATTAGGTTCATTCTAAGGTCAAAAACTAAACCAAACTGTAATGATAGACTCAAATAGGTGTTGTGTTCAAGGATAGGACTGACTAAACTTCCTTTGAAATTGCAACATGTGATATACCCTTCTTATACCTTATTCTTTTTAGATAAAAGAATACCTTTCTTGTTGTTTTAATGAGTCCAAAAAAGAATGAAAAATCAATAGATCCAACCATGTAAAGAGTTGAACGAGCCCATGGGAGGAAGAATCAGGACCTTCTTCATTGTTTACATATTTCGAAGAAGAGATAGAAGAATACTCTATAACACTGATCTCTGGATTTTAATATCGATCCGAGATCTGTTCTTACTCGCCAGTGTTTTCAATTTTAAGGAGTTTGGAAAACTTAAACAATAACTCCATACACCTACTCATGGATTTTAATATCGATCCCAAGTAGGTTAATGCTTGCCGGTGTTTTCCTTTTTATAGAGTCTGAAAAACTTAAACAATCCTCTATTTACCCTCTTGTGGATTTCACATTGATCCCAAGTAGGTGAGTGCTCGCTTGGTGTTTTCATGTTTAGAGAGCCTGAAAACCCTAAAGGAGACTCCAAAAGGTCATTTTTCGTAAAGTTAGTCTACTCCCCTAAAAAGTGTACAACAATGGAAGAAGAACTCTTCTAGCCATGGATGACTACAGTATTCCTTTTTCTTAAGTAATCCGCAAAAGTCTGGAAAAGGGTTAAACTTATACTTAAGCAGATGTCGCTTCAAATCTTTTAACGAGTCTAAAAAGATAACTATACTCAGCAATCTTGTCATATTTAAAGAGTCTAACAAGAGCTTAGAGAGAACTCCATAAAAATATTTTTCATAAAATTTTAACAAGCCCGAAAAAGTAAACTCATGACCTCGTTACTGTTTTTAAGGAGAGATGGAAGAATGCTCATAGCCTCCTTATTGTTTTTAATGAGCTCGAAGGAAAGGTGGAAGATTGCTCGGAGCTTCCTTACTATTTTAACGAGCTCGAAGTGAAGGAATAAGAATGCTCAGAGGTGGATCAATGTCCAAATGAATGGCAGACTGCATTATAGACTCTAGGAAAACTTCATCAGAAGGAAGTATATTATCCCATATGGAACACATATCTAAACATTCAGATGGAGTCATCACCTGGTCAATTGCCGGGACCCAGTCCCGAGAAGGTAAGCATGAATTTAGAGGCTTATTCTCAGTAGCAATTGGACTGAAGGAACAATATGCCACATAATTTGATTGTGACATAGTAGTGCCTACTAACGGGGGACATACCTAGTCTATAGTTGGGTAATAAGAGGGATAAAAAAATGTAAGCTGATCGATAGTGACAATGCTTTCGTTGTGAGGAAAATGCATCACACGAAAGAGCATAAACACCATAGCTTGCATAGCATATATGTAATAATGTGCAAGGATCATATCAAAATCCATGGGGTCCTTTAAAACCATAAAATCAACTAAGACTATTTTTCCACTCAAAGTAATAGGTACCTGAGGGAGGAATCCCAACGGTTCACTAGGTCTTCTATCAAAGGTCAACGATGAACTAACAACTGGAATAAGGTTAGGAAAACCTAAATCTTTCACGGCAGTATGAATCATAGGAACTGGTGACTTGTCATTAATATGACCAACAGTGATCAATGACATGTCCTCAACATGAGAAACAGTGGTTGAAGACATGCTTTCAGTAGAATTTGCATTGACTAAATGTTTGCTCCCAGCATGAACTCCAAAGAATGGGTAGGTGCCCCCATCATGATTTTCAGAGGCTAGGTGGGTGCCCCCAGCATGACTTCCATAGGCTGGGTGGGTGCCCCCTTGCTTTGTCATCTTCTTCCTATTCTTCCTCCGTCTATTCCTTTTAGACTGTTGGTTACTAGTATTACTACTTTCACCACATGAGGTAGAAGGAGGAGGAGAAGATGTTACTGGGGAAGAGGGCATGGGTTTCTGATGCTCTTGATGTGAGGTGCTTACTTGAGAAGCATCAAGAGCATGCAAGGCATTCAGAGTGGAAAACAACCAAACTTGTAGCCCTATAGTGAATCCCATAAGATTCAAGGTAGCCATTAAGGGAGTACCAATGTTCCCAATGAATGGAAAACCAAAAGGATCCCCTTGAATAGGGGTCCCTTGATTGGTTCTTACTGGGATGCTATCCATAGCTTTTGACTCAACAAACCAGAAATCTCTATGGCCAACTAAAAACAAGCAGCACAAAGAGCACACCACTACAAAATCCTAAGTATCCAAAACAAGGCAAGCAAGGATGGTGAATACTCTCAATAGAAAGTCTAGGATGATCAGGGCCCAAAACAAGTTAGTAGAGCATCGAATATTAGTTATACGACATCCAGTTCAGGTCCTCTGGGTGCAAGCGTTTGAATCACCAAACCACCCTCCCAAGATTACTAAAAGGGGTTACCTTCCATATCTGTCCTAGGTACAATGAAAATAGCCTTTCACTGCCACCTGTGTAAGAAGCCCTAAAGTCAAGATACTAAGGCTACCATTAACACGAAATAAGCTATGGGGGACAGTTGTAGGTCTAACTAAAACGCATGGGCAGGGTAGCTAAGCCCGAAATCCAAAAGGATCCTCGTACACGAACCAGCCTTGGTGTATGCTCCGAATTAAAAGTGAAGAGGTATCCTCACTATTTCACCTTCGCAAGACCTCGTGCTTAACTCCAGTTTCAGTGGAGCTTCCAGAACAACTTTGATGTCAATGGGTTTACCTAAAAACAGTCTCACTATGATTATTGAGTAATGAAAATGGTTTCGGATAGTTAAAGTGTGTTCTAATCCGAAACCCTAGCCTAAGCTAGTTGGTGTAGTGACATCCCTAGAAAGAAAAGTTGCTAATAAATTTTATTAATGTTTTTTTTAAGGCTACTTTTTACTCAATGGGGTAGTGCATTGTGTACAATGGTTTGAGAAAGTAAAGTGCAAAAGAAATAACTTTCAAAGCAACAAAAGACTCTTTTTCTTTTTCCGTTTATGCTCTTTCCAAAATGAAAACCAAGCAAACCTAAAACAAGTCTTTTTTTTTCTTTTCAAATTCAAAACAAAGTAAACTACACTACTTCAAAATTATCATAAGCCTTACTACTTTAAACTACCAAACTCATTTTTTGCTTTTTCAATATATGTAAAAGAAAAAGGACTCGAAAATGGAAGCAAGTAAGACCTAAAAAAGCAATGTAAGTAAGGAAAAGCAACTCTAAGGCTCACAACAATCAACTCGATGATTTGACGAAGACTTGTCCTACAAAGTTTTTTAAAGGGAAAAACTTTGGGCTTGGAAAAAAAGTGAAAAGAAAAGAAGGATAAGAGATGCTTACAATGGAAAGGAAAACCTCAAGGGTTTCTCCAAAGCATTAAGAACCCTAAGAATCACTAAGCCAATCTAACGATAGGAAAGCGAACCCAAGATGGCCTTACAATCACAAAGACTCAAAAGGAAGCAAACTGAAAGACTTCAACTTACTTGAAACTGAAACTGACAAAGCAATCAGGAAGTGTCTAAACTCAAAAAGATTTTGAAAACACCCTAAGGACTCCAACTCAGGGTCAAACCCTAAATCAAAGGTCACAACACCGTCAAAGTTTTCTTGGTGTTGCTACAAACAACAAAGGTTACAAAACAAATGTTTGTATACCTGCAACAAGCATCTAGGGTATAGGAATGTAGCTACGTCCAACAAAGAACAGTAAGTGGTCTTCAAAAATAGTCACAAACAAACAAGACACCTCAAAACTACTCAAGCAAGCAAAATATGACCTAAGGGACATAGGAGAGGAAAACAAGACTCAACAAGGGTATAAATACCTCAAGGATTAGTTAAGAAAGAAAGGCAAGAGACTGGAAATCAAACCAAAGAAGTGGAAATAAAAAACCCCACAACAAACAGAGAGTTACAGGGGTATGTGCTACTGTGTAGTGCATAGACCAGCACACACTGGGAGATGTGCCCTACTGTACAGTAGTGAAAGTAGCACTCATCATCAGGTATGCGCTACTATGTATAAGGTAGACTAGCGTACATGTCAGAGGAGGTCTGAAACAGGCTCTAAAACTTCAAAACCGAGGTGAACCAATTAATGGAAATAGGCTATAGTAACCTACAGAGCCTCTCAGAGGATCAGAAAGACCAAAAAGACCAAAAAGACCCAAAAGTATTGGAAGGAAAACTAACTATGTCTCCTAAAGCAAAAAACAATCGGTTCCCCAGTGGAGTCGGCAGTCTGTTGTTCGGGAATTCTACCCTATAACGAGGAGAGGGACACTACCAACTTCTGGGGTGACAGGTAAATACATTAATCATATCACATAGGATTCTACAAAAGGAAAGAGATCAAGGTTCTTGAAGGCATACCTTATTAACGACGTTCGGTCCTAGCTTTCGCTTGCTCCTTTGATTGATCCTCCACTTGATCTTCCGTTTGACGAACCTGCAATACAACGATACCTTCCTCGGCGTATCTTGACTGATATAACAATGATTCAATTGGAATACAATTTAAACATCAAATACAATCAAGCATTTAATCCAAACAATCATGCAATCCATTAAACATTTGACTGGGACGGGAAGGGAATTTCATCCTTTATTGTCAAAAGCAAATAATGAGTACAATTATACCTGATCATTCAGAGGGCTTGTGCAACCGAATCCTGGGCTTCTTCTCTTCACACTAACTTTGGAATTCCTCCAGCGTAACAACCCTTAATGCATAGTTTCTCCTCTCCTCTCTCATCTATCCCCCTTGTATTTATGGGACAACATAGGCAGTTTGGATCGAGAGGTAGTTTGATTGGGAAGTTGGGGAAGTTGCAAAAGCAACTACATCTAATCCCAATTCGTCAAATTAATATATTTTTATTACTTTTTAAGATGTGCGCGAGTATTTCACAGTAGAGTAACACAATATGCAACTTCACTACTTTACAACCAGTGTTTGCAAGACTTTTAAAGGTGTGCACTAGTTTGCTTAAGTAAGGTAGGGCATACTAGTAGGTGTGTGCTACTATTATGCTTGTAGAGTAGTGCCTGTAGGGTGGCACACATGTCAAAAGGTAGGTTAAAACGGGGTTTTGTCAGCTGCTGAGGGGCAAATCAAGTCCATGTATCATCTAGTGCAATCTTTCTCTTCAATCCATTTTGACCTTTTGTGTGATCGACAGCTTAATGTGATCACGGATGGAGAAGTGCATATTTGACCTATAATAGTGGAGATAAGTTTCATTGGAGGAAAAGGAGGGATATATAACACAATTCGAAATTTCCAAAATAACCGTTGCAACATAGTTAAAAGAGGAAAATATCAACGATCATTGATCATTTAGCAAGTAGATCGACAGGTTAGATTGGTTTCACATCACCAACATGCATGCAAAAGTGGAATGGTGAGTGGTTGTGAAATTGTAAACCACCATCCACGTGTCAACATCACAATATTTTGCAAGTTGGGAGGGTGGTAAAGGAAAATGCCTTACGTTGTTGCGAAACCATTTTTGGAGGGTATAAAGGGTAGAGCGCATGTGAAATGGTGACATTTGTCACTTAACATCGAATGACTTGGACGTCTTGCATGCAATGAGAAGACGACAAGGTACACTTTTTTCCAACTAGTTCGTTTCCAGGTAGGTTTTTCGAAAACTCATGTGGTTATTTCAGGAAATCTTCATAATGGAAAGTCACAGTTGTTATTGGACAATCTACTCGATCGGATGTGAGCCAGATCTCCAGATCTTAGATTTGTAGATATTCTTCCTCGTTGTTGCTCCAAGTCCCGCGGTCATCAAATCTTAAGCTACAAGACCTGTTAAGACATATGGAAACAATACAAGCAGTAAAATATGCCTAAACATTAACTGACCTAAGTAATCAGTTAAGGAAGTAAAATACAATCATTATCAACACAATACCATTTTTGGAAAGAGTTTATATTACTATATAAAAAAGGGAAATACAAACTAGAAAGATTATCACAACCCAAGCCTCAATGTTGCAATCCTCCTCTAACAAGTCAAGCCAATGCCGCCAAAGGAAGTGAGAGTCTCCCAATAAATAGATAGGGATATCCTACCATAATTTCACTAGCTTGTAAGTGCTATAGACTTCCTCCCTTTGGAATGGAGAGGGGCCTTGTATTTAAAGGACCAAGTGGATAGAATAGGTTGAGGATCATGGGGAGAGGGCTAAGGGATCCTCCCTCAAGGTTAGGGAACTGAAGGAAAGCTCTCCTAGGAGTTAGGGATAGAGATACACCTCATCCAACTTATATAAATCACTCAAAATCTACCTTTATCCCATTTAACTAACTCCAATGCAAGTTCCATGAAGGAAACCTGCACCTAATAGGGAAAATGTAGGTTGTATACAAATACTATGCGCTGCCAGCCCAGTTTAGTAGAACACACTCTACCCCGATGCTCCTTGCTCAAAGACAACATGCATCGGCCCAACTAGAAATGTAGACAAAGGGCATTAACTTGCTCTACATGACTTAATTGATCATGGGAACTTCAGGGATTGAGGCACTGAGTTAATATGGGACTCATGATGACCCAATTTAGGTGTAAAAGAATGCTCCCCAAAGCATGAAGCTGGAAAAACAAGGTGAAGTGCTTTGAAAGATAAATGGAAAGGACTTGCTAGCTGGAGGATGTTGCTATAGTACAATTGTCTCTAAGATATAAGTCTCACATGACTCACAACATGGTTTCTGACCAATACATTGCAGATCCCTGGTAGTAAAGACCAATTGAACACAATCATGGCTACTAGACACAATCGTAGATCCATGATGAGATGATAACACAACCATGACCAATACAAAGTGGATCCATGTAATATGACTCAAACAATCTCCATCGCAACCAGGGTAGAATATGACTTCCCCAAGGTCTTCAAGTCGAACCCGTAATGATACGAATCTATCCACGTGATTACAACGTTTTGGAGTCAAACATGGTAGAAACCACTTGATTACTGGTCACTGGTGTATATCATTAACAAGCACGAGGTAAATCACCATTAATTTCGATGATCCCCAAGGTATCATAGTACATATCACCAGGAGTGAATAAATTAGTTGAAGTTGAATTCCTGATGAAATATTTCAATCAAGAGTCAATGATGTAAAATCATGTTGAAAGCGAGGTAACCTGCCATTGAGGCATGCAGGCCCAAGGTACTTGGTTGGTTTCTAGATCCAATCCTCGGATGATGTGTTGAAGTCGACAAGGATGACTCTATCAAAGGAGGGCCATGATGAATTCCCCATCAACGACACGAAACTCAATAACATATGTTTGGAGTAGATTGGATAGTAGATTAATGTGCAATATTGACTCAAGGTAGACAGATATGGTAGAAGGTGTACTGACTGCAGATGATGGATGGATATCTCTTGAACATGGGCATGGCATGACTTTGAAGTATTGACATGACAAGAACAATAGTGACCCCTAATGTAACTGATAGTGGAGACATTCTTTGGATGACCCGAAGGAATGACATGACTCATGGAATCAGTATGACTCGAAGACAAACGTGTGACCCAAATACTGTATGCAAATGAAAATGAGTGCCATGTTCAAGAGTGACGATGCAGTTTTTGTAAATAAAGTGTAACACAAAATCTTTCCTTTTTCCCATCATGAATGACGAGTTCCTCACTGGTTTCTAATGAGCTTGAGGAGGGTAAATAGATGCTCGATATAGCTCATCTCATACATGAGTCCAATCCCAAATGTTTTGCGAACCTAGGAAAGGAGTGGTTCATCCCATTACGGGCCCTTCAATGTTGAATTTTAACGAGTCCATAGAAGGAAAACTTGGCATCATTTCATATTTAGAGAGTCTAAAAAGAACTAAAGAAGACTCCAAAGGTCCTTTTTCGTAAGGTTAGCCTCTTCAACTAGAAAAGGGTAAAACAATGCAAGAGAGGACTCTTCCAATCATGATTGGCTAGAGTATTCCTTTTTCATAAGTAGTGCCTCCTGGTATGAAAAAGGGGTAAATTATCACTAGGAAGACAATCATTCAATTAGTTTTACAACTGTGAACATATGAAGTTCGCATGGCGATATTTTCGTATTTAGAGAGCCTAAAAAGAGCTTAAAGAAAAGACTTTGGGGGGTTCCTTTTTTGTGGAAGTTTAACGATCCTGAAAAAGAGATAAACTATAACTCGATGACTTATTCTCATTGTTTCACGGGCATAAGAAAGAACAAAGAGTTAGCTCGGTGTCATTAATAATTTAATTTAATGAGTGAAATAATGACAAAAAGACGCTCTATGAGTTGTTCATTGTTAAATTTTGAGCATTAATTCACAGTACTCTTGGATCTTTACTGAGAGAATAACATATACAGTATATCAATGCATAACAATCACAATAAGCATCACAAGCATTACAAGAATCAAAAGCATGATAAACAAGAGACACAGAGTTTCCGTGGGGAAAACCCTAAGGTGAAAAACCCCACAACTTCCTCAGAGATAGAGAGAGAAATGGCTCAACCAAAGTACAACCAAAATACACTTGAGATAGTCTCCTAGTAGCAGATGATCCTCCTCCTCACTAGTGCGCCACTTTCAGAGTGAGAGAAGTGTGACTTTCTGAATGATCAAAATAGAGATCTCCTGATCTCTATTTATACTTAACCTATTTGCCCAGTTACACTATGGGGCCGACTTGTCTATCTAGATACATCCACAATATAATATATATTTCAGGGACGACCCCACACATGGTGGTATAATAACCAATCTGCAAGTACACACACTTGCGACACTTGTCAATCCACATGACGACACTTCCTTATAGAGGAATAACACATCTCTAATAAGGGTACAATAAATATATATGAAATACATAGGTGAAATACATTCCGAAGTTACATATACATCAACACTCCCTCTTAACTAGGAAGGTATTTCTGAACACAGATATGCTAGACAAGTCTTCTTCTTGGGATCATCATCATCGATGCATCCTCATCATCATCGTCACTGCTACTGCTATCTCAACCAATCTCTGACTCTACTCGTCATAGGAAGTTCTACAGAGCCAGTCCTTTTTCAAATTGGATGTAGGCCCACCACCTGCAGGTCTTCGTCATCACTGGCCATACTGTGGAATCCTCAGGACTTATTACGTGCGTCACAAAACCTTGAAAGAGCATCCCAGGCTATTACGAGCACACAGCTCTACCTATAGGATCTCTCGGGGCCATATTATATGTGACCTCACCACAAAAACTCGCAAGCGCATCCCAGGCTGTTACGAGCACACAGCTCTACCTATAGGATCTCCCAGGGACAGATTATATGTGGTCACCACAAAACCTCGTAAGATCATCCCAAGCTATTACGAGCACATGAATCTACCTATAGGATCTCTCAGGGACAGATTATATGTGGTCATGGCAAAACCTCGCAAGAGCATCCCAGGACTTATTACAGGCACACAGCCCAACCTATCGGATCTCCCAGGGACAGATTATATGCCATAGGACAAAACCTCGAAAGAGCATCTTCCAGATATCCCAGGGCTAGATTACATGCCATAGGAAAAACCTTGAAAGACTATCTACAGATCTCCCAGGGCCAAATTATATGTCCTCCCAGAGAAAAACCTCGAAAGAGCATTTTCCAGATATCCCAGGGCCAGATTACATGCCATAGGCAAAACCTCGAAAGACTATCTGCAAATCTCCTAGGGACAAATTATATGCTTATCTGCACAACCTGATCCACGGCCATAGAGTATCAACCTGATACTCACCATACATCATCCTGATGTACACATGATCATCCTGATCATCATCACTGCAACATCCTGCTGCATGTCATCTGGAGCAACATCCTGAAGCTTGTCATCCAGGATCATCCTGATCATATCATGCATCTACCTGATGCATACCAAGTATCTACCTGATACATATCATCATACATGATCCACTTGATCATACAGTGTATCCACCTGATACAAATAAAATACATGATACATATCACCATTCATGATCCACCTGATCATACAATGTATCCACCTGATACATATACAGATACATGGTCCAAGCATCCAACATGATGCATATACAAAATACATACAAATGATCCTACTGATCATATCCAGCATCCAACATGATGCGTACATACATATAAATGATCCAACTGATCATATCCAGCATCCAACATGATGCATACATACATATAAATGATCCAACTGATCATATTCAGCATCCAACATGATGCATACATACACATAAAAATGATCCAACTGATCATACAAAGTAGAAACAAGAACATCATCCTGATGCTCATCGTCCAGCGCTTACATCCACAGCCATGTGAAGGATCCTCCTTCCAACATGCTTGGAATGGCTTCAACAAATGTGTCCATCACTTCTTCCTCGAAGTGTCATCAATCTGAAGAACGCCAAGCCGCTCCCTGAAGTACTCGAACTTCACCCTGGCTAGTGGCTTCGTCAGCACATTTGCAATCTGCTCGTCCATCGCAATGTACAGGAGCTTCATAGCTCCTCTCTACACCATATCCCTGATATAGTGACATTTGATCTCTATGTGTTTCAACCTGTCATGAAACACTGGGTTCTCGGATAGCTTCACACAACTTTGGTTATCACAAAAGATACCACTAGCATCAAATGGGAGATCAAATAACTCAGACAGTAGCTTTCGTAGCCATACTTCCTCACAACTAGCTGAACAGGCTGCAACATACTCTACCTCAGCTGTACTCAATGCTACGCAGGACTGCTTCCTGCTAAAGCAAGAGATCACACCTGATCCCATACTGAAGCAGCACCCAGATGTTCTCTTCCTATCTGCAGCACTGCTAGCCCAATCTGAATCAACATTACCCTGCAGGTTAAAATTTTGATTCGCTTCATACTTGATCCCATAATCCACTGTACCCTTCAGGTACCTCAGAACATGCTTTACAGCAACCAGGTGAACACTCCTTGGATCCGTCAGGAACTGGCTCAATGTGTTCACAGCAAAGCAAATATCTCGTCTCGTGTTCGTCAGGTACATCAAGGACCCAATCATCTGATGATACATAGATACATTAATCGGCTTAGATGAAGCATCACATAGAAGCTTCAGATTCGATGCCATAGGTGTGGTCATGGCCTTGCAATCCATCATCCTGAATCTCTTCAGAATATCTACTGTGTACTTTCCTTGACCAAGGAAGATTCCACCTGCACTCTGCCACACCTCCATACCTATGAAATAATGCATCATTCCCAAATATTTCATATCGAACTCGGTAGCAAGCTTCCTCTTTGTATCATACCAAGTTCTGGGAGCTTGCTACAAGGTATACAAGGCTTTCTTCAATTTGCACACATGTGACTCTCTGTCAGGTCTTGGGATTGCATCCCAAACATCCTTTTCATGATCGGCGGATCATGGCATTCCATTTATTCATCCCATATCCTCGGATCTTCAATATCTTCAATAGATATATTTGTTGCTGGAACAAATGTTGTAGTCCTTTTGTAGGTGAAGACATACGGTCTTTCCTACAAAACAAGTTAAATTGCATGATTAGAAACATCTCATAATTTTCAGAACAAATTCATTACACATAAAGAAATATGTCATGCAGTCATGCAGTTATCTTAGCCAATGCTTCAATACAACATTTATCCATGTTCCACAACTTTCTAGATGCCTTCCAGTCTCTACCATAACATTGTTAAGAGTTTGCACTACTCCCAACATGTCAACAAAGAGGTTTCATTCTAGATAAGTAGCACTGGAATGTTGTACAGTTCCATAGGACACTTACCCATCACATGCATATTAGTATTATACTGTTCATTAATGCAATCATTCTAATATGCACAATACATCTCCTAAGTCTACGAACATAAGCATAATATTATTTAAACAAACAAAATAGGCAAGAAATGATAATTGAAATACTTATCTTTGTTTGTTTGTTGGGTGGACTCCCTTTGAGTCTTTGCTTCCTAGCAGGAGCTGCTGAAGTAGCTTCTTCTACACCTTTCTGTTGTGGAATGTAGGAAGATGGTCAACTCCCTCTGAAAATCTGCATCCTTGCAGGAGCTACTGGAGTGTGCTCCCTCTTGATCTTTGCTTCCTGGATTACCTGTCCTTGAAATTATATTCATCCTTGCTGACATCAAACTTCTTGAACCCTGGAAAGTATATTCTGTAATCCTTCGAGCTTTCACTGTAAACCACAAAGATACCCTTCTTTCCTGAAGGATCTAGTTTAGTCATCTTTTCCTTTGGGACATGAGTGTATACTGGACAACCAAATATTCTGAGATGGCTAACTTCAGGTTTCTTACTAGAAAAGACCTCTTCTGGTGTCTTGTTGTCCAATATATTTTGGGGTGTTCTGTTCTGCACATATACATCTGTTCTAGCTACTTCTTCCCATAGATGCATAGGTAGATCCTGGTCATGTAGCATTGCCCTTGCTGCTTCCATGATTGTTCTGTTCTTCCTTTCTACAACTCCATTCTGTTGAGAATTATAAGGAGCAGTAAACTCCCTCTTAATCCCTGAATCACTACAAAGCTTCTTGAAGTCTCCTAAGGTGAATTCTCCACCATTGTTGGATCTGAATGTTTTGATCTTCTTGTCACTTTGATTCTCCATCAAGGTTTTGGAATCCTTGAACTTATCAAACACTTCATCTTTGTTCTTCAAGAAGTATACCCAAGTCTTCCTAGAGAAGTCATCAATAAATGAGACATAGTAAACATACCCACTTAGAGAACTGGATGACATAGGACCACATACATCTGAGTGGATGATTTCCAGGATATCTTTTGCCTTGCTTTCACTGCTTGGGAAAGCCTTCTTATTATTCTTACCTTTTGCACATCCTTTGCAAACACCTTCATGTTTGGTCTTGAT
Source organism: Larix kaempferi (assembly GCA_027924585.1). Classification (NCBI taxonomy): domain Eukaryota; kingdom Viridiplantae; phylum Streptophyta; class Pinopsida; order Pinales; family Pinaceae; genus Larix; species Larix kaempferi. The sequence continues at coordinate 9,442,527 of BSBM01000262.1, read as the reverse complement.
TTCAGGAAGACCCTCTACAGCCTTGCTTGCAATTGGAAGTGCCCTATAGTGCATATGAGCAAGTCTTCTATGCCAAAGATCACTTGGCTCCATGGATTCATACACCATGGCATGTTCAGGTTGTCCTTTTAATTTATACAAACCTCCCTCTTGCTCTCCAATAACTACTGCATCATCTATGGTCTTTCCCTTTGGCCACATTAGGACTTGGCCATCCACAAATGCAAACCTCATACCTTTTGCATCCAATGCAGAGATGGAGAGCAAGTTCTTCTTGAGCCTAGGTACATAAAGGACTTCTTTCATCTTCAAAGATTTTTCAGAATCTAGGTTGTAGGAGGCTTCACCACTTCCTTTAATTGGGTATTGATAATCATCCCCAAGTTTCACCTTATGGTCTGATTCATGTTCAGATAGATTCACAAAAGATTCCTTAAACCCAGTCATGTGTTTGGAAGCCCCACTGTTAATTAACCAATCATTACAACCATGAGAGATAGTACCTGTGAGAGCATATATTAGAACATACTCTTCTTCACTTGATGAGTCATCATTACTAACATCACTTTCTTCCCTAGCCTTCTTCTTTGGAGGTTCATCATCTTCGGTAGCATGAGCATGGTACCTTCTTTTGTTACCCTTCTTCTTCTTGCTGGAGTTGTTGTTGTTGTGTTTGTCCCTTTTGTTCTTGGGACATTCTGAAGCAAAGTGACCCTTCTCATTACAAGTGAAACACCTTAGATCTTTCTTCTCTTTGTGAAAATGATGAGAAGATTTCTTCTTGTGATGGGATGGATCCCTCTTGAACTTGCCCTTCTTAGTGTGAGTTGTGAGAGCTTGATCTTCATTTCCCATATTCTCTTCTCTTGCCACAAGCCTTGCTTCTTCTTGAGAACATTCCTCCCATAATCTGCTGAAGGAGATTAACTTCTTTCTAGCACAGATCCCCTGGATTAAAGAGTCCCATGACCTAGGAAGGCCATTCAAAGTAGTCATAAAAATTTCAACATTCTCCACCATATCATATACAGCTTCAAGTTGTTCCTTGATCTGAGAGACCTTGGAGAAATAAGATTGAATGGTTTATCCATTCAACATCTTGACCCCTTTCAATTGATTCCGCAGGGTCATCTTCCGATTTATGTTCTTTCCTTCAAATAGCTTGGTCAAAAAGTCAAACATAGCCTTGGGTGTCTTTAGAGAAGACACATGGGGTATGAAATGGTCTTTGATAGAATCAGCAATGATTCTCTTTGCCTTGATCAAGTTCTTTTTATGCAATACCTTAGCCTCTTCATCCTCTGGGATAGGGATGTCTTCTTTTATATATGAGTCCATCTCATTCTCTACCAGGATTAACCCAATCCTATACTTCCAAGCACGGAAGTTATCAGCCCCTTCAAGCTTATCCTCAAGCTTGGTGTGGTGAGACATATTAAAGAGTACTTCAAATGGAAATAGAAAAAATTTAGGTCTTACCACTTGAAATGTTGAAAATTAGATCTGGTCCCGGATTAGGGTTTGTCGGAAAAACTCTAAAAATTCAAAATGTGAATTTCAACTTTTTGAAAGGATAGAAAGATGCACCTTGATGAGTTGATCAGCTTGGTGCATTCAGAATTTGAGATCAACAAAGTTTTACCCTTCAGATTTGCCTTTTTGTCCTCTCAGGTTCACTAGGGAGAGCCCTGAATTAGGGTTTGAGTTTCCCTAAGATCTACCCAGCCAAAAATCTCGATCCAAAGCTCTAAACTTTGATTTGTGCAAGGCGCTTCCAGCTATGTCTTCATATTTCAGAAATTCCTATTTTTGTGGAAACCCTAATTTTTAGGGACAAATCTGAAAATGCTCAGAATTGAATTCTGATTGGACAGATAGATTCCCCTTGATGAGTAGAGTCAATCTACTATACTGCTTTTCCAAAAACTATGGAGAGAAACCCAATAAACAAGAAACTCAAGTTTCCATCACTGCAAAATGTCTTCTTCTTAGGCTAGCTCTAATACCATGTTAAATTTTGAGCATTAATTCACAATACTCTTGGATCTTTACTGAGAGAATAACATATACAGTATATCAATGCATAACAATCACAACAAGCATGACAAGCATCACACAAATCAAAAGCATGATAGACAAGAGACACAGAGTTTCCATGGGGAAAACCCTAAGGTGAAAAACCCCACAACTTCCTCAGAGATAGAGAGAGCAATGGCTCAACCAAAGTACAACCAAAATACACTTGAGATAGTCTCCTAGTAGCAGATGATCCTCCTCCTCACTAGTGTGCCACTTTCAGAGTGAGAGAAGTGTGACTTTCCGAATGATCAAAATAGAGATCTCCTGATCTCTATTTATACTTAACCTGTTTGCCCAGTTACACTATGGGGCCGATTTGTCTATCTAGATACATCCACAATATAATATATATTTTAGGGCCGACCCCACACATGGTGGTCTAATAACCCATCGGCAAGTACACACACTTGCAACACTTGTCAATCCACATGACGACACTTCCTTATAGAGGAATAACACTTCTCTAATAAGGGTACAATAAATATATATGAAATACATTCCAAAGTTACATATACATCAACATTCATACCTAAGAATACGCGCAAAAATACCATAATTGTGAAAAACTGGATCAAAGTGGTACTTAACTTCACCTGCAAGCTTTGAAACTAGGTCCAAAATGATTAACCGGATATAAATGAATCCAACTATAGAAAAATAACCCACATTGGAATAAATTAAAAAGGGAATATTCTCTTTTTCAATATAAATAGGGATAAATAGTATAAAGAATTACTATTTATTTTTTACCAAGTTGGAGAGGTGAAAAGTGCCATTTGGAGTCATTCTTCTTTTGTTGATTCTGGGAGCTGTGATCCATCATTTCAAGTGCCATCAGCGATAGGTAACCCTAAAATTGTCTTTTTAACTCTCTAGTGGATTAGAATTTGCAATTTATTTCATTTAGGTAGTTTTTGGGCATGTTGGGTTGGGGGATTTGCGCTCACGGGTCGGCGCAGGTTGACCATTTGGAATCGGCACCCACGCAAAACCTGAAAGGGAGTTTTGTGCCTGCAGCGCACTGTCCAAAATGACGTTCTATGTTAGTGCAAACCGCCAACTCAACCCCAAAACCTACCCAAATGGAAACTCTTTTGAGGGTTGGGAAAAGTTTGAGAGGTGTTAAAATGTCTTTCTTCACATGTTTGGAGTGACCACAATGGTTCTTGAGTGGCAAGAACGTGAGCATGAGCTTGATGATGTGCATGCAGAAAATGATCTGCAATGTGTCACAGCATTGAGAAACTATGAGCTACTCAAGTATTTTTCGAGTGTCTTGGATGAGGTCCCAAGTGCCTTTGTTGACATACTTAGTCCACTATTGGGGCCCAATATAACAACATTTCCAAATTGGTGAGCATATGCTGACCATAGATGTCGAGGACATCTATTTTTTGACAGGTTTTTCCTAGAGAGGAAACCATGTGTTCTTGACTGGATCACGAGGTGGTGATCGCTCGGTAGAGGACATGATCGATCAGTGGTGTACTCCAGGTACGCCGATGAATGGTGGGAAAATCCTCATCGAGGATGTTTGGGACTGAACTCTTCGGATGATACTCTTTAATATTGTGCGGGTAGCTAGAATTTGATCTGCTCATCTAGTGAGAAAATAACAGATTATGTATGCCGAGGAGTGCATGACTCCTACTGTGTTCAATTGATGCGAGGGGATTCTCACCAGTCTTCGATATCAGTTGACCAAATGCTAACGTGGGGTGCTAAATCAGTTTGGGTACGGTTTGGTGGTGGGGTCCTTTATCCTAGAGCGGGTGCCCCACTTGCACCCACAAGGAGACCTTGAGGATCGAGATGCATGCGATCCTCACATGACCAAGTGGGAAGAGGTGACGGCTCACCATGGTGCTGGGGGTACCATCATCAATTTTGGTACAGGGTTCTTCACATTGTTACAGGGATAGATCCTCATGGTGGAGGACTACCCATACCATGGTACAAACATCCGAGGAGACCTGGACTTGGTGCTTCCCGAGGGATCATAGTGGGATGATATTGGTAAGAAACACTGCTTCTGTTTTTTCATTTTATGATTTTTTTGGAGTAGTGTTGATGACTTTTACATGTTTCTTGCAGACGTGGGTCCAGAGCGACCACTTGGAGTCTCTTGCCTTATGCAAAGAGTAGAAGCACCGGAGGCGGGCCCTGCGGTCTGTGATGATCTTGAGGAGCTAGAGGAGATCAAGGAGAACATCGATAGGATGACCTTGGACATTCCAAAGCTTAGTGTCCATGACCTACCCCATCGCTATCAGAGCCTGACAATTGGAGTATCAGTTCATTTCAGCACGCTTCTCCGAATGGTGGTGAGGGTCGTAGTCTACTTCCATGCGTAGATTGGGGCTGCACAACTTAGGGCTGCATGGCCTAGGGTTGCACGGCCTAGGGATTAGGTGTATGTTTTATGTATGTATGTATTGAAATCCTATTAGATTCATATTTTGTATAGATGACTCTTACTGAAAGCTAGCATGCTTCAAACTTTTGTATCAGAACTACCATTTTTGTATCTTGTACCGATATATATATATATATATATACATTATTGGGGGTTATATACATCTTATGTCCTAATGGTGATTAATGAGATCTTGTTTACATGTTTTATATTACAATGGATAATTTACATGTTATGTCTATCTTTATATTTTATGAATATGTTATTTGTGTGCAATGTACCAATCCAACATGAAGTTGGCCATCAAGTCAGCAACTGTAGTCATGTCTTGTAGGTATTGAATAGACTCAAAGTACTTTTCTAGAAGATGAACTCACCGGAACAGACGGAGTAGAGTGGGGTTGCGGATATCGTAGATCCGGTTGAGATGAGAAACCACTAGTTGTTTAATCTAGGTGGATAACAACGTGGTTCATACCTAAGGAAAGAGTGTTGGTTAGGGTTCCAATCACCGCCTGATACACTACGGCATTATTGGTCATGTATCCAAGACAATCCCCTCTTGAGCTAATGAGCTCGTCGTTTGGGGAATAAAGTACCCAGGATGCAGAAGCAAGGTTACAGGTATGTCGGCTGCTGCCGTCTGCAAATCCATAGCAAGTTTCCATCTACACATGCAGACAGAACATGGTATAAGTAGCGAAACAAGATCTAGACACACTAAAACAAAGCATCGCACCACACAAAACAAACGCCATTTATAGTATATACAAAATACCTATGCGTGAAAAACTCAGGCATAGTACCTCTTCAGATAGAGCCCATTGCGGGGCTCACCCAAAGATATCCCATCATAATCCTCTAGTTTGTAGGCTCCCTTCTCCAGAACACATTTTACTATGTATGGTCTGTGCCACATCGACGCGAACTTCCCTGCCCCTAGCTTGTCATTCCTTTGGTCATATGTGAGGACCAAATCACCCTCGTTGAAGATATGGGGTTTCACCGACTTATCATACTGAGCTTTGATGTGTTTCTTGTGTGCCTCATTGGAAAGAGCAGCATCGCGATGTGTCTCATCGAGTTTTACTAGGTAGAGGAATCATTCTTCCTCATTAGTGGTGTTCGGAAGAAGTTCAACTACGCATTTGAGAAATGGAATCTCGCACTCTATTGGTAGGACTTCCTCCAATCCATAAACTAATTGGAAAGGTGTAAATCCGGTGGCAGTCTTGACGGACGTATGATAATCCCATAGTGCGGAAAAGAGCATATTATGGCAATTTGATTTATGTGTAACCACCATGCATTTGATCATGGTTTTGGAGACTTTGTTAATGGCCTCTACTTGTCCATTGGACTATGGGTAGTAAGGGGTTGAATTTTCGTGACGAAAACCTAGTTTGGCGATCAATTCATCTACCATATGGTTATGGAAGTGAGATCCATGATCGGTGACTATGGCTTGTGGAACTCCGAACTGTGAAATAACATGATGAAACATGAAGAGTGCGGTGGTTTTGTTGTATGTAGGCATAGCCTCAGCCCATTTAGTAAAATAATCCATGGCTACTATGATGTAACCGTGCCCCCAACCAAGGTAGGCTTATAGTGCATGAAATCTATGCCCCATTTTTCAAATGGGACAACGGAAATAACTGGGTGTGAAGGGGCTCGGTGGGTGAGCTTTTTCGTTTGAAAATGCTGGCTTGGGGGACATTTCTTAACAACCTCAATGGAATCTTTAAAGATGGATTGTCACATACCCAAAATTTGAACATTTTATTTCATGAGAAAAACATTATGTTATATGTTATTGTAAATTTTTATGATTATTGACCAAGTGGGGTCAAGGATGTCTGTAATTAATTACTCTAATATTTTATTATTAATAAGTAAAAGAGGAAACAAAAAATCCCAAGGAGACTGTTGAAAGAGTGTTCACTGACCCACTAGGAGGAATGGACTGAGGTGGAGAGAAAATTGACACTTGGAAGCATCATCAATGCAACTCTAGTTGTTGCTAGTGGAAACTTCCCTACATTTATGGTCATGTTCCCCAAGAAAGTGGAACAGAGCAGGTGGCTCAATAATTGAAAAAAAATTGACCAAAGACCTAGGCAATCTATTACACCCATCGAATTGGAGCAGGAGGAAAATCAAGTTTACCTTGTGATAATTCTGAACACACAAGAGATTCGATGAGGGGAGAGCTAGAGGGATCAACTGAGATAAGACTGTTAATCTCAGTTAGTACTACTTTATGCAGAACGCGATATTGCTAAAAAGCAAAAGTCTCATTCTGGAGTATTTTCAACATTACTGCTGAGTTGCAGAGGATAACATTTGTCTCCACATAGCATCTTTGTCCTAGTGGTTTAGTGAACATGCTCGAGGGTCCTAAGGCAAGTGATTTGGCTGTCTTCAGGAGTAGGTTGGGAGGAACGGGATCCCTTGGGTGTTTGTTTCCCTCTTCAGTTTCAGGTTCTTATTGTCCTATTGTTTTTATTCTACTGTATATCTATTTCTGAAAAATGTTTAAGTATATTAAGAACTGTAGATTTATTTCAATTAGTATAGAAGATCATTATAAATGTGATTCTGTACTGTGATTCAATAATAGATTAGAAATGTAATATGATTGAATAAAATACTTCTCTGTATTTTTCCACAGACATTAAAGTGTCATACTCTAGAACAGAGAAGTTTAAATTATTAATAGATTAGAATGATTGTTTATCATAGGAAGAAACTATGTCATAAAGTTCTACATCAGTAAAACTATTCTATTTTATATGAAGTAATATTTTACTTATTTATAAACAGAATCATAACTTGTAAAATTTACAAAGTAGGTTAATTTTGAGGAGTTATCCTTCATATTGAATAACATTATATAGCATTTCAATGTTTTACACAGAAGTAATAATCTTCAATCTAGCTTACTCTCAGAATAAACCTAGGTTACACACATAGCAATATTTCTTTTATAAATAAATTCTAAACAGTATTATTGCAAATATCAGTAACGAAATACCTTATAAATGAATACAGGAAAACTCTATCAATCTAACCCTTAGCATAAACGATTTTTATATCAAACCCTAGTAGTATCCTCTTTCATAATACAAGATAATATTAAAACAAAACCAAATCGAGAACATAACTCTGGAAATTTTAATATACGTTAACAATCGCAGCATGTGAAATATATTCAAAACTCTGTACTCTTTAATCTTCATAAGACAGTATACACATTTGTACGAATTCCATATTTTAAACAAGTCATTAATTAACATAGTATTAAGTAACAACATGAGCTCGAGCCATTTAGGAGGCATTTCCCAGGTTTAAAGATAATTCACATCTAAAATTTCAATATAGAATTTCTAAAGGAAGAAATACAAGACCCGGGTTCGAGACCCATAAGGGCTCACCCAATGGGTTAGTACATTATAAAATTTTAAACACGAATTGTACAGGTTTCCTAACATGCAGAAGTTTAGGGTTCGAGTTTCGACTCACCCAACCTACATCTTAGATTATCAGTTATCAAAGTAAATATCAAATGCGTAAATATGTTTTGGGTTCAAAACCCCTAGCATTTCAACGACTGAACCATCAACTTTGGTAACTTCTAGGGTAGGGTTTCAACCCTCCAACATGTTCATAACTAGAATGGATTTTACAAACGAACAACACAAACATTTTTTCCAACAGAGTTAGAAAGACAGGCTTATCCCTAAACACTTGTAGCTTGTATAAAAAATATATCCATATTAAATTGACAAGAATGCTGAGAGTAGTTCTTTTACATTTGGAGCAAAACATACTTTGAAAACCGAAACCCATTTGATTAATCCACGAATATCCTTTATAGAGCAGTATTTAAGGGAAGTATTGAGAATTCAATGCGAGCCAAGGTTCGAAGGTCCAGCCCTCAAAATTACAAAATGCCGTCTAGCTTCTAACATATAAAAGCAAACTACATAAATCAAATTCTAGCGAAACCTTCATCTCCGCAAAGTTTACGGCCCGACTTCGTTGCCTATCATTACCATTCATAACAGAGTCACAACTCAGGGTTGCTAAAGAATCGTCGAGGCTTACCAGTGCTTATTTTCAAAGCCATGTTGGAGTAGCTTCCCTGAGAGTAGTAGCAAACCCAGCCGAGATGTAACCCTGTCACTCAACAGTGAACACAATAAGAAATAGGTTTTAGTAATGAGATTTAAAATATGGATAAAAGAAATAATGAATTACACAACACTATGAGTAGTTGGCTTACCTATGGTAGTTCCATTAAGCTAAGCTTCTAAACTTTGTTAATGAACCCACCATCGAAACCCTGGAACATCGCAGGAAGCTTTTCAAAAACCTACACAGTCGAGAGCCTATCAGTCTCTCCTATCACTACTTGCAAAATGAATAAGTTACAAGGGTTGATAGTGCTTCAGTGTTCGGTTAGGGTTATCACAGAGCCCAAAGTTACCATCTGAAGCCATGCCACAAGGTCACCACTATGTTTTCCACTACAACGCATTTAAGTCAACATTAATTGAGAAACCGACCACCTGCCAATGATGAATTCCACCAGATTATCATACTTTGGTTTATGTTTAATCCATTTAGAAAGTCAAGTCGTGATACAATCAAAGGCCCATACTCATATTAAAAGCTTAGGAATGTGGTCGTGGAATCATGACCCTTCCTATGTAATATTTTCTTACATGAAAATCCGCATAATAATAGGCATCAAGTATATATGTACCATGTTAATAAACTATAATATGAATAATGTAAAGTATGGAGAAGCTAATTCATATAGCTTGCACTTATGGTAAGCATAAGTTAAGATGCAAGTAATATATAAATATTTCACATATAAGAACCTTATAACATTTGATATTTGACCATATGATGTTAAAGTTGGATTGCAATATAGTATTAATAAAACAATAGTTGGAATTTCTATCTCGTAGCTAACTCATATTGATAATCAATATCGAACTATATATAATGAAGATTATAATAAGTATAAGATAAAAAAAAGTATATAGATATATATACTTTTAAAGTGTAGATCAATGCCATTAAAATGAAAATGGCATCATAGCTAGGGTAGGTCTTACCCTAGGTTTTCAAGTTTAATTTATCACGTACGTTGCTAATATAAAAAGTATAGGGTAATTACAACAAGCCAAATGCCGTACATTAATTCAATCTCCTACTAAAGATAGTACTCTCACCTGCAAATCTGTACAATGGTAATAAGAGCATTAGCTATGCAAATAGCTAAGTAAGCCTCGGGGTATCCATAGGACCCCTTCATCAAAGAAAATAAAAGGTTAGTAAGTGTAAAATTATATTATTATCAAGTTGTTAAGACGGGATTAAATGGTGATCCATAAATGAATCGAAGGAATAATGCTGTATGCAAATTAAATAAAGATAAGAGGCATTCATATATAAGATAAAACAACCTGAGAATTTAATACATAAACTCCAACAGTAGCTTCATAGACTTTTATGTCACTATGAAATTTAAAATTATTTACAATGATACATAAATAAATACAAGAAAGACAACATAAATATGAGAAAATAGTTCTTAATAAGACAGCTGTCATTAAAGATATCTTTCGATAACAAATAAATCACATTTATACCATTCAGAAAAAAATTTAATTTTTTGTAAAAATTGGGGATGTTACATGGATGGCCAGTAATATCCCGCACATAGTATCTTTTGGGTTGTATCCATCCAAGAGAGATGACCACCACAAGCCCCAGCATGACATTCATTCAAGACATGTTCAACCTCCTCATGTGTCAGACAGCGTCGAAGAACATAATCAATACCACGACAGTACAAGATGTCATTGATGATCAAGTAATACTTGGCGTGGTGGCGTATACGACGATGATCGTCACGAGACAGTTGGGGGTTGAATCGTTGGGTCTGAAGATATAAGGTAATATCTCCATACCATGGTGTAGATGTGCTAATGAGGAACAATGACTCATCTGGAAGAGAATTGTTGGACTCATATCCTGAATCAGCACGGGGAAGATCACAAATGAGCTCGAAAAACACCAAAGACTTCTTGGACTTAGCCTTCTTGAATGGGAGATTAAATTCCTAAAGTATCACAATCCAGTGTGAATAATTTCCCATGAGTACTTGATGTGTTAATACGTGGTACATGGGGTTTGAGTTAGGGATAATGGTGGTGGTGCAGAGCAGTATGTAATGACAGAAATTTTGGACGGCAATGACTACCGTGAGAGAGAGCTTCTCGACATGTGAGTAACCAGTTTCAGAGTCAATAAGACCCTTACTTATGTAATATATCACATGTTTCTAGGCGTTGTTTTCCTCCTACACCAAGACCATGGAGATTGTGGTGGTAGAAGTGGCAAGATAAAGGATGTAATCCTGGTAGTAATTGGGCGGTTGGAGCACAGGGGCGTGGGTAATGGTGTGTTTAAGACTATCGAAGGATTGTTGCGCTTGATCATCTCATATGAATGGGACGTCCTTCTTGAGTAGTCTCATATAACCATGTGTCTTCTAAGCGAAATTACAAAAAAAGTGTCATAGAAAAGTTGCCTTCCCTTGCAAACTTTGTAGTTTTGTAATGTTAGTAGGAGGTGGGAGAGCGATAATGGCTTACATCTTCAAGGGATCGATGCAGATCCCATCTTTTGAAATGATAAAACCTAGGAGGCATCATGATTCGATGCAAAAAATACACTTATGAGGATTCAAACGGATGTTATACTATCTGCATCTGAGGAATACTGTCGCCATATGATCAATGTGGAACTCACGCTGCTGTGAATGGGAAGGGAGATCATCAAGATATGGTTCCCCAAAGTCCTTCACATTGTGAAAAGCGTACGACATGGACCATTGGAATGTAGAACCAACATTTTTAAGACCAAAAGGGAGTTTACGATATGCAAATGTACCCCAATGGAAGATGAAAGCGGTCTTATGTTGGTCGGTCGGGTGGATCTCAATTTGGTTGTAACGGGAAAAGCCATCCATGAATGAGAAGATGATACTTCCAGCACAATCGTCAATGATCTGATCGATGAAGGGGGTTAGGTAATTATCCTTAGGAAAATCCTTGTTAAGGTCTCGATAATCGACACACATGTGGATGGTACCTTTCTTCTTAGCCACAGGGACGACACTTGAGACCCATTCTGTTAATGGAATAGGGTAGATGAAGACATCCTTTAAGATATTTTCAATTTTTTCTTTGATTCCCACAGTTTTTTGATGGTGTACCGATCGTAACTTTTGGTGGATTGGTTTAGCATCAGGATAAGTTTTAATTTCGTGTGAAACAATAGTAGGGTCTATCCCGGGAATTTCTTCGTAGGTCCAAGCAAACACGTCTCAGAATTGCATGAATAAGGTTGTGAAAGCACTAATCTCTTTAGGGGAACATTTCTGGCCTAATCAAATATGTTCCACTACACCAGGGGTAATCGAGATGTCAACCAGAGTGGTGGGTTGAATGTTCTCCAAGTTTCCCTCAGTGTCCATATGACATGTGAGTATCAGGGACCAGGGGAAATGGTATACATCCGGTGTGAAAATGGTGGTGATGCTATTCTCTACATAATCCAATGGGGTAAGGAAAGACGATCGATGGTGGATATCTTCCCATGGAGGTTCATCCACACTCATAATTTCCATAATGGTCTCGTCAGAATGAAAATATCGGAGCAGAGGATCAGGTAAAGATGACGTCCACTATAGAGAAAAGGATGTAGAGGCCATAACCAAGTGGTCCCGGGTGCTGACTGGATAGCCTCATAAGTGAGTTCAGCGTGGGAAAGAGGCATGGTATGTCCAATCAGATGCATAGTGTCTTCATTGGGTACAAGCGATTCATCATTAGAGTTGGAAAAAGATGGAATCCCGGAGGAGATTATGGTCACTGTGGCAACATGGTTAGGGGGATCCGGGGTTGGAAAGACGCCCATAAGAGATGAATATTTTATGAGGCCGACCCCAACGCTCTCATATAGCTGCAAATATTGTCTGAGTAGTGGGACATTATCTCCAGGATGAGTAGCGGTGTTTAGTGTACAGAATTCCAGTTGGTCGACGGTGACAATTCGACCTTGGTGGGGTAATTGAAAAATGCGAAAGATAGATGACGCGACCGCAGTCATGGAATAAAACCATTTACAAACAAGTAAGAGATCATAATCTAAAGGGGCTGTGACTACATCCACATTAATGGTTGCAATCTTACCCCCCAAATAGACTGCTAAAGCTTGTAGTAACCCATGGGGTTGAAATCCACGACTTTCGAATACTTTCAGGGTGGTGGGAGAATGGTTCAACTTGAGAGAACCAATGGCTCTCCAACAAGATAGAAACATGACTGAGGTAGAAGCACCTTCGTCTAGTACAGTATGATGGACTGTCTTCCCAACAACGTTCATAGCAACTTGAAATTCCAGCTGGTGGGAAAGCCTCGTGTTAGAACAGTAACCACACTTAGTACCATAATCCATAATTTTTTTTGATTGCCCATGTGCTTAATTAAACCATGTTTTGGATTAAGTGACTATAGTTGGTCAAAAACCCACTTTGAGAGTGTTCACACCCACTTCCAAGCAAACCAGTTCACCCAGCCTCCAGTTTTGTCCACAAGTGCGCCCTCATTTATTGCTGGTGCGCCCTCTCTCCTTGTTTTGGGGAATTTTAGTTGACCAAGGGCGCTAGGGTGGATTTTTGCCCACTTTTGGCTAGATTTGGAGCATTTAATGCTCCCTTGGGCCCCCAAACCTCCTCTACTTGCTCACCCATGCCTGCCTTGAGCTCATTAATGACTCAGCATGCTTCAGCCACCTCACCACTAGAATTTGTGGCTGTTTGGGATGATTGGGATTGAGTTGGACCCACCTAGGGGGGATTGAGGCCAATTTGGCATTGATGACTTGTACACTCAGCTTGAGCCACCTAATGCTCTCGATTTTCTCATGGATGTAATAAAAACCTGTTACTAACATTTTCACATGTTAGAAAGTCAGTTAATCAAAGGTTTCAGCATACATTGTGTGTAAAATTATCATCTTTTTCAAGTTTTTCCACAGTTTTTGCAAATTAATTCGATTTTGTGAGGTTCTCCATAGCTCCTCGATCTTCTGTGATCAAAATACTCACATGGTATCAGATCCATCGTGGAGTTAGTGAGTTGCAGGTCAATACTGAGCGTTGAACTGCATTCTAGAGAGGATTTCCAGATAAAAATTGAGTGTTTTTTGCAGGTGTTTCAGTAGTTTTCTCACCATTAACGCAGCAGTCATGGAAGCAAACCAAATGTTGCTCACACCCCTTCAATTTTTTCGATTGGAAGGTTGAGATGGTCATCAAGCTGAGATCTAAGGGTCTCTATAGAGTGACCATGGGCACAGAAGTGGAGCCAAATTCTGCTGTGGAGAAAGCAAAGTACTACAATCGACTTGATGAAGCTTATGGATTGCTATGCCTGAGCATTTCAAGGGAACTCTTGTTTCATACAGACAGTTTGACAACCCCCAATGAAGTATGGGTGAAGCTAGAATCACTCTTTGGGAAAACTGATGAACTGAGAGGCCACCAGCTTGAAAACGAGCTCATTAGCTTGAGCCCAGCGCATTTTGAAACCATCCAGGAGTTCTTCATGAAATTAAAGTCACTGGTGCTTCAACTGCAACAATGTGGAATTGTTAAGAAGGAGGAACAACTGATTCTGTCCATCCTTTCGAAGCTAGGCCCAGAGTTTTCAGTATTTGTTAGCACATTTCACTCAGCCAAAATGACCCTTCGAAATTGGCAAATGCCATCACTAGCTACCTTCATGGAGTGTCTCACTCAGGAGCAGGATAAACTAGTTCAGATGGGCACCATAAAATCAAAGGACCAAGCATTGGCAATGGGTGTTTCAAATGCAAGCAAAGGAAAGCAGAAAGCCAAGAATTCGAAGCAGCAAGAGAAGAGGAAGTTTGACAAGACCAAGTCTGCATATGGGGGTTCGAATCTGTCAAAGGAGAAGGACAAGAAGGGAAAGGAAAAGACCAAATGCACCTATTGTCATAGGGGATGGCATCTAGAGAGCTCGTGTATGAAGAAAACCATTGACTCAATGGCGCAGCTGCTGGAGAAGAACAACATCCCAGTCCCTGAGGGCGCAAGGAAGAAAGAGAGCACCTCAAACCCTGACAATAAGGAGAAGTGTCATGCCTTGGTAGCAGGTACTTCGAATCCCTCATCCTTTATCATTGATTCAGGAGCTTCCAGACATATGGTTTCATCTAGAGAGCTCTTCTCCTCTATGCATTCGAATGGTGGCCCAACAGTTCGAATGGGAGATGATTCAGAACTCCAGACCAAGGGGATTGGTAGGATTGACATGGAGCATGGCTATTTCAGTGATGTGCTCTATGTACCTTCATTGGCTGCAAATTTTCTATCAGTCTATCAAATGACCCATACAGGAGAAGCCAAGAGAGTGACATTCACTCCAGATTTGGTAGAAATCTCAGAAATCTCTTCAAATCAAGTTGTGGCAGTAGGGTATGCAGATCATGATGAGAGAATGTACAAATTCTCAAATTTCATTCCAAATTCTAGTGACCATGCTCTTGTCTCTCATGCCAACGAGACCTCCAAGTTGTGGCATGAAAGATTTGGCCACATGAACTACAAATATCTCCAGCAATTGCACAAGGACGAGATGGTGGAAGGGCTTCCAGAAATCAAATCATCAAATGGTGCATGCATTGGGTGTGTAGTTGGAAAGCATCCTGAGCGCAGCTATGAGAAGGGAATGGCAAGGAGAGCCACTCAACCACTTGGATTGGTACATTTAGACCTCATTGGTCCTCTTCCCACTCCATCATATGGTGGATCAAGGTATGTACTTACATTCATAGATGACTACTCTCGATTCTGCTGGGTTTACTTCCTTAAATTGAAGTCAGAAGTGTTTGAGAAATTGAAGATTTGGAAAGCCCTAGTGGAGAACCATAGTGGTCATAAGATAAAGATCCTTAGGACTGATAATGGAAAGGAATATGTGAATAATAACATTCAGCACCTTTGTGAGGAATGTGGCATCCAAATGCAACATTCAATCCCCTACACACCTCAGCAAAATGGTGTGGCAGAGAGGAAAAATAGATCTCTCAAGGAGATGGCTACTTGCATGATTGAAGCTAGGGATCTAAGCCCTAAGCTATGGGCTGAAGCCATCAATTGTGCTGCTCATATTCAGAACAGAGCCTTTCACAAATCAGTCAAAGGAAAAACCCCCTATGAGGCATGGTTTGGCCAAAAACCAAATGTGTCAAATTTCAGGATTTTTGGGTCTAGAGCATGGGCTCGAATTCCATCAGAAAAGAGGAAGGCTTTGGAGCCACAGAGTAGGGAATGTATCATGGTTGGATATGGTGAGGACACAAAGGGCTACAAGCTCTTTGACACATCCACACTTAAAACTTTCATTGAGAGAAGTGTGCAATTCGAAGAAGAACCAATTCCAGATTTTGAGCTTGCACCGGGGGAAAGCTCCTCTCCTCCACACCTTAATGAGATTAGTGATGATTCTACCTCTGATTTTTCTGATATTGCTGAAGATGACATGGCTGAAGATGAAATTGCTGTACATGAGTCACCATCAAGGCCCAAGTGGGCTGAAAAGATCATAGAAGCTGCAGGTGAATTGGCAGGCAATCCCCAAGAGCCTAGGAAGACTAGATCCCAAACAATCAATGCTTCCTTTGCAAATGAGAGTGAGCTTGCTGATCAATGTTATATGATGATTGGATCTGATCCAACATCATATCAGGAAGATCATCATGATCCAAGGTGGAGGGAAGCAATGCAAGAAGAACTCCAATCTCTCCAAGAGAACAAAACATGGGATTTGGTGCCTCTTCCTCCCAAGAGGAAACTAGTGCAATGTAAGTGGATTTTTCGAACCAAACCTGTTGCTGATGGTTCTGATCTGAAGTATAAGGCTAGGTTAGTGGATAAGGGCTACTCACAAATCCATGTTGTGGATTATACAGAGACCTTTGCACCGGTTGCAAAGATGGACTCAATTAGACTAGCTCTAGCCATGGCAGCTAGTAAAGGTTGGGAAGTTCACCACATGGATGTCAAAAGTGCATTGTTGCATGGTGAGCTACAGGAAGAGATATATATGCAGCAGCCTGAAGGATTCCAAGAGGATCCCACACTTGTATGCAGGTTGAAGAAGTCACTCTATGGACTCAAGCAAGCCCCCAGGGCTTGGTATGCCAAAATGGATGCTTTTTTGCTCTCAATTGGTTTCTGTCGATGCAAGTCTGATCCAAATGTTTATTTGCAGCATTGTGATGATAATTTGCAGGTCATTGTACTGTATGTTGATGATCTCTTAATTACAGGGAGCTGCACCAAACAAATTGGCTCAATTAAAGCTTCTTTGCACAGTGAATTTGCCATGAGCGACCTAGGATTGCTAAGGCAATTTTTGGGTTTGGAAATTGAGCAATCTGAGAGAGGTATATTGTTGAGTCAATCTAAGTATGCTTCAGACCTGTTATTCAAGTTCAAAATGGCTGAATTTAAGGCAGCCAAGTGCCCATTCCTTTCAGGCATAAAACTAGGTGAATTTGAAGACTCTCCGGTGGTGGATTGCACTCTCTATAGGCAGCTAGTTGGAAGTTTGCGGTACCTTACACATACAAGACCTGATTTGTCCTATGTTGTAAGTGCTGTAGCAAGGTATATGCAGCAGCCACATGAGATCCATTGGAAGGCATCCAAAAGGATCCTTCATTATGTCCAAGGAACAAAGAGCTTCGGGGTACACTATGCAGCTAGTTCTTCACTTCAACTAGCTGGATTTTCTGATTCCGATTGGGCGGGAGATCCCATCGATAGAAAGTCCACTTCAGGTTTTTTGTTTATGTTTGCTGAAGGTCCCATTTGCTGGTCAAGTAAGAAACAGCATACAATTTCTCTTTCATCAGCAGAGGCCGAGTACAGGGCAGCAGTGAACGCAGTCACACAGTGTGTTTGGTTGCAAGGCATTCTTCGGGAGTTTGGTGTTGCTATTGATTCTCCAACCAATATTTGGGTGGATAATCAAAGTGCCATCAAGATATCTACTGATCCAGTACAGAGGCAAAGAACAAAACACAATGAGATCCACATGCATTACATTCGGGGCTTGGTGCATGACAGGGTGATTTCACTGCAGTATTGCCCATCCACCGAGCAAACTGCAGATATTTTCACCAAGTGCTTTACAGAGAAGACATTCACTCACTTGAGAGCCTTGCTTGGAGTGAGTGATGGATGGTGATTGCTGCAATTTAATTGCAGGTTCAGCCCCATGTCCATTTTTGAGGGAAGTTTTTATCCCATGAGGTTTTACTTCTTCTCCTCGGTTCATATGGACAAATAAAATTTCTGTTTGTATTGAGGTGACTTGAGCCTTTGTTGCCAAGGCCTCCCACTTATATTTCATGAGATGTACAAAGTTATGGTTAAGGGGGGGTGTTAGAACAGTAACCACACTTAGTACCATAATCCATAAATTTTTTTGATTGCCCATGTGCTTAATTAAACCATGTTTTGGATTAAGTGACTATAGTTGGTCAAAAACCCACTTTGAGAGTGTTCACACCCACTTCCAAGCAAACCAGTTCACCCAGCCTCCAGTTTTGTCCACAAGTGCGCCCTCATTTATTGCTGGTGCGCCCTCTCTCCTTGTTTTGGGGAATTTTAGTTGACCAAGGGCGCTAGGGTGGATTTTTGCCCACTTTTGGCTAGATTTGGAGCATTTAATGCTCCCTTGGGCCCCCAAACCTCCTCTACTTGCTCACCCACACCTGCCTTGAGCTCATTAATGACTCAGCATGCTTCAGCCACCTCACCACCAGAATTCGTGGCTGTTTGGGATGATTGGGATTGAGTTGGACCCACCTAGGGGGGATTGAGGCCAATTTGGCATTGATGACTTGTACACTCAGCTTGAGCCACCTAATGCTCTCGATTTTCTCATGGATGTAATAAAAACCTATTACTAACATTTTCACATGTTAGACAGTCAGTTAATCAAAGGTTTCAGCATACATTGTGTGTAAAATTATCATCTTTTTCAAGTTTTTCCACAGTTTTTGCAAATTAATTCGATTTTGTGAGGTTCTCCATAGCTCCTCGATCTTCTGTGATCAAAATAATCACACCTCTGTTTAAAGTACTCAAGTCTAAACATGATTGTGTTTAAGGAATCCGGATCTACTGCGCCAATAGCAGCAAGAAGAGTCTTGCGTTGGTTTTGACACTTCTGCAATACCTCTAGCGTTGACATGTCACAAGGAGATTGCACCAAGTCCTATACAATTTTGTAGTTCTGAGCTACACGAGCATTAGTATTGAAAACTGCTTTTCAAATTGTCCTTTAGGCGGACACAATACTGACTCTAAGGAAGGCTTATCAATGGTGAGAGGATCCTACGGTATGGTAACATCAAGAATAGAAGTGGAATATTTTTCAGTATTACTTCCAATGGGTTCCTTTGGAGGGACTGAGTCATATGAACGCGATTGTTTTTTCAGGTTAACCATCTCACTACACATCATGAGAACATGCGCAGTAGAGGATGCCTCTCCATGTGAAGGAGAGGTTTGAGAGATTAGTTGTTGGTTCTGAGTGGAGAAGGGATCGTTGAGAACTATGGGAGTGGGGTTTCCCTTGAGAAACTTCTGCACTTCATCTCAGTGGGGACATTCCTTTGAGAAATGGTCACCACCACATAGTAAAAAGGGATATTTTAGCTTCCTCTTTTGTTTGGTGTCTTCAGGGTGATCTTGGGCTCCTGTTGGTTATAAGGTTTCTTGGTTTTATCTTTGTTTTCTTCTTACAACCGGATTTCTAAGGCGAAGCTTATTGAACATAATTCACTTCTTCAGTGGAGGAAGGAGTGGGCGAATTGGTGGTGTTGTTTCCATCCTATGGTGGGGATGTGGAAGAACCATGGGGGTTTGATGGTCCACTAGTTTGAGTAGGAGGTTGGGAGTTAAGGGAACCGATAATGTCATCAGCCTGAGGTCCCTTGGGTGGTTTTGCAGGGTCATATGTAAGGTGTGGTGGGTCAGGAACAATTTCATACAACATGTTGGATTGAGCATAGACCAGGTCTAAGTAATGGGCATGGGCTATAGCCTATTCCTCGGTGACGACCCCTCCCATGGCCATGTCTCGAGATAGGGTCAAAAAAATAGACTTCGTGAACCAGTCATCTAAGAGTTGGTCTAGAATATAAGCCTTAATAAGACATCATCTCCTCCACCACTCATGGATATGATCAGAAATATGAGTTGTGGTGTTTGGACGGGGCGAAGTCAGTAGTTCTGTACCAATTTCGTAGCGTAAGGGTAACTAGAAATGAGTCAGAAAGGACATAGCAAGAGAGAGGAAATCAGGAAAGGAGCATGGTGGTAATTCAATATACCACTTCACATATGGGCTGGTGAGAATCCGTTGGAATAACCTTAGAAGGATCGAGTCATCCATCAAGGAGTTGGATGAACACCATAAATGGTATGTCATCACATGGTTTTTTGTGTCTTCACCATGTTTTCCATCAAATTTGGGAATATCATAGGGTATTTTGACCGAAATTGGTGGCCAATTATATCTGTGTAGGATAGTGTCATTAGTTAGACGAGATAGGTCAGGTAGGTCCAAAGTGGCAAAACGTGGCAGCTGTTGGTTTAGCTGTAGATACTGATAGTGTTAATATGGCATATAGGGACCATTAGGACCTTGCATCAATTGGTTATAGGGTGTTCCTAGAGGAAATTATCCGTAAGGGGGTGTACCACCTGGTTTGGTTGGTGGACCATATGTAGGTCCACCACCATAATAGGGTGGTCCATTACCATAAGGTGGGGTTCTGATGCCACCACCGGGAGGCGGGGGGACTCCTTTACCAGGTGGAGGTCCTCCACCACCTCCGTTGGGGGGGGTCCTCCATAGTCTCCTTCATCGAAAGGGGGTGGTCCTTCACCACCTCCGTTGCAAGGGGGTGGGCCTCCACCACCTCCGTTGGAAGGGGGTGGGCCTCCACCACCTCCACCGGAAGGGTGTGGTCCTCCTCCACAATCACCACTGAAATAGGGTGGTCCTCCACCGCCTCCATCGGAATAAGGGGGTCCTCCACCACCGGAAGGGGGTGGTACTCTGCCTCCGCTCGAAGGGGAGGGCCTCCACCTCTACCACTAGAGTGGGGTGGGCTTCCACTACCAGAATGAGGTGGGCCTCCACCAAAAGTTAGAGGGATGCCCCCTCTAGAATTGTATGGGGGGGCCGACACCTCCAGAGGGAGGTGGCGGTGGACCAAATGGTGGTGGGGGTGCTTGAGGGACAGTTGGTGGGGGTCCACTTGGTAAAAGACTTTGGTGCCCCTATAGAGTGTATGGATTTCCATGATAAGGTATCCCATAGAGTGCATTTTCGGGATTGAATTGTTTCGACAGAGGGTGAAGATAACCTGGATACCATTGAATCCATGGTGGTTGAGTTGAATTGGATAGTCCCACAGCATGAGATAATCCCATGGCGGATCCCACAGTAGGTGAGTAAGTTCCAAAAGAATGACCGATAAGAAAGCCTCCACCTTTATTATGTCTAGAAAATAGGGGTTTCCCCCTAGTAACAACGTGTTGACCACTAATCGATGGTTGACTCATAATGGGTTGTTGATTACTTACTACGGGAGGAACACTACTTGTGATAAAGTTAGGGGGTAAAGAGTATCCTCCGTGTGATTTTTGGGGTGGGGGAGGGGTGGGTAATGTTCTGGTAGTAGTAAGAGGGGTGTTGGATTGTTGTCCTTCAACATGTTTAGTCATTTCGGGTATAGAACTGGTCTCCTGTCTAAGGGGGTGTACTTGTAGGAAATGAGGGTTGACCAAGTTAATAAGTGGTCATGTTATGGATGGATGGTTCCGGTGAATCATAATATAAAGAATGAATTGGGATATGTCGAAATATGGGTACCCCTGTGTCTTCGGCCCTTCGTAAGATACTTTGTCTTCTAAGGTCATCACCGATGCTATGTAAGCGGTCCAAGCGATTACGAAAGGGTGCCAGAAGCACTTCAGGAGAAGCCCAACTGGGAGGTTGTGAGATGGAAAAATGAGCCATTTTTTTACCTAGAGATGTTTCCCAAAATGGTGCAGCTAGACCAAATGCAACAGATAGAGGGTCGTCCTGGGATGAATTTAACCATTTTATAGATCCAGGCTTTCTCGGCATCGCGCGAGGGAGAGATGTATCTTGCAAAGTGGAATGTTCTGCCTCTTCACCCTTTGAGGGGTTGGAGGGTGGTGAGTTTGGAGGAAACATATGTGCTCCCGACATCATAGTAGATTTTGCAACTTCAGGTGACACAACCATGACATGTGGGTCCATTATTACCCTTGAAATTACCTCCTGATTAAGGGGATATTCAGGTGGTAAGTTTAAAATTATGCGAGACCTTCTCCAAGGTAGTTTAGCCAGAGTGACCTTCATTTTATGATTTTTTTGGAGTAGTGTTGATGACTTTTACATGTTTCTTGCAGACGTGGGTCCAGAGCGACCACTTGGAGTCTCTTGCCTTATGCAAAGAGTAGAAGCGCCGGAGGCGGGCCCTGCGGTCTGTGATGATCTTGAGGAGCTAGAGGAGGTCGAGGAGAACATCGATAGGATGACCTTGGACATTCCAAAGCTTAGTGTCCATGACCTACCCCATCGCTATCAGAGCCTGACAGTTGGAGTATCAGTTCATTTCAGCACGCTTCTCCGAATGGTGGTGAGGGTCATAGTCTACTTCCATGCGTAGATTGGGGCTGCACAACTTAGGGCTGCACGGCCTAGGGTTGCACGGCCTAGGGATTAGGTGTATGTTTTATGTATGTATGTATTGAAAGCCTATTAGCTTCATATTTTGTATAGATGACTCTTACTGAAAGCTAGCATGCTTCAAACTTTTGTATCAGAACTACCATTTTTGTATCTTGTACCGATATATATATATATATATATACATTATTGGGGGTTATATACATCTTATGTCCTAATGGTGATTAATGAGATCTTGTTTACATGTTTTATATTACAATGGATAATTTACATGTTATGTCTATCTTTATATTTTATGAATATGTTATTTGTGTGCAATGTACCAATCCAACATGAAGTTGGCCATCAAGTCAGCAACTGTAGTCATGTCTTGTAGGTATTGAATAGACTCAAAGTACTTTTCTAGAAGATGAACTCACCGGAACAGACGGAGTAGAGTGGGGTTGCGGATATCGTAGATCCGGTTGAGATGAGAAACCACTAGTTGTTTAATCTAGGTGGATAACAACGTGGTTCATACCTAAGGAAAGAGTGTTGGTTAGGGTTCCAATCACCGCCTGATACACTACGGCATTATTGGTCACGTATCCAAGACAATCCCCTCCTGAGCTAATGAGCTCCTCGTTTGGGGAATAAAGTACCCAGGATGCAGAAGCAAGGTTACAGGTATGTCGGCTGCTGCCGTCTGCAAATCCATAGCAAGTTTCCATCTACACATGCAGACAGAACATGCTATAAGTAGCGAAACAAGATCTAGACACACTAAAACAAAGCATCGCACCACACAAAACACACGCCATTTATAGTATATACAAAATACCTATGCGTGAAAAACTCAGGCATAGTACCTCTTCAGATAGAGCCCATTGCGGGGCTCACCCAAAGATATCCCATCATAATCCTCTAGTTCGTAGGCTCCCTTCTCCAGAACACATTTTACTATGTATGGTCTGTGCCACATGGACGCGAACTTCCCTGCCCCTAGCTTGTCATTCCTTTGGTCATATGTGAGGACCAAATCACCCTCGTTGAAGATATGGGGTTTCACCGACTTATCATACTGAGCTTTGATGTGTTTCTTGTGTGCCTCATTGGAAAGAGCAGCATCGCGATGTGTCTCATCGAGTTTTACTAGGTAGAGGAATCATTCTTCCTCAGTAGTAATGTTCGGAAGAAGTTCAACTACGCATTTGAGAAATGGAATC
Organism: Larix kaempferi; assembly: GCA_027924585.1. NCBI lineage: Eukaryota > Viridiplantae > Streptophyta > Pinopsida > Pinales > Pinaceae > Larix > Larix kaempferi. Next base: position 9,418,909 of record BSBM01000262.1, on the reverse strand, counting down.
TCGCACTCTATTGGTAGGACTTCCTCCAATCCATAAACTAATTGGAAAGGTGTAAATCCGGTGGCAGTCTTGACGGAGGTATGATAATCCCATAGTGCGGAAAAGAGCATATTATGGCAATTTGATTTATGTGTAACCACCATGCATTTGATCATGGTTTTTGAGACTTTGTTAATGGCCTCTACTTGTCCATTGGACTATGGGTAGTAAGGGGTTGAATTTTCGTGACGAAAACCTAGTTTGGCGATCAATTCATCTACCATATGGTTATGGAAGTGAGATCCATGATCGATGACTATGGCTTGTGGAACTCCGAACTGTGAAATAACATGATGAAACATGAAGAGTGCGGTGGTTTTGTTGTATGTAGGCATAGCCTCAGCCCATTTAGTAAAATAATCCATGGCTACTATGATGTAACCGTGCCCCCAACCAAGGTAGGCTTATAGTGCATGAAATCTATGCCCCATTTTTCAAATGGGACAATGGAAATAACTGGGTGTGAAGGGGCTCGGTGGGTGAGCTTTTTCGTTTGAAAATGCTGGCTTGGGGGACATTTCTTAACAACCTCAATGGAATCTTTAAAGATGGATTGTCACATACCCAAAATTTGAACATTTTATTTCATGAGAAAAACATTATGTTATATGTTATTGTAAATTTTTATGATTATTGACCAAGTGGGGTCAAGGATGTCTGTAATTAATTACTCTAATATTTTATTATTAATAAGTAAAAGAGGAAACAAAAAATCCCAAGGAGACTGTTGAAAGAGTGTTCACTGACCCACTAGGAGGAATGGACTGAGGTGGAGAGAAAATTGACACTTGGAAGCATCATCAATGCAACTCTAGTTGTTGCTAGTGGAAACTTCCCTACATTTATGGTCATGTTCCCCAAGAAAGTGGAACAGAGCAGGTGGCTCAATAATTGAAAAAAAATTGACCAAAGACCTAGGCAATCTATTACACCCATCGAATTGGAGCAGGAGGAAAATCAAGTTTACCTTGTGATAATTCTGAACACACAAGAGATTCGATGAGGGGAGAGCTAGAGGGATCAACTGAGATAAGACTGTTAATCTCAGTTAGTACTACTTTATGCAGAACGCGATATTGCTAAAAAGCAAAAGTCTCATTCTGGAGTATTTTCAACATTACTGCTGAGTTGCAGAGGATAACATTTGTCTCCACATAGCATCTTCGTCCTAGTGGTTTAGTGAACATGCTCGAGGGTCCTAAGGCAAGTGATTTGGCTGTCTTCAGGAGTAGGTTGGGAGGAACGGGATCCCTTGGGTGTTTGTTTCCCTCTTCAGTTTCAGGTTCTTATTGTCCTATTGTTTTTATTCTACTGTATATCTATTTCTGAAAAATGTTTAAGTATATTAAGAACTGTAGATTTATTTCAATTAGTATAGAAGATCATTATAAATGTGATTCTGTACTGTGATTCAATAATAGATTAGAAATGTAATATGATTGAATAAAATACTTCTCTGTATTTTTCCACAGACATTAAAGTGTCATACTCTAGAACAGAGAAGTTTAAATTATTAATAGATTAGAATGATTGTTTATCATAGGAAGAAACTATGTCATAAAGTTCTACATCAGTAAAACTATTCTATTTTATATGAAGTAATATTTTACTTATTTATAAACAGAATCATAACTTGTAAAATTTACAAAGTAGGTTAATTTTGAGGAGTTATCCTTCATATTGAATAACATTATATAGCATTTCAATGTTTTACACAGAAGTAATAATCTTCAATCTAGCTTACTCTCAGAATAAACCTAGGTTACACACATAGCAATATTTCTTTTATAAATAAATTCTAAACAGTATTATTGCAAATATCAGTAACGAAATACCTTATAAATGAATACAGGAAAACTCTATCAATCTAACCCTTAGCATAAACGATTTTTATATCAAACCCTAGTAGTATCCTCTTTCATAATACAAGATAATATTAAAACAAAACCAAATCGAGAACATAACTCTGGAAATTTTAATATACGTTAACAATCGCAGCATGTGAAATATATTCAAAACTCTGTACTCTTTAATCTTCATAAGACAGTATACACATTTGTACGAATTCCATATTTTAAACAAGTCATTAATTAACATAGTATTAAGTAACAACATGAGCTCGAGCCATTTAGGAGGCATTTCCCAGGTTTAAAGATAATTCACATCTAAAATTTCAATATAGAATTTCTAAAGGAAGAAATACAAGACCCGGGTTCGAGACCCATAAGGGCTCACCCAATGGGTTAGTACATTATAAAATTTTAAACACGAATTGTACAGGTTTCCTAACATGCAGAAGTTTAGGGTTCGAGTTTCGACTCACCCAACCTACATCTTAGATTATCAGTTATCAAAGTAAATATCAAATGCGTAAATATGTTTTGGGTTCAAAACCCCTAGCATTTCAACGACTGAACCATCAACTTTGGTAACTTCTAGGGTAGGGTTTCAACCCTCCAACATGTTCATAACTAGAATGGATTTTACAAACGAACAACACAAACATTTTTTCCAACAGAGTTAGAAAGACAGGCTTAGCCCTAAACACTTGTAGCTTGTATAAAAAAATATATCCATATTAAATTGACAAGAATGCTGAGAGTAGTTCTTTTACATTTGGAGCAAAACATACTTTGAAAACCGAAACCGATTTGATTAATCCACGAATATCCTTTATAGAGCAGTATTTAAGGGAAGTATTGAGAATTCAATGCGAGCCAAGGTTCGAAGGTCCAACCCTCAAAATTACAAAATGCCGTCTAGCTTCTAACATATAAAAGCAAACTACATAAATCAAATTCTGGCGAAACCTTCATCTCCGCAAAGTTTACGGCCCGACTTCGTTGCCTATCATTACCATTCATAACAGAGTCACAACTCAGGGTTGCTAAAGAATCGTCGAGGCTTACCAGTGCTTATTTTCAAAGCCATGTTGGAGTAGCTTCCCTGAGAGTAGTAGCAAACCCAGCCGAGATGTAACCCTGTCACTCAACAGTGAACACAATAAGAAATAGGTTTTAGTAATGAGATTTAAAATATGGATAAAAGAAATAATGAATTACACAACACTATGAGTAGTTGGCTTACCTATGGTAGTTCCATTAAGCTAAGCTTCTAAACTTTGTTAATGAACCCACCATCGAAACCCTGGAACATCGCAGGAAGCTTTTCAAAACCCTACACAGCCGAGAGCCTATCAGTCTCTCCTATCACTACTTGCAAAATGAATAAGTTACAAGGGTTGATAGTGCTTCAGTGTTCGGTTAGGGTTATCACAGAGCCCAAAGTTACCATCTGAAGCCATGCCACAAGGTCACCACTATGTTTTCCACTACAACGCATTTAAGTCAACATTAATTTAGAAACCGACCACCTGCCAATGATGAATTCCACCAGATTATCATACTTTGGTTTATGTTTAATCCATTTAGAAAGTCAAGTCGTGATACAATCAAAGGCCCATACTCATATTAAAAGCTTAGGAATGTGGTCGTGGAATCATGACCCTTCCTATGTAATATTTTCTTACATGAAAATCCGCATAATAATAGGCATCAAGTATATATGTACCATGTTAATAAACTATAATATGAATAATGTAAAGTATGGAGAAGCTAATTCATATAGCTTGCACTTATGGTAAGCATAAGTTAAGATGCAAGTAATATATAAATATTTCACATATAAGAACCTTATAACATTTGATATTTGACCATATGATGTTAAAGTTGGATTGCAATATACTATTAATAAAACAATAGTTGGAATTTCTATCTCGTAGCTAACTCATATTGATAATCAATATCGAACTATATATAATGAAGATTATAATAAGTATAAGATAAAAAAAAGTATATAGATATATATACTTTTAAAGTGTAGATCAATGCCATTAAAATGAAAATGGCATCATAGCTAGGGTAGGTCTTACCCTAGGTTTTCAAGTTTAATTTATCACGTACGTTGCTAATATAAAAAGTATAGGGTAATTACAACAAGCCAAATTCCGTACATTAATTCAATCTCCTAATAAAGATAGTACTCTCACCTACAAATCTGTACAATGGTAATAAGAGCATTAGCTATGCAAATAGCTAAGTAAGCCTCGGGGTATCCATAGGACCCCTTCATCAAAGAAAATAAAAGGTTAGTAAGTGTAAAATTATATTATTATCAAGTTGTTAAGACGGGATTAAATGGTGATCCATAAATGAATCGAAGGAATAATGCTGTATGCAAATTAAATAAAGATAAGAGGCATTCATATATAAGATAAAACAACCTGAGAATTTAATACATAAACTCCAACAGTAGCTTCATAGACTTTTATGTCACTATGACATTTAAAATTATTTACAATGATACATAAATAAATACAAGAAAGACAACATAAATATGAGAAAATAGTTCTTAATAAGACAGCTGTCATTAAAGATATCTTTCGATAACAAATAAATCACATTTATACCATTCAGAAAAAACTTTAATTTTTTGTAAAAATTGGGGATGTTACATGGATGGCCAGTAATATCCCGCACATAGTATCTTTTGGGTTGTATCCATCCAAGAGAGATGACCACCACAAGCCCCAGCATGACATTCATTCAAGACATGTTCAACCTCCTCATGTGTCAGACAGCGTCGAAGAACATAATCAATACCACGACAGTACAAGATGTCATTGATGATCAAGTAATACTTGGCGTGGTGGCGTATACGACGATGATCGTCACGAGACAGTTGGGGGTTGAATCGTTGGGTCTGAAGATATAAGGTAATATCTCCATACCATGTTGTAGATGTGCTAATGAGGAACAATGACTCATCTGGAAGAGAATCGTTGGACTCATATCCTGAATCAGCACGGGGAAGATCACAAATGAGCTCGAAAAACACCAAAGACTTCTTGGACTTAGCCTTCTTGAATGGGAGATTAAATTCCTAAAGTATCACAATCCAGTGTGAATACTTTCCCATGAGTACTTGATGTGTTAATACGTGGTACATGGGGTTTGAGTCAGGCATAATGGTGGTGGTGCAGAGTAGTATGTAATGACAGAAATTTTGGACGGCAATGACTACCGTGAGAGAGAGCTTCTCGACATGTGAGTAACCAGTTTCAGAGTCAATAAGACCCTTACTTATGTAATATATCACATGTTTCTAGGCGTTGTTTTCCTCCTACACCAAGACCATGGAGATCGTGGTGGTAGAAGTGGCAAGATAAAGGATGTAATCCTGGTAGTAATTGGGCGGTTGGAGCACAGGGGCGTGGGTAATGGTGTGTTTAAGACTATCGAAGGATTGTTGCGCTTGATCATCTCATATGAATGGGACGTCCTTCTTGAGTAGTCTCATATAACCATGTGTCTTCTAAGCGAAATTACAAAAAAAGTGTCATAGAAAAGTTGCCTTCCCTTGCAAACTTTGTAGTTTTGTAATGTTAGTAGGAGGTGGGAGAGCGATAATGGCTTACACCTTCAAGGGATCGATGCAGATCCCATCTTTTGAAATGATAAAACCTAGGAGGCATCATGATTCGATGCAAAAAATACACATATGAGGATTCAAACGGATGTTATACTATCTGCATCTGAGGAATACTGTCGCCATATGATCAATGTGGAACTCACGCTGCTGTGAATGGGAAGGGAGATCATCAAGATATGGTTCCCCAAAGTCCTTCACATTGTGAAAAGCGTACGACATGGACCATTGGAATGTAGAACCAACATTTTTAAGACCAAAAGGGAGTTTACGATATGCAAATGTACCCCAATGGAAGATGAAAGCGGTCTTATGTTGGTCAGTCGGGTGGATCTCAATTTGGTTGTAACGGGAAAAGCCATCCATGAATGAGAAGATGATACTTCCAGCACAATCGTCAATGATCTGATCGATGAAGGGGGTTAGGTAATTATCCTTAGGAAAATCCTTGTTAAGGTCTCGATAATCGACACACATGTGGATGGTACCTTTCTTCTTAGCCACAGGGACGACACTTGAGACCCATTCTGTTAATGGAATAGGGTAGATGAAGACATCCTTTAAGATATTTTCAATTTTTTCTTTGATTCCCACAGTTTTTTGATGGTGTACCGATCGTAACTTTTGGTGGATTGGTTTAGCATCAGGATAAGTTTTAATTTCGTGTGAAACAATAGTAGGGTCTATCCCGGGAATTTCTTCGTAGGTCCAAGCAAACACGTCTCAGAATTGCATGAATAAGGTTGTGAAAGCACTAATCTCTTTAGGGGAACATTTCTGGCCTAATCAAATATGTTCCACTACACCAGGGGTAATCGAGATGTCAACCAGAGTGGTGGGTTGAATGTTCTCCAAGTTTCCCTCAGTGTCCATATGACATGTGAGTATCAGGGACCAGGGGAAATGGTATACATCCGGTGTGAAAATGGTGGTGATGCTATTCTCTACATAATCCAATGGGGTAAGGAAAGACGATCGATGGTGGATATCTTCCCATGGAGGTTCATCCACACTCATAATTTCCATAATGGTCTCGTCAGAATGAAAATCTCGGAGCAGAGGATCAGGTAAAGATGACGTCCACTATAGAGAAAAGGATGTAGAGGCCATAACCAAGTGGTCCCGGGTGCTGACTGGATAGCCTCATAAGTGAGTTCAGCGTGGGAAAGAGGCATGGTATCTCCAATCAGATGCATAGTGGCTTCATTGGGTACAAGCGATTCATCATTAGAGTTGGAAAAAGATGGAATCCCGGAGGAGATTATGGTCACTGTGGCAACATGGTTAGGGGGATCCGGGGTTGGAAAGACGCCCATAAGAGATGAATATTTTATGAGGCCGACCCCAACGCTCTCATATAGCTGCAAATATTGTCTGAGTAGTGGGACATTATCTCCAGGATGAGTAGCGGTGTTTAGTGTACAGAATTCCAGTTGGTCGACAGTGACAATTCGACCTTGGTGGGGTAATTGAAAAATGGGAAAGATAGATGACGCGACCGCAGTCATGGAATAAAACCATTTACAAACAAGTAAGAGATCATAATCTAAAGGGGCTGTGACTACATCCACATTAATGGTTGCAGTCTTACCCCCCAAATAGACTGCTAAAGCTTGTAGTACCCCATGGGGTTGAAATCCACGACTTTCGAATACTTTCAGGGTGGTGGGAGAATGGTTCAACTTGAGAGAACCAATGGCTCTCCAACAAGATAGAAACATGACTGAGGTAGAAGCACCTTCGTCTAGTACAGTATGATGGACTGTCTTCCCAACAACGTTCATAGCAACTTGAAATTCCAGCTGGTGGGAAATCCTCGTGTTAGAACAGTAACCACACTTAGTACCATAATCCATAAATTTTTTTGATTGCCCATGTGCTTAATTAAACCATGTTTTGGATTAAGTGACTATAGTTGGTCAAAAACCCACTTTGAGAGTGTTCACACCCACTTCCAAGCAAACCAGTTCACCCAGCCTCTAGTTTTGTCCACAAGTGCACCCTCATTTATTGCTGGTGCGCCCTCTCTCCTTGTTTTGGGGAATTTTAGTTGACCAAGGGCGCTAGGGTGGATTTTTGCCCACTTTTGGCTAGATTTGGAGCATTTAATGCTCCCTTGGGCCCCCAAACCTCCTCTACTTGCTCACCCACGCCTGCCTTGAGCTCATTAATGACTCAGCATGCTTCAACCACCTCACCACTAGAATTCGTGGCTGTTTGGGATGATTGGGATTGAGTTGGACCCACCTAGGGGGGATTGAGGCCAATTTGGCATTGATGACTTGTACACTCAGCTTGAGCCACCTAATGCTCTCGATTTTCTCATGGATGTAATAAAAACCTGTTACTAACATTTTCACATGTTAGACAGTCAGTTAATCAAAGGTTTCAGCATACATTGTGTGTAAAATTATCATCTTTTTCAAGTTTTTCCACAGTTTTTGCAAATTAATTCGATTTTGTGAGGTTCTCCATAGCTCCTCGATATTCTGTGATAAAAATACTCACATGGTATCAGATCCATCGTGCATTTAGTGAGTTGCAGGTCAATACTGAGCGTTGAACTGCATTCTAGAGAGGATTTCCAGATAAAAATTGAGTGTTTTTTGCAGGTGTTTCAGTAGTTTTCTCACCATTAACGCAGCAGTCATGGAAGCAAACCAAATGTTGCTCACACCCTTCAATTTTTTCGATTGGAAGGTTGAGATGGTCATCAAGCTGAGATCTAAGGGTCTCTATAGAGTGACCATGGGCACAGAAGTGGAGCCAAATTCTGCTGTGGAGAAAGCAAAGTACTACAATCGACTTGATGAAGCTTATGGATTGCTATGCCTGAGCATTTCAAGGGAACTCTTGTTTCATACAGACAGTTTGACAACCCCCAATGAAGTATGGGTGAAGCTAGAATCACTCTTTGGGAAAACTGATGAACTGAGAGGCCACCAGCTTGAAAACGAGCTCATTAGCTTGAGCCCAGCGCATTTTGAAACCATCCAGGATTTCTTCATGAAATTCAAGTCACTGGTGCTTCAACTGCAACAATGTGGAATTGTTAAGAAGGAGGAACAACTGATTCTGTCCATCCTTTCGAAGCTAGGCCCAGAGTTTTCAGTATTTGTTAGCACATTTCACTCAGCCAAAATGACCCTTCGAAATTGGCAAATGCCATCACTAGCTACCTTCATGGAGTGTCTCACTCAGGAGCAGGATAAACTAGTTCAGATGGGCACCATAAAATCAAAGGACCAAGCTTTGGCAATGGGTGTTTCAAATGCAAGCAAAGGAAAGCAGAAAGCCAAGAATTCGAAGCAGCAAGAGAAGAGGAAGTTTGACAAGACCAAGTCTGCAGATGGGGGTTCGAATCTGTCAAAGGAGAAGGACAAGAAGGGAAAGGAAAAGACCAAATGCACCTATTGTCATAGGGGATGGCATCCAGAGAGCTCGTGTATGAAGAAAACCATTGACTCAATGGCGCAGCTGCTGGAGAAGAACAACATCCCAGTCCCTGAGGGCGGAAGGAAGAAAGAGAGCACCTCAAACCCTGACAATAAGGAGAAGTGTCATGCCTTGGTAGCAGGTACTTCGAATCCCTCATCCTTTATCATTGATTCAGGAGCTTCCAGACATATGGTTTCATCCAGAGAGCTCTTCTCCTCTATGCATTCGAATGGTGGCCCAACAGTTCGAATGGGAGATGATTCAGAACTCCAGACCAAGGGGATTGGTAGGATTGACATGGAGCATGGCTATTTTAGTGATGTGCTCTATGTACCTTCATTGGCTGCAAATTTGCTATCAGTCTATCAAATGACCCATACAGGAGAAGCCAAGAGAGTGACATTCACTCCAGATTTGGTAGAAATCACAGAAATCTCTTCAAATCAAGTTGTGGCAGTAGGGTATGCAGATCATGATGAGATAATGTACAAATTCTCAAATTTCATTCCAAATTCTAGTGACCATGCTCTTGTCTCTCATGCGAACGAGACCTCCAAGTTGTGGCATGAAAGATTTGGCCACATGAACTACAAATATCTCCAGCAATTGCACAAGGACGAGATGGTGGAAGGGCTTCCAGAAATCAAATCATCAAATGGTGCATGCATTGGGTGTGTAGTTGGAAAGCATCCTGAGCGCAGCTATGAGAAGGGAATGGCAAGGAGAGCCACTCAACCACTTGGATTGGTACATTTAGACCTCATTGGTCCTCTTCCCACTCCATCATATGGTGGATCAAGGTATGTACTTACATTCATAGATGACTACTCTCGATTCTGCTGGGTTTACTTCCTTAAATTGAAGTCAGAAGTGTTTGAGAAATTGAAGATTTGGAAAGCCCTAGTGGAGAACCATAGTGGTCATAAGATAAAGATCCTTAGGACTGATAATGGAAAGGAATATGTGAATAATAACATTCAGCACCTTTGTGAGGAATGTGGCATCCAAATGCAACATTCAATCCCCTACACACCTCAGCAAAATGGTGTGGCAGAGAGGAAAAATAGATCTCTCAAGGAGATGGCTACTTGCATGATTGAAGCTAGGGATCTAAGCCCTAAGCTATGGGCTGAAGCCATCAATTGTGCTGCTCATATTCAGAACAGAGCCTTTCACAAATCAGTCAAAGGAAAAACCCCCTATGAGGCATGGTTTGGCCAAAAACCAAATGTGTCAAATTTCAGGATTTTTGGGTCTAGAGCATGGGCTCGAATTCCATCAGAAAAGAGGAAGGCTTTGGAGCCACAGAGTAGGGAATGTATCATGGTTGGATATGGTGAGGACACAAAGGGCTACAAGCTCTTTGACACATCCACACTTAAAACTTTCATTGAGAGAAGTGTGCAATTCGAAGAAGAACCAATTCCAGATTTTGAGCTTGCACCGGGGGAAAGCTCCTCTCCTCCACACCTTAATGAGATTAGTGATGATTCTACCTCTGATTTTTCTGATATTGCTGAAGATGACATGGCTGAATATGACATTGCTGTACATGAGTCACCATCAAGGCCCAAGTGGGCTGAAAAAATCATAGAAGCTGCAGGTGAATTGGCAGGCAATCCCCAAGAGCCTAGGAAGACTAGATCCCAAACAATCAATGCTTCCTTTGCAAATGAGAGTGAGATTGCTGATCAATGTTATATTATGATTGGATCTGATCCAACATCATATCAGGAAGCTCATCATGATCCAAGGTGGAGGGAAGCAATGCAAGAAGAATTCCAATCTCTCCAAGAGAACAAAACATGGGATTTGGTGCCTCTTCCTCCCAAGAGGAAACTAGTGCAATGTAAGTGGATTTTTCGAACCAAACCTGTTGCTGATGGTTCTGATCTGAAGTATAAGGCTAGTTTAGTGGCTAAGGGCTACTCACAAATCCATGGTGTGGATTATACAGAGACCTTTGCACCGGTTGCAAAGATGGACTCAATTAGACTAGCTCTAGCCATGGCAGCTAGTAAAGGTTGGGAAGTTCACCACATGGATGTCAAAATTGCATTCTTGCATGGTGAGCTACAGGAAGAGATATATATGCAGCAGCCTGAAGAATTCCAAGAGGATCCCACAATTGTATGCAGGTTGAATAAGTCACTCTATGGACTCAAGCAAGCCCCCAGGGCTTGGTATGCCAAAATGGATGCTTTTTTGCTCTCAATTGGTTTCTGTCGATGCAAGTCTGATCCAAATGTTTATTTGCAGCATTGTGATGATAATTTGCAGGTCATTGTACTGTATGTTGATGATCTCTTAATTACAGGGAGCTGCACCAAACAAATTGGCTCAATTAAAGCTTCTTTGCACAGTGAATTTGCCATGAGCGACCTAGGATTGCTAAGGCAATTTTTGGGTTTGGAAATTGAGCAATCTGAGAGAGGTATATTGTTGAGTAAATCTAAGTATGCTTCAGACCTGTTATTCAAGTTCAAAATGGCTGAATGTAAGGCAGCCAAGTGCCCATTCCTTTCAGGCATAAAACTAGGTGAATTTGAAGACTCTCCGGTGGTGGATTGCACTCTCTATAGGCAGCTAGTTGGAAGTTTGCTGTACCTTACACATACAAGACCTGATTTGTCCTATGTTGTAAGTGCTGTAGCAAGGTATATGAAGCAGCCACATGAGATCCATTGGAAGGCAGCCAAAAGGATCCTTCATTATGTCCAAGGAACAAAGAGCTTCGGGGTACAGTATGCAGCTGGTTCTTCACTTCAACTAGCTGGATTTTCTGATTCCGATTGGGCGGGAGATCCCATCGATAGAAAGTCCACTTCAGGTTTTTTGTTTATGTTTGCTGAAGGTCCCATTTGCTGTTCAAGTAAGAAACAGCATACAATTTCTCTTTCATCAGCAGAGGCCGAGTACAGGGCAGCAGTGAACGCAGCCACACAGTGTGTTTGGTTGCAAGGCATTCTTCGGGAGTTTGGTGTTGCTATTGATTCTCCAACCAATATTTGGGTGGATAATCAAAGTGCCATCAAGATATATACTGATCCAGTACAGAGGCAAAGAACAAAACACATTGAGATCCACATGCATTACATTCTGGGCTTGGTGCATGACAGGGTGATTTCACTGCAGTATTGCCCATCCACCGAGCAAACTGCAGATATTTTCACCAAGTGCTTTACAGAGAAGACCTTCACTCACTTGAGAGCCTTGCTTGGAGTGAGTGATGGATGGTGATTGCTGCAATTTAATTGCAGGTTCAGCCCCATGTCCATTTTTGAGGGAAGTTTTTATCCCATGAGGTTTTACTTCTTCTCCTCGGTTCATATGGACAAATAAAATTTCTGTTTGTATTGAGGTGACTTGAGCCTTTGTTGCCAAGGCCTCCCACTTATATTTCATGAGATGTACAAATTTATGGTTAAGGGGGGGTGTTAGAATAGTAACCACACTTAGTACCATAATCCATAAATTTTTTTGATTGCCCATGTGCTTAATTAAACCATGTTTTGGATTAAGTGACTATAGTTGGTCAAAAACCCACTTTGAGAGTGTTCACACCCACTTCCAAGCAAACCAGTTCACCCAGCCTCCAATTTTGTCCACAAGTGCACCCTCATTTATTGCTGGTGCGCCCTCTCTCCTTGTTTTGGGGAATTTTAGTTGACCAAGGGCGCTAGGGTGGATTTTTGCCCACTTTTGGCTAGATTTGGAGCATTTAATGCTCCCTTGGGCCCCCAAACCTCCTCTACTTGCTCACCCACGCCTGCCTTGAGCTCATTAATGACTCAGCATGCTTCAGCCACCTCACCACCAGAATTCATGGCTGTTTGGGATGATTGGGATTGAGTTGGACCCACCTAGGGGGGATTGAGGCCAATTTGGCATTGATGACTTGTACACTCAGCTTGAGCCACCTAATGCTATCAATTTTCTCATGGATGTAATAAAAACCTGTTACTAACATTTTCACATGTTAGACAGTCAGTTAATCAAAGGTTTCAGCATACATTGTGTGTAAAATTATCATCTTTTTCAAGTTTTTCCACAGTTTTTGCAAATTAATTCGATTTTGTGAGGTTCTCCATAGCTCCTCGATCTTCTGTGATCAAAATACTCACACCTCGGTTTAAAGTACTCAAGTTGAAACATGATTGTGTTTAAGGAATCCGGATCTACTGCGCCAATAGCAGCAAGAAGAGTCTTGCGTTGGTTTTGACACTTCTGCAATACCTCTAGCGTCGACATGTCACAAGGAGATTGCACCAAGTCCTATACAATTTTGTAGTTCTGAGCTACACGAGCATTAGTATTGAAAACTGCTTTTCAAATTGTCCTTTAAGCGGACACAATACTGACTCTAAGGAAGGCTTATCAATGGTGAGAGGATCCTACGGTATGGTAACATCAAGAATAGAAGTGGAATATTTTTCAGTATTACTTCCAATGGGTTCCTTTGGAGGGATTGAGTCATATGAACGCGATTGTTTTTTCAGGTTAACCATCTCACTACACATCATGAGAACATGCGCAGTAGAGGATGCCTCTCCATGTGAAGGAGAGGTTTGAGAGATTAGTTGTTGGTTCTGAGTGGAGAAGGGATCGTTGAGAACTATGGGAGTGGGGTTTCCCTTGAGAAACTTCTGCACTTCATCTCAGTGGGGACATTCCTTTGAGAAATGGTCACCACCACATAGTAAAAAGGGATATTTTAGCTTCCTCTTTTTTTTGGTGTCTTCAGGGTGATCTTGGGCTCCTGTTGGTTATAAGGTTTCTTGGTTTTATCTTTGTTTTCTTCTTACAACCGGATTTCTAAGGCAAAGCTTATTGAACATAATTCACTTCTTCAGTGGAGGAAGGAGTGGGCGACTTGGTGGTGTTGTTTCCATCCTATGGTGGGGATGTGGAAGAACCATGGGGGTTTTATGGTCCACTAGTTTGAGTAGGAGGTTGGGAGTTAAGGGAACCGATAATGTCATCGGCCTGAGGTCCCTTGGGTGGTTTTGCAGGGTCATATGTAAGGTGTGGTGGGTCAGGAACAATTTCATACAACATGCTGGATTGAGCATAGACCAGGTCTAAGTAATGGGCATGGGCTATAGCCTATTCCTCGGTGACGACCCCTCCCATGGCCATGTCTCGAGCTAGGGTCAAAAAAATAGACTTCGTGAACCAGTCATCTAAGAGTTGGTCTAGAATATAAGCCTTAATAAGACATCATCTCCTCCACCACTCATGGATATGATCAGAAATATGAGTTGTGGTGTTTTGACGGGGCGAAGTCAGTAGTTCCGTACCAATTTCGTAGCGTAAGGGTAACTAGAAATGAGTCAGAAAGGACATAGCAAGAGAGAGGAAATCAGGAAAGGAGCATGGTGGTAATTCAATATACCACTTCACATATGGGCTGGTGAGAATCCGTTGGAATAACCTTAGAAGGATCGAGTCATCCATCAAGGAGTTGGATGAACACCATAAATGGTATGTCATCACATGGTTTTTTGTGTCTTCACCAGGTTTTCCATCAAATTTGGGAATATCATAGGGTATTTTGACCGAAATTGGTGGCCAATTATATCTGTGTAGGATAGTGTCATTAGTTAGACGAGATAGGTCAGGTAGGTCCAAAGTGGCAAAAAGTGGCAGCTGTTGGTTTAGCTGTAGATACTGATAGTGTTAATATGGCATATAGGGACCATTAGGACCTTGCATCAATTGGTTGTAGGGTGTTCCTAGAGGAAATTATCCGTAAGGGGGTGTACCACCTGGTTTGGTTGGTGGACCATATGTAGGTCCACCACCATAATAGGGTGGTCCATTACCATAAGGTGGGGTTCTGATGCCACCACCGGGAGGCGGGGGGACTCCTTTACCAGGTGGAGGTCCTCCACCACCTCCGTTGGGGGGGGTCCTCCATAGTCTCCTTCATCGAAAGGGGGTGGTCCTTCACCACCTCCGTTGCAAGGGGGTGGGCCTCCACCACCTCCGTTGGAAGGGGGTGGGCCTCCACCACCTCCACCGGAAGGGTGTGGTCCTCCTCCACAATCACCACTGAAATAGGGTGGTCCTCCACCGCCTCCATCGGAATAAGGGGGTCCTCCACCACCGGAAGGGGGTGGTACTCTGCCTCCGCTCGAAGGGGGAGGGCCTCCACCTCTACCACTAGAGTGGGGTGGGCTGCCACTACCAGAATGAGGTGGGCCTCCACCAAAAGTTAGAGGGATGCCCCCTCTACAATTGTATGGGGGGCCGACACCTCCAGAGGGAGGTGGCGGTGGACCAAATGGTGGTGGGGGTGCTTGAGGGACAGTTGGTGGGGGTCCACTTGGTAAAAGACTTTGGTGCCCCTATAGAGTGTATGGATTTCCATGATAAGGTATCCCATAGAGTGCATTTCCGGGATTGAATTGTTTCGACAGAGGGTTAAGATAACCTGGATACCATTGAATCCATGGTGGTTGAGTTGAATTGGATAGTCCCACAGCATGAGATAATCCCATGGCGGATCCCACAGTAGGTGAGTAAGTTCCAAAAGAATGACCGATAAGAAAGCCTCCACCTTTATTATGTCTAGAAAATAGGGGTTTCCCCCTAGTAACAATGTGTTCACCACTAATCGATGGTTGACTCATAATGGGTTGTTGATTACTTACTACGGGAGGAACACTACTTGTGATAAAGTTAGGGGGTAAAGAGTATCCTCCGTGTGATTTTTGGGGTGGGGGAGGGGTGGGTAATCTTCTGGTAGTAGTAAGAGGGGTGTTGGATTGTTGTCCTTCAACATGTTTAGTCATTTCGGGTATAGAACTGGTCTCCTGTCTAAGGGGTGTACTTGTAGGAAATGAGGGTTGACCAAGTTAATAAGTGGTCATGTTATGGATGGATGGTTCCGGTGAATCATAATATAAAGAATGAATTGGGATATGTCGAAATATGGGTACCCCTGTGTCTTCGGCCCTTCGTAAGATACTTTGTCTTCTAAGGTCATCACCGATGCTACGTAAGCGGTCCAAGCGATTACGAAAGGGTGCCAGAAGCACTTCAGGAGAAGCCCAACTGGGAGGTTGTGAGATGGAAAAATGAGCCATTTTTTTACCTAGAGATGTTTCCCAAAATGGTGCAGCTAGACCAAATGCAACAGATAGAGGGTCGTCCTGGGATGAATTTAACCATTTTATAGATCCAGGCTTTCTCGGCATCGCGCGAGGGAGAGATGTATCTTGCAAAGTGGAATGTTCTGCCTCTTCACCCTTTGAGGGGTTGGAGGGTGGTGAGTTTGGAGGAAACATATGTGCTCCCGACTTCATACTAGATTTTGCAACTTCAGGTGACACAACCATGACATGTGGGTCCATTATTACCCTTGAAATTACCTCCTGATTAAGGGGATATTCAGGTGGTAAGTTTAAAATTATGTGAGACCTTCTCCAAGGTAGTTTAGCCAGAGTGACCGAACCAGAATTTATACTAAGTGTATTCTAAACAAAAGAAAAGCAGTCCAGAAACAATCTATGCAAACTAAATCAACAAGTAAAATCATGTGATAGGTGTGGATTCAAAAGTCTGGAACCTCACAAGATTCTCAAGGCTTCACAACTCACGATATACTCTAGGGTGCAACAGTTATACTTGGCCCAATATTTCAGAGCACTAACCAGGGAGGATTAGGACCATACCCCTGACCATATAACCTGATTACCTGATAGTACGTGTATAGTATCTCCCAGAGTGTTTTTCTCGGTTTATTTCTCTACCAAGATGATCAAATGGTTAGCTCAGTTGGTTTCAGGAATCCTAGGAGTGTCCTCCGATATACTCAAGGTAGGTGGGAGCTCAAATCCGTAGTGGTGTTGTCTAATGCATAACCTAATGACAAGAGCCTTCCGATATACTACCGAGTACGTGAAACACCTTTCGATATACGTCGAGTACGTGAAGTTCCCTTCGATATACCCTAAGGTACGTTAAAGAGCCTTCAATATACTAGTTGGTACATGAAAGAGATTTGATATACCCATTGGTACATGGAAGAACTACAGTTCTCCCAGAATGCAGTGCAGGAAAATAATGACAACTACCACGTTTTAAGACACCGGAACACGTCTCTAACTTAACACAAAACTTACTAAATTTTTTAACCTAGTTCTACCGTTAATTTTATCTAGACGGTTAGGTGGATGCATGAGGTAAGTACATAAACGTAAACATAATGAAAACCATAACTACATGAAAAAATGCACTCTTTCTTTTGATGAAATCTATTCACGGGATTGAGAAATCTTTTTCCAAATGGTTTCACCAAAATGACAAATTTCAACAAATCCCAAATCTACCAAAAATATAATGAAAGTACTCTTTTCCGTTTTTCAAGCAAAGCATGAAAATCAACAACACATCAAATCCAAATCAAAGAATTTTCATTTTGTCTTTTTCAATTACAATGGAACTAAATGATGAAAAGGGAGAATTTCTACTTAGAGCACAGTAACTCTTCAATTTTCACTATGATAGCCCTAAAAGCACAAAAACCAAAAATGCATATGACACTTCAAGCTTGGAAACACTTTGCAAAAACTTGATTTCATTCGAATTTTTCAAGAAAATGAATGGCTCATAATTCGTGAAAAACACAAACAATGAACTTCTTTCTTAAACTTTCCAAAAGATTAATGAATAACAAATTCCAATGCATGAAACAACTTTTACAACAATTCTCAAATGAACTTGAAAAATGGTAAAAATAAAGCACTTTTTAATTTTCCAATGATATGCCAAGATAACTTGATAACAATAATCCTTTTAAGCATAAATGGACGAAAAGAAAAGACTACTTGTAGCACTCTAACCACTTAGAAATTCTCAAATAAAAAATTATGATCACTCCAATGACCTAAAGAAAAAAAATTCACTCAAAAACAAACGATTGCAAGCCAACAAATGATGACTAATACTCAAGAAAGGTCTGAAAGCAGATCTAGTATGTTGGATAGATCCAGTGAGGTGATCAGGAAGGATCAAGGTGGAGTGGATGACAGCAAGGGATTGGAATTTCCCACCACTTCAATCAAACTCACACTTGACCAAAATGACCCAAAAACCAATACAAACAAAGCAAGTCAAAACTACTGAATAAAAGGACCTATGCTTGGAAGATATAATGCAGAGATGTTTGCTGATCAATCCAAAAAATCAAAGGGTTTGGAGCAAGAAACCCAAGCATCATGTTTTAAAACTTGGAGTAGGTTATGGTTAGGCACAGAGTGCCCTGTGCAGTCTGCACACAGAGGAAAAGTGTCGGCGGCGCAGGATGTCAAACAGGAAAAAGCGATGGTGGCGTAGTATTCTCAAAGGAAAAAGGTGCTATGGATAAACAGGCACATTGGATATACTACCTAGGTGCCTCGGGCGAGAAACTTAATGCAAAAAAAGGAAAAAAATCCAAGCAATGATCAAATAAATGGATTGAAAATGGTTCAATAGGCCTAAAGAAAGTCAACAAACTCTTTAAAGAAAGAATCTGATGGTGAAAATAGGCTCAAGAGGCAAGGCAATGGCTCATCAAGAAATCAAAGAATAGCACATTCAAACTTGAAATCAAAACAATGTAATGTCCCCAGTATGGTTGCCAGATTTGTTATTGGAAAATCTACTAGAGAGGATGAGAGCCAAATCTCCCTAGTTCAATGTGAATCTAGAACAAATAAGGACATATTACAAAGCTACATTCCTAGATCTAGTTAGATATCGATTACTTAGACATATTACCTTCATATTTGTAGATCTTCTTCATCGTTCTTTCTCCAAGTCCTACAGTCGTCAGAGCTTAAGCTGCAAGACCTGTTAATACATATGGAAACAATATAAGCAATAAAATATGTCTTTGAAACCCCAATGAATGTAGCCTTTGTCGCCTTAACCCCACCCCTGTAGGCCATCAATATATCAGACTTGTGAATCCTTTCTTCAGTCCAGTCAGCTCCTGAATCACAACCTATAACTAGACCAATACCTTCACCGCAACCCCAGCTCCCACCTCAACCTCAACTGTCGTCAGTAAAAGGTCACGTGGGATCCACCCCAATCCACACCATCCATTTCTTGTTTCCCCCATTAGGAGTAGTAAGCGTGCCTATCATGGAAATTATGAACCTTCTTGGATTGACATTAGTGCTCCCTGTATGGTACCTACCTAAAACTAATCCCATACCAAACCCCCAAGTCATTCTTCAACCGGTCCAACCCATCAACATCGCCAATCACCCACCTCCTGGTGTGTCGGGAACAGCTTCCCACAACTCTTCTCCCTAATATTCTGAAAGAGCTGTGGGAAAAGCCACAAAAACTAAAACTTGGAAAGCTGTGAACAAAGACATGTACCCCCTTCCTCTAGCACACACACCTATGAAATGTGCTTTGTGTGATACATTGGTTCACGCGACCCATAATATTTCGCACCTACCCACCCTACGCACTCATATGCATACATAGGATGATGACAAGGACATTCCGATTGTCCAATTGTCATCCCCCCTATAGAAACACAATAAATCACCACACACCAATCAATATTGCATTTTTTGTGGCACCTATGGCCACTATTCCCACCACTACCCTGAACTACGTAAGTATAGGTTGGTTCTGGCCGAGCTACAATAGTCTTGTTTAGAATCCTCGGTCACTGTAATCAAGGAGATCCATCACCCACATCATTGACAGAGGTGAACACCATCTACATGGTGTCCGGCGAACCCTCTGACCTCTACACAGGGCACTTTCATAAGGATCAAGAAATTATCAAGTTGTTAACCGAACCATACTTCACATGGTACGACATGCAACATTGAGCCTATGTTATTCCTAAGAATCCTACCACAATTTCAACCGATCAATTTGTGGTTGAAACAAAATATTTTATCCACAACAATCTGGATTGGTTTAAAAACCCCATTCCCACCATGGCCTCCTTCGAGGAAGGTAACACCGCTAACATCTCACCCACCATCCAAATCGATATATCCGTCAAACCTGGTGTGGTAAAAACAGTCATGTTAGGTGCATCTTGTACTCATGACGAAGTAGACTCCTACAAGAAACTATTTGAAGAGTTTCACGATGTCTTTGCTTGGTCATATACTGAGATACCAGGCCTCGACCCTGCTATCATAGAGTTCCACATTGACACTTGGACCAACGTCACACCCATCTTCCAAAAGAAATGGTCGATACATCCATCCAAAATACTAGTAGTAAAGGCCGAAATAAAAAACTATGCCAACCCAGTTTCTTTTACCTCATTGCTTAGACCACATTGGTGTCCAATCCCGTACTATTCAAGAAAAAACAAGGCACTTTTCATGTCTGCACTCATTTTCAAGATTTGAACCTAGCATGTCCCAAAGATAACTTCCCTACCCCTTTCATTATTCAGCTCATCAATGCGTGTGCGGGGAATGAGGTTCTATCCTTTATGGATGGCTTCTTTGGTTATAATCAGATTCAGATCCGCAAAGAGGATCAGTACAAGACGATATTCACCACCCCATGGGGTACCTTTACTTATTATGCCATACCCTTCGGTCTAAAATATGCGGAAGCCACTTTTCAGTGGGCCATGACCTTTTTCTTTCATGACTTGGTCCATATTATCCTTGTCTATTTGGAAGATCTCACTGCTCGATCCAATAAATGTTTAGAACTCTTGGAAGACCTATGTAAAGTCCTCATACGATGTAGTAAATACAATATCCTCTTGAACTGATCCAAGTGGATATCGATGGCCACCCACCTTTCCAATTGGCTCAAAACAATTTTCTGGCAATTTTAGTAATGTACTATTTTTAGTAGTTTTTCAAGTCCTGAACTTTTGGGGCCATTTTGAGGCCCTAAGCAACCTTTCCAACGGGCTACCGAGCACCCCAAACGGAGATCGTATGCAAAAGTTACGACCCTGGGAAGTTGATGTACTAACTTACCCAAACGGGGCCCACATGACTTTTGGTGCTTCATCTCCTAGGGTTAGGTTTTTGGATGTCTAGGGTTTTTCACATTCCTGTTTATTGTAAAAGGCCTTGAGAGCCTCATTGTAACCATCTTCTTGCGAAATGAGCGCAGCCATCACATCTCTTCTCAGAGATAAGCCACCACCATTCCAGCAAGCTTGTTTTCTGCTGCATTTTACAGTTTTAGCTTATTTCCTCATTGAATAGAAAACCAGTTTTACTGTATCTCTATTATTTTGTGTTAAGCATCTGATAATAATCTATATTCATTTTTTTATGCTCATAAAATATGGATCAGTGGTATCAGAGTGATCTGCTCCTTGTCGTCTTAATGCATGTCCCCAACGAGGTCAGGGTACAAAGAATTGGGTCTCGAGCTTGTTTCTCTTGAGGACAAAAGCTCTCGCACGCCCAAGAGACCTCTCATGGCAGGAGAAAAGAAAGATGACGGGACAGGAGATCCTATCAAAATGTTGCTTGAGGAAGCACTCAGGCAACAGAGGAACGAGATGATGGATAGTTTCGTGCAAATACTTCGGCGACTACCAACAAGCGACGCATCTTCCTCGAGCGGAGGCACCGCCCCCTTCAAGGTACAAATCAACTCCGATATTCCTATATTTAAAGGATAGATAGATGCAGATGCTATAGATAAGCGGTTGAATCTACTAGAAGGGTATTTTTCTGTCCATAACGTTTCGAATAGAGAAAAGATTACTTTTGCGCTCCTCAAAGCCGTTCCCCATGTCAAATATTGGTGGGAAACTTTCTGCGAACAAAAGGACATAGAGGGAGCCTCATTATTTTCAGTCACGGCCACCTGGGAATCCTTCAGGGATACTATTGAGGAACAATACTACCCTATTGGAAGTTATGACGACTTGTATGGCAAATGGACCATACTGCGACAAGAAAGAGACCAATGAGTGCCAGAGTTCAGAAATATCTTCCATACCTTGCGCACCAAGCTAGGTATCAAAGATTCAGAGCAACATCTGGTGCTCAAGTATCGCGGTGGTCTGCATAGATACATCTAGACCGAAATGGAATTTCTGGACATCTCTTCCTTTGGCGGGGCCTACCGATATGCCGTCAAAATCGAGCAGAAGCTCAAACAAAAGACGCAGAAATTTGGGCCTGGGAACCCCTCACAGCAAAAGACAGGAAAGGGCGGACCCAACCCATAGAATAAAGGACAGAGAAAATATGGACAATATCAGGACAACAAGTCCAAGCCACAAGAAAAGAAGGACACTGGAAAGATGAATAAAGATACTGAGAAGTGGTCGTCAAGTGCCTGGCCCTACTGACAATGCCACACCCACAACCCTACACCATTGGATGGGTGCACAAAGGAAGCGATCTCCGCGTCAGCCAACAGTGCCAACTGTCATACGGCATCAAGCCCTTCAAGGATGAGGTATTGTGTGATGTTGCTCCTCTCGAAGCTTCATATGTTCTTTTGGGCCAACCTTATTTATGGAGATGTCATGCTGTATATGATTCTAGGCCTCGTAGTGTTATTATTTCTTCAAACAGAAAATTATACAGGATACCTGAGGTAGTCCCTCCTAGTGCCATTTCCTTGATCTCTACTAAGCAATGCAGGAAGGTCATCTCTTAGATTGGGAAATTTGTCTTCTTCGTGATTTGTTCTCAGAGTCAGAGAAAGATCACGGCCACATCCAGGGCCTCTGCGACCGATCTCTCCACACAACAGAAGCAAGTGGATAAGGTGGTGGAAGGATACTCAGATATCTTCTCCTCTCCTACCGGGGTACCTCTCCACTGCCAGGTCAAGCATCCCATCGATCTGACCCCATGCGCACCGCTACCCAATGGGACAGTCTATCGCCACTCTCTATTGGAAAATGAGGAGATCAAGAGGTAGATCCAAGAATTGCTCCACAAGGGGCCCAACCGTCCCAGCTCATCACCTTGTGGGAGCCCAATCGTGCTGCTGCATAAGAAAGATGGGACCTGATGACTCTGCATTGAGTACCGGACCCTGAATAAAATCATATTCCACAACCAGTACCCAATTCCACAAATCGATGACCTCCTTGATCAACTCACATGGGCCAAATACTTAAGTAAGATTGATCTGAAGTATGGCTACCATCAGGTCCCAATAGAATAGACAGACGTATGGAAGACTGCCTTCAAGTCAAAAGAAGGTCTTTTTGAATGTCTGGTCATGCCTTTTGGTTTGACAAATGCTCCAGCAACATTTATTAGGATGATGGATGATATCATATGACCTTTCACCAATACTTTTGTAGTGGTGTATCTAGATGACATCCTCATCTACAACAAGACTTGGGAGGAACACTTGTAGCATATTCAACAGGTTCTGCACACCCTACGGCAGCACAAACTATATGCAAACTTGGAAAAATGATGCTTCGGCATGGACAGGGTCCATTACCTAGGCTACACCATTGATCGACATGGTGTGCATGTGGATCGAGCCAAGATCCAGGTCATCTGTGACTGGCCATCCCCAACCACACTCACCCTACTTCGGAGCTTCTTGGGCCTTGCCAATTTCTATCACCGGTCCGTGCTGGCATTCTCTCATATCGCATGGGCCCTTAGCCAAGTGACCATGGGTGGTGGTAAGGAAAAATTTGTGTGGGTCCTGTCCCAACAGCAAGCCTTCAATGACTTGAAGAAGTGTTTGTGCTCATCGCCGGTACTCTCATTACCGGACCTGCAACATCCCTTTGAGATCAAGACAAATGCTTTAGATTAAGTTGTGGGCGCTGTTCTCACTCAACACGCCCACCCCGTGGCATATCATAGTGAGACACTATCAGACGCTGTCCATAAGTACCCTACCTATGACAAAGAAATGTACTCCATTATACAAGCCTGCCGCCAGTGGAGACATTACATTCTTGGGAAGGAGACAATCATCCACACTGATCACAAGCCACTACAGTTCATGCAGACTCAAGGAAGGTTGCAGAATGACCGCCATCAAAAGTGGTCAACATATTTACAGTAGTTCCACCTCAACATCAAATATAAAACAGGGAGTACCAACGGAGTTGCTAAATGCCTCAGTCGACCTCCAATCGCGGCACTCACCACGGTGCTAGACTCTTGCGGCCACGAGACCTCGGGATCGCCTCACCTCTATGAGACAGACCTTGACTTCTCTACCACCTATCAAATGTTGGGAACCAACTCAGTGGTTGCTAATTTCCATCTTCAGGATGGGTTGTTGTGTTTGCTGGGCCATCTCTGTGTTCCATCAAGCGAGCGCACGAAGCTGATTTGGGAAGCTCACTACAGTCGGGTGACAGGACACTTTGGTGTAGAAAAGATAGTGAGAGTGCTGCAGAAACATTTCTACTGGCCAAAATTTTGACAGGATGTTGGCAAATATATCAGGTCCTGCACCACTTATGCTATTGCCAAATCGACCACAAAGAAATAGGGCCTATACACCCCTCTTCCTACTCATAACAGGCCGTGGGAATCCATCTCAATGGACTACATGTCTGGCCTCCCATCCACCAAGAGGGGAAACGACTGTGCTTTTGTGGTTTTTGATCACTTTTCCAAAATGGCGATTCCAATTGCCTGCAAGAAGAACATCATAGCAGAATCCACTGCCAAGCTCTTCTTTGAACGAGTATGGGTCCATTTTGGGATCCCAATGACCATTATCTCAGACCATGATAGTCATTTCCTCAGCTCATTCTGGTCGAGCCTCTAATCACTGCTGGATACCAAGCTCACCAAATTCACTGCCTTCCACCCCCAGACCAACGGCCAAACCAGGGTTGTCAACTGGATGGTCGTACATATCCTGCGCATGTACAATTCAACACACCCCGGCACATGGGACAAGAGTATTCCCTATGTCCAACATATCTACAACCGATCTCTGCATAACTCAACTGGACATAGCCCCTTTCAGGTCGGGTTGGGATCCTGACCATTGGGCCCCATGGATGTTGCACTTCCCCTTGCGGCCACCTTGGCCGACTCGTCACCAGAAGCTGACAAAGCCGCCCGGTTCATTGAACGGATCTAGCATATCCGCCAACAGGTTCAGGATATTCTACAAAAGTCTAATGCCAAGTACAGGCAGTGCCATTATCAACATCGGGTGCCACATAAGTTTCAGGTGGGTGACAAAGTTTGGTTGCATTTGCAGAAAGAACGCTTTATAGGGCCCCATCAAAAGCTTCACCCACTCAGTTATGGGCCATACACCATCACCAAGGCGGTGGGTGACAATGCTTTTGAGCTCAACATTCCCCCCTTCCTTGGTCTGCATCCAGTCTTCAACGTGGCTCTTCTTCGACTATATTTCCCACCATTATTAGACACCTCAGAGATAGCAGAGAAATTGACACCAACAGAGCTCAACCCTGACTGCCTACAACATGCATCCAATGATCATATTGCAGACACACAGATCAAGGGCACTCGACATCAAAGGATCCAACTTTATCGAGTTGTCAAAGCAAGGCAGCTCCTGCACCAAGGCAAGTGGCTCACCCGGGGCCAAATTCAGCAGAAATTTCCTCATCTGATGGGGGAACTCAACGCAATGGAGACCATTGCTTCCTAAGGAGGGAGGATTGATCCAGGTGGATATCAATGGCCACCCACCTTTCCAGCTTGCTCAAAACAGTTTTATGGTAATTCTAGTAATGTACTATTTTTAGCAGTTTTTTGGGTCCTGAACTTCCAGGGCCATTTTAAGGCCCTAAATGACCTTTTTTGGTGATTTGGGGGGCCAAATGGATGCCTCCGACATGCATTTGGCCCTAGTTGAAAGTTGTAAATCTCAGATAGAACTTTCCAACATGCTACCAAGCGCCCCAAACAGAGATGGTATGCAAACGTTACGACCCCGGGAAGTTGATGTACTAACTTACCCAAACGGGGCCCACATGACTTTTGGCGCTTCATCTCCTAGGGTTAGGTTTTTGGATGTCTAGGGTTTTTGACATTCCTGTTTATTGTAAAAGGCCTTGAGAGCATCATTGTAACCATATTCTTGCAAAATGAGCGTAGCCATCACATCTCTTCTCATAGATAAGTCGCCACCATTCCAGCAAGCTTGTTTTCCGCTGCATTTTACAGTTTTAGCTTATTTCCTTATTGAATAGAAAACCAGTTTTACTATATCTCTGTTATTTTGTGTTAAGCATCTGATAATAATATGTATTCATTTCATTCTTCTCATAAAATCCAGATCAGTGGTATTAGAGCGGTCTGCTCCTTGTCGTCTTAATGCATGTCCCCAACGAGGTCAAGGTACAAATAATTTGGTCTCGAGCTTGTTTCTCTTGAGGAAAAAAGCTCTCGCACGCCCAAGCAACCTCTCATGGCAGGAGAAAACAAAGATGACGGGACAGGAGACCCTATCAAAATGTTGCTTGAGGAATCCCTCACGCAACAGAGGAATGAGATGATGGATAGTTTCGTGCAAATCCTTCGGCGACTACCAACAAGCGACGCATCTTCCTCGAGCGGAGGCGCCGCCCCCTTCAAGGTACAAATCAACTTCGATATTCCTATATTTGAAATAAAGATAGACACAGATGTTGTATATAAGTGGTTGAATCTACTAGAAGGGTATTTTTTTGTCCATAACTTTTCGAATAGAGAAAAGATTACTTTTGCGCTCCTCAAAGTTGTTCCCCATGTCAAAGATTGGTGGGAAACTTTCTGCGAACAAAGGAGATAGAGGAAGCCTCATTATTTTCAGTCATGGCCACCTGGGAATCCTTCATGCATGCTATTAAGGAACAATACTACCCTATTGGAAGTTATGACAACTTGTATACCAAATGGACCACACTGCGACAAGAAAGAGACCAAGGAGTGCAAGAGTTCACAAATATCTTCCATACCTTGCGCACCAAGCTGGGTATCAAAGATTCAGAGCGACATCTGGTGCTCAAGTATCGCGATGGTATGAATAGATACATCCAGACCAAAATGGAATTTCTGGACATCTCTTCCTTTGGCGCGACCTAACGATATGCCATCAAAATCGAGCAGAAGCTCAAACAAAAGACACGACAATTTGGGCCTGGGAACCCCTCATAGCAAAAGAGAGGAAAGGGCGGACCCAACCCATAGAATAAAGGACAGAGCAAAGATGGACAGTATCAGGACAACCAGTCCAACCGACAAGAAAAGAAGGACACCGAAAAGATGAAGAAAGATACCGGGAAGTGGTGCGACTTCCATAAGATCACTTGGCATAACATTGCTAACTGCCACTCAAAGCAGTCGCTGGTAGTCGAAGTGAAAGCATATGAATCAGATGCGGGTTCTGACTCTGATTCTGAGCCAGAAAGAGGAAGATGGATCATGGATGCAGAACCCAGTGCCATCATTGCAACCACCAAGCTCCATCCTGATGAACTAAACTAGCCAGAAGAAGGAGAATGCCTCTTCCATTCACAAATGTGGGTAAAAGGCACCCCGCTGCACTTCATCGTTGATAGAGGTAGCCAGAAGAACCTCATCTCAGCAGAGGTCATCAAGCACCTGGCCTTGCCAACAAAGCCACACCCACAACCCTACACCATTGGATGGCTCTGCAAAGGAAGCGATCTCCGCATCAGCCAACAGTGCCGACTGTCATACGGCATCAAGCCCTTCAAGGATGAGGTATTGTGTGATGTTGTTCCTCTCGAAGTTTCAGATGTTCTTTTGGGACAACCTTATTTATCGAAACGTCATGCTGTATATGAGTCTAGGCCTCATAGTGTTATTATTTCTTTGAAAAGGAAATTGTACAGGATACCCGAGGCAGTCCCTCCTAGTGCCATTTCCTTGATCTCTACCAAGCAATGCAGGAAGGTCATCTCACAGAATGGGAAATTTGTCTTCTACATTATTCACTCCAAGAGTCAGAGAAAGATCGTAGCCACATCCAGGGCCTCCATGACTGATCTCTCCACACAATAGAAGCAAGTGGATAAGGAGGTGGAAGGATACTCAGATATCTTCTCCTCTCCTACCAGAGTACATCTGCACTGCCAGGTCAAGCATCCCATCGATCTGCCCCAAGCGCACTGCTACCCAATGGGCTAGTCTATCAACGCTCTCTATTGGAAAATGAGGAGATCAAGAGGTAGATCCAAGAATTGCTCCACAAGGGGCACATCTGTACCAGCTCATCACCTTGTGGGAACCCAATCGTGCTGGTGTAGAAGAAAGATGGGACCTGGTGACTCTACATTGATACAGGGCCGTGAATAAAATCACAGTCCACAACTGGTACCTGATTCCCTGAATCAACGACCTCCTTGATCAACTCACAGGGGCCAAATACTTCAGTAAGATTGATCCGAAGTCTGGCTACCACCAAGTTCCAATAGAATAGACAGACGTATGGAAGACTGCCTTCAAGTCAAAGGAAGGTCTTTTTGAATGGCTGGTCATGCCTTTTGGTTTGACAAATGCTCCAGCAACGTTTATGAGGATGATGGACGATATCCTACGACCTTTCACTAATACTTTTGTAGTGGTGTATCTGGATGACATCCTCATCTACAACAAGGCTTGGGGGGAACACTTGCAGCATATTCAATAGGTTCTGCACACCCTGCGGCAACACAAACTATATGCAAACTTTGAAAAATGCTCCTTCGGCATGGACAGGGTCCATTACCTAAGATACACCGTTGATTGACATGGTGTGCATTTGGATCCAGCCAAGATCCAGGTCATCCGTGATTGGCCAGCCCCAACCACACTCACCCTACTTTGGAGCTTCTTGGGCCTTGCCAATTTCTATCGCCAGTTTGTGCTGGGATTCTCTCATATCACATCGGCCCTCAGCCAAGTGACCAGGGGTGGTGGTAAGGCAAAATTTGTGTGGGGCCTGTCCCAACAACAAGCCTTTGATGACTTGAAGAAGTGTTTGTGCTCATCGGTGGTACTCTCATTACCGGACCTACAACATCCCTTTGACATCGAGATAGATGCTTCAGATTAATCTATGGGCATCGTTCTCACTCAACACGGCCGCCCCGTGGCATATCAAAGTGAGACACTATCAGATGTTGTCCATAAGTACCGTACCTATGACAAAGAAATGTACTCCATTGTACAAGCCTGCCGCCAGTGGAGACATTAAATTCTTGGGAAGGAGACAGTCATCCACACTGATCACAAGCCACTACAGTTCATGCATACCCAAGGAAAGTCGCAGAATGACTGCCATCAAAAGTGGTTAACATATTTACAACAGTTCCACCTCAACATTAAATATAAAACAGGGAGTACCAACCAAGTTGCTGACCACCTCAGTCGACCTCCAGTCACGGCACTCACCACGGTGCTAGACTCTTGCGGCCATGAGACCTCGGGATGGCCCCACCTCTATGAGACAGACCCTGACTTCTCCACCACCTATCAAATGTTGGGCACCAACTCAGTGGTTGCTCATTTCCATCTTCAGGAAGGGTTGTTGTGTCGTCTGGGCTATCTCTGCGTTCCATCAAGTGAGCATGCGAAGCTGATTTGGGAAGCTCACTACAGTCGGGTGGCAGGACACTTTGGCATTGAAAAGACAGTGGGAGTGTTGTAGAAACATTTCTACTGGCCAAAACTTCGATAGGATGTCGGTAAGTATATCAGGTCCTGCACCGCTTGCGCTATTTCCAAACCGACCACGAAGAAACAGGGCCTATACACCCCTCTGCCTACTCCTGATAGGCCGTGGGAATCCATCTCAATGGACTACATGTCGGGCCTCCCATCCACCAAGAGGGGAAACGACTGTGTTTTTGTGGTTGTTGATCACTTTTCCAAAATGGCGATTCTAGCCGCATGCAAGAAGAACATCACAGTAGAAGCCACTGCCAAGCTTTTCGTTGAACAAGTATGGGTACATTTTGGGATCCCACAGACCATTATCTCAGACCGTGACAATCAGTTCCTCATCTCATTCTGGTCGAGCCTCTTCTCACTGCTAGATACCAAGCTCACCAAATCCACTGCCTTCCACCCCCAAACCGATGGCCAAACCAAGGTTTTCAACCGGATGGTCGTACATATCCTGCACATGTACAATTCAACACACCCCCGCACATGGGTCGAGAGTCTTCCCTATGTCCAACATAGCTACAACCAAGCCCTACATAGCCCAATTGGCCACAACCCCTTTCAGGTGGGGTTGGGATTCCAACCATTGGGCCCCATGGATGTTGCAGTTCGCCTTGTGACCACCTCTCGGTCGACTCATCCCCAGAAGCTAACAAAGCCTCCCGGTTCATTGAATGGATCCAACATATCCACCAACAGGTTTAGGATATTCTACAGAAGTCTAATGCCAAGTACAAGCAGTGCCATGATAAACATCGGGTGCCACATAAGTTTCAGGTGGACGACAAAGTTTGGCTACTGTTAGCACTCGGATTTTCCTTGGGCTGTATCAAAGAAACCCGAGGTAACCTATTTCAAACCAATCTTTAGACTGAAAGTTGGCCTCCTTCAGCCAGAGAGGGCTCTCTCGGCAAATCTGCCATCCAATGTCACCACGACAGCAGTTTGACAATGAAACTCAAGGGCCAATTTGTAAAATAAATAAAAACTTAAGGATTTTTAATGAGGTGGCTAGATCAACATGAACAGGATACCATTGGGCAATGGAGTCGAGAAAACAGAAAAATATGGACCAGCAGTTACACAAATATTCTCATACAAAGGCAAGATAGCTGTCTTATTACAGTCAATAAGATTTTTGGAGGTGATAGGGAAAGAAATAAAGACAGTCCATTAACAGCAGGCATCAATTTTCAGATGAATCTACCGTTAATTTTAGAGAAATAAATGGATGCTCAGAAGCGAATAAATTGAGGCATAGAAACATGAATCTCAATCTATATAAACGTTCATCTAAGCATAGAAGAAAATGACATAATGAAAGGCATAACGCAGAAAGTAAACTTGCACGATTAGAGAAAGGGAAAAGGTACAGACTGCAATTTTTAAACAACACATGAATCTTTTATGAAAAATCTGCTCATTTCTGAGATCTGTATTAATTTCTGAAAACCTTGCAAAACACCCGAAATGGGTCTCTCCTTACAGAAAATCCAACCCTTTTCATGTTTTTTTACATATTAATATATAGAAAGACGGCCTATACCTAATCGTGAATTCAAAACCTAACTGAAACTCTTAAAATAGAAACAGTTACAACTTATTTTTTTATTTTAGGAAGTAAATTTGCTGAAAAATAGGATTCAAAGACCTGGCTGTATATCTCAAATGGAGATACCTGTGTACATTTTGAGAGAGGTTTTTGTAACTGGGCATTTGCTGAAGAAAAGCCTCTTTCAGTTTCTGAAAATTCATCTTCATTTGGAAGAAACAGCTCTTTGAAGTTAATGACTAAAACAGTAAACTGAAATTCTGGAAAATTTCCCCGTGAAGATGACTTCGATTCTCTTAAACCATAACACCTGTGTAAAACCTGAGAGAGGTTTTTGAATATTGGCCCGTGATGAAGAAAAACCTCTCTCCGTTTCCTAAAATTCCTCTCGGTTTGGAGGAAAAAACTTCTAGAAAATGGTGACTAAAACAGGCATTTTCTAAAAAACGTGTTATACTCATCCCATTTGATTTTCTCTACGGGATATATCCCACATTGGTTGAGCAAGAAATAATTGTGGTGCTTATATACCCCACCGCGCACAACTCTTAATAACAAATAGCACGTGCTATTGGGCGCTTTACCTTCGAGGATGGCGGTTCCGCGTGGGCGGAAGGTGGTTTATAATACCACCGTTGCGTTCACGCGGATGAACAATAACGTGCCACGTGCTCCCGTGGTATTTCGTCCGCGACCGCTTTATAATTTTAAACTTTCGAGCTAGTGAGGGATGCGGAATGGGCTATCAACCGTCCATCTCTCTCTAGGATTGTGAACCGTTGATCTCTTTCAATGACCCAATCGTGCTACTTTTCTTTCGTTTTGCTTCTAGGCAATGTATCCCACATGCAATATAAAAGCACGACCACCACTCTTTATATATTGCATTGATTTTAACATATAGCAAGTAATACAAATGAAGGAATGATCTTGGTCTTGGCGCTTGGAGTATGGAGGCTATGTGGGGCCCCTTGGCTCGGCTCTTGGTCACTTGACAAGCCCTCGGTGTTGGGCGCTAATACCTTTTGCTCTATTTGGCCCAAACCAAAAATTTAGAATGAGCCTTAAGTTATAAAAAATTAATTTAAAGCTTTAGACCCCCTTTTTTTTTATAAAGTCGATGACTTAAAACCTTTAAAAAAAATCAAAACTTTCATAAAGTTTTAACTTTGTCCAAACATTTCTTCATAAAACCTCCATCATGGAAAATCTTTTGTTTTGCATGTTGATGCTATCGAAATCAATTCAAGCACAAAATTTATGGAGTGCTAACAGCTACATTTGCAGAAAGAACGCCTTACAGGGGCCCATCGAGATCTTCACCCACTCCGTTATGGGCCATACACCATCACCAAGGCGGTGGGTGACAATGCTTTTGAGCTCAACATTCCCCCCTTCCTTGGTCTGCATCTAGTCTTCAACATGGCTCTCCTTCAACCATATTTCCCACCATTATTAGACACCTTAGAGATAGCAGAGAAATTGACACCAACAGAGCTCAACCTTGACTTTGTACAACAAGCATCCAGTGATCATGTTGCAGACACACAGATCAAGGGCACTCGACATCAAAGGATCCAGCTTTATCGAGTTGTCAAAGCAGGGCAGCTCCTGCACCAACGCAAGTGGCTCATTCGAGGCCAAATTCAGTAGAAATTTCCTCATCTGATGGGGGAACTCAACGCAATGGAGACCACTGCTTCCTAAGGCAGGCAGATTGATCTAGGTGGATATCGGTGGCCACCCACCTTTCCAAATAGCTCAAAACAGTTTTCTGGCAACTTAGTAATGTACTATTTTTAGCAGTTTTTCGGGTCCTGAACTTCTGGGGCCATTTTGAGGCCCTAAACGACCTTTTTGGTGATTTCGGGGGCCAAATGCTTGTTCATAGTATACATTTAGGTGTAGTCGAAAGTTGTAAATCTTGGATAGACCTTTCCAATGGGCTACCGAGTGTCCCAAATGGAGATCATATGCAAAAGTTACGACCTCAGGAAGTTGATGTACTAACTTACCCAAACGGGGCCTACATGACTTTTGGTGCTTCATCTCCTAGGGTTAGGTTTTTGGATGTCTAGGGTTTTTGACATTCTTGTTTATTGTAAAGGGCCTTGAGAGCCTCATTGTAACCATCTTCTTGCGAAATGAGCGCAGCCATCACATCTCTTCTCAGAGATAAGGCGCCACCATTCCAGCAAGCTTGTTTTCCGCTGCATTTTACAGTTTTAGCTTATTTCCTTATTGACTAGAAACCAGTTTTACTCTTTCTCTGTTATTTTGTGTTAAGCATCTGATAATAATCTGTATTCATTTCGTTCTACTCATAAAATATGGATCATGAACCCTCTTAAGTGTGCATTTTGTGTTCGGGTCAGCCGGTTATTGGGATTCCTAATTTCCTAGAAAGGGATCATTGTTGATCAATTGAAGGTACAATCCATTCTTGACCTTCCATTCCCTCGCACCATACGCCAATTGAAAAGCCTCCAAGGCAAGGCCAATTTTCTCTGTCGATTCGTCTTGGACTACACTACAAAATTTCATGGTTTCTTATGGTTTCTTCGGTCTAACATACCTTTCATTTGGGATGATCGGGAACAAGCTGCTTACAACACATTAAAACAAGATCCTACTTCCGCTCCCTTGATTTCACCTACTGATCTCTCGAATTATTTTATCCTCTACATCTTGGCATTTGAGCATGCCATTTTAGGAGACTTAGTTCAGGAGGATCGTGCTGATCAAGAGCACGTTATATACTACATAATTAACACATTGTCCATCCCAATGTTGCGCTATCCCCACGAGGAGAAAATGTCCCTCGCCGTTGTATTCTTAGTTCATAAATTATACCATTACATCCTTATGACCTGGACTACAGTAGTGGCAAATTCTAACCCCATGGTCTACCTGTTGAGACGCCACCTCATTCGAGGTCGACTCGCTAAATGGATCATAATCCTTCAAGAGTACAATCTTGACTTTGTCACACCCAAGGGTACTGAGGCTCTCACCTTGGCTCAACTTATGATTGATCTACCCTCTTCGTTGATGTCACCTCCGATCATGATTAACCTGCTAGGCAAAATTTGTTCACTATTTCTTTAGATGACCCATGGTACAGAGACATCCTTGTGTATCTATGTACACAAAATTTTCGATCACAACTCAGCCACGATGATTGATGTCACATCTTACATTAATATTCATGATACCTCCTTATCAGTGATTTCCTCTATCGGTGGAGTTTTGACACCATTTTACATCGATGCCTTACACACAGTGAGGCTAAGCAGATTTTAAATGATTGTCATAGAGAAACCTGCTGAAACCATTCTTCGGGAATGGCCACTGCTTAGAAAGTCATCCGCACGGGCTATTTCTGGCTGACGCTTTTCACCAATTGCATCATGGCAGTCAAACACTACTGCAACTGCCAACTCTTTGCCCCCAAAGAAAGGACACCTCCCACACCACTCCATCCCATTGTCACCATAGGTCCTTTCGGCAAATGGATGATTGATTTCATGGAGTTTAATCCAACCTCGGCCAGTGGTCATAAGTACATCAATGTGGCCATTGACTATTTTACCAAATGGGTCGAGACTATGACCACATTTAACTGCCAAGACGAGACTACAACACATTTTTTCTTTAATCACATCATTACGCATTTCAGGGTCCTCAATCAACTTGTGTTAGATCATGGTAGACATTTTGAAGACCCTATCTGGAGAAAATTGTGCACCTTTTTAAAATTTGAACACCAATAGGCCTCCTCCTACTACTCCCAGGGTAATGGACAATTTGAGGTTGTCGATAAGATCCTGAAAACCATGATTTAGCATACAGTGTATAAAAATAATTCCAACTGGAACCACATGATCTTTCTAGTGCTTTGGGCCTATCACACCTCCACCAAGACTACGCCAATATTTACCCCATTCAACTTTGTCCATGGCATAGAGTCTATAATCCCCATTTAATGTCAGATTCCAACCTTGTACATTGTTATCGAACTCCTCCTGAATACTTCACCACTCGAGCAATGCTTACTCTTGTTGGAGTAGGAGGATGAAGATCGTCGAGGCCACCAAACATCGATCAAAATCCTATTATGATACCTGCATCCATCCCCGCACCTTCAAATAGGTAGACCTTGTGCTTGTTTATGACCAAGCCCATGATAAGCATGGAAAAGGAATGTTTGAATCCATGTGGCAAGGTCCATATGTCCTCAAAATTTTCCTCGGAAAGGGGGCATATGTACTCACCGATTTCAAAAGATGCCTCTTGACCAACCCTAGCAATGGGTTGTATCTTAAGTGATTCTACCCCTAACCCCACTGAACCCATTAGTTTGAGTTGTACAATTTTCTTTCGTTTTGTTTTTAATTTTTTCCTTTCGAGCCTCATGGTTTGCTTCCTTGATTTATACCATATGTATCCTACTCCTTTGGTCTATGTCGGTTTCTCCGATGGCGCAAGTAGATGGTCTCCTAACCTTGCCTCGGCAGCTTGGGTTTTATATTCCCCCTCACATGAATTGATCCACCTCGGCAGTGTGTGTATTGGTGCTTCCACCAACAACCAGGTTTAGTAAAATTTCGTGATCGGTCTCTTAACCGGTCACCCTTCAAATGGGTGTTAGTCACCTTCGTGTGTTTCTAGAATCCCAACTCCTTGTCACCCAGCTAAACAACTGGTACAAGGTATGCAATCCTTTCCTTTTTAGAAAGTTCTTGTGCACTAAACAACTGCTTAGAAATTTTAAATTTATTACATTCACACATGTTCCATGAGATCAAAATAGTGCCGTAGACCAGATGACTAATGACATTCTAGAATGGCACATCAATCACTGCATATAGGAATTAAATCATAAACACGCCTCATCATTTATTTTTTGCATTCACATGTACATATGTATCATATAGGCATCATCATCACAGAAAAGGCTCATCAAACATAAAAAAAAATACATAAAAAGTGCATCCATGTGCATATAGATATCAAAATGTCATAATGTGCACATCATCATATAGGCATGTTCACAAAGAGGAGCCCTAACAACTTTCTTATAAAAATTCCATATAATAAGTCAATAAAAAATCCCTATGCTCATCACATTAGGGGGCAGCTCAATAAGGTGTTAAGTGACTATTCATAATCATCATCGTCGGCCTCCTCATCGGAGCTCTCCTCATCTAGGGGTACGTCTCCTCAAGATGCATCTTGTACATGCTCATCCACCACGACTATGTATCGCATAGTGGATCGCCACTTGGGTGAATCCTGGTAGAAAATGGTGATCAAATCATCATGTAGGCCCTCCAATCCATCATTAATGACTCCCTCTATAAGACAGTTGATCCCAATTTGCAGCAAGTCCAGTACCTCATCGGTATCTCTACGATGTCATTGCCACTCCACCAGTGGTTCAACCCTCCCACGTTGCTAATGGTAACCTCTTGGCGGCCTCGACCCCACATCTGCACACACACCACAAAAGAGTGCATCTGCCATATAAAAAACTAACTACCATCTAAGCTACTAATATACATATGAGATCATAATGAAGAAAAAATGTGCACATACCATTAGGACGCTAAACCTTGCCCGTCATTCGAGGGAGCTTGGGATATCTCGTGTAATCCATGTATGCATAGAGGAAAAGCTCGATCAGTATAGGTAGTTGGTGCCACTGTACAAATATATCCCATGTAAATAAACGTTCAACCAGACCTCCTCCCTTGCAAATCATCATCTCGCACCATATCATCATCTTTGGCTCCCTTTTCCCATTGGTTTCCACCCAATGATGTGGCCTCAACATTGGTATGCTCTCCGAAAATAATGCATATAAAAATGATGGGAAACAAAAGTACCCTCCTCTCTAACTAACCTCATTCAGTGAATGTTGAATTGTTGTGAGATACATCTGATCCCAATCGAAGTAGGTACCCCTCAGCACCCGCTCTATTATCAACATCTTCCCACCAGATACCTTGTGACGTCCATCAGTTCCCAGTAGCCACACCATTGAATCCTCTTTGGAATGAGTCTCTTGACTCTCAATATCACAAAACAGTATGTAGGTCTTATCTGTTGTCACCATGGCATAACAGTGGCGCTCTACTAGGTCATCCATCAAAACGCTTTTTGGGTGTTTTGGCTTGTGTCACCAATAACCCCATTCATCGACAACCCCATCATGAATTACACATCCTACAAAGTGATCTCTATCCTCTCCCCTTGGATGATGAAAGCCTCTAAGTCATGATCCCAAAACTCCACCAGTTTTTTCAGCAGGAACTTGGCATTCCTCATCAACAGGTTCTGAAAGAACTTTAGTACGTTGTTGTTGGTGTCCATTTTGTCACTATTTTTTATCATCAAATCTATTATAAATGGTGTTAATTTCATTATTCTTGATATAATAAGTTATTCTTTCCGCCATTCAGCCCATCAAATAGACCAGGTATGCATGTATTCGTTTATCATATGAGTTTTGGTCAAATCTCGTATATTATGATTTATTAATGATTAAATTAACAATTCCAGTCATGCATGGGATCTGAGTTTTGATTTATAGGCTGCGATTTCTCAAATGACCTTCCATTCAGACTACGTGTTTATGTTACTTAAGCTCAGCCGCGTTCAACTCATCGTTCAACCCCGCATTTAGCCCACGAAATCCACAGTTGGCATGTTTTGGGCCATTAAAGACAAGATCGAGCACGTGGGTTCTGTTTGCCACGCAAGGGTCATGGTTAATGAGCTCTGGTTCTGGAATATTCATCCCTAGGCCTGCTAAAATCGATAGCACACCATGCTTCCACGTCAACACTTTACATGCCAGTTCTCTCGTCCGTTCAGCCTGGAATCACACACGTCCATTCACGCCAGTGTTCTGGAAGGCTTCGTCCATCCAAACTCAGCCTTCCAACGCAACGCTTCACCCACGTCAATGCTCCAGCATCTCTCTACTATGTTCATTCAATTCGCCAGTGCACTACCTCTCTGCCCATGTCAAAGGAAGATCAACGCTACAACTGCCTCCTGAAGGAATCAGCCCCATGAATCCTAGTGTATGCTCCCTTTGTTGTCACACATCACTTAAAGTAGCCAGTTATAGCCAAAAATGCATCTTTTATTAGAGAGGTCGACTTTGTCGACCTTCTCATCCATTTGTAAATGTATAAATAGATGCTTTTATAGAGAAACATAGTTAGAAGTTATTCTGTAGACAGAGTTAGAGTTAGAAATTATCAAGAACAGATAGCAGACATTTTGTAATTTTCTTAAGTTAATGGAAGTTCCAGTTCGTTGATTTTCTGAGTAACTAAGACAATTTCGTTTTCCATCTCTGATTGCTAGGAAGGGCCCCTCATCAACCATAGGTTTTGTCTTTGTTTTCTGTATTTTCTTTTCTGCAAATAGTTAGTTCATTTTCATGTATATGTAATTAATTTCGTTTTTCTGTACATGATATTTATTTCTTCTCTGTAATTTATATTGTGCTGTTAACATAGTTTGTGTTTATAGAATTAGCAAATGGTCAACCAAAAGTATAGTTTTGATAGTTTAATTTCAGTCTTTTATAATTAGATAGCTTGTTTTCTAATCTTTTGCAAATTAGATAGAGATAGTTAGTTGTTGTTTCCAGCTTAGTTCTGATTAGAATTAGTTTAATTAGCTTCTCCTCTGTAGTTGTAGGTTAATTCTCTTCTCTCATCTCAATCCTTCTTTAGTAGAAAATAGAAATAGTTTATCTCTCCAACAATGATTAGAATAGGTTTATCTCTATTATCATAGCTTCTCAACAAGTCTTCCCACTGATTTCTCTGCATTGTAGGTTCATTTGCATTCACCAGCTGACGTTAAGATCATCAAAACTACTATTTTCCTTAGTTTAATTCATTTTTCCTCCATTCGGATTGTCATTCGGACTGTCATTCAAATTGTTGTTCGGGATATCACTCTTTCTGCATTGTTTTATGCTTATTTCGAATTTAGTTTCTTAGTTTATCTTAACTGTAATCTTTCTCTCTTCTAGTTAGTATTTTTAACCATAATTAGGCCCTTGTTTTACATTCCATAAAGTTTTAGTTAAAGTCTTGTTGCCATTCTTAGTTTGCTTTAACTATCATTTAAATTATGTCTTTCATATTTAATTTACTAACATGTTGTTGTTTCAGAACTTATCAGCCTTATTCCTAGTTTAGTTTATTACATGCTTTTAAGACTCAGTTAGATTAGAGTTAATCATTTCATTCTCCAACTATGCTAGTTTTGATAATTTCCTTCATTAAGATTAGGATCAGTTTCTTAGTTAGATAAATAATGAAGATGTTCATGGAATAGACTTTGGATTCAAAAATTAATATCTTTATCAAGTTTTCTACTTGATTCCATATAAATATCTTTAACGATTTTTCTACTTGCTTCCAAATCAAGTTCATAAGTAAATATCTTTATTAAGTTTTCTACTTGCTTCTAGTTTTCATTAGTATCATATTATTCTGCTCATGGATAGTAGATAGATCAGAATGTTTAAAGTTAATTGTAATTTGTCTCTTTGTAGTTTGCATCTCTTTGTTGAAGTTAGATTAGATTTACTTCCATTTGTTTTGCTATTATATTTGAAAGACATTACGATACATTCACTCCAGTTCCTGTTACATGGGAATAGATGTTTTTCTTGAATTAGTTGTTGAAATTATTTAATAATTTGTAATTTTCTTTGATCAGCATAGTTTTCTGCTTATATTAATCCATTTCATAGATAGGTCTCTAATTTATTTACAGTTGTTTTCTAATTCTTGGATAGAATCTGAAATTGTATAGTTTCCATTTTCATAGTTCATAGTTTGTTTTTCAATTAGTTTCCATTATTCAATTATAAGATAGAGTAGTATGATTTGATACTATTCTAGTTTATCTATTTAACTAAGTTTAATTTAGTTCTTTTTACTATTTTTCTGCAGTTTGACTCGATTTTTCGTTTTGAAAGATCTTTCGATCTTTTATTTATTAAATATTTTTAAGGTTTGACAAGCCGAAAATCTTAGGTGCCATTCTACCTTAGCATATACTTTACCTCAACTCTAATATTACCAACCCTGATCAATAATTAAATATTAGGTGTTTTCTTTTAGATAGCTCACGCACCCAACATTTCAGCGCCGTTGGCGGGGAGTTGTAGAAGATAGGTAGAATTCAGTCATAGATAAATTGAACTCTCTTTTGAAATTTAGTTATATTCTTTCCTTTGAAGATAGGATGGTGGCAGGTGAGAGGTAAGAACTTGTGCATCTGTTATAACAAGCATCCCCAAAACCAAACAACAGTATTTATGCAGTTAGAACTTATTTTAGTTATAATTTGTTTTCATGAATAGGTCTAGAGATTCACAAGGTAGATTTATTAAAACTAGTTCTCTTACTAAAATCCCCACTAAAATTCCTACTAACCTATATAGGGGGCGTTCCACCCTGAATACTAACTCAACAATAAGGTATAGGAAGACAACTAAAGGGGATAGTCCTACCTGGAAAGCAAAGGAAATCCTTTCTGGAAATCAATTAGGGGAAAATGTAGGGACATCAGAACAGCCTGTTCATAAAGAAATTCCACTAGAAGAACCCCAAGCTCATATTGAGAATGAACTTAGACAAGAGGAAACTCAAAAGGATAAAAATTTAGGACCTCTTAACTCTCCATTAGTCCAAAAACCCAAAGACACTACTTTTTCAATAGTAGGTGGTCCAATCTTGGTAGATTTTTTCAATCCTGCACAAGTAGATGCTCTTTTTGAGAATTATGTGAACATAGTTGTCTCACAGATTGATACAACAACAGTAGGACCTC
The DNA here is from genome assembly GCA_027924585.1 of Larix kaempferi. Taxonomy (NCBI): domain Eukaryota; kingdom Viridiplantae; phylum Streptophyta; class Pinopsida; order Pinales; family Pinaceae; genus Larix; species Larix kaempferi. The sequence continues at coordinate 9,377,923 of BSBM01000262.1, read as the reverse complement.
CAAAACTAGATTCCCACGTAGCTGATAATTCTCCTCCTAAAAAGAAGAATACCTTTCCTGAAACAAAATGTTGGGACATTCCATATTCACCAAGAAATGACTCACCTAGATTTTCTCTCTTTGGAAATCGAATATTCATGGGGAATGAAAATGAAGATCGTGTTTGACAAGATGAAGAAGATGGAGAATTTAGAACTGAAGGTACCTTTGGGTTCCCTATCTTAGACACTGCATAAGACGTTACTATGAAAAACATCCCTTTGTCCTCACTACCAACCTTTTATGGGAAGAGTAGCGAGGATCCAGACACATTCTTATTCGAGTTTGAAATTTTGTGTAGGAGTCATAATTACCTACAAGATGGCAAAAAACTAAAACTCTTTCCTGCCACATTGAAAGATTCTTCTCTTCAATGGTTCATGGGATTAGGAGAATCTAGTATTAGAACTTGGGAAGTCATGAAGAATGCATTTCTACGGAAATATTAGGATTAATGTATACCTAAGGACTCTCGTAATGATATTTTTAAAATTAAACAACTTGAAGACAAGAGCTTAGAAGACTATCTCGGGAGATTTAACTATGTGATACACAAGTGCAAGTATAGTGATCTTCAAGAAGACGTAGTAAGAACACTCTTCCTCAAAGGAATCTCAGAAGAATTCTTAGATAACGTTAATCTCATGGAAGCAAGAGACATTTCTCATAAGTATTTTACAGAGATTTGTGAATTATGTAGGAATTACTCTAGGAGCAGAGGGAAAGGTGGAAGACAATTTTGAGAATCTTATGCCAGGAATCCCAAAGGAAACGCATCCGGCCCTGGTGGAGTTACAAGGGTAGAGTTGGGAAGTCTATTGGAAAATTTCAAAACATATATTTTAGGAGCCATGGGTTCTCAATTAGATGAACTACAAGATAAAAAGAGACGAGATGAAGAGCATGCAAAAATGAGTGTTTTCTGTCCTAGGTGTAGAACTAAACATCCTCAACGAGAATGTCCATTAAATAATATTTCAGTTTGTCACCTATGTACAAAAGAACATCCAACCAATGATTGTCCAGCATTGCTTGGATTACAAGTTGTATACAAGAGTGGAAATTTCAGTGAAATACCTAGGAGGCCTTGGCAACCTAGAGATAAACCATCATTTCAAGACTCATCACAAATTCTATCCTATTACTATCCTTATCAACCTCCTCAACAATGGAATAATTTAGGTTGGAAAAATTGGCCACCGCAGTACTCTCCTCAGAATGCTCAACAGTAGCAATGGCCACATGGATGGACAGGGAAAGTGTATGCTCAAACACCTCCTCCTATGCCTAACTATCCTTACCCACCTAATATTCAGTAACTTCATCCTGGATTTGTACCTCCTTCACTACCCCCTATCCCGAATCAACCTCACTATTTTCAGAACATGAATCCTCCAATGTCAGGACCCGAAATTTCTAATTTTTTTTTTTATTATAACAATAAATGTTAATTAATTGCATTCCTGGTCCTGTTTAATTTCAGTAACTAAACATAATCTTGTTTTAAAAGGTTCTGTTTTAATACAAATGTGATTTTTCTGATTTTAAATGTTGACTGTTTTCTTTCAATCTTCAAAGGGACTGCTAGCCATAGCTGACTGGCTTACTTAGCTTACGAGCTAATGCATAATTTGTCTTTTGTTCGCAGGTACACCGGAGAAGTATGGATCACTGTAATTTAATCTTTGTAAGCATCAAGCTCCTTTCCCTGCACTGTAAAAACTCAAAGAAGATCTATTTACTAATGCTGATTGTCGTGTAAGACAGTAAAGTTCTTTTCATGAAATTTACGCTTGAAATAAGATTGATAGTCTGTCTCGACATAATATCTCTTATCCTGGATAGTATCATCAGGTTATGCGATGAATTACAATGTTTCCATCATATCCATTGCGTTATGAACATGACTCTATGTTAATGCTGTAAACTATCACTGGAACAATTGTTTGTATTATGTTAATCGCATGCATAACGTGACGTTAGCATAATGTAACCTACTGTCAACTATTAGCTGTAATTACTGGTTATTAGTATGAGTTGGAAAAGTGACGCCTCTAGCGATGTTCCATTATAGTCATCTATATTTCAAAATCCAATGTCTACTATTGTTTAACTTATGCCATCGCACTGTACCTTGTTTTAAACTACGTTCATGGTATGGACCTGTAGATGAATTTATATTTGAACATCATAATAATAGAGATTGTTATTCTCATTGTTGATTGTTTAACAATAGTATCGGGGTGATAATGATAATAAGACTTATATAACCATGGTGTATCCATCATATGGTCATGGTAATATTTCAATGTTTTAAAAGATGTGGAGTTCTCATCAGAAAATTGACTACATCATTGTTTAAATGATTGTAGGAAATTATAATATGCCCTAGACATTATCGATGGCTTGGTTTCGATTTATATACAATTCAATGATTGTGTATCAATCATAGTGTTTTTCCATGCGTTGAACAAGATTTATATACATGCAAATGATCTGAAAATGATAAACAATTAATCGAGCTGCAACTGAACTATAGCAATTCGACCCATGTGGAGTTGATATATTTAATGGCTACGTGGTTGACTCTCCTCCTTGCGTTGGATGATATATAAGTTAGTAATGAAACCCTACCTGTTCATTATTTGTGCCTTCGGGCTCGGGTTGTAAGGGAGAAACCCTCCATGTCTGAACTCGTCAGTTTGGCACTGTAACATGCTATTTGCTCAGATTCTGGTCACGTTGTTTCATTCTTCTGGTAGAATAGAGGTCTTGGGCTCGGAATTGGCGTCTGCTACTGTTTCAATTGTATCTTGGTCTCGTTGTCATCGCCAATTTTGAGTCACCTGCTACTTACAGCCTTCCACAGTCGCTGGTGTGAGTTTGAGGCAGGGTTTCTTTGTTGTTTTTATCCATGAGGTGACTGTGTATTGGGTTTTGAAGTGTGCTCCCCGACTGGTCAATTCCCAGCTTAAGGGTTTTGTATAACATGTTGCCTGTCGCGGCTGTCAATAGAGAAGTACTGGAAGTTTCCCTTGCTCATCCAACTGACGAATGTAATGGGGTTTCGCTACCAGCTCAGCTTGTGGCTACCAGGTTGTCCACAGGTTGCTTCCTCCATTGGCTCATGTAAGATAATATCAATGTTTCACAGTTTTCAGTTTTGCAAATCATTGTTTAGATTTATATTAGTATTAACAACTCTCGGCACTCGATAATGTGCAGATAATGCTGTTCCTGAGGGTGCACAGGGCTTCATCTCCAGCGCTGGCTCCTCCGGGTAAGCCTGGTTATCCACGGTTGTCTCTCCCTTTGTTGGTTTTGTTGTGCTAGGGTTATGTTTGGAAGGGACCTCTTGTGTAATGGGGTTGTTATCGTTTTGGGTGTTATGGATATTGTCGCGTGTATGAAACTGTTTGCTTATGGTTGATAGGGTTGTTACCTCGGCATGTCTACAAAGAACAAACTACGGCTCAGTCTGTTATGAGACCCCGGAGTTGTTACTGTTATTGTATTTTCAATAGGCAGGGTTTTATCCACGCTGTATAAGCTAATGGATACTGTAACTTTGTTGAGCCTGTCATGTGGCCGTGTATCGTTCTGTGTTTTGTTAAATGAGTAAAATGTTTAACATATAAGGATTGCTTTGAATTTTCTCCAATACTTGCAGAGGATAATAACTCGATTGTGGGGATATGAATATATGAGTTTATCTGCGTTTTATGTGGTTTTTGGGTAGTAATGATAATAATGGGGTTTGCTATTCCTTACTGTAATAGATGAAGATGTATTGTTAACCCTGGCGAACTGGGAATTCTCTTTCTAATTAATATATACATATGAAAGTGGTTGAGTTCGGTGGTGACTGGAAACGTGTTGTGAAATTTTGGTTTTTGGTTTAAATATTAATTGTAACTGTGGATACAATGTATACCTGGACTATGTATGAGATTTCCTGTAGGTTCAAACTGTTATAAAAGCATTTCCTTTCTTTTGTTTTCAATCTGTCGAATTTAATGTGGTCTGGCTACGGTCGTGTTAGGTTTGTACTCTACTCTCAAGGAGAAATATTTATAATGAAATAAATATTATTACAGTAAATAACTACGAGGGTTTATAACAGCCAACAATGGCTAAGCTCGTTGATAGCTTCTCTGCGTGGTAAGATGTTTGACTATTGATAAGATAACCTACGTCTGTGCTGTGTATTACATGTAATACAAGCTCGATAATGAACATTAATCTATGCTTATGATTTGGTTATAGAAACAATGAAGTCTCTAAGTGGTAAGACTCGGCTTCGAGCCAGTCAATAAGTTTGTCTTGTTTTTAAAACAACTCTGTCAACTCTATTGTGACAACATGGCTATAATATTATAATATTAGGTTTAAAAGACGAAAACAATTTACTGTTTATGTGTTTGTATTTGACTACGATTTTTATTGAATAAGATTGTATGGAAAGTTTTTAAACAATGAAACATTATTGCAAACACATCTTTTGGATATTCGATAACAGTCAAATATGTTCTGAGTATAGATAAATATAAAGATATAAATTTTGTTCTCCTTTAGCTCGATACAGAGAATAACCTGTATCTATAGTTGACAGAAATAGGAAGCAGATATAAACTGGTATATTTCTCTAATAGAAATTATTCCTGTACATTTCTCTATTTGGAATTATTTCACAGTAATTCTAAGATTTATCTATGTGTCTGTTCTTATGATTGTTTTAATGAGTGTATTTTCTTAAATAACTACTGTTTAATATTCTATGTCTATTATTTAACTATTATTAGAAATTCTAGACTAAATCTCCCTAATATTTGATTACTGTAATAGTAACAATATATTCTGCATAGAATAATTACTCTATTTAAGTGATAATAGGAAAAATTACAAGACATATGAGTTCTGCAAATTTCTACCAAAAGACAATACAGAAAGACTGATCTACTGAAAATAAATACAGTTCAAAACACAGTTGAAATAGTCCATTCTACATTTAAATTAATTATACAAACAGCAGGAAGAGTGGCAGAACCTGTATCTATGGTAGACAATAACAGCAATGGGAGGCTGTTCCTCCCTACCAATTCCTGGAGAGTGCCCAGACAGCACTTCTCAGGACCCCTGAGCTTGCTCTGGTCTAACTGGCTGGAACTAGGTACAGCCAACAATTCCCTCATCCAAAGCAGCTATACTGGAACCAAGTTACTGCAACTTCCTGACTCAAACATTTCCTTACTGTTTTCCCACTTCCTCAATGGGACTCCTGAATAACATTCACCTGAATGTATTCTCCCTCTAGACCAAATGCTGAACCCCCAGCTCAGTTCATTGAGTAGTATTTAAAAGATTGCCTAGGTCTTAGTTGGGTTAACTGTCATTAATGAGCCACCTGCTCAGATTCCACTTTCTTGGGGAATCATGACCCCAAAATATAGGGAAGTTGCCACCTGCAACTCAGGAAGTGTTTGAGGATGCTGCCACTTGTCTTTTGTCCTTCCACCTAATTCCATCCACCAGTTAGACCAGTAACCTCTTTTAACAGCTCTCCCATGCTGTTGTCTCCATAATTTATTTATTAATAATAATTATTCAGAATTTACATTCCATTTCTGGAGACTCTGCTGAGTCATCCATTCCTACTTAGCATTAAATTTAACATAATGTCTCAGGAATATTAATAAAATAATTACATTATTTTAATAAAATTGGGGTATGTGACATCCAAGACCCACAATATTACCTGCACAGCTGATACCAAATCCTAACAACAAACCAACCCAGGCCCTTAACAGCATTGGGCTGTTACCTCTTCCATCATATGTCATTTCGACCGCACCAATACATGAGATACAACTGCGGTCTGGAAGAGTTTTGCAAGATAAGCCCAAGTCATCAGTTGTTATTCAAGAAGAGAATGAATAAGGCATACCTAGTGAAGCTTTGAATGATGCCATTCTTGAAGATGTGTCTATTTCTAGATCTTCAACACACAACCATCCACACAAAGAAGTAATTCTAGGGGAAAAATCACCTCCATATCCAAAGCATCTAGTAATAGAAAAACCTGTAACTTATCCATAGTACGATACCATTAACGAATTAAAAAATATTTTCATTTAGATCCCTTTGTTACAAGCCATTAAGGATATTCCAATCTATAGTAAGGTAATACAGGAACTTTGTATTAAGAGGCCAGGGAGAAAACAAAAAGACCCTCCGACAATTCATGTAATAGGAGAAATATCAGATTGCATAGCAAACCAACCTAGAATTCCAAAGTATTCAAACCCAGGAAACCCTGTGGTGACTGTTATCATCAATAACACTGCCATAGGGAACACACTTATTGATCTAGGAGCTTCTATCAATTTTATGACTACCACAGTCTTAGAAACCCTCAATTTAGGATCATTCCTCCGCCCTACCCCAACGATGCTATAATTAGAAGATCGTACTATGCTTCAACCTACAGGGATCTTAGATGACATCACTGTATCAATAACCTCATGAGAATATCCTGTGGATTTCATGGTCATTGAATGAAAAGACCCTTCCAAAGGTCACCCCATTATTTTGGGAAGACCTTGGTTGGCTACTGCCAAAGCATTTATAGGACGTAGGGATGGAGAGATGATTATCTATGATGGGTTATCTACAAGAAAACTAGCTTTATACCCACCAGCTCAGCCAATAGCTGAAAATCTCTTTTGGTTAGATTGTCCATTTTGCGATGAGAACTTGGAAGAACTTTCCCTTGTTAGTGATCTCTCTCGGGCAATTCAAGAAAAAAATACCGAGAACGTGTTGAACCAATTTATCTCTTCCACAACATGTGTAGATTTTCCTCAATCTTTTTCCCAATTTGACTAGATCTTTGGAGAAGAATTCCAACAAAACATGAGCCTCTCAACATTTACAAGTACACCCTATTTATTTGCAATCGAAGAACACCTAGGATCCTATAACATACCGTGTGAGGTTAGTACCGACAAATTTCTACATATAAATACAGGTTTAGATGAGAGTCAGCAAAAACAATTACTAAAAGTTCTCAAAAGTCAAACTGGAGAATTTACATGGGAGTATACCGATATGAAAGGTATACACCTAGATACTTGTATCCATCACATTTGCACAAACTTGAACATACCTCCTATTAGGCAGCCCTGAAGAAGAATGAACCCAACCCTAAAGGATATAGTAAAGGATGAATTACAAAAATTCCTTAACGCTGGATTCATTTACCCAATTTCCAACAATAAATTGGTTTCTCCTCTGGTGGTAGTTCTAAAGAACTTCATAGAAAAATGGCATATCTGTGTTGACTTTCGAGAACTGAACAAGGCCACTCTTAAGGACTACTTCCCTTTTCCTTTCATCGATCACGTGTTAGACACCTTATCAGGGAAACAATATTTCTCATGCCTTGATGGGTACAGTGGATACAATCAAATATTGATAGCACCCAAGGATCAAGACAAGACAACCTTCACTTTCTCTTGGGGGACGTATGCCTACCGAGTGTTACCATTTGGCCTATGTAATGCACCTTCTACTTTCCAGCGTGCAGTACTAGGAATCTTTGTTGACCTCATACACGACTGTGTAGAAGTTTATATGGATGATTTTACAGTTTATGGTAACACCTTCCAAGAAGCCCTTAATAACCTCGAAACAGTTCTTATTCGGTGCCAAGAAATGAACTTAGCTCTTAGTCATGAAAAATGTAAAATGCTACTCACCAAGGGCATAGTTTTGGGACATCATGTCTCTCTTCAAGGGATCAAGTTGGATGCCGCCAAGATCGAAATAATTGTTAATATTCCTCCTTCGAAAAATCTGAAGGAAGTAAGAAATTTTCTTGGCCATGCCAGCTATTATAGACGTTTCATTGAAAATTTCGCTAAAATAGCCGCACCTATGTTCAAACTACTCATGAAAGACACAGAATTTCAATGTACTGAACCATGTCAACAAGCCTTCGAAACTCTGAAGGGCAAGTTATCAATGGCACCAATACTTAGGGGCCCAAATTGGTCCCTTCCTTTCCATATATCCACTAATGCTTCTGACATAGCCATATGGGTAGTTTTAGGTCAAAAGGAGGGACAAACATCACATGCCATCTACTTTGCTAGTAAAAATTTGACTCCTGCAGAATCGAAGTACATTGTTACTGAAAAAGAGTTTTTAGCAGTAGTCTACTCCATCAACAAGTTTCATCATTATATCACAGGATATGAAATTTTTTTACACACTGACCACTCCACCATAAGGTTTTTGATGAATAAACCTATCACCAATGGGAGAGTGACTCGGTGGCTTCTTTTGTTACAAGAATTCAATATCACCATTGTTGACCATCTCGGTAGAGAGAATGTAGTAGCTGATTTTCTCTCTCGAATTCAAATTGAAGATAATGCCATCCCTGTCGATGATAGCTTCCAAGATGAACATTTGTTCATTGTATCTGTTCGAACCCCATGGTTTGCAGATATAGCCAATTATTTAGCAGCTAGAAAGCTACCTAACCATCTCTCCCCACCTGAGAAACGTAGGATCATAGTTCAAAGTGCCAATTATTCTTGGGTAGATAATGATCTCTTTCGTACTAGTCCTGATCTTATTATTAGACGATGCGTACAATAGGATGAGATGGTAGAGATCCTTCATGCATGTCATGGTGGACCATGCCGTGGGCATTTTTCAGATTAGAGAACATCATACAAAGTATTACACTTTGGGTATTATTGGCCAAGCATCTTCAAAGATGCTACTAAATATGTCAAGGGATGTGACAGTTGCCAAAGAATGGGTAGACCTACAGTACCATTTGATGAGATGACTTTGCAACCCCAAGTTATGATTGAGCCATTTGAAAAATGGGCTTTAGATTTCGTTGGACCAATTTCCCCTATGTCTCGCAAGAAGAAGTACATTCTAGTCTGTACAAGTTATGTCACCAAATGGGTAGAAGCTAAAGCTCTATTCCGAGCCATAGAGAAATCTGTGGTGGAATTTATTTATGAAGAAATATTTACCCGATTCAGTGTACCTAGGGAGATTGTAACTGATCAAGGATCCCAGTTTACCTACAAATTAATGAAAGAGATTACTGACAAATATGGTATTAGACATTGTAAATCGTCACCATATCACCCGCAAGCCAAGGGTCAGGTGGAATCCACCAACAAAGTATTAGAAGCCATCCTGACTAAGACTATCCAGTTATACCACAAAGACTAGGCAGATAGGCTTCCTGAAGCTCTGTGGGCTTATAGAATAATGTGGAGAAACACTAATGGTCACACACCTTATGAACTTGTTTATGGTAAACAAGTTCGTCTACCCATTGAATTTCAAGTCAAAACCTTTCGTATGGTTGTGCAATTAGGGAGGAATCTTGATGAAGCACAGAGACAACGAATCTTGCAGATAAATGAATTAGATGAGATTAGGGAAGATGCTATTCAATGTATAATCTTAATACAAAACCAACGCAGAAAATGGCATGATAGATACATTAAACAAAAACAATTCAAAACTGGAGACTCGGCACTACTTTTTTATTCAAGATACAAAAATTTTAAAGGTAAATTAACTACTCATTGGATGGGTCCATGTGACATTGTCACAGCCTTTGATAATGGATCCGTTAAAATTAAGACAATTGATGATTCACGGATTTCTTTTGTTGTAAATGGACACATACTGAGACTTTATCATCAACCAATATCTAAACACGATTTTGTGCAGAATGCCTTACGATAGGAGGAAATGGAACTAGTAGAAGAGGAAGTCATTCCTCCTCCTCCTAGTCCTTGACTCATTTTGTGTTATCTTCTTTTCTATATATGAAAATATGTTTTTGATTTTCAATAATAATGAGTTGTTTCTAACAACTGATTACATTCTTTTTTTTTTAGGAAATCTATTATGATCAATTTGTAAAATATTGTCAATAAAACAGGAAGACTCTTTTTCCTTTTATTAATTTGAAAATTTTACTTGTTTTGTACATATGCTTTGCTTTGAATAAAAGTTGAATCATCTAAAAAGTGGTTTTGCAGCTTAATCACAAGAATCGTATCTTTTTAATCAGCTCATGTGATATTATGCGAAAAGGGAAGTGCTCTAAAAAGAAATACTTATAGCTCTCCTTCTCTTTTGGTTACTGTTAAAATTGAAAATTTATAGTGAAAGGATAAAGCATTCTTGAATGCACTTTCTTTTATGATTATGTATATGGTATTTGATTCAGACATCCACACTTCTGATTTATCATTAGAACAGTTGTTTAAAAGACCTATTTTAATTATTATGATCTCCACAAAACTCTATCTTACACCTATGGATTTCTAGTTCATCCTTGACTCATTATCAAAACTTGTCTCTAAAGTACCTTTAAAAGGTAGCCTAAAAGAGGGTTATATTTTCTATGTTGTGGGAAACATTACTGACCTCTTATGAAGAAGATAGACTGTGAAGTCAAAGAACAACTTTAGGTTATTATATTTTGGCATGATCTATAATTTAGGCCATTATAAATAAAGTTACTCATAAGGTTTGTGCTAAAATTTTGAATTATGTGTTTAACAAGCTTAGCACACTCTAGTGCCAACCGGCTTCCTTAGAAAAAAATATATATATATCATTATACGAAGCAAACCCGCCGAGGTACTGAACAGGCTCGCTGACAGCGGGTCCATGCTAAGTAAAATCTTAAACAAGGAAGCTCGGTAAATGCAAGTAAACCCGTCGGGGTACTAAACAGGCTCGCTGGCAGCAGGGCCATGCTTGCCTGGTACCAAGATAAACCCACTGGGGTACTGAATAGGCCTGCTGGAAGCAGGTCAATATCGGGTAAAATAGGTTTGGTTAATGCATTGCTATTCACATAACTCATAAAAAACCTCAGTATACAAATACATGTTTAGGCCAATTATGTATACTGTCATTAGATAATGGTTGTAAGTTGGACTTGGACCCTGTCATCTAATTCAAACAATAACTAGGATATGACTATCCTAGAAGTGGGACCCATAATTATAGTAGATCTCACAAAATTTATGGTGAACCTTAAGAGATATTTACAATGAGTCATGGACGACTAGTTTTCCTATAGCATTTTTCGCATCTCTTACGCTATTATTCTTCATATGGTCTTTGAAGCACTGTTGTATTCTTTTTTATGAATGTACATATCTGAATCATCTACATTTATTAGTTAATATTTCATTTCCTTATGAAAATTATCACAATATTTTAAAATCTATCTGTAAGACTTTCAATTGAATTTTTTTTATTTTAATCATTTTCTCTTTGATGGCTTGAGGACACGCCATATATTTGGTTTGGGGGGGAGATTAGAACTGTTCTTACTCTCTGAATATTTATGAACATTTTATTTATCTGTGATACAATGACAGGTGTTTTTCAGGTTAATGCAAAAGAAGGATAAAATTGATCTAATCAAGAACAAAAAGAGGAACGCAACTAAAAGATCCATAAAAGCAAAGTTTACAGCATCTTTTGTGCCCTAACAGCTTCAGAAATTCTCTGCAAAATCAGCTTTGGTCAACATCAACAATAAGATCTTGTACAAACTGTTGATGTATATGTAACTTCGGAATGTATTTCACATATATGTATATTGTATTCCTATAGAGATGGTATTATTCCTCTATAAGGAAGTGTCATCATTTATATTGTAAGTGTCGTAACTTATACTTGATGGGTTATTAGACCACCTTATTTGGGGTCGGCCCTGTATAACTCATGTGGGTCAAAGGGTTATTAGACCACCCTATTGGGGGTCGGCCATGTGGGTCAAAGGGTTATTAGACCACCCTATTGGGGGTCGGCCCACTCAGCATTATGTTATGTGGTTAAGTTCGAGCCTACATGAGTTAGGTAAAAAGGTAAGTCAAGTCAAGTATAAATAGAGTGTGGGAGGCACTCTATTTGCACACTCACTTCTCACACATGCACTCAAGGAGGAGTGGCGCACTTATGGAGGAGGAGGATTTGCTGCTAGGTTGTGTCTATCTCTTATGGTTGGTTGTATCATTGCTCTATCTATCTCTGAGGAAGTTATTGGGGTTTTTCACCTTTATGGTTTTCCCCAAGTAAATCTTTGTGTCTCTTGGGTGCTTGCATGATTGATATGCTGTAGATATGTTGTACATGTTGTTCTCTCAGTTAAGATCCTAGATCAGATTGAATTAAATTCTGAAAATTTAACATGGTATCAGAGCTAGCCTGAAAGAAGGCATGATATGGCATGTATGACACTTGTTGCACTTACGATGCTAGGGCTTGATATAGCAAAAACCAGTCATCGTAGCACTTTCGCTATAAATACGTTTTGGTGAAGTTTTCGGATATGAAATTGTTACAGGTCAAAGATTAAATCTCCAGGTACCTTTTGTCCAAAGGACAACCTCTAATTCCTTGTACTTTGTAATTTATGATCTGTGCAATATAGGGTTTCTGCCTCTTCCAGATCTGAGTTAAAATCAGGTGACCTTGGGAAAAAGGTCATAACTTGGGATAGGAAGCTCCAAATGAAATTTCGTAAAAATTGACAGGTAGTACACATACTGTACTATCTCAGAAAACTTTTTCACAGGCCGAAGGTGAACCAGTGACATGTGGCATGCCATAAAAGTTCACTCTCCTGTATTATCCCATAAACAGGTCACGTTGCGACACTTGGCATAAATCTCTCTCAAAGAATCCAATTTAGGTCAGACCTATCAGGATGGAAAGATAACAGGCTGCGCTATCTCAGGAAATATTTTCAGAGGCCGAAGTTGAAACAGTGACACGTGGCACGCCGTACAATTTCGCTCTCCTGTATTATCCCAAAACAGGTCACGTTGCGACATTTGGCATAAATCTCTCTCAGAAAATCCAATTGAGGTCAGACCTGTCAGGATGGAAATCTAACAGGTCAAGCTATCTCAGGAAACTTTTTCAGACCCTGTGGATCAAAAAATTTGGAGTTACACCAGAAACAATTAGGTACATATTTCTGTCAAAACAGAATTATTTTTTGGTACCTTCATTCATGGCTTCCGGAATTTAGGGCTTTGGAGAAAGTTGAAATTTTTGTAATCGGAGACCACAGCTGAATGATACTCATCAAAATAAAAATTTAGAGACCAAGATCAGAATTTTTGGTTGGGCAGAAGGCCGGGCTTGATCAAACCCTAGTTCGGGACTTTGATCAGGAAAGTGGAAAATTAGGGCTTCTGTAAAAATGGGAATTTTTGAAATCTGTGACCACGGCTGGAAGCTCCTCAGAAAAATAGAAGCTTAGAGATTTGGATCAAACATTTTGATTGGGCAGAAGAGTGGGCTTCATCAAACCCTAGTTCAGGGTCACGTCCAGTGAATCCAAAAGTTTCAAAAGAAAAATTGAGGAGTGAAACTTTGCAGTTTTCAAATTCTGAATATACCAACTTGATCAGCTCATCAAGGCACATATTTCTATCCTGTCAGAAGTTTGAAATTCAAAGTTTGAATTTTTTGGGTTTCTCTGACAAACCCATATCCAGCTCAAGGTCCAGTTCTTGCAAATCAAGTGGATTGGGTTAATCCTAGAAGAAGATGGATTGATCATCTGCATGAGTGAAGAAGTTCCTGTTTCAGAGGGAGATGAGGCTAAGGCCTTATATAAGAAGATTTCAAGCGATCTCGACAGGTATGACTCATCGAGGTATGTTTCGATATTTGTCCATGATTAAGTTTATGGTATGTTTCGATATTTGTCCATGATTAAGTTTATGGTATGTTTGTCTTCATGTTATTACGGTTAGTACAATTTTGATTTTAGATTTGTCGTATCACCTTAACAAAATTATGAAAGCATGATAGAAGATATTCATTGGTTAGGGTGTTGACACTTATGATTATACTAATGCAGTATGGTGTTGTATGAGGTTTATGTTGTCTACTAACATGAAAGGTACACCAAGAAAGACAAATCATGTTCTTCTTCAAGAATGTATGATCATGGTGACATGAAGACAAGGATTCATCCATTGTCATGGATCACATAGAAGATTTACTTTCGAGGTATGTATAACTTGTTTCTACAATGGTTAACTTATGAGACATGCAGGTTACTAGCACAAGTCACTAAAGAGAACCAGAAGACATTATGCGGGTATGTTAGACATAAATAGATAGCATGCTAATCCAGGTATGTTTTTCCTATATCAAGCTAGAATCCTACCTTGTGTTAGGATCTTATACTGTTGTTGATAATGATTATTCCTGAAGAGTCATAGGTTTGGTTGTATGCATATTATGTTTCTTACCTTAATTGATGATATGACTAACCAAAAGAATCATGAAGGTATAGGTTTGAATAATCACAGGTTTTATGCATAATATATCTCTTATCTTGATTGATGATTCGACTAACCTGAAGAGTCATAGGTTTGAGTAATTACAGGTTTAGAAATGTTATGTTTCTTATGATTTGACTAACCTTAAGAATTCTACATAAACCTTGAATGCTAATGCTTATTATTTTCTGTTTGAAATGATCATGACTATACATGCTTGAGATTATTGTGTTTTAATAGTATACTAATGAATGTATGATTTTATATGAGATCACAAGGATAACACAATCATGATACTAATAAGCATGCATAGGAACCAAGGATGAATGTAAGTTCAAGGACAGGTAATCCAGGAAGCAAAGATCAAGAGGGAGCACACTCCAGTTGTTCCTGCAAGAAAGCAAAGGAGCACACTTCAGTAGTTTCTGCAAGGATGCAGATATTCAGAGGGAGTTGAACATCTGTCTACATTCCACAACAGAAAGGTGTAGAAGAAGCTACTTCATCAGCTCCTACAAGGAAGCAAAGACTCAGAGGGAGTCCACCCAGTAACCAAACAAAGATAAGTATTTTTAATTATCATTTCTTGCATATTTGTTTGTTTAAATAATACTGTTCACTAATGTATATACTGATGTTCCTAGAATTAGGTTGTGAATTATGCTTATTAGAATAATTGCATTGATGAACAGTATACTCCTAATATGCATGGGTAAGTGGCCTATGGCACTGTACAACATTCCATTGCTACTTATCTAGAATGAAACCTCTTTGTTGACATGTTGGGAGTTGTGCACACTCTTAACAATGTTCTGGTGGAGATTGGAAGGCATCTAGAAAGTTACGGAATATGGATAAATGTTGTATTGAGGCATTGGCTAAGATAATTGCATGACTGTATGGCATATTTCTTTATGTGTAAGAATTTGTTCTGAAAACTATGAGATGTTTTCTAATCATGCAATTTAACTTGTTGTGTAGGAAAGATCGTATGCCATCTCCTACAAGAGAAGAACTACAACATTTGTTCCAGCAACAAAGATATCTATTGAAGATATTGAAGTTCCTAGGATCTGTGATGAAGAAATGAAATGCCATGATCCGTTGATCATGAAGAACGATGTTTGGGATGTAATCCCAAGACATGAAGGGAAGTTTGCTATGACTTCCAAAGGGAACTATCAGATCAAGCATGTTGCAGATGGCAGCATTAAGAAATATAAAAGTGATGAAATAGAAGATACACCAGATGGATTCAAGACAGCTTCCTTGAATGGTGTAGTTGAAGAAGAAGTAGAGCAGCCACTTGGTTCTGAGACACGTGATAGGAAATCACATATGTGCAGAACTTGGTATGGTGAAGATAGATTGATTGCCGACACGCATCGGAAGCTACTGTCTGAGTTATTTGATCTCCCGTTGGAGGCTACTGGTATCTTCTGTGATAACCAGAGTTGTGTGAAGCTGTCCGAGAACCCAGTGTTTCATGACAGGTCGAAACACATAGAGATCAAATATCACTATATCAGGGATATGGTGCAGAAAGGAGCTGTGAAGCTTCTTTATGTTGCGATGGACGAGCAGATTGCAGATGTGCTGACGAAGCCACTAGCTAGAGTGAAGTTCAAGTACTTCAGAGAGAGGCTTGGCGTTCTTCAGATCGAGGACACTTCGAGGAAGAAGTGATGGACACATTTGCTGAAGCCATTCCAAGCATGTTGGAAGGAGGATCCTTCACATGGATGTGGATGTAAGCGCTGGATAATGGGCATCAGCATGATGTTCTCGTTTCTGCTTGGATATGATCAGTTGGATCATTTTTATGTATGTATGTACGCATCATGTTGGATGCTGGATATGATCAGTTGGATCATTTATGTATGTATGCATCATGTTGGATGCTGGATATGATCAGGTGGATCATTTATGTATGTATGTGCATCATGTTGGATGCTTAGACCATGTATCTGTATATGTATCAGGTGGATACATTGTATGATCAGGTGGATCATGTATGGTGATATGTATCATGTATCAGGTAGATACTTGGTATGCATCAGGTGGATGCATTAATGATCAGGTGGATCATGTATGATGATATGTATCAGGTAGATACTTGGTATGCATCAGGTGGATGCATTGATGATTAGGATGATCATGGATGATGAGCTTCAGGATGTTTCTCCAGATGACATGCAGCAGGATGTTGCAGTGATGATCAGGATGATCATGGATGATGAGCTTCAGGATGTTGCTCCAGATGACATGCAGCAGGATGTTGCAATGATGATCAGAATGATCATGGATGATGAGCTTCAGGATGTTGCTCCAGATGACATGCAGTAGGACGTTACAGTGATGATGATCAGGACGATCATGAGTACATCAGGATGATGTATGGTGAGTATTAGGTTGATACTCTATGGCCGTCGATCAGGTTGTGCAGATGAGCATGTCTGGGAGATCCTATAGGTCGGATTTGTGTACCCGTAACAGCCTGGGATGCTCTTTCGAGACATTGCTCTGGGAGGACATGTAATTTGTGCCCTGGGAGATTTCAGGTCGGAGTTGTGTACCCGTAACATCCTGAGATGCTCTTGCGAGGTTTTGTCCTATGGCATGTAATTTGGGCCCTGGGAGATTTCAGGTCGGAGTTGTGTACCCGTAACATCCTGAGATGCTCTTTCGAGGTTTTGCCATGACCACATGTAATTTGTGCCCTGGGAGATTTCAGGTCGGAGTTGTGTACCCGTAACATCCTGAGATGCTCTTGCTAGGTTTTGTGGTGGACCACATGTAATTTGTGCCCTGGGAGATTTCAGGTCGGAGTTGTGTACCCGTAACATCCTGAGATGCTCTTTCGAGGTTTTGTGGTGGGGTCACATGTAATAGCGCCCTGGGAGATCCTACAGGTCGGAGTTGTGTACCAGTAACATCCTGGGATGCTCTTTCGAGGTTTTGTGACACACGCACTTATCACTCAAGGAGGAGTGGCGCACTTATGGAGGAGGAGGATCTGCTGCTAGGTTGTGTCTATCTCTTATGGTTGGTTGTATCATTGCTCTATCTATCTCTGAGGAAGTTATTGGGGTTTTTCACCTTTATGGTTTTCCCCAAGTAAATCTTTGTGTCTCTTGGGTGCTTGCATGATTGATATGCTGTAGATATGCTGTACATGTTGTTCTCTCAGTTAAGATCCTAGATCAGATTGAAGTAAATTCTGAAAATTTAACACAAACAAAAGTCTGTACGAAGGATTGAATGATGGGTTGAATGCTGATCCGAATGAGGCAAATAAACAACGTTCTGAATGGAGTGTTGAATGAAACCATAGCCTATAACAACTTTATTTAATATGCCAAGCTGTTCAAATTTGAATATTATTGATAAGTTAATTGGCTATTTATGACAGGGATCAATCAAATGTCGATTTCACACATGGCTTTATTCTCTTATCCATCTCGCCTCCATTAAACAAATGGATTATGCATCATTGTGAATCATTGCATGACTGCCATTCGGTCTTACTTATCATGTTGTACGAGCTGGCGTCATATCAATCGAATCATGATCTCTCATGTGTAATCTATTTTCATTACATGAATTACATTCAACCTGTCCAAAGCTCGGCTTTGGACATGGCTGAATATTTTCTAAACCACACGTATTCACTCGATTCACGCACCTCTACACTCGAACTTAACTTAATATCTTCGAATGACAGGTGCGATCTTTCAAGCATGCCAAGCCCTCGTTCATGTTGGGCTCCAGGAATTGTCCTTGATAGTGATTTTATTTACATTAATTTCCCAGACTATTTACCATAATTTAGTACATCTATGTTTAATAAAGCTATTATTTACTTTGTTTTATCAATTTAAACCTAACCTATTATTTTTTACGTATTAAATGCAATATTGTGCAAATAATAAGCATTTCGGTGCTCCATCAAACCCTTCATCTAAACCTTCATCCGACTTTACCATAGCATGTTTCTTATGAGTTTGACTTACCTTCCTCATATGAATCATGAAAAACTAAATATTTAATTTAAATAACCATCATGAGAATCATTCATATATTTTAATGTCATTTTAATTAAAATTCAAAATTAATTTAAAATATGACTTAACCATGAAAAATCACAGCAAATGATTAATTAATTGTTATAACATGGAAAAGCCAAAATATATCTATATATATATAGTGGGTATGACATTTAATAACAGAAGGTTAAAGAAATATGATGAAGCATATATATATTTAAAAGCCACTACTCCTCGATCCATTTGTTATGCCACTTCAAACATATAACTAATGGAATAATTACGTTCACTATGGCACAAGCAAATGTAAATTAGCTATACCACTCCATTTTATGTCATCTAACCATTTATTTGGGTTTTAATAACAATTCATAATGTAACGGATCATTGTTTTAATGTGGAGGAGGTGAGTGAAGATTTTAAATATAACGGATTGGCTTGTAATTTTGGGCAGGACTTAAATAATGGAGCACCTGGAGGTATCAATGAGTTTTAACTGATCGTCCAAATCCCATGTTCCGAGAATCCAATAGTTATTGAATCAATGAACTCCGTTTCATATAAATAGTTTGGGGAATTAAATTAACTGTCAGCTCAACAATTTCTTGAAATCCTTGGCATTGTAATTGATCAAATTAATTGATGGCTCAACGATTTTCAGAATTGAGTCGAGGAGTTGAACGACTTTTATTTTTAGAATATTTTATTAACTTTCTGGAAACTGAATCCTTGGATTCGTTACCTATATAAAAACTATATAAACTCAGAACTGGCAATTGTACCGGGGGAAAAGATTGGAGTCTATAAATCAAACTTATTATTCTGTAACTCAGTTTCTTCGCCATGAAGGACTGGCCATCCTTTGAATTGTGATCTGATTCATTTTCATAACTTGGTAAGACTGTATTTTTCGTGTAGATTCCGTTTTTGAAATTCTTGGTTTCTTAGTGCAAGTGTAGTTTAAGTATGCTCTATTCATTAACATTTTTTTTTTAAATTAGTTTGTTTTTATTCCTTCTGAATCAGTCTCTGTTCATTAACTGGGCCGTTTGAGTTGGATTTGACAGTGCTGGAATTTGGATTAATGTCATCATAACCAAGTTTAAAATCCTATCAGAAATAACAAAAAAAACACTCGCAGCTCCTATATAATTCTACTGCTTGACAGTCTAATGTTTAAATTCACTCATATTTAAACGTTTCACACGAACATAAGTCGATTGCTAGCTTGCCTATATACCATAAGTTGATTCCCAGCCGATTTCCATCAGAAGGTTTATATGATAAAATAGGTATTTGGTTAATTTTTCTATAAAATATTTTGTTAGTTCACGTTCTGTTACTTCGCATACAAAGTAGGCATTTTGTTAAAATTAAGCATTTTAGTCACTTTGGTTTGGTAAGAGTTTATGTATGCTTTCTTTTTTTACGTTTTAAACTAAAACTTTGGTTTGATTTAGTTTGTAGTTTCATTATTCTGAAATTCAGATTACTTTGGAATTCATATTAGTTTGGAACTTATAATAATTTCTTTATTTTGTAATTTATATCAGTTTGTATTTTATAATAATTTACTTATTTTGTAATTTATATTGGTTTGTACTTTAGTTTAGTTTGTAATTTAAACTAGTTTAGGTTTTTTAGTTTGTAATTTATATTAGTAAATCTGTAGTATTTGATTTGTAGTTTGTAGTTGATATGGGTTTATAGTTTGTAATGTTTTGTAATTTAACATATGTAGTATTTAATTTGTAATATGCAATTTGTAGATTAATAGATTTTGTAGTTTGTAATTCTTTAGTTTTAAGAGATCATATGTTTGATAAATTAGAAATTTGATTTTATAATTTCAAAAAGCTTAGATGTTATAATTGATAAAGTAGTTGTCATTTGATTTAATTTGTAAATTGAGTTTGTTATTTGAAATACATAGAATTTTAGTTTGTAAATTATAATATTTAATTTATAGTATTAGCTTTGTAAATTAGGAACTTTAAAATTTGAATTTGTAGCATTTGATTCATGTAATTTGTAATTTTCAGATTAGTACACTTTGTAATTTAAAATAGGAATATAGAATTTACATTCGTAGATAATAGTTAAATTTCAATTTATTTCATGTTTAGCATGTTTAGTTTGCCTTATGTTTAGTGTGATTAGTTTAGTTAGCTTGTTTAGATATGCTTAGTTTGCTTAGTTTGCTTAGTTTACATTCAAATTCTTAATTTTTAGATAGCTAGAATTTATTTACTGTAATATTTTGAATTCACTTCATAAGTAGGTTAAGTTCTGCATTTTATTGCTAACATAGTTCATTGTTCAGAATTAGGAATGATCGACCAAGCATAGTGTTTTGTAGCTTGCTTTAAGTTTCCCTTTTATAATCCTTAGTTAGATATTGTTTCAAGTTTTGTTATAGTTAGAATTAGTTTCATTAGCTTCTCTCTCTGTTAGCTTTTCTTCCTGTAGATGTAGGTTACTTCAATCTTCCATCATCATTCTGCTTTAGCATATCATAGAAATAGTTCATATTTTTTAGAGAATGATTAGTATAAATAGTTTTCTTGTTAGTTTGGCCTCTAATTAATCAACCTATTGCTTCTTTTGCATAGTAGGATCATATGCATCAACCAGCTCGTAATTAAAGTCATCCAATTTTTTTTTATTTTTTTTAGTTTAAATCATTTTCTTCCATTCGAATACTCTCATTCTCACATGCATTCGGATCGTCATTCGGACCTTTATACCTTTTGCATTGTTTTATGTTTTTTTTAGAATCTAGTTTCTTCTGTTTTTTAAATATATTGCTTCTTGCTTCTAATTAACAGTTTCAGATGTAATTTAAATCTTGTTTCATGTTACATAGAATTTTTAATTAAGTTTTGTCATTATTTCCTACTTAACACCAATTTCATTAAACTTGGACTTATTCCAGTCCAAGTCACTTTAAACACGGGGCTAAAACCACCTTTCTAAACTCCAAAATCAAGCAAAATCCAGTTCCAAAACCACCAAATCTAGGTTCCAAAAGTGCCAAAACCGGTTCCAAAAGTGCCAAAACAGGTTCTAAAAGTGCCAAAACCGATTTCAAAATTACCAAAAACGATTCCGAAAGTGCCAAATCAAGGTTCCAAAAGTGACAAAACAGGTTCCTAAATAGCCAAAAACTGGTTCCAAAAGTGCAAAATCCGGTTTCGAAAGTGACCAAACCAGTTCCAAAACTGCGAAATCCGTTTCCAAAAGTGAAAAATCCAGGTTCCAAAACCATACTTTTTCTTTTGATATTTGTGTCTGTATAATATGATGGTCATTTGAAGTTGAATGTCATTAACCAACACCCCATTTTTTAATGAGGCTCAAGCTAGATGAATGAAGGGGCAGTTGACCCTTCTTCTGCCCATTATTATTTTTATTATAGTTCTAGACTGCAAGAAGGGTGGTTCGATCATTCTTGTGTTCACCATTCTGGACGCAGGTGAATTGTTGGAAATTGGTGTTCACAATTATCTACTAAAAGAAGGGGTGTCCGATCCTTCTTATCGGCAATCGGGATAAATATTGTTTACATGTTATAATATAGGAAATGTCCCAATCCCTACCACATAATGCAGAAGTTGGTAGTGGGGAAATGTTGTCCCAACCTTCATAGATTAATTGTTCTTCATTTCTCTTTTAAATGAAGGGTCGACCGACCCTTCTTGTGCTTAGTATTTTTGTAGTCTTCGACATTCAGGATATGCATGAATTAGCAGCCTATACTTTGTAGGTTGAATATTTTCACAATTCCCTCATAAATAAAGGGGTGGCCGACCCTTCTTCTGCCCAATATTATTTTCATACTAGTTCTAGACTACGAGAAGGGTCGATCGACCCTTCTTGTGATTTATATTTATCCAGTCTTGACCCTTATGGTTATACATGAATTGATCTCTATTTTGGAAGGTGAAAATCTCACACTGTGAGCCTCAAGGAGAGAATTGACGCCATACGAAGTGATGACATGGCATCTATGATGACATGGAATGTGTGACGATGACATGACATGTATGATGGCATGGCATGCATGATGACATGGCATCGAAAGACACATGATGGTATTTTGGTGTTTTCATTAAGTCAGTGTTGCAATGTGACATCATTCTGGAAAAGTATGGCAAGTTTGTGAAACTTTGGAAATTGACAAAGTATGAAAAAAGTAGTCAAAACTGCTCTGAGAGAATGCCTTCCATAATTCATGGTTTCAGAAAAATGAACACACCATCATATCATGCTATAGCTTGTTGAAGTGGCTATATAGTTATACATAATTGCGGATTGCGGAAACTGTTTGAGTAATGGATTTGCGACATGCATTTTCACAACCCGTAATTTGGATTGAAGATTGCAGAAACTTTTGTTTGTTTTTATTTCGAGATGGAGTTCCTCAACTCGCAATTGCGGATTGCGAGAATGATGTATATATTTCAAAACAATATCTCGCAATACGCAATTGTGGGTTGCGGAACTACATCTCGAAATAAAAACAAACAAAAGTTTCTGCAATCTTCAATCCAAATTACGGGTTGCGGAAATGCATGTCGCAAATCCATTACTCAAACAGTTCCCGCAATCCGCAATTATGTATAACTATATAGACACTTCAATAAGATATAGCATGATATGATGGTGTGTTCATTTTTCTGAAACCACGAATTATGGCGGGCATTCTCTCAAAGCAGTTTTGACTACTTTTTCCATACTTTGTTAATTTCCAAAGTTTCACAAACTTGCCATACTTTTCTAGAATGATGTCACATTGCAACACTGACTTAATGATAACACCATAATACCATCATGTGTCTTCCGCAACTTGTCTTCCGCATTCCCTAGATTAGATCTCAGTCGTCGACTTGTCTTAATCTTACGGCCCAGAAATAGGTTAATTATTTTATTTTAAATAGAAACATTCTTTCTTTTTGTTTGTTTAAATCGAAACATTATTTCTTTTTTCCTTTTTTAGATAGAATGAAATATCATAAAAGGGAGAACACAAGAAGGATCGACCGACCCTTCTTGCAGTGTTGAACTATTTTGAAAATAATACTGTGAATAAGAAGCGTCGCTCGACCCTTTTGTGGTGTTGACCTATTATAAAAATAATATTGGGAATAAGATGGGTCGGCTGACCCTTCAATTACGACGAAATTGTAAAAATAGAACACCTTGTAAGTTATAACATGTAAAAATGGTTTCTGATTAATTTTGGTTTTTATCCTTATTTTTCGACAAGAAGGATCGGTCACCCCTTCTTTTCGTAGTTATTTGTGAAAACCTTTATCTAGAAATTCAACTATATCCATAATGGAGAGCACAAGAAGGATTGACCGACCCTTCTTGCAGTGTCAAACTATCATGAAAAGAATATTGAGAATAAGATGGGTCAGCCGAACTTTCATCTACGAGTGAATGGTGAAAATAGTGTTAGGAACCCATGTCTTTACTTTGTTAGTATGTTGTTGTTGGACGCATATGCTTTGTAAGTCGTCCCGTAGTATTTGTTAATCATTAGTTTGTGTTATTGTTGTTGGCGCATATGCTTTGTAAGCCGCCCGTAGTATTGTTAATCCATAGTTTGTAATGGCCCATGGTTTCGACCCATAGTATTGGCACCTAGAATTAGTATATAAGTGTGTGTTGAGACCTATGAAGGCACGGTGAAGTTATTTGTATTGAGCTTGCTCAAAGGAGGTTGCCCCCTCGAAGTGGCCTGTGATCAATACAAAAGTGATTCTGAGTTCTGTCATTTCTGCTATTTCGTGTATTCTTGTTAATTAATTGTTGCAGGTGCCTCACATCTGGTATCAGAGCACTTGGGCTCGCTGGGTGAAATTTCTGCCAAATTTTTTTTTTTCGCATCTATTGCAGGTTTGGATTTGGGAATAATCCCCATCCGCTTAACTGTGGGAAGTACTTGGGCATAAGCCCTAAAACTCATTGTGAGGAGTACCACAAGAACCCCAAAGTAGTTGGCCCATTGAGAGGACCTGCCAGCGAAAAGGGCAACGACCCCTACCTGATTGACTAGTTCTCACCCGTGAGGTAAACCAAGAGCTGTCGTTTGTGGCAAAGCGGTTATCAGTTTTACCTGAGCCGTGGAGTGAGGGGTATTGCCCCAATACGCAAGCCGTTAGACAGCATTGGTGGTCGAGTGAAACCCCTGAACTGTTAGGAAGCCACACATACCTGGGGTCCATATCTACTCTCAGCTGAACTATTGTCGATCACTGCTGCGCCGTTTCAGATCTATTTTGCAAGCCGTTCCAGATTCAGCCGTTTTCAGTCCATTCGACGCTGTTCCAGATTTCTTTCGAGCCGTAGCCTCTCCAGTCTGAGATAAGAAAAAAAAAAAAAAATCATTATTTTCTCCATATCTCCCTTATTTTTACTCTGTTTCCCTTGAAATTTTCGGGGAACCCCTGTCATCCCATTCTACATATTTCAGTCCTGAGGACCCTATCCTCAATTTCCCTTCCCAAAGCCTGAAATCCCACATTTGTCTATTTTTAGGGTTTGCCATAACTTCCTCAGATTTCACCCAATCACCTTCAAATTTTACCACAAAGTTCCTTTCTGAATTCTACTTCTTTGTTCCCCTCTGCCAAATTTTCCCATTCTTTCACCCCACTTCTGAAATCCTCATTTTTGCTTCCCTATCTATCCAACAGTGTCCAAAATTTACTCAAACCCCAACTACCCTTCTGATTTTTTCCCAAATCCAAATTTTCCCTTACTGAAGTAGTTTCTGTTTTTGTTTTCCTACCCAGTCAGAAAAAATAAAAAAATAAAAAAATAAAAAAAAAATAAAAAAAAATAAAAAAAAAATAAAAAAAAAAAATAATAAAAAAATAAATAAATAAAATAAATAAATAAAATAAAAAAATAAAATAAAATAAAAATAAAATAAAAATAAAAATAAAAATAAAAAAAAATAAAAAAAAATAATAAAATAAAATAAAAAAATAAAATAAAATAAAATAAAAAAAAATAAAATAAAAAAAAATAAAATAAAATAAATAAATAAATAAATAAATAAATAAAATAAAATAAAAAATAAAAATAAAAAATAAAAAAAATCCTGGTTATGGTTGTAACCCGTGCAGGAGCAAAAACCATGGATGAAGCACTTGCAGCCATCCAAGCCAAACTCCAGGATCTGGATGAAAAATTTCTCGGTCTCCATCTTGAACATTCAGCTATGAACAACAAATGGCAGTTCGAGTCTTCAGTAGACAATGGGTTCTCTGCTTCCAGCAATTTTCGTGGTCTGAAGCTTGATTTTCCTCGCTTCAATGGTACCGATCCAACTGGATGGATCTATCGTGCAGAACAGTATTTCAGTCTACATAATAATTTTGATGTCAACAAAGCTCCACTGGCATCCTTTCAATTGGAACAGGAAACTCTTCAATGGTACCGCTGGTACATCAAGGCTCATCCAGAACCCAACTGGCCAGACTTTTGCCAGCTCCTTTTGCAATGATTTGGTCCCAGTGCTTTTGATGACTTCACAGGAGCCCTCACTAAACTTCACCAAACTGGCACTGTGAGAGAGTATCAAACCGAATTTGAGAACCTAGCCAACCACACCGAAGGATTGTCTGATGAATTTTACCGGAGTTGTTTTATCAGTGGTCTAAAGGATGCCATTCGCTCTGAGGTCAAAATGTTCTGCCCCAACACAATGATGGAAGCACTCAGGTTGGCTAAGTTGGAAGAAGACAAGCTGGCAGCGTAACAATGCTCCAAGCCCACTTTTGTTCCCTTCCGAAATATGGGTTCTCAGCGACCACCTATACCACAGGCTCCTCGTCCGACTCCTATCAATCGTTTGTCTGAAACAGAGATGCAAGCACGCCGAGAAAAGGGGCTTTGCTATAATTGTGATGAGAAATTCACTCGGGGACATAGATGTGTTCAGCAAAAGCTCTATCTCCTAGATGTGGAGTCTCCGCCTGCCTCTGAAATGGGTGACGAAGATCCAGAAACACTGGATGCTCCGGTCGACAGTCGGGAACCGCCTATTGACCCTTCGTCTCAGGATGACCAGCCATAGATATCTCTCAATGCTTTAGCTGGAATCACCACCCCCCAAATAATGCGGGTTAGGGGTTACTTCAAGAAGCTTCCTCTTACAATCCTCATTGATTTTGGTAGCACTCATAATTTCATTGACCCTCGGATCGCCAAACAAGCTGATTGTTTTATCCATCCTTGCTCCAACTTTGAAGTCATGATTGCCAATGGGGGCACCTTACCTTGCAAAGGGAAGTGTCGAAATGTGTGTATCTCTATGGGAGATTATATCTTGCGCTCGGACATGTTTGCCTTGCCCTTAGGCGGATATGATGTGGTTTTGGGTGCTCAATGGCTACGCACACTCGGCCCTATCTTATGGGATTTTGCCGAACTTTGGATGCAGTTTTCCCTCAATGGACACAAACACACATTAACAGGATTACAATCAGGTTCTCTCAGCATCATCAGTTCACATCGCATGTAAAAAATCCTCAAGAAGAGTTCACATGGTGTCATCACTCAGATCCATTCCATCCAGATGCAACCATCAGCGGTCTCCACTACTCCTTTGGATCTACAACAAATTCTGGATCGATATACAGGTGTCTTTGCTGAACCAGTGGGATTACCACCTTCCAGGCCAGAATACCATCGTATTCAGCTCCTTCCTGGCAGCGTTCCTCCCAACATCAGGCCCTATCGCTGCCCATTTCACCAAAAAACAGAGATTGAAATGCTCGTTCGGGACTTATTGAAGCAAGGTATTATTCTCCCAAGCACTAGTTCCTTTTCTTCTCCAGTTATTCTTGTCCGCAAAAAAGATGGGTCATGGCGCCTCTGCATTGACTTCCGAGCACTTAATCACCTCACCATCAAGGATAAGTTTCCAATTCCTGTTGTTGATGAGCTTCTTGATGAGCTTCTTGATGAGCTTCATGGGGCTCACTTTTTCTCCAAGTTGGATCTTCGTTCTGGGTATCATCAAATTCGGGTTCATGAGGATGATATTCCTAAAACATCTTTTCGCACACATGATGGCCATTATGAGTTTTTGGTCATGCCCTTTGGCCTCACTAATGCTCCTTCCACATTCCAGGCCTTAATGAATAAAATATTTCGACCCTACTTGCGGAAATTCATTCTGGTATTCTTTGATGATATCCTCATCTATAGTAAAACATGGGATGAACATCTCCAACATCTGGATCTTGTCATGCAACTTTTCTCTGACCATCATCTCCATGCCAAGCAGTCTAAATGTGTTTTTGGACAAAAGGAAGTTGAGTATCTCGGGCACATTATCTCAGCACAAGGGGTTCACGTGGATCCTGCCAAAATTGAGGCCATGAACAATTGGCCACATCCTCAGACACTCAAGAGCCTTCATGGTTTTTTGGGGTTGACTGGCTACTACCGCAAGTTTGTGGATCTGCCATTAACTGCTCTATTAAAAAATGATGCTTTTACATGGACACCTGATGCTCATTGTGCATTTGACAAACTAAAACAAGCTATGTGTACTACACCTGTGCTAGCTATGCCCAATTTTTCCAAGCCCTTCACTATTGAGAGTGATGCTTGCGGCAATGGACTTGGTGTTGTTCTCCTTCAAGATGAACACCCCATCGCGTTCACCAGCAAAGCCCTTTCAGGTAAGAATTTAGCTGCCTCTACCTATGAGAAGGAAATGATGGCTATTTTGCATGCAGTACAGAAGTGGCGTCCATACCTATTAGGGAATCATTTATGCATTAAGACTGATCACCAGAGTCTGAAATATTTCTTGGACCAGCGTGTCTCCTCCCGGGCACAACAGAAATGGGTTAGCAAACTCATGGGTTATGACTATGAGATCACTTACAAGAAGGGTAAAGACAATATTGTGGCAGATGCTCTTTCTTGCACATTTGATGCCCAAGGTTCTCTTTCAGCTATTTCTATGCCTGTTCCAAATTGGTTGCAATCTATTCAATAGGGTTACGTCAATGACTCTTCCTTATCTCAGATCATCCAACGCTTGACCAACAATCCTTCGACTGTGCCACATTACTCTTGGGATGGTGCTTCTCTGCGATACAAGGGTCGTCTGGTGCTTCCCCAAAGCACAGATCTTCAACAGGATGTCTTCTATGAACTCCATGCTTCTCCATCGGTCGGGCACTCTGGGTTCCTCAAAACATATGAACGAGCACGGCGTAACTTCTTTTGGCAGGGCATGAAAAGGACAATTCAACAGATGGTGGCCGAATGTGATACCTGTCAGCGCAATAAGGGTGAAACAACACTCCTTCCAGGATTGCTTGAACCCTTTCCCATACCTACATGGATTTGGACAGATATTTCTATGGATTTCATTGAAGGGCTCCCTAAATCTGGCGGGAAGACAGTGATTCTTGTTGTGGTTGATCGTCTCTCCAAATATAGTCATTTTTGCGCTCTCAGCCATCCCTATACAGCCTCCTCTGTCGCTCAAATTTTTATGGACCAGATCTTTCGTCTTCATGGCATCCCTTCTTCGATTGTCTCGAATCGTGATGCGACTTTCACTAGTAATTTTTGGAAAGAACTATTTCACCACACTGGCACCAAACTGAAGATGAGTTCAGGGTATCACCCACAAACAGATGGTCAGATTGAAATTATCAATAAATGCTTGGAAACTTATCTTCGTTGCTTCACCTCGGAACAACAACATCAGTGGGCAAAGTGGCTCCCTCTCGCTGAATGGTGGTACAATACCTCTTACCATACTGCCTCTAAAATGACCCCATATGAAGCAGTCTACGGTCAGGCACCTCCAGCTCTTCTTCCATACACCCCCACCAGTTCACCAGTTCAGGAAGTTGACAAGGTCCTTTGCAACCGCGATCAGATTCTTCACATTTTGCGTGACAATCTTCACATGGCAAGAAATTGCATGAAGCAACAAGCTGATCAGCACCGTTCGGAGTGCACTTTTCAAGTCGGCAATATGGTTTTTCTTCGTCTCCAGCCGTACAAACAATCCTCCTTGAAACTCAAAGGGCGTCATAAGCTCGCTCCAAAGTTCTATGGGCCATATCGGATTCTTCAGAGGATTGGGACCGTTGCTTATAAATTGGAACTTCCTCCTTCTTCCCGCATTCATCCAGTCTTTCATGTCTCTTGTCTGAAGAAAGTTCTTGGCACCAACATCAGCGGCCAAACAATTTTACCGGAACTGGATAATGAAGGATCCATCCTTTTGGATCCAGAGGCCATCCTCAATAGGCGCACGCATCATCTTCGCTCTCGTTCTATCACAGAGGTCTTAATTCAGTGGCACAGCATGCAACCAGAGGATGCTACATGGGAACCACTCCTTCAGATTCAACAACAATTTCCACATCTAAAGCTTTGAGGACAAAGATTTTTTTAAGGGGGAGGGGATGTTAGGAACCCATGTCTTTACTTTTTTAGTATGTTGTTGTTGGACGCATATGCTTTGTAAGTCATCCCGTAGTATTTGTTAATCAATAGTTTGTGTTATTGTTGTTGGCACATATGCTTTGTAAGCCGCCCGTAGTATTGTTAATCTATAGTTTGTAACGGCCCATGGTTTCGACCCATAGTATTGGCGCCTAGAATTAGTATATAAGTGTGTGTTGAGACCTATGAAGGCACAGTGAAGTTATTTGTATTGAGCTTGCTCAAAAGAGGTTGCCCCCTCGAAGTGGCCTATGATCAATACAAAAGTGATTCTGAGTTCTGTCATTTCTGCTATTTCGCGTATTCTTGTTAATTAATTGTTGCAGGTGCCTCACAAATAGAACGCCTTAGAGAAAGAGCGGCCGAGTGGCCACTCTTTCTTTGAGAATATTTCTACTTGTTAGCAAGGTCTTTGAAGCAAAAATTCTATAAATTTGGAGACACATCTAATGCTTATATTGTGACACGTGGCATATTTAATTTTTAAAATTAGTTTAAAGATTTTTTAAGTGAATATTAAGGATATTAATGGTACCAGGCATGTTGGTCGTAGGATTTTCAATGAATTGATTGGAGTAATAAGTGTATGATTACTCCAACAAAATATGTACTCGCTACAGATGATATCAATGGCCACCATGATCCCTCCATACTGTGAAAATTACCATTGACCTCATCTAGAGAATTTGTTGGTTATAAGACATAAACATTATGTGGACTGAAAGCATGATGAGATTATTAACATGAGTGATACAATCCATCATTTACTGGGAATGTTATTAAGCCTGCTATAGGCCATTTAATGCGCTGGAAGCAGGCATATTGGTCGTTGGATTTTCAAGGAATCGAGTGATACGTGTACGATTACTCCAGCAAATTCTGTAGTCGCTACAAATGACATCTTTGACCACCATGATCCCGCGATACTGTGATAATTACCATTCTCCATCCATCCCAAACTCCCATCCCATTCAATCCATCAACACAGTGGCCACTCACTATATATAGGCTAATCCATCAACGTAGTGGCCACTCACAGCAAACTGAATTGGAATTTTTTAGTTTGTTCACCTTATATTCCCTGGGTATGCATGGATTTGTCATTATGTTCCTACAAACAGGAGGGGACATAGGGATATTAAGAAATGTTCTCATATAGGTAGATGAAGAAACGTTCTCATATAATGGATCTAATGCACCATTTTCCTGCAGAGAAATTTGGGGAGATAATAGGTATCTTGAAATCATTGAAGAATCTTGATATCCATATTCCGAAGCCTCTTCCTCTTCTCAACTTATTGGAGCAATTTCCTAACCTTGAAAGACTACATATCCGCAAAAGGTTTTTATCGGTAAGAAAGAATTTTTGTAGTCATTATTATACACGCGTCTAATTTATGTGTTTGCTTATCATCTGCAAAGTATATTTCATTCGTTGAACACATTTGCTTCCACTAAATACAGTGTCAGGAGCTAACCCGTCTAAGCGGGATGCCCAGACCGACTGTGTTAGGAGCTAACCCATCCAAGCGGGATGCCCAGACCGACTGTTATGGTGCACTTGGCAATTTAGGAATAGTTTCTCTATTTTTGTTGTGCATGATGATATGTGTGCTCACGTGTTGGCTATAGTAAAATGATTATTTTTGCATTTGTTGGAAATGGTTTCTTTTTACGGCAGTGTAATAAACAGTTATTTGTTTTCTATACAGGTATTCGAGAGACTAAAATGAAATACCACCATGTCTAGGCTATCTTCGAATCTATGTGCCTCCAGATCATGCTGTCAGCTTCTTCTAACTACGCATAATTTGTTTCACTCGTTTTAAAGATGCGCACTTCACCCGTTTCTACTGCATTTTATAGTCAGTCCCATGAGACAGTTGGAAATCTTGAGACTTTCGAGCTCCGTAGAATGAAACAAGAGAATGTTATCAATCATTTATGTTTCTTCCTCGATGAATTTCAGCTCACCAAAGTTCAACTCACCAACTTAAGATAGTGGTATCAGACTTAACTAATACTACACTTGGTGATGATGTAGTATCAGAGCTCGATGATGCAGTATCAAACTTAACAGATAGTAAACTTGTTATCACCATCAAACATGTTTTGCACTTTTCATCAACAAATTACTACATCTGGCCCGGAGAGATTACCAGTCTTTGCAAGAATATTCCCTTTGTAGCTGAAGGTGGGAAAATCATCAAGGTAGGAGGCTTTCTAAAGTTTCTCTAGGTGCCTGCATCCAAGAGTAACTAGGCCAAGTTAATGGGATGGAAATTGGAATCCTTGGATGACTATGGGATTTTCAACACTTTTTGAAGGTTACCTTATACTACCACCTTGTGCAGGAGGTATGATGTATTCAGTGAATGATTTGGTTTCATTCTTTCAAAGACACTTGCAGCAGTCATCGAATGTTGTTCTACTACATTCCTTCATGTCTGGAATGAGTCTAGTGCTTCTAAGTCTACAAGTCGAAGCTCCAATAAAATTTTAGTATTTTATTACTCCTTCATAGGAGATGATCTAATTAAAGCTAACGAGAATCTAAAACGTTCAGTGACTTTAAATTATTCTGAAGTTGAATTTAAAATCAAAAAATGTAATTGAAAAGGACCTTCTGAAAGTGGCAATATTGGCTTTGAAAAGGGTGTTTTTCTATTGGAATAGTGTGTTTTTTCATTACTTATGAACCTTAAATTGCAGTTTGTTGTTATAAAACTATGAACTTCAATTCAAAAGTCTGAATTTAAAATAAACAAATGCAACTTTTGATATGAAAAGTGCGAATTTAAAATCAAATAATGTAATTTTTTATTTGAAAATTACAATTTTCATTTGTAAATGTTCTAAATTTTAAGGTGAAAAATCAATGTCTAAAATATCCAAGTCACTTTGAAGATGGATCAAAAACCATCTTTCTAAACTCCAAAATCAAGCAAAATCCAATTCCAAAACTACCAAATCTAGGTTCCAAAACTGCCAAAACTAGATCCAAAAGTGCCAAAACCGATTCTAAAATTGCCAAAACCGATTCCGAAACTGCCAAATAAAGGTTCAAAAAAGTGACAAAACCGGTTCCTAAAGAGCCCAAACCGGTTCCAAAAGTGCAAAATCCGGTTTCGAAAGTGACCAAACCAGTTCCGAAACTGCAAAATCCATTTCCAAAGTGCCAAAATCAAGTTCCAAAACCATACTTTTTCTTTTGAACGACGCTCGACATAAATGAATGAAGGGGCGACAAACCCTTCTTCTTCCTACTATTATTTTCATAATAGTTATAGACTGCAAAATGGGTGGTTCGATCATTCTTGTGTTCACCATTCCTGATACAGGTGAGTTGTTGGATATCGGTGTTCACAATTATCTACTAAGAGAAGGGGTGGCTGATCCTTCTTGTCAAACGTTGCAAGTCGGGAAAAATTTTGTTTACATGTTATATCATAGGCAATGTCCCGATCGCCACTACATACTGCAGAAGTCGGTAGTGGGTAAATGTTGTCCCAACCTTCATAGATTAATTGTATTCCATTTCTCTTTTAATTGAAGGGTCGACCGACCCTTCTTGTGCTTAGTATTTTTGCAATTTTTACCATTCAGGATATACATGAATTGACAGCCTATACTTCGTAGGTTGAATATTTCCACAATTCCCACATAAATGAAGGGGCGGTCGGCCCTTCTTATGCCCAATATTATTTTCATACTAGTTTCAGACTTCTAGAAGGGTCAGTCGACCCTTCTTGTGATTTATATTTTTCCATTCTTGACCATTCTGGTTATACATGAATTAATCTCTATTTTGGAAAGGGAATATCTCACACGTGTGAGCCTCAAAGAGAGAACTGATGCCAAAGGAAGTGATTACATGGCATGTGTTGATGTATATGTAACTTCAGAATGTATTTCATCTGTGTATTATATATATATTTATTGTACCCTTATAAGAGATGTGTTATTCCTCTATAAGGAAGTGTCGTCATGTGGATTGACAAGTGTCGCAAGTGTGTGTACTTGCCGATGGGTTATTAGACCACCTTATGGGGTCGGCCCTAATTAATATATAATATAATGTGGATGTACTCAAGTAGACAAGTTGGCCCCAGTAGGTCACTAGGCAAAAAGGTGAGTATAAATAGAGATAGGAGATCTCTATTTTACTCACTCGGAAAAGTATCTATCTCTCTCTCTGAAAAGTGGCGCACTAGTGAGGAGGAGGAGGATCATCTGCTAGGAGACTATCTCTGTATTATTTGGTTGTATTTTGGTTGAGCCATTGCTCTCTCTATCTCTGAGGAAGTTGTGGGGTTTTTCACCTTAGGGTTTTCCCCACGGAAACTCTGTGTCTCTTGTATCTATGCTTTTGATTCTTGTGATGCTTGTGATGCTTGTCATATTATGATTGTCATGCATTGATATACTGTAGATGTTATTCTCTCAGCAAAGATCCTATAGTATTGTAATTTAATACTGAAAATTTAACATGGTATCAGAGCTTAACTGAGAAGAAGACATTTTGCAGTGACGGAAGCTTGTATTCCTTGTTTATTGGGTTTCTCTCCACAGATTTTTGAAATTCAGTATAGTAGATTGGATCTACTCATCAATGCGCATCTTTCTGTCCAATCAGATTTCAGTTCCGAGCATTTTCAGTTTTGGCCCTAAAAATTAGGGTTTCCACAAAAATAGGAATTTCTGGAAACTGAAGGTACAGCTGGAAGCTCCTTGCAAAAATCGAAGGTTTGAGCTTTGGATCGAGATTTTTGGCTGGGTAGATCTCCGGGAAACTCAAACCCTAATTCAGGGCTCTCCCTAGTGAACTCGGGAGGACAAAAAGGCAATTCTGAAGGGCAAGACTTTGCTGATCTCAAATTCTGAATGTACTAGGCTGATCAGCTCTCCAAGGCGCATCTTTCTATCCTTTCGGAATTTTGAAATTCACATTTTGAATTTTTAGGGTTTCTCTGACAAACCCTAATCCGGGACCAGATCCAGTTGTCAGCACTTCAAGTGGTAAGTTCTAAATCTTTTCTATTTCCATTTGAAGTACTCTTAAAGATGTCTCTTCACACCAAGCTTGAGGATAAGCTTGAAGGGGCTGATAACTTCCGAGCCTGGAAGTATAGGATTGGGCTAATCCTGGAAGAGAATGAGTTGGACTCATATGTGAAAGAAGACATCCCTATCCCAGAGGATGAAGAGGCCAAGGAATTACACAAGAAGAACTTGGTCAAGGCAAAGAGAATCATTGCTGATTCTATCAAAGACCATCTTATACCCCATGTGTCTTCTCTCAAGACACCCAAAGAGATGTTTGAATCTTTGACCAAGCTATTTGAAGGAAAGAACATAAATCGGAAGATGACCCTGCGGAACCAATTGAAAGCAGTAAAGTTTCAGAATGGAGAAACCATTCAATCTTACTTTTCAAGGGTCTCTCAGATCAAGGAACAATTAGAAGCAGTAGATGAAATGGTGGAGAATGGTGAGGTGGTGATGACTACTCTAAATGGCCTACCCAGGTCATGGGATTCCTTTATTCAAGGAATTTGTGCAAGGAAGAAGTTGATCTCATTCAGTAGACTTCAGGAAGAATGCTCTCAAGAAGAAGCTAGACTTATAGCTCGTGAGGAAAAGATGGGAGGAGAAGATCAAGCTCTTGCAGCTCACACCAAAAGAAGCAAAATCAAGAAGGATCCCTCTCGCCTCAATAGGTCCCATCAAAAGAAGAACAGGAAAGACCTAAGATGTTTCACATGCAATGAGAAGGGTCACTTTGCTTCAGATTGTCCTAAGAACAAAAGGGATAATAACAAAAATCCTAGTAAGAAGAAGAAGGGTAGCAAAAGGAGGTTTCATGCTCATGCTGTTGAAGATGATGAACCCCCAAAGAAGAAGGCTAAGGCAGAAAGTAGTAGTGATGATGATTCATCAAGTGAAGAAGATTATGTTCTGATCTCTGCACTCACTGGTACCATCTCCCATGGTTGTAATGATTGGTTGATTGATAGTGGGGCTTCCAAACACATGACTGGGTTCAAGGAATCTTTTGTGAACCTTTCTGAACATGAATCACCCCATAAGGTGAAACTTGGGGATGATTATCAATACCCAATCAAAGGAAGTGGTGAAGCCTCTTACAACCTAGATTCTGGAAAATCTCTGAAGATGAAGGAAGTCCTCTATGTACCTGGACTCAAGAAGAACTTACTCTCCATCTCTGCTTTAGATGCAAAAGGTATGAGGGTTGCATTTGTTGATGGCCAAGTTCTAATGTGGCCAAAGGGAAAGACTATTGATGATGCAGTAGTGATTGGAGAGCAAGAGGGAGGCTTGTATAAATTAAAGGGTCAACCTGAACATGCCATGGTACATGAATCCATGGAGCCCAGTGAACTTTGGCATAGGAGACTTGCTCACATGCACTATAGAGCACTTCCAATTGCAAGCAAGGCTGTAGAAGGTCTTCCTGAAATCAAGACCAAACATGAAGGTGTTTGCAAAGGATGTGCAAAAGGTAAGAACATTAAGAAGGCTTTCCCAAGGAGTGAAAGTAAGGCAAAAGACATCCTGGAAATCATCCACTCAGATGTATGTGGCCCCATGTCATCCAGTTCCCTAAGTGGGTATGTTTACTATGTATCATTTATTGATGACTTCTCCAGGAAGACTTGGGTATACTTCTTGAAGGGCAAAGATGAGGTATTTGATAAATTCAAGGAATTCAAAACCTTGATGGAGAATCAAACTGACAAGAAAATCAAGACTTTCAGATCTGACAATGGTGGAGAATTCACCTCAAATGACTTCAAGAAGCTTTGCAGTCATTCCGGGATTAAGAGGGAGTTGACTGCTCCTTATAATCCTCAACAGAATGGAGTTGCAGAAAGGAAGAACAGAACTATCATGGAAGCAGCAAGGGCAATGTTGCATGACCAGGATCTTCCTATGCATCTATGGGCGGAAGCAGCTAGAACAGCTGTATATGTGCAGAATAGAACACCCCACAAGATTTTGGACAACAAGACACCAGAAGAAGTCTTTTCTGGTAAGAAACCTGAAGTCAGCCACCTCAGAATATTTGGTTGTCCAGTATACACTCATGTCCCAAAGGAGAAGAGGACTAAACTAGATCCTTCAGGAAAGAAGGGCATCTTTGTGGGTTATAGTGAAAGCTCGAAGGCTTACAGAATATATTTTCCAGGGTTCAAGAAGATTGATGTCAGTAGGGATGTAACATTTGATGAGAATTCAGCATTCATCAAATCAAGAAAGGCACCTACCGAAGTTTATGAAGAACCTAAGGAAACAAGATTTCAGGACACTACCATGACTGAAGCAGTTCCAGAAACTGCTCGTGAGTTTGAAGATCCACAAGAACCTGTAGACCCACCCCGTGAGGATAACTCTCACAAAAGGAAACCTGTATGGGCTAGAGAGCTCATTCATGATGCAGAAAGGTTTGGCATTCCAGAAGAAGAACACAGAGCAAAGAAGAGAACCAGATCACACACCAGTTATGTTGCTTTACTCTGTGACATCATGAACAAAGAGCCTTCCAGTTATGAAGAGGCAGCAGAAAAGAAAGAATGGAAGGATGCTATGGTTGAGGAATATCAATCAATTATGAAGAATGATGTTTGGGATGTTGTCCCAAGACCTAAAGTGAAGTCTGTTGTGACTTCCAAGTGGATCTACAAAATCAAGCATGCTGTAGATGGCAGTGTGGAAAAATATAAAGCAAGATTCGTAGCTCGTGGTTTCTTTCAGAAGGAAGGAATAGACTATGAAGAAACCTTTGCACCTGTAGCCAGATATACTTCCATCAGAACAGTACTTGCCCTGGCTGCAGCAATGAAATGGAAGATACACCAGATGGATGTCAAGACTGCTTTCCAGAACGGTGTAGTAGAAGAGGAAGTATATGTGGAACAGCCACTCGGCTTTGAAATACATGACAGGGAATCTTATGTATGCAGATTGAAGAAAGCCTTGTATGGCTTGAAGCAAGCCCCCAGAACCTGGTATTGTAGGATGGACAGTTTCCTATCTAGTTTGGGCTTTACCAAGAGTAAAGCAGATTCCAACCTTTACTACAAGGTTGAGGAAGGGAATCCTGTGATTCTACTACTATATGTGGATGACCTATTTGTGACAGGAGATGACAGAATGATTGCAGATACCAAGAGGAAGCTTGCAGCTGAATTCGATATGAAAGATTTGGGAATGATGCACTATTTCCTAGGTATGGAGGTGTGGCAGAATGCAGGTGGGATCTTCCTTGGTCAAGGGAAGTACACAGTAGATATCCTGAAGAGATTTGGGATGATGGATTGCAAAGCCATGGCCACACCTATGGCATCGAATCTGAAGCTTCTTTGTGATGCTTCATCTGAGCCAGTTGATGTTTCTATGTATCGTCAGATTATTGGGTCCTTGATGTACCTGACGAACACGAGACCAGATATTTGCTTTGCTGTGAACACATTGAGCCAGTTCCTGACGGATCCGAGGAGTGTTCACCTGGTTGCTGTAAAGCATGTTCTGAGGTACCTGAAGGGTACAGTGGATTATGGGCTCAGATATGAGGCGAATCAAAAGTTTAACCTGCAGGGTTATGTTGATTCAGATTGGGCTGGCAGTGCTGCAGATAGGAAGAGCACATCTGGGTGTTGCTTCAGTATGGGATCAGGTGTGATCTCTTGGTTTAGCAGGAAGCAGTCCTGCGTAGCACTGAGTACAGCTGAGGCAGAGTATGTTGCAGCCTGTTCAGCTAGTTGTGAGGCAGTATGGCTACGGAAGCTACTGTCTGAGTTATTTGATCTCCCGTTGGAAGATACTGGTATCTTCTGTGATAAGCAGAGTTGTGTGAAGCTGTCCGAGAACCCAGTGTTTCATGACAGGTCGAAACACATAGAGATCAAATACCACTATATCAGGGATATGGTGCAGAGAGGAGCTGTGAAGCTCCTGTATGTTGCAACGGACGAGCAAATTGCAGATGTGCTGACGAAGCCTCTAGCCAGGGTGAAGTTCGAGTACTTCAGAGAGAGGCTTGGCGTTATTCAGATTGAGGACACTTCGAGGAAGAAGTGATGGACACATTTGCTGAAGCCATTCCAAGCATGTTGGAAGGAGGATCCTTCACATGGCTGTGGATGTAAGCGCTGGATGATGAACATCAGGATGATGTTCTAGTTTCTGCTGGATATGATCAGTTGGATCATTTTATGTATGTATGTACGCATCATGTTGGATGCTAGATATGATCAGTTGGATCATTTTATGTACGCATCATGTTGGATGCTGGATATGATCAGTTGGATCATTTTATGTATGTATGTACGCATCATGTTGGATGCTGGATATGATCAGTTGGATCATTTTATGTACACAT
This sequence comes from Larix kaempferi, assembly GCA_027924585.1. Classification (NCBI taxonomy): domain Eukaryota; kingdom Viridiplantae; phylum Streptophyta; class Pinopsida; order Pinales; family Pinaceae; genus Larix; species Larix kaempferi. The sequence continues at coordinate 9,338,561 of BSBM01000262.1, read as the reverse complement.
CATGTTGGATGCTGGATATGATCAGTTGGATCATGTGTATGTATTTTATATGCATCATGTTGGATGCTTGGACCATGTATCTGTATATGTATCAGGTGGATACATTGTATGATCAGGTGGATCATATATGGTGATATATATCATATGTTTTGTATTTGTATCAGGTGGATACATTGATGATCAGGAGGATCATGTATGATGATATGTATCAGGTAGATACTTGGTATGCAGCAGGATGTTGCATTGATGATCAGGAGGATCATGTATGTATCAGGTAGATACTTGGTATGCAGCAGGATGTTGCATTGATGATCAGGAGGATCATGTATGATGATATGTATCAGGTAGATACTTGGTATGCAGCAGGATGTTGCATTGATGATCAGGATGATCATAGATGATGAGCTTCAGGATGTTGCTCCAGATGACATGCAGCAGGATGTTGCAGTGATGATTAGGATGATCATAGATGACGAGCTTCAGGATTTTGCTCCAGATGACATGCAGCAGGACGTTGCAGTGATGATGATCAGGATGATCATGGATACATCAGGATGATGTATGGTGAGTATCAGGTTGATACTCTGTGGCCGTGGATCAGGTTGTGCAGATGAGCATGTAATTCGTTGCCCTGGGAGATTTGCAGATGGTCTTGCGAGGTTTTGCCTATGGCATGTAATTCGTTGCCCTGGGACATCTGGCAAATGCTCTTTCGAGGTTTTGCTCTGGGAGGACATGTAATTCGTTGCCCTAGGAGATCTGTAGATAGTCTTGCGAGGTTTTTCCTATGGCATGTAATTCGTTGCCCTGGGATATCTGGCAGATGCTCTTGCGAGGTTTTGTCCTATGGCATGTAATTCGTTTCCCTGGGAGATCCGATAGGTTGGGCTGTGTGCCCGTAATCAGTCCTGGGATGCTCTTGCGAGGTTTTGCCATGACCACATGTAATTCGTTGCCCTGGGAGATCCTATAGGTAGAGCTGTGTGCTCGTAACATCCTGGGATGCTCTTGCGAGGTTTTGTGGTGAGGTCACATGTAATTCGTTGCCCTGGGAGATCCTATAGGTAGAGTTGTGTGCTCGTAACAGCCTGGGATGCTCTTGCGAGGTTTTGTGACGCACGTAAAAGTCCCGAGGATTCCACAGTATGGCCAGTGATGACGAAGACCTGCAGGTGGTGGGCCTACATCCAGTATGAAAAAGGACTGGCTCTGTAGAACTTCCTATGATGAGTAGAGATAGAGATTGGATGAGATAGCAGCAGCAGTGACGATGATGATGACGATGATCCAGAGAAGAAGACTTGTCTAACAGATCTGTGTCGAGAAATACCTTCCTAGTTAAGAGGGAGTGTTGATGTATATGTAACTTCAGAATGTATTTCATCTGTGTATTATATATATATTTATTGTACCCTTATAAGAGATGTGTTATTCCTCTATAAGGAAGTGTCGTCATGTGGATTGACAAGTGTCACAAGTGTGTGTACTTGCCGATGGGTTATTAGACCACCTTATGGGGTCGGCCCTAATTAATATATAATATAATGTGGATGTACTCAAGTAGACAAGTCGGCCCCAGTAGGTCACTGGGCAAAAAGGTGAGTATAAATAGAGATAGGAGATCTCTATTTTACTCACTCGGAAAAGTATCTATCTCTCTCTCTGAAAAGTGGCGCACTAGTGAGGAGGAGGAGGATCATCTGCTAGGAGACTATCTCTGTATTATTTGGTTGTATTTTGGTTGATCCATTGCTCTCTCTATCTCTGAGGAAGTTGTGGGGTTTTTCACCTTAGGGTTTTCCCCACGGAAACTCTGTGTCTCTTGTCTCTATGCTTTTGATTCTTGTGATGCTTGTGATGCTTGTCATATTATGATTGTCATGCATTGATATACTGTAGATGTTATTCTCTCAGCAAAGATCCTATAGTATTGTAATTTAATACTGAAAATTTAACAGCATGTATGATGACATGGAATGTGTAATGAGGCTGGAAAGACACAAGATGGTGTTCTGGTGCTATCATTTAGTCAGTGTTGCAATGTGACATCATTCACAAAAAGTATGGCAAGGTTGTGAAACTTTGAAAATTGAAAAAGTACGGAAAAAGTAGTCAAAACTGCTCTAATAGAATGCCTTCCATAATTCACGGTTTCATAAAAATGCACGCACCATCATATTATGCTATAGCTTGTTGAAGTGGCTATCTATTTATACATGATTGCGGATTGCGGGAACAATTTAAATAATGGATTTGCGACATGAGTTTCCGTAACCCACAATGCGAAATATAGATTGTAGAAACTTTGGTTTGTTTTTATTTCTAGTTGTAGTCCCGCAACCTACAATTGCGGATTGTGGGATTGTTGTATATATTTCCAAATAATTAAACCTCTGCAACTCGTCTTCTACATTTCCCAGATTAGATCTCAGTCGTCGACTTGTCTTAATCTTACGAGCCAGATTTAACCCGATGGAATTAATAAATATGTTGATTTTGTTTTTGTTTCCTTTTATTATATTTCATCTTCGAAAATTACCTGCTGTGTGGATTTTACTACGAGTTTTTTCCAGGGGTCGTTTTTTCCATTTTTTCCATCTTTAATGAATGGTCGACCGACCCTTCTTGTGCTTAGTATTTTTGTAGTCTTCACTATTTAGGATATACATGAATTGACAACCTATATTTCATAGGTTGAAGCAGAGAGAATGGGGAAGCTCCCCAGTAGAGATGGAGCTCCCCGGTACACACAGAACAGAGAGAATGGGGTTGCTTTGAATGCGTAGAGGGCCGAGGTACCAGAGTTGTAGCCAGCTAAACGGTGAAGGGAGCTATGAGTGAAGAATCAAGAAAGAGCGATAAAGCCACAAATGTGAGGGTAGAAAGGTGGAAGCTAGGGAGGTGGTATATTGCATGAGGCATGCGTGTAATGTTACGGGCGCCTAGGTCGAGGCTCCTCCACCACATGCCCTCCTCGTGTCTGGCACGTGGCCCCTTATGAGTCATGAATCGACCTGGAATTTGACATTGTACAGGATGTTTTTTTCATTCTAACACGTATTTGACAGATAAATTTTGAATGGAAACGTCGATTGTGACAACTACCAAAATATGCAAAACGTCTATTTGACATCCATGAATTTACATTTCCCGTCAGAAATTTTAATACTAGTTGTACTATACCCTATACTTTGTACTTCTTAGTAATTAATCTTGGCCATTATCTTGTGCCACTCTTGCATTGCTTGTTCAGTTTGGATGAAAATATTTAGTTTCCAAGACATAACGTCTTAATGTTTCTTGATTAAGATGTTATAGGCCATTAAGTATAGTATGACTGAAGAAACATTAAGACGTTATGTGTTGGAAACTATTAATCCAAACTAAACGAGATGTGCAAGAGCGGCACAACATGATGGCCAAGATTAATTACTAAGAAGTACGGGGTATAGGGTATAGTATAACAAGCATTAAAATTTATGATGGGAAATGTAAACTCATGGACGTCAAATAGAACAATTCAGCTATATCCATAATGGAGAACACAAGAAGGATCGACTGACCCTACTTGCAGTGTCGAAATATTATGAAAAGAATATTAGTAATCAGAAGGGTCGACCGACCCTTCTTCCAGTGTCAAACTAATCTGAAAATAATACGGGGAATAGGAAGGCTCGGTTGACCCTTCAATTACAAGGGAATTGTAAAAATAGAACACCTTGGAAGTTATATCATATAAAAAATATTTTTCCCGAATTCCATTTTACAGCAAGAAGGATCTGCCGCCCCTTCTTTCCATAGTTAATTGTCAAAACCTTTATCCATCAATTCATCTATAGCCATAATGGATATTAATACAAGAAGGATCGACAGACCCTTCTTGCAGTGTCGAACTATTATGAAAATAATATTGGGAATTAGAAGGGTCGGCCGACCCTTCATTTAGGAGGGAACTGTAATAATAGAACACCTTGGAGAAAGAGCGGTCGCTCTTTCTCTGAGAATATTTCCACGTGCCAGCAAAGTCTTTAAAGAAAAACGTCTACAAATTTCGTTGTTAAAATGTTGATATCTAGTATCCTAGGGTGACGCATGGAACGATGATATTGTGACACGTGGAATATTTGATTTGGCACATTGAGTATAACGAGGTTACTAATGCGGGTTTAACCACAACACAACCAGGAAATGAAAATTCACTCATAGCAAGATTACCCTCTGGAAATTGAATAGCAACACTTTTTCTATGGAATATGATGACTAACAAATTGCCCATATTGGTCTTTGTGTTTAAGAAGAGCATTAAATATCCCATAATGATTAACTGTAATGAATTGCTAGGTAATTGATTAGAACCTTTCGGTCTAAGAAATGCAATTATCACATCTATAACGAAATAACATATACCATGCACCAACAAAATTTGGATTAAGATGAAGTACAATTTTAATTATATCACATATAATGATTTGATGTCAAATCTAAACAATGTATAAGCCATATTTTGGACTATTTTTTGACCTAGAAGGGCTAAGTTTCTAAATAGCTGAAATTTTTTTTATTTTTCTGGCAGAAGGATGAAATTCTTAGACTGTTTTTGAGAAATTATTGTAATTTTCCAAGAAGTCTTTTTGACAATATCTGGTTTACTTCGGCTCTCTAGTGAGTCAAGTATGTTAAGATTTAACATGCTAAGACATAAAATAGCAACATTGCATTCCATTTCACAATAATAGCATATACAAGATCACCGAAGAAACAACCAGCACAACATAAACACAAGAGACACAAATTTATCCTGGGAAACCCTCATGGGGTAGAAAACCCAGTAAAGCTTCCTCAATATAGATGACCAGCAATATACAAAGATGTAACCCTGAGCATAAGCTCCTCCTTCTTCATAGCAGACCTCTCCTCCACAAGTGCACCACTCTCAAGTGAGTGAGTGTGTGTGAAATGAGGAATACACCTCCTCTACTTATACACTACTCTGACTTGTCTTTTACACAAATCATGTAGGCTCGTATTTAACCATTGGGTTAAATACCCCACTACAACTAACTGGGCCGACCCCTCTAGGGTGGTCTAATAACCCTTTGACCCACATAACACATACAGGGCCGACCCCCACTAGGGAAGTCTAATAACCCAAGTTACCACATTCTGACTGAGGAATAAACATCTCCGGATATACAATAAGATCTTCAAGGAGGAATGAAACATATCCAGAATAATAAAGTACAAATATAATATTCGTTGAAGTTACAATATCTCAACACTCCCCCTTAACGAGAAGGATATTATAACAGCATCTGCACGAGCAAGGAGTCATCAACATCATACATGATACATCTATAAATCATTGGAATCTTTCTCAACATCATCAGTAACTCAAGCAGTTACTGGAACATCTTCAATACTGGAACATCAACATCTTTAGTACTGAGTCTTTATCTTCTGCAGCACTTGAATAGATACAGCAACATCAACATCTGGATCCTCACGATCATCAGCATTGTCATCATACGATCATCAGCATCGGGATCATCTCGATCTACAACATCTGGATCATCTCGATCTACAACATTTGGATCATCACGATCTACAGCATCTACATCATCTCGATCTACAGCATATGGATCATCTCGATCTACAGCATCTGGATCATCACGATCTACAACATCTGGATAATCTCGATCTACAGCATCTGGATCATCTCGATCTACAGCATCTGGATCATCATGATCTACAGAATCTGGATCATCTCAATCTACAGCATCTGGATCATCTCGATCTACAACATCTGGATCATATGTATTAGTATCCACACCAATACATCTATCATCAAAACATGTATTCTTACTAATACATCTATCATCAAAAGCATGTATTCTCACTAATACATCTATCATCAAAAGCATGTATTCTCACTAATACATCTATCATCAAAATCATGTATTCTCACTAATACATCTATCATCAATACATAGCAGCATACTCTGCAACACACATGATCCAATTACGAGATGGTCAATCCCTCTCACTTTAGGACATAGGTCCAAGGATGATACAATCCTGATCCACTTACAGGATGATCAATCCCTCTCAATTTAAGACATCTCTCATGTCTATGGATGATGCAATCCAGATCAACTTACAGGATGATCAATCCTTATCCTTTTAAGACACCTCACCATGTCTAGGGATGATGCAATCCCGAATCAACTTACAGGATGATTAGTCCTTATCACTTTAAGACACCTCACCATGTCTAGGGACGATGCAATCCCAATCTACTTACAGGATGATTAGTCCTTATCACTTTAAGACACCTCACCATGTCTAGGGACGATGCAATCCCAATCTACTTACAGGATGATTATTCCTTATCATTTTAAGACACCTCACCATGTCTAGGGACGATGCAATCCCAATATGCTTACAGGATGATTAGTCCTTATCACTTTAAGACACCTCACCATGTCTAGGGACGATGCAATCCCAATCTACTTACATGATGATTAGTCCTTATCACTTCAAGACACCTCACCATGTCTAGGGATGATGCAATCCCAATCTACTTACAGGATGATTAGTCCTTATCACTTTAAGACACCTCACCATGTCTAGGGATGATGCAATCCCAATCTACTTATAAGATGATTAGTCCTTATCACTTTAGGACATAAGTCCAAGGATGATGCAATCCTGATCCACTTACAGGATGATCAATCCCTATCTCTTTAGGACATAAGTCCAAGGATGATGCAATCCTATCACGTACATTTTGAACCCAACGCTTAGGGACGATGCAATCCTATCACGTCCACTAGGGACCACTTTCTCGGAGACATATGTCTACGGATCTCTTTTAGGACATGTGTCCATGGATGATACAATCCCCTCGTCCACTAGGGACCACATTCTCAGAGACATATGTCTACGGATCACTTTAGAACTGAAGTCCAGAGATCATACAATCCTCTCATCCACTAGGGACCACATTCTCGGAGACATCTGTCTACAGATCACTTTAGAACTGAAGTCCAGGGATGATACAATCCTCTCCTTTCCACTATGGACTTCATTCTCGAAGACCATACGTCTATGGATACTTTTAGAACATGTGTTCAAGGATGATGCAATCCCTCTTCTTTCTCGGAGACATATGTCTACGGATCCTTTTAGAACATGTGTTCAAGGATGATGTAATCCCCTCCTCAACTTAGACCCTCTCTAAGGACCATCCATCAATCTCTCTGTCGGCATCAGCAATATAGGTATCCACATCATCGACCTCACTGTCGATGTAGGCAATCTCGTCATAAGTGACCACATCACTCCCCCTGTCGAGGAGGGTCCTACCAAGCTTGTCTCGGAAAATACTCAAACTTTTCTTGAGGTAGAGGTTTGGTTAGTACATCGGTAACTTGTTCACTTGAGGTAGAGGTTTGGTTAGTACATTGGCAATTTGTTACAAATTCAAACTTTATAGTTCCTTTTTGTGCCATATCATGGAACACTGGATTCTCTGCCATCTTGATACAACTCTGTTTGTCACATAGGATCACAGTTGGGTCCATTCTAAAGCCATACCGCTTCACAACTAGCAGAGCAAGCATCCATATATTCCGCTTGTGCTGAGAGCCACACTAGACTGCTTCCAGCTAAACCACAAGATCATGGCTGATCCCAGACAATAACATCCTCTCGATGTGTTCTTCCTGTCCGATACACTTTCTGCCCAATCAACATCTGTGTAGCCATCTGAAGTCATGATCTCCAAGATAGCATAGATCAAAGTCTATCATATCCTTTAGGTACCTCATCACATGCTTTGCAACTATCAGGTGAACACATCTAGTTTCCACTAGATACTGACTCAAGGTGTTCACAGCAAAGCATATATCTGACCTAGTATTTGTTAGATACATCAATGACCCAATAATTTGTCTGTACAGAGTTATATACACTAACTCTGATGATTCATTCGCTAATAGCTTCAAGTTGGAATCCATGTGAGTGGTCATTCCAACATATCAAGTCCTTTTAATATTTCTCGGCATAATTTCCCTGGTTGAGAAAGATTCCTTTTGAGCCTTTCCATACTTCCACACCTAGGAAGTAATGCATCAATATGAGATCTTTCATTTTCATTTCTATAGCCATCTATCTATGCCATCTCTTGTCAGATGGATATACTGATATAAGCCTCAACATCATTCTAACTTTGTGGTGAGTTCCTTCTTGCATCTAGTTCATCTGTGTATAGAAACCATATTCAACCTTGTAGCAAAGGTTGTGATCCACATTACCCATTAAGCTCATCAATTGACTATCGATCTTGGGTACCCATACAGAACCTGATTCACACTTCTTCTTTAATTACACCATTAAGAAGATGGTCTTATCTAGTCACTTGGAGCAAACATCTCATCATGATTCTCTTCCTCTTTCTAAGAGAATCTTCTAGCCACAAGCCTTCTATATTTTGTTTGATTTGTAAATCTTCTTGTTGAACATCCATCATTTGTTCGGTGTTCATCATTCTTCATGATCTTTCCTACAAATCAAAATTAAGTACATGATTAGTAATACTTCATAATCATGAAATCATGTTGACATGATAACCTATTATGCATACATATATCATTTACATAGTTATGAAACTATCTTAACCAATACTTTGGCACAACACTTTTCCATATCCTGTATGCATATAGTGGCTATCTAGATGCCTTCCATCTCTACTAGAACATACTATTGAGAGTGTGAACAGCTCTCAGCATGTCAGCAAAGAGGTTTCATTCTAGATAAGCTACAATGGAATGTTTTGTCCAACTTACCAATCATATGCATATTAGTAGTATACTGTTCAATGCTCTATGAATGTTTACACTCAGCATGAATACAAATATGCATACAATCTATTTACTATTTCAAATGACAACTCAAATACTTATCTTTTATGTTTGTGTGGTTGCCTCCCGCTTGATCTTCTAAATGTCTTTTGAACTTCTATTCATTTTGTACTACTGTGCATGCTCAAGTGTGCACTAGTGTTATCCTCATGATCTCATACACAAACATACATTCATTAGTATATTCTCAAAACATTCTAATTCTAAATAATCTTGAATATGTATAGTCATGATCATTAGTATTCAGGGTTTCAAGGAAGTCTTCTTTTACTCATGCATATTCTTGTTTGATCATAGTACTCTTCTGGTTAATTAAATCATCAAGATAAGAGACATAATATGCATAAACCCTTGATTACTAACTTTATGAATAAGCATAACCAATCATACCAAGTATACTTATATAATGGATCCTAACACAAGGTAAGATTCTAACATGACATAGAAAAACATACCTGGATTAGTCTACCTGCTTAGTTATGTCTAACATACCTAATCAATATCTTCTTTGTTCTCTTCAATGATTTAGAGATCCTATGCTGGAACCTGCATATCTCATAGGTTAATCATAATAGAACAAAATCATACATACCTCGTAAGTAGAACTTCTATGTGATCAAAGATTATGGATGAGTCTTTGTCTTCATGTTATCATGGTCATGGAACTTGATTTGTCTTTTGTGATGTACCTGTATCTTGTTGGTAGACAACATCAACCTCATACAACACCACAGTGCATTAGTACAATCATATAGCCCTAATCAATGAATGTCTTCTATCATTCACATGCATTCATACTGTTACTAGGGTGATACGACAATTCTAACATTAATCAAGATTGCACTAATAAATAATATGAAGACAGACATATTATGAATTTGATCAGGAATCAAATTTCAAGACATACCTGTATCTCCTTAAGACATACATGTTGATACTTCTTGTAGTCTTCTTATGTAAGGCCTTAGCCTCAACTCCCCCTGAAACTTGATCTGGAGCTTGATTAGGGTTTGCTAGAGAAACCCTAAAAGTTCAATCTTTGACTTTCACACTTTTGAATGGATGGAAGGATGTGTCTTGCTGAGCTGATCAAACTAGCATACTTCAATTTTGAAATCTCCAAAATTTGACCCCTCAAAAATTGCCTTCGAAACTTCTGGATCTTCTGGACAGGAACCTGAACTAGGGTTTGATGAAGCCCACCCTTATTCCCAATCAAAAGGTTCGATCCAAGGCTCTAAACTCTTATTTTTCTGAGGAGCTTCCAGCCGTGGTTATAAAATTAAAAAATTCCAACTTTTGTTGAAGCCCTAATTTTCCATCTTTCCAATCAAAATCCCAAACTTGGGTTTGATCAAGCCCGATCTTCCACCCAACCAAAAAATTTGATCTTGGTCTCTAAATTTCGATTTTCCTGAGTAGCATTCAGCTGTGGATTTCGATTCCAAAAATTCTAACTTTCTTCGAAACCCTAAATTCCGGAATCCATGAACGAAGGTGCTCCAAACTTTTCGCTCCACAGGGTCTGAAAATGTTTTCTTGTGGTATCCTGACCTGGAAACTTTCCATTTCAATAGGTCTGACCTCAATTGGATTTTCAGAGAGAGATTTATGCCAAGTGTCGCAACGTGACCTGTTTATGGGACAAAACAAGAGAGCGAACTTGTACGGCGTGCCACGTGTCACTGGTTCAACTTCGGCCTCTGAAAAATGTTTCCTGAGATAGTACAGTCTGTGTACTACCTGTCACTTTTTACTAAATTTCATTTGGAGCTTCCTAGCCCAAGTTATGACCTTTTTTCCAACGTCACCTTATTTTGGCTGAGATCTGGAAGAGGCAGAAACCCTAAATTGTACTGATCATAACTCACAAAGTACAACGAATCTGAGGGTTTACTTTGGACACAAGGTACCTGGGGATGTTATCTACGACCTGTAAACGTTTCATATCCTAACACTTCTCAGAAATGGATTTATAGAAAAAGTTCCACGATGACGGGTTTTTGCTATGTAAAACCCAAACCTTCAAATTGTCGCAAGTGAAGCAAGTGTCATAAGTGCCATACATTGCCTTCCTTCAGGTTAGCTCTGATACCATGTTAAGATTTAATATTCTAAGACATAAAATAGCAGTATTGCATTCCATTTCACAATAATAGCATATAGAGGATCACTGAAGAAACAACAAGCACACCATAAACACAAGAGACACAAATTTATCCTCGGAAACCCTCATGGGGTAGAAAACCCAGTAAAGATTCCTCAATATAGATGACCAGAAATATACAAAGATGTAACCCTGAGCATAAGCTCCTCCTTCTCCATAGCATACCTCTCCTCCACAAGTGCACCACTCTCAAGTGAGTGAGTGTGTGTCAAATGAGGAATACACCTCCTCTATTTATACACTACTCCGACTTGTCTTTTACACAAATCATGTAGGCTCGTATTTAACCATTGGGTTAAATACCCCACTACAACTGACTGGGCCGACCCCTCTACAGTGGTCTAATAACCCTTTGACCCACATAACACATACAGGGCCGACCCCCACTAGGGAATTCTAATAACCCAAGTTACCACATTTCGACATTCTGACAGAGGAATAAACATCTCCGGATATACAATAAGATCTTCAAGGAGGAATGAAACATCTCCAGAATACTAAAGTATAAATATATTATTCTTTGAAGTTACAATATCTCAACAAAGTAACCTCATGGAACATACATGTACTATTTGTTCAATCCGTGGAATGAAATTATGTGTAAATAAATGTAAGCCATGAATATGCTATGTTAAGCCTGTTAGAAGGTTAATATATATTCATGAATGAGGTTTCTTTCAATTGCATAAGCTATCTGTTGTATTAATTTTGTATGTGAATGATGAATGGCTAAACTCCATTAATTTTGTATGTGAATGATGTCCATTAATTTTGTATGTGAATGATGAATGGCTAATTGTTTATGTAATACATGTATGCTTATGTTGTCACAACATCATTGATGGATGGATGCCTCATGTATGTTCTTAGAATGATAGGCATGAACCTAGTTATGAAGTTGTTAATTAGATGCTTAATAACTTAACTTAGCAAATTAACTTAATATGATGATAAATCAAACACACAGATTTATATGTTTTATGATTTAACAATACAATTTAAACAGATTTACATTTTCGGAAACCAAACTCGACACATTACAAGAATTATAATCACAGTGAAATTGGACATACTAGTACAAACAAACATTCAAGTGTATTATTTAACAAAATACTTCCATTTTTATTTTATTCACAATTGGTCTCACATCACTCATGCCATCCAAGTGCAGCAAGCAAGGCCATAATCAATCTAACAAAAATGTGTCATCGACATTGTCAGAATTATAAGTTTTTGTTATAATATAGTTTCCTTCATCGTTAAAAACATATTTTTCTCCGGAGTCATCAAAAATCCCATTATTTGTCTGATCCCAACCATGGTTCAAAGTGTCCCAAACTATACTTAAAGGCTTGCGATATACATTAGGATTTCCAACAGCCTTAAAACCCTCTCTGGGTAAGAAAGAACAACTTTCCTGTGTTAAAATTAATCTAAATTGTTCCCTTTTCAATCCTGTTATTTGTAATAATCTAGGCAAAAACTCTTCAACATTTTTTTGTTGAGCAGATGTCCATACCCCAACCTCAAAAATACGAAAGCATTTTTCAAAAAATTCCCTTAATCCTGGGTGTATAAAATAATACTTTGTTGATGTTTCGATGTCAGGTGGTCGTCACAATCTGAGTTTCTTCTTTCTATGTATTGCGTGTAACAAAACGCCATTGAAATAAAAAAAAAAAATCGATGGTTTTCTAGTACTATCTGCAAACAAAAGCACACACACACAAACTAGTCAATAAAATATTATGGTTCAATGTTTCTATGTATATTGCTTTCATGTTCAACAATTTTTTAAACACATTACCAGATACATGGTACGATGTCCATAAATAAGATGAGAACTGTGCAATAAAACTTACATCAATTAAATGTAGGAGTAACTATAAAAAATATACAAATCACTAAATGAATTTGTTTTGTACAATATTACAGTCATCTCAGATTCAATGTGTTTAACCAATGCCCCATTTTTGAACGACGACTGAGATAATTCAACAGAACACACAACATTGTTTTACAGTTATATCTCTCTCTTGTGAGCCATCAAATTTCCAACTAGTTGGCATTTTCAAGCAGTTTTTCTTACTATTATCTGTTGATTGATATTGCTCTTCATCTATAAACAACATGTCCATTTGTTTATATATATCTCCATATTGGATAAGTACATCCTTGAAGGACTTTTTGTATATTATGTTCGGTACTTCACCAACATTATAGTATGTGGACATTGAGTGATTATAAATAGTACTAGGTTTGCATTGCTCTCGACTCCAAATAAATACAAATTCTTCATTTTTCAACCATTCAAATACATCCAGGAAATTTTTATTTCCATGTTGTCGAGCCAGGAAAACCACAGAGCAAATTCGAAATGCTCTCTAGAAACACTGATAATTTTGCGACTAAACATGCGTGTATAATAACAATAGCATTTATGGACAAAATGAGGTTGTTTGGAAGAATCTTCAATGTTGGATAACATCCGAACTCCAAAGAGCAATCCCTCTACTCCCAGGACCAATAGTTTCTTTTGCGGTGATAATATCCTCACTGCATACAAGAACAGTGACTATATATATAACAACAACAACAACACTTTGTTCATGAAGTTAATGATCACAACAGATTCAATTGATTTAATAAAAGCATCACACTTAACTAATAATATGTTACATTTAGACGAAAATATCAACATCTCCGGAAAAAATAGAAAACACATTGAATGGTTTAAAATAGGCAATGATAGATTACATCTAGGAAATTTCGGCAATGACAGGTTACATTTGATAGTTTATGATATCAGTTGATTCTTGCATTTTACTCAAACACTGCCAAAGTCCATGTACCAATTCAGTATCTATCCGAAGGGACGATCCAATAAAAGGCTTACACGAAATACATTTTTTAAATGGAACTGCTTTCTCAACATCACCCTCCAAAACAATCATTGATGTATTAATTTCTGAAGTTTGCATTGGAAACTCCTTCCACACACTCTCCATATTTTTTTGTGTATTTCCTTCTTGATCGGAGGTACATCTATCTAGAAACCAAATAAATAAATAAAATTGGTCATATGATTTATCTTTACCGCATGCCAACAAAAATTTTGTAAGCAGTACCTTCCCCTCATTGACAGCACATTTAGATGACCAAATCCCAACATTGAATTTGGAAAAAAGTAAATCCAAAAATCGAATGGCATTTGTTTGTGACTCATATGAAGTTTTTCTATATTTAAATTCACCATTTATTAGAGTAATATCTTCCCCCTTTTTTACTCTTTCCCCTTTTTTATCTCTTTTGCAGTAATTTTTTGTGACTTTCTTGCGAAATAGAAAACCTTCCATTTCTAATATCAATAACATTTTTATATGGGGAGCTGCACAGAAATATTGTTTTTCATTTCGGAATAAATTTGTTTTATCAATGTAAGTAGAAAATATTGTCTTTTACCTGTCAATGGCAGTCCAACATTTGACTTGTGAGTAACATTGTTGGAGACACTGCATTTTGACACCAAGGTGCCCTCTCCATGTTCAATACTAGCCAAGTCGTCTTCTTATGCTACATTGTTCAAGCTCTCGACTTGTTCATTTTTGTCCAAGCTCCTTCCTGGTCCCTTATTCTCCAATGTGACTTGCTGGCCAATCTACAGGGACATCGTCTATGCCTGCTCTAGTTGTGGATAATCCACATGTTGACCTAGAAATTTGCAGGTATACATGTTATATAATTTTTTACACGTCACTATCCCCTTTCATAATTTACTTAATTTAACCAAGATCTGTGAAAAATAATTTTTTACCTTCTTGTCTTGTTTTGTAGTTCTTTGTAGATTGTTTATCACCTTCAATTTCGTCATCGGATATTGTAATTCGATTGGAGGATACATGGGTATGCTCTTTATTTGAAGCTGTAGTAGAATAGGAATTTAAAGAAGTTATTGAACATAACCGACTGAGAAAAGTTTAATAAAATCAAAGACATCTAAAAATGTTAATAGAAATACCTTGTTTGAGAAAAAAGTAAAATAAAATCAAAGACATCTGAAAATGTTAATAGAAATACCTTGTTTTATACCTAATTCATGGTAGAAACTGCTCATGAACAACTCTTGTTGTACTATCTCCACAATAGAAATAATTATTCTTTCTGGAGACCTGGTCAATGAACGAAGAAGCCTACCTTCTGTGTACAACGAAAGAACTGTTCCTTCATAAGAGACACTATGTGATCTCAGAATTCATGTGTCCTTTCTTTTGGAAACACATGGATCCTCGCACTATCACTGTTAACATTGGGCCGAGGTAAATCAAGCATCGGTAGTCCCTCGTCTTTCTAATCCATATCGATTTCAGAGGTAGATAAAATATCCTCATCATTTCCAATGCGCCAACATTGTATAATAGAGAATCCTCTAAACAGGTCCCCGGAGAATTCTCTATATACTCCCATTGTAGGATTCGCCGTAACATGTTTTTTTGATTTCTTGCTCCAACTTGTGAAAGCTTTAGAAATCATACAAGATTTATCCATATTAGGTAGAAAAATACAAATACATTCCTCTTCTTCTGTCCATGGAATAACACAATTACACATATCCACAACAACAAATTCACAGCTGGCAGTCACACCAAAAAATGGAATTGTTTTGAGTGTGGTGACCAAAGAATCAGGGTAACAACATTGACAAACAAACTGTGAACTATTTTCGATGTCTTCCATGGACATCCTCTCTTTATTGATATATAAATTCAATATTTTCTGAGCTTCAATTGGTATTTTGGTACCAATATCCACTTTAGATTCGTTCTTTCTCTTTTTACCTGGAGATTTTTGTTGCTTTCTCGAGAATAAAATACTGCACAGTTGATTGAGATGGTTTGGTGCAATTTTATATATTTCAATGACGTTATGGTAAGTGACATTCTGTGATCGTTCAGTTTGAACATCACTAACTTTGAAATATTCAACGATCGAATTCCTGGTTGACCTCTTGTCCTTTATTCATTTGCAATATTGACTTAAAGTTTCTGCGCAAAACGTTTTATCGACTAATGTGCTCAACCAAACAGATCCATTGATTATATTGTCTACCACAACAGTCAAATCATATTCATCAAGATCATGCAATGGTCTGAAAAAATTAGAGCCGTAACTCTTTCTTTTATTTAGAGAAAAATCATCCTGATAGATATTCTTTGATGAGCAATCCAAGCCGACACTTTTGTAAAGCTCGAATATAGATTTCCATTTGCTCTACAGTCGTTCCGATGTCAAAACAAGAGTTAGATTGTCTTTAAGGCTCTCCCGGTTAACGAGAAAGATATCGATACATTGAGTTTGGAAAGACTGCAAACATATAAAATTGAATATTCCATTTAATTTCCTAATTTCATAACACAGGCAACAATCTAAAGAATTTGATTGATAAGAAGAAAAATTCTATACCATCCAAACATCATTGGGAGTGTTTCCCTTTCCCGGGCAGGATGGACAACCGCACAATAACCATCTCTCCCTTGCTTTTTCAACTAAAGAAATGAATGTACTGTTTGAAAATACCTTGTTTGACAAGTTCTGTTGTTTGCATAATTTGTTGATGATGTCCTGAGGAAGGTCTCTATGTACAAGACGAGTTGTTCGATGCTGATACCTTTTATGGAGCTATTTATATTGATCATCTACAATGATTATTTTCTGGGCAAAAATAGTATGATGCCCATCCAATATATAAAAATTTACTGATGGCAGATCAATTTCTTGCTCATTTTCAGAAAGAAAGGGCAATCTGGTCTCCTTATTGAAAAGCAATAGAATAACATCTCTCAATGTTGTTGTAAATGTATGGACAAGTGATACCACCATATTTTGCACGACCTCCTTATCAACCTTTCGATATTGTATGTCGGGAGGCGCAACAACACATCTTGTTACATTAATGGGAAAAGTTTTCTCATCGAACAAAAAGTATCTGATCTGATGTTGTTGAACTTCTTTTGAAGTTTCGAAGCTCTTAGTCGCTTTCCGTAGCATCGATTTAGAAGGACTTCCTTTGAGTTGTTTCAAGGTAGATTTCCGCACATCTTTTACAATATTTTGGAGAAATGCTCTTCGATTGTACACTAGAATCTTTTCATGGCATACCATTATCAGCCCCTTATTAATATTCATATACTGTAATATAGAGGAATTTTTCCTAGCCTTCATTCTTTTCCTCCATACCAACAAATTTTCTTTCTTCAAGGATGTCGCGGTATCAATTCTGGATTGATTAGAAACAACATATGAGGGAAAAATCCACCCTTTCTTAGCACAGGAAATCGAATCTGGATCGGGACCATTTTTTATTAGATCTGGTCGATAATAAAAAACCAGAAGATCACACTATATAAGGCAATACTTTTCACCAATCATTGCTTCAGCTTGAACTCGCAATTTTTTATCAGAATCAACAGGTTCCGCATATGTCAATATCCCAGCTCTAATCGGCTTTCCCTCGAAATCCAAGTGGAATAGATATATATCTGGGTACAAATTATCCGGTTCTTCGATCTCAGCATACCATCCATTTGTGAATGGCGGAAGGTAGTGATCTTTTGTCAATTCAAAGGAAGGGATTTCCTGGTAGTTTCTGAGGCTCAACAAATCAACCATGCTTTATCTGCAAAATAGTCAATATAAGAATGCATACAATGTCTATAATTATAAATTAGTGTTTTAATATTAGATGTATACTTGCAAATGTTCATGCTAATGATCAATGGTTAGGGAATGACCCCTCATTTTCAAAATCAATTGATTGATTAAGATCAAACCTACTAGCATTATCCATGAGAGATACAATGCACATTTTATAGAGTCGTTTGGGATAAGGATCGATCATAGAATGAGTGATCATCATAGAAGGAGCGGTCGATCCTTTTTGTATATGTGTATGAGTTTATCACATGTTTTTTATTCGAGTTTATGTGCTTAATTTATCTATATGTGAATGGTAACTGCACATTGATTAATTGGAATACAAGTGCGTGATTGTGAAGAAGAAGCACATAGTTTGACAAATTCGTAGCAAACTGGTGAATACATTAGAGATTCAGCGTAGTTCTATATACTGTCATAGCTTCCAAGTCCGAAGTCATCTGGTGTTCTAGTTGATGTTAAATAGAATGTTATGTGAAGATGGTAACGACATCTGTGCATCGCCATGGTTAAGAGAATCTTGATTATGCAACCCCCATATTCACTTCAGGTTAAGCTTCAACCTATTTACAAGGTGATGCTGAAAGGTCGGCTGACCCTTATCTCAGTTTTCTTCTAGTGTTCACCATCCTTCATATACATGAATTGACACCCTCGCCTTCAGAGGTTGAATATTTTTACAATTCCCTCGTAAATGAAGGCTAGGCTGAAACTTCTTGTACCCGGGACTCGTTTCGTAATAGTTCAATACAACAAGAAGGGTTGGTCAATCCTTCTTCTATTCACCATTCTGGATACGGGTGAATTCACAATTCTCTACTAAAGGAAGGGGTGGCCGACCCTTCTTGCCAGATGTCAGGAGTCAAGATGCGGACAGGGGCCAGATCGACAGTTGATAATAACTACGCAGATCCAAGGTGCGAGGAAGGCAGTGTTTGATAGGTTGAAGATTGCAGAAGGCCGTGGGGCTAAGCATGGAAGGAGATCAACGGTACCAGATTGATCATGCAAGATGGACGGCTCAAAGAAATTCCTTTATCCCTAGAAGTGCAAGAATGATAGGAAAGGATAGATAATATAAAAAATTGAATGTACAAGGATCTGAGTACTATTTTATTCGGTTGCTCCCTTCCTCCCTTGGTCGAGGTCAAGGGGAAAGTTAATTTAGATAGACTCAAATAGACTCTAGCACCTTGGTGAATGCACATTCCATCTGGGACCAAGTCCAACAAAACTGATGCAATAACTAAACAACTAGCTCAAAGAAAAATTGAAAGAATTAGGTAAGAGAGATACAATGGAATGGCACATTATACATATGGAACAAAGTTATATTCATTTTGAATATTTGATATAATATAAGAAAAATTAATCTAGATAAGGGGTTTAATCTTGCTCCCATGCATATTGCAAGAAAATTTCCCACTTCCATAGGTATGTTCTTCCTCCATGAGATCAAATGAGCTAAGCCTTAAAATTGGACAAAAGTATTTGCAGGCCACCCGATAATTTGAAAATATTTATGGTATTAAGAATGGAATTTAGCTGTATTTAATAGATGGCAACCTTAATTAAGCTTGGACAATTATTGGACAACAAGCTCTACAAATCATACAAAGATAACAAATAAAAATGATTAAAGAGTATTGATTGGATTGTTTTTTATCTCTTCTTTCCCACCAAACCAAATCATTTTGACAGTAACTAAATGGCTACCTTGTCTTTGTTAAAAATTTCCATGTAATGAAGGGGCGGTTGTCCCTTCTTCTACCAAGTATTTTTTTAATAATAGTTCTAGATTGCAAGATGACCAATCTTACTTGTCTTCAACATTCTGGATATAGCTGAACTCCTGGATATAGGTGTTCACAATTTTATACTAAACAAAGGGGCGGCTGATCCTTCTTGTATCCAATCTCCGTTCTCCACTATTTACAGCGAATGTAGGGAGTTGGGAATTGTTGTCCCATCCTACAATCTGCATTCTAAGTTGCAGGATAGCACTATTGATGGAACGTTTTAAGAAGAGTCTAGGTATCCGCAATCCGCAACATATTTGTGTCTTCGGTAAAGGCGATGAAATCCTCATGCGGGATGCAAAAAGGGTCATCCGACCTTTCTTGTGCCGAGTATTCTATTCAAAATAGTTCTAGGCTGCAAGAAGGGTCAGTCGATCCTTCTTGTGTTCACCATTGCGGATACAGGTGAATTGTAACCTATAGGTGGCTACCGTTCTCTACTAAACGAAGGGGTGGTCGATTCTTCTTGTCATGTGTTGGGACAAATGTTGTTGATATGTTATAACTTAGACAATATAGAGATCCCAACTATAATTTCATTACGGAAGTCGAAAGTCTAGAATTGTTGTTCCAGCCTAGGCGAGTTGAATATTTTTACAATTCACTCACAAATGAAGTGTCGGTTGACCTTTCTTTTGCCTAGTTTCTGTTCAAAATAGTTCTAGACTGCAAGAAGGGTCGGTTGATCCTTCTAGTGTTCACTATTCCGGATACAAGTGAATGGTTGGATATAGTTGTTCATAATTTTATAATAAACGAAGGGGCAGACGATCCTTCGTGTCGGAGGTCGAAAGTTGGGATAAATATTGTCTATATGTTATAACTTAGCGAATCTCAGTTCCAGGATGAATTCTACATTAATTTGGAAGAAAAAACATTGAAAATATTTAAATGTGTGGATCAGAGCATGTAAATGAATTATAACCCATGTATTACAGTCAACTATGAGGCAAAGCGATAAGATGGTGTAACACGAAATACATCCATAAAAGGGAAATTAAAATACTGAAGAAAGTAAAAACATATGAATCTCTGTTTCGGATATACTTTTACTTATGTTCTTCATTAAAGTCTTCAAAAAATATTACGTCATTGTATTTTTTGCTCTCGGATCCAACTCCCATTACTATGTAAAATCGAAATTTATACAAAACAATCTTTGAAATTGTCGCTAAAAAAAGAAATTTCAAAGAAATATCTCTGATCCAACCCCTATTATCTTGTTCAAGTTTGAATAAATTTGCCATTTATTTCAATCCTTCTACTGTTTGATGATCAAAAGCCTTGTTTACATTTAGATGTCTCCTTTGCGATATAATTTGATGAGGATCATAATTCATCCTTTCAGCCTCTTGGAAAACCATAATCTTCAGTAATTTTTCTACTACAGAGAGGGCTTCCTTATTCTTAATGATGAATGGACCAACTTTAAGGGGGAATTTCACATCATAAGCTCCAGTAAAACCATACACCCTAATTATACTATGTTCTCTATACAAGAACCAATCACCTGTTTGGCCTTCTGGTGTAAGCTGCAAAGTTTTTTTTTCTTCTAATACTCGGGGCATTTCAGCATTAAAAATAATTTTGTAAATTTCTGCCATGATTTTATGGGTGAACTCAAACATATTGACCTGTTTATTAAGTTCATGAGAAAAGTTGGTACCAAGAAACTTGGATTTCAAAATGTTTGAACAATATCACTAATACCTGAAATGGTTCAACTAGTTTAAATTCACCAACTGGACATGAATCGCTTCAGCTAGGAATTCGTCAAAATTAAAACAACACACCGGACTCGACTGTTACTCTGGTGAAATTACTTGGAGAAGGAAACTTAACATAACTTCCGTGATTCGACTTATCACTATCTAGACCTAAAATTTGACTCAATAAGGACAAAACTAACTGGGTATCTCGCTGAAAGACATCAATACTCAATGGGAACGATAGGTTTTCATGCGACTGACCATCTTTCAAGACTTGTAATAAAAACTTGTCTTTTTCTGCAGGACTGTTGTTTCTATAAAATTTGCCAAATTGTCTTCATTAAATGACTTAGGGCTTTTGGGAAATGTTTCAAGTAAACTTAGAACCTCACAGATAGTCTACACATTTACTGGGCATAGAATTTTGGTCGTTTTTACATTAATTGTTACCCTTTCGCCCTGTGAATAATTTGTTGCACACCAACAAACAAATCCGGCGAAGTGTAGGGTTTGTTCGACACAAAAATAGTACATAAAAGAACCAAAAAAATTAAATACATAATTTCCCTACGAATTAAACTCCATTAATTTCTCCTTAGACTGCGAAATACTACACAGACAAAACAAGGTCAAATACAAGCTTCTCCTTAGACTGCGAAATACTACACATAGACAAAACATGGTCGAAAACAAGGTCAAATACAAGCTTCTCATTTTCATCTAAACTTTCATTGAAGGGATGAAGGTCTTGGGTTTTCTCCATTTGGGACACAAAATCTAAACACTGAGGGTTTCGAGCTACCTGTGAATTGTGAAGTGAGCTTCTTGGGTGCTGTTCCAGTTGACGAAGAAAATGACGTGTTTCCCAAGGACCATTCTTTTCCTCCAGGTAATAAGTAAGCGACAAAAACATTTTTTAAAACTTCGAACAAACCTTTTATAGAACATATGCTTAGGTGGTTTCCGAACTTGCGATGAGCGGTTTAAATTTAACCGCTTTTCATAGCGGACTCCACTAATGCTTTCCAAGTGGTAAGCGATTTAATTTCCGCTCTACCTTTTCCAAGTTTAACCACCGTGCAATTTCTAGCATGGGAACCCATTTCCACCATCGATTATCTGGGTGTGTCTACCACGCTGCTACATGTTTGCAACTTTGGTGTGAGTCGTCCAATTGTTTAGTGCCTTTTCCACCTCCGCCCTTGGAGTGAGAGACCTTATGTAGAGACCTTAGAATAGTGACAATATTTGCATTGTTCCTCTCTATAAACATTAATAACCCAAGAATCCATATAGAATAAAATTAAAAAACATAAAGACAAAAATGCTAACAATATGAAGAAATCCCTTGTTTGATGAGTAATACCAATTCTAGACATTGTTTGTAGATGGGTTTGTAGAATATCTAGAGTAACATGGGAAGAAGTCGATGAAGAATAGGGAGAGATGACCATAAGAGATAAGAGAAGTCTAAACAACAAGATCAATCTTCCAAGATGGCATTGATGGCATTGAGATTAAACATTAAATTAGGAAAAGAAGGAGATATCACATGTCATAGCAATAACATCTAAGGTTGTGTTGTTTTTTTAAACAACCCATTTCCTATTAGCTCCATAATTATATTGTTCATGTTTGACTACTAATAACTCGAATGCTTCCAAATGGCTCCAAATGCTTCTGATTTGGGTCTCAAGGTGTTTGAAAGGTATTAGGACATAAAAAGCAACAAAATTTACATTGTTCCTCTCTACGGCTTTTAATAAGCAATGTCTAACCGAGATAAACCAAGAACCCATATAGAGGAAATTTTAAA
This sequence comes from Larix kaempferi, assembly GCA_027924585.1. Lineage (NCBI taxonomy): Eukaryota > Viridiplantae > Streptophyta > Pinopsida > Pinales > Pinaceae > Larix > Larix kaempferi. The sequence goes on along the minus strand of BSBM01000262.1, from coordinate 9,315,438 downwards.
AACATAAAAAATACCTAAAAATTTGAAAAATATTCATAACCGTTGAGATTGAATTGACAAGTAATCAAACTTGTAATAGAAAAACCAAGGTTGGATGCAAATGGAATACAATCTATGCAATTTCCAATGATTACAGAGATCAATAAACACAAAAGAAAGAGTGAATCTAAAAAATATGTTCATGAATACAAAAACTATTATCTTGAATCATGTCATTAACAAACACCACTCCTTTTAAGCCCTTTGGAAACTTGAAAGTGGATGACAAAGTGAAAAGGTAACATTAACCAAAGCTAAATCTATAGCCAATTCGTGAGCCTTTAAACAATTTTAGAAAGTGCTTTTGAAAACTACGGGCTTTTATGCTTTTAGCAAGCCTTACTTTCTTGTGTTTTTCAACTGGCCTTTAAGGCATTATTTATGTTAAATTCTTGTGTAATGTCCCCAACTTGGAACTTTTCCCAATTCGGTCAATGTTCAAAACTTGGACTAGTGAAGCCTCAAAATGTCCCAAATGATCCCAAATGATTTCAAACTATGTCTAGAGTGGATTGAGGTGTAATATTACACATTTATGCAGCTATTATAGGAATGGAAACTTCCAATAGACTTCAACCACTTGCATTTACAATTAGAGAATGAAAGGAAGAATCAGTAGGAAAATCTATGTTGAAGCCCCCAAGGGTAGATGGCTCCAAAAGACTTTTTAAGGGATTTCAAATTGGGTCTCAAGGTATATGGAGGGTATTAAGAAATAAAAAGGAACCTCATTGGTGATTATAGACTAATATCAGAATACTTCTGCAACATCCATTTAACTTTAGGAGAAGTTGGGGAATTTTACTAGTCAAATCGAGGTTCAAAACCCCCAAGGGTAGGGGATGAACATGGATTGTGATAGTGACATCAATACAATGATACATGAATAATGAAATACAGGTACAAGGACATAGATACACGTATTTGTTGATGGCAACTGTGATACAATGGCAGTGGAATATTGTTCTTGTTATTCATATTAGGGCGACAAGATCGAGCAAGGATAGGAGATTGAAGTCTCCTTTGGTTTGGTGCTTGTGATCTCAGGGAGTTGGAGATTCCATCTAGTTGGTGCTAGTAAAACTATTGAGTTGGACTTTACTGAGGTTTGGAGTCCTATATATAGGTTGGAAATTATGAAAACCAAGGGGTGGTAGCCTCGTTTTGTTAGCTTTTCATCTTTTAATTCAACTTAATATGATCTACGATCTTAATTGAGAGAACAACATGTACAACATGTCAAACACAAGAGACAAGAGACACAAAGCATTTCACCTGGGATAACCATAAAGGTGAAAAACCCCGTAACTTCCTTAGAGATAGAATAAGCACCAATACAAAAGATCAAAAAAATGAAACCCCAAAAGATAGATGTCTCCAGCAGTTCTTCCTCCAGGATCCTCCACTTGTATGCACTCCTCTCTCTCAACTATGTGAGTTGGGCATGTGAGTGAATGCGAAAATACAGTGGTGCAACCACTCTATTTATACTTTAAATTAACTTGACCTTCCTTTTATCCTAAATGGGTCGATCCCCTAGGAGAGTCTAATAACCCTTCCACTTAACACATACTGGGTCGACCCCTCTAAGGAGGTCTAATAACCCATCAAATATAAGTTACGACACTTAGAATAAAACTTGTGACACTTTCAAATACAAATGACGACACCTCCGAACGGAGGAATAAGAACATCTCCATCGGGGATACAATAAAGTACAAATGTAATACATACAATATAAAAGTGAATAGTATCTTCTGAAGTTATAGAATCATAGTACATTAAGACTCCCTCTTAACTAAGAAGGTATTCTCTTGACACAGGCGTCAATACATATAGGCACAAGTCTTCAATACTGGATCTGGATCATCAACACTGTATCACTAGAGCATCATCGTAGGTCTTCATCATCTCTCCGAGCAAGCCATCAAGTAGGTACATCTCAGGACTGATTACACTATCTCTGCAAAGTTTTGTGTACCCTAATGTCACATCATAATCTTCAGATCGTACAAGGATTTCTTCAGTTTGCACACATTAGTATCCTTGTCATGTGTCTCAAACCCTAGTGATTGCTCCACATATACTTTCTCTTCCACTACACCATAATGATTCAAGAATCCTATCTTGACATCCATCTGGTGTATGATCTTCCTTTTCACGATCTTCATTATCTTTTGGTTTTACTTCATTCATTGTTGCATATCGATTCATGAGTACTTCTGGTTCTTCAAAGTCTTCTTCTTGACTTCATCAATCTTATTGCTGAATCATCATCACTTGTTCTTCAAAACAAGTCTCTCTTGTAGGTGATGGTACAAGGCCTTTCCTACAAGACAAGTTCAATTACATGATTAGAAACATCTCATAGTATTCAGAACAAATTCTTACACATAAAGACATATGTCTTACAATCATGCAATTATCTTAGCCAATCATGCTTCAATACAACATTTATTAATCTCGTAACTTTCTAGATGCCTTCCATATCTACCGGAACATTGTTAAGAGTGTGCAGGTCTACTCCAACATGTCAGCAAAGAGGTTTCATTCAAAATAAGTAGCAATGGAATGTTGTACAGTACCATCGACCACTAATACCCATTACTTGCATATAAGTAGTATCTTGTTCATTAATGCAATTTTTTTCTAACATCCTTATATACTCAGGGATGACCCTACTAGGGAGTCTGATAACCATATCACATATAATGATGACCTTTCCGATCGGAGGAATGAAACCTCTCTGTCAGAAGTACAGTGCCATATGAATACAATATAAATTATACAAGTGAAATACATTATGAAGTTACAAATACATTAACACTCCCTCTTAACTAGGAAGGTATTTCTCAACACAGTTCTTTAGCACAAGTCTTCATCGTCGACTACACCATTCAAGAAAGTTGTCTTGACATCCATCTGGTGTAATTCTTCCACTTCATTACTGCAACCAAAGAAAGTACCATTAATAATGATGGAAATGTATCTGGCTATGGGTGCAAAAGTTTCTTCATAATCTATCCCTTCTTTTTGGGAGAAGCCACGAGCCACAAACCTTGCCTTGTATTTCTCCTCCTCCACTTGTGCGCACTACTCACTTGAGAGAATGAGTGACTGAATGAATGAATAAATAGAGAGTCTAATAACCCTACCTCCTCCACTTATTTATACTTTCCTTTTACTCTACCTGGGCCGACCTCTCTATGAGGGATACAGGTGAAATATGATGAATTAATAAAGCAGGTTACAGGTGAGACCTCCCTACAGGAAGCAAAGCAAGTCATTTGGGATGACATTATTGTGGAGGCAGAGAAATTGAGGTCATATCTCGATTTCATTCAGGACAAAGAGGGTGTAATAAAGTTATCTAGGCAAAGCCTAATAGTAGTCAAGGAAAAGTTCAACAAGAATCCCATGGACTGTGCAAAAAAGGCCATAGAATTTCTGAATGGGCTGATAGAGGATGAGGTGAAAACAACTAGCATAAACTTAGGATAGAGTGCCTAGTATTATTTGGGCAAAGAAGGTGGTGAATAAGTATCACCAAATGAACACAATTCAGGCAAGGATAGACATTTTAGCAAATCAAGTAAAACTCTTCAAAGAAATGTTTGATCCATTATTCAAGAAGGGACTTCCTATCTTTTGGGAGGAGGATGCCACCACGAGAACACAGGAAGAAGAATATCAAGGCAAGTTGTGGGGATGCCGATTCAATTTGGATTATGTATAATTTAGGTAAATTTATTCTAATGTTTATGTATTGATTCATTGTAATTTTTTGCATAATTAATGAAATTCAGTCGATTTCTCTTGGCCATCTTTTTTGGATATTAATTTGTCAAATTTCTTTGAACTATGTTTTATGTTTCCAATTTAATGAATACATAAATCTATAGGTTGGATTTCTATTAATATATGATTCATGTGTTATTATGTGTTAAATGAATTTCTTCATTAAATTAACTCATTTTATCTATAATTTTCTACAATTGATAAACAACCACACATTTATATTGATGCTAGTAAGTGGAAAAGCGCTCTTGCAAAGCTAGTTTCTTGGATTTGTGCTGGATAAAGATAAGTTATCTTATGCGTTTGATTCTGATGCGTTTTTATTTCATTCTTGCATGTTGTGATTGTGTAATTGAAATGTTTTTAATTATGCTGTGATTGTGTTGTTGAAAGGTGTTTTCCACTGTGCATGTGCAGGTTGACGTGGAGAAGCCACGTGGGCAGGAAGTCTAGCGCGAAGGAGACACATTGGAAGAAGCCCCGATGTGGAGGAGTTGCGTGGGCATAAGGTGTGATGTGGAATGGCCACATAATATCCACACGTTCCAACGACCATGAAGGATGGGAGAAGGTGGTTTCGCAAATGGAGGATGGTGGTTTTCCTTACTGCCCTTCCAACTTGTGAAATCATTTGGTGTTGCCACGTGGAGAGTGGTTTCATATTTTGAAACCACCTATCCCCTTTTCCTAGAATCCATGTTGGGGATGCGGAACGGAAGTGGCACCCTTGATCTTCCGCCACCCAATTGATCTTTTCCTTCATTTAAAATGGTTTGTACGTTGGCATGGAGGTGATCTTTTCCTTCATTTAAAATGGTTTGTACGTTGGCATGGAGGTGATCTTTTCAACCATTTAAAATGGTTTGTACATTCGCAAGGAGGTGATATTTTCGAACATTTAAAATGGTTTGTATGTTGGAATGGAGTTGATCTTTTCCTCCATTTAAAATGATTTCTACAACGATAATGGTAAATTATGGATTGTATGACTCGTGTGAATAATCTCATCACGTTTATGAGGCGCTCGTTTATGATGGATTGTGTTTATGTGTCACGACGTACAGATTATATTCCTCCACGCTGTGATAATAAATGTCATGAATGTTTCTGCATTGATATCCCATGACACTGCTCTTCCTGCCCACTACCTATATTGAAACGTATCCCGCCCACTGCCTACATTAAAACTTAAAGTTCAAACTCTCTGTCTTTGATAGTTTGGAGCTCTGTTTTCTCCGAGGATCGAGATTTAGTTTTGCTAAGGTGGAACCGAGAAGAGTGTTGGGAAGGTAGAGCAGTAAGATTGGTTTGAAGAATCGACTGCTAGTTTTTCAATTGGCAAGTATTTATATTATTCAAACCATAATTATAAATCTATAACAGAGCATGCTTATTCATCCTCCGGGCTAAAAATCCATATCTTCCATGGTTGTCAAAAATCAATGCAATGAGAGTTTGAAGTTTACAGTAATTTAAAATCGCTGAACGTTTTAGATTCTTCAGATTTCCTTCACCATTTAATTCTAGGTAGTTATCTTCTTACAGTCCATTAATATGAATTCACAATGTTATATTTGCAAAAATCATGTGTTACTCATTACTGGGCTAAATTAACAGAATTAACAGGTTTAATGTCGATTCTCACGAGCTTGCATACATTTTTTGTCTGGTGATGTAGCGTATTATTTTTGTATATTCCATATTGTTTTCTGCAAATCCTCTAGCATTTGGCTAGGTTTGTTGGAAAAGATAACAAGAAATGAACTCAGAAAATTGAAACATGTTTTTTCTTTTTAATATCATTTTGCAATTAATATTCATTATAGTATACTAATCTATGTAAACTTTAATACTTTATTTGAAATATTTGAAATTGATAATTTATGTCTTAATTTATATAATATTGATTACATTTATTTTAATATAGATATATATAATTTAAGTATTTAATTTAATTGAATAAAATTAAGCAATCAAATACTAGCTTTAAACAATATCAAGGTATAATTGTTTGCCAATACAGTATCTTGGCTAGAAAAGTCCCATGTATTGCGTAGTTGGATGCGGTGTATCACTCAAATTGTTGGATGCAATGAGAACACATGTGAGTCTTGCATACGATACCAAGGAATTTAGTTTTAGAGATAAACCTGATAAAAATGTTTTTAAAATTTAGGCAGGAGACCGTGTTGGAAAATGAATTTAACCGTGACGACAATGCAGATAGTGATGCCATTAGTTGAAAAGATTCTGATTGCGATTTAATAGCCAGACAAACATTCTTTCATAATTTTGGGCCGAGACTACGGTGAATGATATAGCAGCTTCTACTTCTCCGAGTGTAGCATAGATCGATTCTGGAATAATCAAAGCCACGTGGCACAATCTGAACGTTCCACGTGTCACCTTGGAGACTAGATTTTGACATTTGAACGAAAAAATTTATAGACGTTTTTCTACAAAGAGTTTTCCTTCAAGTCAAAATTTTGTCAATGAAAGCGAGGTCGCTCTATCGTAAGGTTGTTCCATTTTGGGGTGTTGGAAGTAGATGCTGACGAGAAAGAATGCCTGCTCCTTCCTCCAGGGATGAGTTTTCGGAGTGGCTAAAGTAGATATCGGTACTCTATACACATATTTGATAGGAACTTTGCTTTGCACATTTTGCTGGAGAGTGGAAATATCCAAAGAGAATGATCGACCGCTCTTTCTCCAAGTTCTATTTTTAGAATTCCATCGTAAAAGAAGGCGTAGACGATCCTTCTTCTTCCCAATATTCTTTTTTTTATAGCTTGAGACTGCAATAAGGTCAGTCGATCCTTCTTCATCTTCACCATTATGGATATCTTTCAATTTCTAGATAAATATTTTGAAAATTATCTACTAAACGAAGGGGCATCTGATCCATCCTCTCGAAAAACAGAAGTCAAGGCAAACAATTTTATATGTTATAACTTAGCCGTGCTCAGTATTATTTCGGTGTTCACCATTTTATATATTGATGAATTGATGCACTTACCTTCATGGGTTGAATAATTTTACAATTCCCTCATAAATGAACATGCGGCCGACCATTCTTCTACTTAGTATTGTATTCATAATAGTTCTAGAATGCAAGAAGGGTCATTCAATCCTTCTTTCTTTCGCCATTCTGGATATTATAGGTGAATTGTTGGATATATTTGTTCACAATTATCTCCTAAACGAAGGGGTGGTCGATCCTTCTCTTCGAAAAATGGAAGTCGAGACAAATATTTTGATATGTTAGAAATTAGATGATGTCCGAGTCCCTACTATTTACAACGGAAGTTGGAAGCCGAGAAATGTCCACATAGCTTTTGTAGATTAAATATATTTAAATTTATTTCGCAAATGAAGTGTCAACTGACCCTTGTTGTGCTCAGTATTCTTCCCTTGTTCACAATTTTGGAAATACATGTATTGATGGCCTAACATTCGTAGGTTGAACAATTTTAATATTCCGTCATAAATGAATGGGCAGGAGATGCTTCTTCTACCAAGAATTTTTTTCGTCATAATTCTAGACTGCAAAAAGGGTCGTTCGAGCCTTCTTGTGTTTGCTTCTTCTACAAGAAGGGGCGGCCGATCCTACCATTCAGAAAATTGGAAGTCCAGACAGCCATTTTTTGTATATTATAATCTATGTTATATCTTTGTTTAAAATAAATATGATTGTTAATGTGCTCCTGTTATTTTATATTTCATAAAACGGTTCTAAACTGGATTTTGGTTCTGAACAATGTGTGTTGTTATTTTATATTTCAGATATTGTTTATAAAATGGATTTTGGTACTCAACAATGTGTGGACCTACTTTTGAATGGATTGAAAGTTGTTGAAGGAATCTCGTTTCCAGAAAGAAAAGTTTTGCATAATATCAGCATTAATGAAGGATGTATCATTGTAAATGTTACCAAGTCTTTGAATGCAAGTCTTCCATTTCCCTATCGATCGAAAGGTGCATATACATTGTCAGAGGCTGTTGGTGGTTATATTCAATGGCCTGTATCTGAGATCTTTAACCAGATTGGGTCTACTCTTCGCGATAATGAGGTGAATGATATACCATCTTCTTCTTCGACGAGTGTAGCACATATCATAACAACTGAGAATGAGGTGAATGATATACCAGCTTCTACTTCGACCAATGTAGCACATATCACACCAACTGAGAATAAATCTTCTTTTATTATGAGAAAAGTTAAGTTGTTACATAAGTGTTCAGAAAGAAAGGATTGCATTTCCATTGGTTTTGTAACAAATGTGAGTGAGACAAATTTTGTTGGGGGAACATTTTTGCGTGACTTCTCCTTTGGTATTTTGGTCGATGAAGTGGTGTTTTCTTGTATGTCATGTTGTCCAGGGGTGTGCAGTGGATCTTTTGTTGTATGGCCGATTAAAAGAATCATCGATTTTAATACATAAACATTTCTTTTTGTTCCAAGCGCTTTCAACAACAATCAATCTGAATCTACTAGTACTAGATGCTGGTGAGTTTGGTATTTTAGTTCATAAAGTCTTCTGCAATTGTGAGGATTGTGGTGTATTTGAAGGCTCTATTATAAGATGGCCTGCAAACACTTTTCTTGAACTCAATAATGTTCCTTTGGATGTTATACATTTGGAATTTTTTTGAAGAATGTCCTTTATAGATGGTCCTTCCAGGTACTCCCCATTGTGAATATACACATGTTAAAGGTAATTGAACAAGGCCATACAATTCCATAAATGAGATATCATAACAACTGAGAATGAGATGAATGATATACCATCTTCTACTTCGACGATTGTAGCACATATCACAACAAATGAGATTAAATTTTCTTTTATTATGAGAAAAGTTAAGTTGTTACATAAGTGTTCATAAAGAAAGGATTGCATTTCCATAGGTTTTGTAACAAATGTGAGTGAGACTGATTTTGTTGGGGAGACAATTTTGGGTGACATCTCCTTTGGTATTATGGTCGATGAAGTGGTGTTTTCTTGTATGGCATGTTGTCCATGGGTGAGCAGTGGATATACCAGCTTCTTCTAAAATTTTCAAATGAAATTTAAGATTGTTACCTTACAGGCCTGCAATAAATCGGGGTGCACACCTTTCAAACATTGACACCGAACATTGTTGCTCAAATTTTTGTATATAAAAAATTCCACTTCGATCAATAGTTGAATGTGCTAAGAAATTTGATAGTTGAATGTTATAAATTCTATGGGATCAAATGCTCATGTGGCCAAAGAAGGAGATGACAGAAAAAGAAGTTTGTTTACAATGAGATTAGACACAATAGACGTCTGTCAAAATGCATGGTATAAATGCCATCAGATAAAAAGGAGCACATTGGGTAAGGTGATTGGAAAAAAACATGATAGTACTAGCATCAGGAGTTATATGCTAGTACTGTCATATTGGAACCGTCATGTTAAACTGTCATGTTTTTTTCCAAAACTTATTTTTGATGGGCACTTTATTCTCTAAACCGTCATTAATTTTTGTGGGTCACTCTTAGGAAAATTTGGATTTACATTTTACAGCTAACCTTTCTAATTTCTTTTAAATTTTTTTTCCATGATCATTAATTTGTTTGATAAGTTAACATAAACAACTTGGCATTATAATAGAAAACTCCAAATTGTTAACTTGACACGTAACCATTGGACCTTTCTATGCATATCATACCTGGAAATAAATGTACACGTTGAAAATATTTTCAGCCATGAGCATTTTCTATATAGTTAAAACTTTTATTTTCTATGTAAATGTGAAATTTTAATCAATTTTAAAATATATATTAATAAAAAATTTACTATGGACGGGTAATTATTTTATCTACTGAAGGGAAAAATTTAAACCAGACCATTTTTTGATAGGGAATATATATACTTAAAAAATGCTTAGATAGACAACAACAATGGGTTGTTGGTGCAGAAGAAAACATGAAGATCGATGTAAATAGCATCATATGGGCATGGTCACCAAGAAGGGCCTTGCAGTAGAAAAAATTAGAATAAATGAGAAGGGACTTGCAGCAGTCAAGGCACAACGAGAAAATATGGGGAATAGTGTTCAGAGTGGTGGATGTTCTCAAGGGTTGATAGTAGACAAAATTGGTTTCTAAAATATTTTCTCTATGTGGCAGTTTTAAGCAACAAAATTGTTGTGTTTCTAAATTTCCACTTGGTAAACAAAAGGTTGTATTTTCTCATTTTCATTAAAGTTTTATAAAAGGAAGCTGATACAACTTATAGCCATTGGGATTCATAATGGATGGTTATTTGTTACAAAATTGGATTTGTGATAAGTGTCGTAATTTGCGCACTAACTATCGTTAAGTGTTGTAATTGTGCTTAAGAATAATTGGCCTTTAGAAGTGGTTTATCCGCTGCACTTAAAATCAACTAATTATCCTCAGAGTAACTACCTAAATACTAAAATATGGTCCGTTATACTCAAACTACCAAATTCAGTGATGCTCATAGGAAAAAAATTTCTATACAAGCCAATATTCTATGCGAGCCAACTATATTTCTAATACTGAATGTGCCAAATCAAATATGCCACATGTCACAATATGATCGTTCCGCGTGTCACTCCAGGATATTAGATATCAACATTTAAAAAACAAAATTTATAGAGGTTTTGCTTCAAAGACTATGCTGGAAAGTGGAAGTATTCTTAGAGAAAGAGCGGCCACTATTTCCTAAAGGTGTTCTATTGTTACGATTCCCTCGTAAATGTAGGGTCGGCCGACCCTTCTTATTCCAAATATTCTTTTCATAATAGTTTGATACTGCAAGAAGGGTTGGTCGATCCTTCTTGTGTTCTCTATTATGGATATAGCGGAATTGTTGGATAAAGGTTTTCACAATTAACTATGAAAAGAAGGGGCGGCCAATCCTTCTTGTTGGAAAACGGAAGTTAGGAGAAACCATTTTTTATAGGTTAAAACTTCCAATGTGTTCTATTTTTAAAATTGCCTCGTAATTGAAAGGTTGGCTGACCCTTCATATTCCCAATATTATTTTCATAATAGTTTGACACTGTAAGAAGGGTCATTCGACCCTTCTTATTCCAAATATTTTTTTCATAATAATTCGCCACTGTAAAAAGGGTCAGTCGATCCTTCTTGTGTATTCCATTATGGATATAGCTGAATTGCTGAATAAATGTTTTCACAATTCACTATGAAAAGAAGGGGTGGTTGATCCTTCTTGTCGGGAAACAAAAGTCAGGACAAATGATTTTTATATGCTATAACTTAGCCGATTGACTGGCTATTCGGAAAACAAAAATCGGGACAAACGATTTTTAGATGTTATAACTTAGCCAATTATGCAATCTTGGTTTTTCGTTTTGATATATTTTCTTTCCAGAACCTGCAACCCGCAATTGCAGATTGAGGATTGTGGGAAGAATGTATATATTTATTAAATAAAACCCGCAACCCTTCTTTTCCTTTCGGCATGTTTACGTTTTAACCGTCGATTTGTCTTGATCCTGTGGATGAGATTACATCGGGTGATTAAAATGAAGTTTAGCTTGCCCATTTAGCTTGTCGGTGTTAGCACTAGCGTTGTCCTAGATAAAATTGGGAGTCTCAATTTCTAAAAAGAACGAAGAAAGCCTCAGTGGTCTAAGAAAAATAGAATCATCTGGGTAGGTATTGACGGCCTCAAGGGTGAACTGATCAAATCCCAAGCCTGAAAATTTGCAAGGAGAATTAAATTGTCGAGGTCCTCCTATGGTTACATATCTGTGCAAATAAATAGTCCAGATTGGTGGTGGTGAAGATCTACAGTCATGAGCACGCTTCGTGCAAAAAGGGTGAGGTGTTCTAGACGGAGGCGGGAGGTTTAGCCCACAAGCATCTTAAGTAGCAGATCAATGGAAAATGGAGCAGATCGACAGTCGGGAAGTACTTCTCTGATATGACATGCACGAAGCAAACAAACTTTCGGATCCGCAAACTTTTGGTAGAGGCCCGCAGGTTTGGATGACGCAGATCTGAGGAGGCCAAGATCTATGGCTGAGGTTTTGTTTGCGGATCTAACTTGCACGAAACATCAACACAAGCCAAATCCGCGAAGTTGGTAAAATTCATAGCATTTGACAGCCAGGATTCGAGGTGACATGTGGCGGGATTTGAGGCCACCGGGGATTAGGAAAATGGACAGCCAGGGAATATTCCACACAGTACGAGATGCAGGGGTGATAGCAAAGGATAAATAATATAAAAAACTCGCCTGCACGAAGAGCTGGATTCCTATTTTGCATCTGAAAGCGACAGGAGCAAGCTGTGAAGTGTTGATGTATATGTAACTTCGGAATGTATTTTACCCATGTATATTGTATTCCTATAGAGATGTTATTATTCCTCTATACAGAAGTGTTTGTATTCCTATAGAGATGTTATTATTCCTCTATATGGAAGTGTCGTCATTTATATTGTAAGTGTTGTAACTTATACTTGATGGGTTATTAGACCACCTTGATGGAGTCGTCCCTTTATAAGTCATGTGGGTCAAAGGGTTACTAGACCACCCTATTGGGGGTCGACAATGTGTTTCAAAGGGTTATTAGACCACCATATTGGGGGTTGGCCCAGTCAGCATTATGTTATGTGGTTAATTTAAGGCCGGCCTAGAAAAGGTTATTAGGCAAGTCAAGTCAAGTATAAATAGAGTGAGGGAGGCACTCTATTTGATCATTCTATTCTCACACACACTCTTTGGAGAGTGGCACACTTGTGGAGAAGGAGAAGCTACTGCTAGGATATGTCTATCTCTTATGCTTGGGTTGTATCATTGCTCTATCTATCTTTGAGGAAGTTATTGGGGTTTTTCACCTTTATGGTTTTCCCCAAGTAAACTCTGTGTCTCTTGTGTGCTTGCATTATTGTGTCCATGATTGATATGCTATAGATTTGCTGTACATGTTGTTCTCTCAGTTAAGATCCTAGATCAGATTGAAGTAAATTTTGAAAAACTAACAAACAAACAGGTCAACCAAGGGCCCAAGCCAACCTCAAAAAAATAGGTAGGTTATCTGCTCTACAGTCAACTATTTAATGGTTGAATTGAGTGATAGAGAACCCATAGAATCATTTTTTACAGATAGATACGCAGAGATATATGACACTATGATGATCGATGACCCCATGGAAACTACAAAAAACAAGTTGAAACTAGTTAGGGAGCGAGGTATAGATGTGCACCAGGTCCGCCAACCCTATTTCCATCTCTTTACAGTCGGCCAAACCCCTGGTTTTCCTGAATTTGTTGAATGGTGTGCCTCTAACTACTCTTCTACCGAGAAGGAAATCATGGATGCTTCCAAGTCCAATATCCTTTGCGAAATTGATACCCAAACCCTTAGAAAAGCCCTGTCAGTCCCAAAAGAGTTTTTCCAGAAATCTATAGGGTATATCGAGGATGCCCTAATCCAGTTTTTTAGACAATTTCCTGTTGAAGTAAAATAGAATTTCTGCAGGTCCTATCTGAATCCTACTGTCCAAATACAAGAGCAGGATTTCCCGGCTAAAGCTAGACTATTGACGGAAGAATCTAGAGGTGTTATCGCCATGATGAGCTAATTCCTAGGTATAGACTCTGATATGTATGTCACAAAACATCTAATAAGTTTGATTTTTTTCCTAGGCACCTGCCCCCTGGAATTAGATGACCCAAGCCAATCTACGCAATGTGCATGCCTCAGGTTTCATGAAGTTTTGGTTGAAAGTATACACTCCCAGCTAAAGAATTTCCAGGAAATAAGGATTTTCAGATTTCAGTCCTACTTACTAAAAATGTTCCTGACATTCAATGAGGAAAAATTGAAAATGCCTGAGGTACTACTTACTCGGGATATGTACACTAATTACACCAAGTTCCATGATGAGCTCATGTCTGAGGTGTATCAGGTCATTTTCCAAAAGAAGCTGCCTAGAGTATTACCAGAAATGCAGGAGTTACTACAACTTTCTCCTTAGAAGAGGGTCAGAGATTGGTTCCTTTCAGAGCATGGCACAATCATCAGGGTTTATGGGTTTGCTTATGCACCCTACATGCTACTAGTTTCCTAACCCCCAGAATGTTTCCGTTAGAATTCATCAGACAAAAATTGAAGGCAGAAGCTGAGCACTTTCTAGATCATAGAAAGGGCTCTAATATTTTGTTTCCATGGACTGTAGGTCTATTATTAATAAAAAACAAAGGAGCTCTTACAGCCATCAAATGCAAGATAAAGGAGATTGGTTTCAAAACAGAAGCATCCTTAAACTATGATCCCCACCACATCATTTCCAACAGGAGGAAGGAAAGCAACAAGAAGGATTTTGTGCATTTCGAAATTCTAGGCATGGCAGAACCTGCAAATTTATTGGAATGTCCTAGCAGGAGCCAGATGGAAATAGACACACCTGAGAGCAAGTGGAAGTATTCTCAGAGAAAGAGCGACCACTATTTCCCAAAGGTGTTCTATTGTTACGATTCCCTCGTAAATGTAGGGTCTGCCGACCCTTCTTATTCCAAATATTCTTTTCATAATATTTTGACACTGCAAGAAGGGTCGGTCGATCATTCTTGTGTTCTCCATTATGGATATAGCTAAATTATTGGATACAAGTTTTCATAATTAACTACAAAAAGAAGGGGTGGCCAATCCTTGTTGTCAGAAAATGGAAGTCGGGAAAAACTATTTTTATATGTTATAGCTTTTCACCTCAAATTTTTGAACAATTACAAATGAAAATTGCAATTTTGAACACTTTTCAAATCAGAAATTGCATTTTTTGATTTTAAATTCACATTTGAAGGTTATAGATTCATACCTCCCTTCTAGCATGAAGGGCTTTAATTAAAAAATAATAATAACTAACAACACTTTTCATTCTTTTTATTTGATTTCATTCTATTTATAAAAAGAAAAAAAGAAATAATGCTTCGATTTAAAAAAACTAAAGTGAAGAATGTTTCTATTAAAAAAAAGAAAAAGAAAGAATAGAATAGCTTTCGTATAATGCTGCTATGATGATACTAATGTAAATGTATAAATTTACTTATTTACAATTACTTGTACGAGATGGCCTTTTACATGGATTTTGAGTCATTCAATCCCTACAAAGCCATTAATGGCAATCCTCTCGTATGTGTGGGCTTCTGTGAAAATATCTGGGAGTTCAGTCGGCTCTCCGCCCTGCTTTCCATAGAAATTCCTATAAATATTTTCAATGGAGTATGCAACCTCCATTAGAGAGACCTGCAATTTAAAGCTTGGATGAACTTCTGGGTGGATTTCTGCTGGTTCCATTTTTTTAATTGGTATATCATGGCTGCCCATATGAGGTCGTGTGGACGTAGGGGATCCAGCAGGGGTGTAGGGTCTTCACGACCTGGGGGGGGGGAATTTGCTCTGAGGGAGAAGGCTCGTCTCAACAGCACACCATGGTGATGGAACAGTCTGCTCTGCATACCTTCAATTGTGGGGCTCAATGTCTAGTAGAGACACCTACTCCAATAGAGGTGCAGATAGCACACTGTGAATTATTCCTTCTCCGAGAATACGAAGCCCACTTGGGACGGAAATTAATCTCCAACCCCTACTGGGAAATGAGGATCTTGTTCGCTCTCAAAATTCAAGCGAGGAACTAGATGGATCACGACCTCCGTGAATCCCTCCAAATTATAAAAGGCGTCCAACAAACTCATTCGGTCGGTGTTCACTTGCTCAAGTCTACTTTGAAAGATTACATGGATAGTACCTCAAGGGACTTCCCTCATGAAGAAAAAGTTTCCCCACGGGGGGAGCACCCTGCTCCCTAATTGGTCTTCCCAGTCTGCGTTCATGCCAGTCTTGGTGGTCAGCGTCCAGCTCCCTGTTTTTTCTGTGGATTTTTCGCTGGTGTCTTACTATGTTTTCTGTGTATTTTGCCATGTCTTTGGAAGTTTAGTCTCAGTGCAGACTCTGGATGTTAGCATGCTTTTTTTATGGGGTTTGTTTGAAAATCATATCACATCCAAGAACTCTCCAATAAATTACACTCTCTCATATGAAAAATCTCACACAACTAGTCAAAGGCACAAAAATAATGCACAAGAATAGATTTCTGTATTACTTCTCATGAAAAATAATTACATTAGCCAACATATGAATGTTGTAGGCTATTATTAAATAATATTACAGCAATAATTCGAATGGCTAATATTCCAAAAGAATCTTCTATCCATTAGACTTTCTAAAACTGCCCATCCCCCCTAGGTGTCAAGTTGGCTTTCCAAATCTGCTCAAAATCTCACGAATTGCTAAATTAGTGAGCTGAATATGAAATATAGGTAAAAGCAATTCCAAATACGAAATTTGAGTGGAAATGGTGTTAAGAAAAATTTTTGGTGTAAAAAACACTTTCCTAGGTTGACTAGCTCTTTCCTTTGGGGGAAAAAGCAGTAAAAGTAGTAGCTTTCTTCACAAATGCGCCCTCCTTCCTAAATATTATCTAGAAATATTTAGGAATGTACCCAAGTGGCCTAGGATTCTTGTAGAACACACCTCATATGGAATCTTATCCTCCCATGTTGCCTTGTGGGCCACACAATGGCAATTTCCTCAATTATTACATAGAATTAACCAACAAGTGATTAATTAATGCATCTTATGTAATTAAATAAATGGTAGGAAGGATTAAATATTCCAATACCCCCTCTTAAGTCTGACTTGAATGATCTAAATATGAGAATATATAAAAAATGCTAAGGGCCCAGTAATAAGACTTGGTCACCCCATAAAAAATACTGTCGGTCCACAAAACAAGGATAGAAGGAAAACCTCATGGGAAAAACCTTCCCTCAAAACATGGACATATCAAAATTGAAAGGTTGCTGATCAACACTTCACTCCACCACATTTCCAACCATCCCAAGCAGTGATCTTAGATAGCTGAATGTATTCTCTGTGAAAGCCTTGGTGAAGATATCTGTAGTTTGCTCACCTGTGGGACAATACTGCAAATCTATGATCTGGTCATGCACTAGTCCTCTGATGTAGTGCATATGAATCTCTATGTGCTTGGTACTATGCCTCTATACTGGATCACATGAAACTCTAGTGGCACTCTGGTTGTCACAATAAATGACAGTAGGAGTACTGAAAGCAATCTCAAACTCAAACAAAATCCCCTGCAACCAGACACACTGTGTAGTAGCATTCACTACTCCTCTGTACTCTGCCTCCACTGAAGATAGTGCTATGGCATTTTGTTTCTTGTTGGACCAGCAAACAAGGTCACCTCCAAGCATGAATACAAATCTTGATGTGGATTTCATGTCAAGGCTATCACCAGCCCAATCCGAATATGTGAAACCCAAGAGATCTAAGCTCGAATCTGCCACATAGTGAATCCCATCACTCTTTGTTCCCTGCACATAATGAAGGTTTCTCTTTTCATCCCTACAATGTAACTCATGTGTCTGCTCCATGTATCTAGATTCTACACTCATAGCATATGCAAGATCTGGACGAGTGTGAGTCAAGTAGAGTAAGCTGCCAATCAATTGTTTGTAAAGTGTACTGTCAAAGAGCAGTGTAGATTCTGCTTCTTCCATTCTGACTCCAGAAAGGAATGGAGTCTTAGAAGTCTTGCAATCAGCCATATTAAACTTCTTCAACAGATTAGAAGCATACTTTGACTGACATACCTCGGTACCTTCTTTTGTTTGTGAAATTTCAAGCCCCAAAAATTGCTTGAGAATTCCCAAGTCACTCATGGAGAATGCTTGGTGCATTGCGGTTTTAAGAGATGTTACTTGTTCAATGCTGTCACCTGTGATCAGCAAATCATCAACATACAGCAGTATTAACATAATAAAACCATCATCAAACTTGATATAGACATTTGGGTCAGATTTACACCGAACATAGGATTGTGATAGCAAAAAACTGTCCATTTTTGCATACCAAGCCGTGGGGGCTTGCTTGAGTCCATACAAAGATATTTTCAACCTGCAAAAAATGTTTGGATCTGATGTGTACCCCTATGGCTGCTGCATATATATCTCTTCTTCAAGTTCCCCATGGAGGAAAGCACTTTTCACATCCATGTGATGTACTTCCCACCACTTAGAAGCTGCCACTGCCAAAACTAGTCTAATGGAGTCTTTCTAAGCTACCGGTGCAAATGTTTCATTATAATAAAGTCCTTGGACCTGATAATACCCATTTTCTACCAGCCTTTCCTTGTACTTAATGGTTGTACCAACTTTCATTTGCATCTTACCAACTTTCTGCCTGCGGGGAGCTTGACTAGCTCCCAAGTTTCATTCTTCTGCAATGACTGAAAATCCTCATCCATAGAAACCTGCCATATAGGATTATGTGAGGCATCCTCATATGTTTGTGGATCATAATCTATCATCATATAGCACTTAACAGAAAGATAAGGATCATTCACATTGAGAGCAGTCTCAAACTATGATCTAGTCCTCCTTTGGTCCCGAGGGTTGCCTGCTAGTTCACCTGCTACTTGCAAAATTTTTGCAGCCCACTTAGGAGTTGTAGGTGAGTTTACATATAAAATAAATTGATCCTCATCATTATAAATATCAGAATAAAAAATATCAACAACATCACTTACTTCTTCTTTAGTCGGCGGTGAAGATGAGTCTCCAATTTCTGCGCTCTGAGAGGGCTCTTCCTCAAACTGCACACTTCTTTCGATGAATTCTTTATGAGTTTTCATGTTCAAAAACTTATATGATTTGGAGTCCTATGAATATCCCACAAACAAACATGGTTGTATTTGGGGCTGCATAGCCCTCCTTTTCTCAATCAGAATCCTAGCCCAAGCCTTTGAGCCAAAAATCTTGAAATGAGAGATATCCGTTTTTTTACCTGTCCAAGCCTCGAAAGGAGTGATACCTTTGAGAGCTTTGTGTGGAACTCTATTCTGAATATAGGTGGCACAATTTATTGGTTCATCCCATAGATTAGGAGACAAACCTTTTGCCTCAAGCATGCATGTGGCCATCTCCTTAAGAGATCTGTTCTTTCTCTCAGCAACCCCACTCTGTTGAGGTGTATATGGAACTGTATGTTGCATCTGTATGCCCGATGAAGCATAAAATTGCTGAAAATCTGATTTCACATACTCACCACCATTATCAGACCTTAACACTTTAATATTCCTACCAAAAATATTCTCAATTGAGGATTTGAATAGCTTGAAAAACCCAAAAAACGTCTAATTTAAGCTTGATGAAATAAACCCAACAGTACCTACTAAAATCATCTATGAATGTGAAAATGTATTTTGTTGAATTCAATGACTCATGAGGAAATGGACCTGATATATCAGTGTGTATAAGTTCCAATGGTGCAGTGGTTCTCTCAGTGGTAGATCTCCCATACTTGTGCTCAGGGTGTTTTCCTAGGATGCAGGATTGACAGACACCTTTGGAAAATTTGATATTGGGCAACCCTATAACCATCTCTTTCTCATGAAGTTGGGAAAGCCATTTGTAGTTTAGGTGGCCAATTATTTCATACCATAGCTTGCTGGACTCATTGGCATGGGTCAGTAGAGCATAAGGTGAGGAGTTTGGCACCAAGTGAGAAAACTTGTAGATTCTAGAATAGTGGTCAGCAGTACCAAATGCAATAATTTTTCCTGTTGAAATTTCTGCTATCTCAACATCATTGGGGGTAAAGGTGAATCTGTTGGGCAGCCCTGTATGGGTCATCTGATGGACTGACAATAGGTTTTCAGCAAGTCTAGGGACATATAAAACATTATTGAATGACCCAAACTCGAGATCTATGCTACCTTTGCCTTTGCTAGAAGTTTTAGAATTGTCTCCCAATACAATATTCAGACAACTGGAAGAGTCAAGTGAAGTAAAATACTTACTTGTAGACACCATGTGTCTTGAAGCACTAGAATCAATGAAGAATGATGAATATTGGGAAGTGTCAGCCATCAGTGCATGAACTCTCTCTTTGTCATCGGAATTTGATCCTCCATCCTTCCTTCTTGCGCTCTCTGGGAGAGGGATGTTGGCTTTCTCCAATGCCTGAGTTAATTGGTCGATGGTCTTCTTCATACAAGAGATTTCAGGATGAAATCCGTTTCTGCAATAAGTGCAATTTGTCCTCTCATTCTTCTTGTTCAGATTCTTCTTGAATTTTGATGGCTCTCCATTAAAATTCTGCTTGTCTTTCCACTCACTAGTGGGCTTCTTGAAGTTGCCTTTCTTCTTGCCTTTCGAATTCTTTGAGTCTCCAACATTTAGACAATGGTATTTGGATAAATTTTAAATGGCTCCCATTAAGACCATATTGTCTTTTTCTTGAGTTAAAGACTCCATGAATTCTGAAAGTGACGGGCTCTTCCAATTTTTAATTGCTTTCCAGGTGGAATGGAAGGTGGAAACAAAAATTGAATAGTCTGGGCCAAGCTTGGAGAAAATGGCCAAAACTAATTTCTCATCTTTCTTGTCTATTACACATTGCTTCAACTGCAATACAAGAGAATTGAATTTGGAGAATAAGACTTGTGGATTATCGAAATTTTGCAGAAATAAAGAGACTAGCTCGTTATCCAATTGGTGGCCTCTCAATTCATCGGTTTTATCGAACAATTCTTGAAGTTTCAACCATACTTCATTGGGTGAAGTGAGGCCATCAAGATGAAATAAGAGTTCTCTAGATGTAGTGAGACATAACATCCCATACACTTCATCCCTTCGATTATGCCATTTAGATTTATCCACTGCTGAGGTTGGCTCAGCTTCTGTTGCCATGGTCACCCTGTAGAGCCCTTTGCTCCTCAATAGAATCTCCATCTTTGCTTTCCAATAAAAATAATTGAAAGGAGTGAGGATGATCTGTTGTGTGTGATCCATTTTTTCAACTGATATAACTTTTGTACTGAAATTAGAACACTTCTGGATTCCAAAATGTGCCTTGTAAATAATAGAATTCACCCGGTGAATTGATCAATGTGCCCTTCCTGAGACTGTTGGATCCTGCAAGACAATCAATAGATGAAAGGAATAGCTTGATGGCTCTAATACCATGTGAAAATCATATCACATCCAAGAAATCTCCAATAAATTACACTCTCTCATATGAAAAATCTCACACAACTGGTCAAAGGCACAAAAAGAATGCACAAGAATAGATTTATGTATTACTTCTCATGAACAATAATTACATTAGCCAACATATGAATGTTTTAGGATGTTATTAAATAACATTACAGCAATAATTTGAATGGCTAAAGATGCCAAAAGAATCTTCTATCCATCAGACTTTCTAAAACTGCCCATCCCCCCTAGGTGGCAAGTTGGATTTCCAAATTTGCTCAAAAGCTCACGAATTGCTAAATTAGTGAGCTGAAGTGGAAATATAGGTAAAATCAATGTCAAATATGAAATGTGAGTGGAAATGGTGTTAAGGAAAGTTTTTGGTGTAAAAAACACTTTCATAGGTTGACTAGCTCTTTCCTTTGGGGGGAAAAGCAGTAAAAGCAACAACTTTCTTCACAAATGCGCCCTCCTTCCTAAATCTTATCCAGAAATGTTTAGGAATGTGCCCAAGTGGCATAGGATACTTGTAGAACACACCTCAGATGGAATCTTATCCTCCCATGTTTCCTTCTGGGCCACACAATGGCAATTTCCTCAATTATTACATAGAATTAACCAACAAGTGATTAACTAATGCATCTTATGTAATTAAATAAATGGTAGGAAGGATTAAATATTCCAAAAGGTTGCTCGGTCAATATTCAATTGTTAGAATCGATCAATATGGACCATTGAATAACATATAAATAGAAGTGAACTGTAAACCTAAGGGCAGATTAGAAGAGAGAGAGATAGTGGAAAAATCCTCTTTTTGGTCTAATTTGGATCTGCAACATCATGTTTTGACTGTTCCTACGATGGGTTTACCGCAGAGTTTAATGAATGCATGAAGACATCCGATTATTGTTCTAATTATGTATCTGTGTGGTGGTGAATGTTGCATTATGTCTATTATGTTGTGGATTGAATGATAGTGGTTCATGCGATTAAGTAGAATCGATATGTTATTGTGAATGTTTACTTTATGTTGAATCTGTGAATTGCTTACATAATATGCGAATGATTAGTAAATAGTATGTTGTCAAGTTGTTGATATCTGGTTAAATTTCTGCGATAAGAGACTTGTGGGTAAAGCATATTCTCAATGCCACTGTGGAAACTTGGTTCCTGCAGCACCCTCTGTAGGTGTTGCTGGGAAGGGTAACTCCTTTCTGGGCTGGTGTATAAGGGATTGTTGGTGCTTGTTGACGACAGTAAGAACCCCTGTCGAGAAGAGTTGAGTCAACATGGGTTTTATCTACAGTTAGCCTAGTTGTATGCTCCTCAGTTTGATCTACTCTGGATTTTTTACCATACTCAATATGGCACGAGTTGTTGGGCGCTTGTTTGTAATTGTATTCAGTAATTAAAATTTAAGCAGGATACTGTGTTGGAAAAGGACATTCCCAGACGACAATGCAGATAGTAATGCCATTAGTTGGAATGATTCTGACTGCGATTAACCAGACATAAACATTCTTTCTTTTTGTTTTTTTTTAAATAGAAACAATATACTTTTGGGTCTTCTCAAAGTTCCAAATCAAATATGCCACATGTCACAATATGATCATTCCACGTGTCACCCTAGGATACCAGATATCAAAATTTTAACAACAAAATTTATATAATTTTTGCTTTAAAGACTTTGCTGGCAAGTGGAAATATTCTCAGAGAAAGAGCGACTGCTCTTTCTCCAAAGTTTTCTATTGTTACAGTTCCCTCCTAAATGAAGGGTCGGCTAACCCTTCTTATTCCCAATATTCATTTCATAATAGTTCGACACTGCAAGAAGGGTTGGACGATCCTTCTTGTATTCTCTGTTATGGCTATAGCTGAATTTTTGGATAAATATTTTCACAATTAACTATGAAAGAAGGGGCGACCAATCCTTCTTTTTGGAAAATGGAAGTCAGGACAAACAGTTTTTATATGTTATAAGTTTTCACCTTAAAACTTTGAACATTTAAAAATGGAAATTGCAATTTACAAATAAAAAAATCCCCGTATTATTTTCATAATATTTTGACACTGCAAGAAGGGTTGGTCGACCCTTCTTATTACCAATATTCTTTTCATAATATTTTGACACTGTAAGAAGGTTCGGTTGATCCTTCTTGTGTTCTCCATTATGGATATAAATGAATTGTTGGATAAAGGTTTTCATAGTTAACTACGAAAAGAAGGGGCGGTTGATTCTTGTCGGAAAACGGAAGTTGGGACAAACTATTTTTATATGTTCGACCAACCCTGGTTATTCCCAGTATTGTTTTCATAATAGTTGAACACTGCAAGAAGGGTCGGTCGATCCTTCTTGTGTTCTCCATTAATATTGGGCATTGGTCATAAATGAATCCAATATCAATTTTCGCATAATATTGGTGAATACTTAGATGCGGTAAACCAGAGCATAAACATATGAATTCTGATTTAATATTACTTTCATCCAAGCATGAAGAATAACACAATGAAAAATATCTACTGGAAATAACAATTAACAGAGAAAGGAAGGAAATTTATAGACACACATAATTTAATGCAAATAACAATTAACAAAGAAAGGCAGGAAATTTACAGACTGTCATTGAGGGGAAATAAAAAATTAGCAGAGAAAGGAAGGAAATTTACAGACTGTCATTATTGAATAGTTTTTTCATTAGTGGTACAATTATATTCAACACATTCCATGTATAATTTCAAAACAAGCAACTCATGCATGCCTTCCCAGACACACTATAATGCTAATTACAATTTAACATTGATCGACACGATGGTTTGACATGTTCTCTAACGTGGTCGAATGGAGGACCTAGTTGGGCGGCCAACCTAAGATCCTCCAACATCTCCCCCATGAACAATTCATTTTTTCATCCCGAAGAAATCAGAAAATAACTGGAGTTGAATGAACAGAACGTTGCTGACTATGAAAGCACAGTCCTTCTACCTTCTACTAGGCGCAATAAGAAGAAGTTGACAACATGGTTTGGTACTAAAACAACATTCGACGACTGCTGCAACTGTTGACAACCATATGTGATGACGACTCCATCCCATCTACATCCATCTATCGTAGATCTATATCACCGGTCACAGTTTCAGGTCGAATTATTGCGCGTCATCACATGTATTGTTCCATAGTTGCATATTCTTGTTGGATTTCAATGATTATAAGTTTTGGAGAATTCAGATCCTCTGTTAGAAAATGACGGCTCTATTTCGTCCATATATCCATCAATGGCAGACCTACCAATCTCTTTTGGTCATGTTGTCACATGGCTAACATTCCAAGATCAACATTTCTTTGTACAAATGATGATTCTTAATAGAGATGAAATGGGTTGCTTCACAACTATGTTAAATTTTTGTTTAATGACAAATCCATGTATTGGGACTTGGCTCGAAATGCCCATATATCAACTACGAGCAATAAAATAAATGAAAACTTTAACGTAGTTGTGAAGAAACCCATTGCATCTCTGTTAGGAACCATCATTTGTACATAGAACTACTCATCTTGGAATATTAGGCATCTGAAAACATGAACGGAAGAGATTGGTAGGTCTTCCATTGATGGATATATGGACGGAATGGAGTCATCGTTTTCTAACAGAGGTCCGACAAATGCTCCATCATACGCGGGAATAAGTTATAATCAACTACGGGCAATAAGAACAATACATGTGACCAATACATGTGACGACGCACACTAATTCGACCTGACAACGTAACCGGTGAGATAGATCTGTCATAGATGGATGTAAGGATGGGATGGATCCGTCGTCACATGTAGTCGTCAAAATTTGCAGCAGTCATCGAGATAGATAATTAAACGAAATGCTCCATTGTTCGCGAGAAAAACTTATAATCAACTACGGGCAATAATTAAATGAAAAGGTTCACGGGAAAAACATATGATCAACTACGAGCAGTAATTAAACGAAAAGGTTGGCAGTAAAAAGTCATATATCATGAGGAGAACTGGGGAGCGATCATAAGACTCAAGCATTTCTCATAAAACAACAGAGGAAGTAAAAGAAAATTCCATGGCTTCCCGGACGATTTCAGTTTGCTATGATATGGGGCATGGTTAGCCTATATATAGTGAGTGGCCACTGTGTTGATGGATTAAAAATATTTTATTGGATTAATCATACATGTATCACTCCAATCGATTCCTTGAAAATCCAATGGCCAACATGCCTGCTTCCAATGCATTAAATGGCCTACAATAGGCTCATACCGCAAGCTAAATAATATTCCCTGTAAGTTTCAGCCTATGTGAATCAAGTATACCATATATATTAAATTATGCAATTACTTCCGATGATTGTTTTTAAGAAACAAAATTATTTATGTGAATCAAGTATAACATATATTAACCCTGGATGTAGACGTCACCATTATACAAGGGGCCATGTGTCGGACACGAGGAGGGCACGTGGGGGAGGAGCCTCGACCTAGGCACCCGTAACATGGAACGCATGCTCCATGCAATATACCACCTCCCTTGCTTCAACTTTCTTTCCCTCACATGTGCGGCTTTATGGATCCTTCTCGATTCTTTGCTCGCAAGTCCCTTCACCGGCTAGCTAGCTGCAACTCTGGTACCTCGGCCCTCTATGCATTCAAAGCAGCCCTCACCTTGGGGTAGCTCCATGTCTACTTGGTAGATGCCCCATTCTCTCTACTCTGTCTACAAGGGAGCTGCCCCATTCTCTCTACTCTGTCTACTAGGGAGTTGCCCCATTCTCAAGGAATAATGGGGAAGCTCAACTATTATCAATTTACAACTTATTTGGAGTGTATCAGTTTTAAACTTCGTTAAGGAACTTCTACTGATTCGGAGTTGCCCCATAAATTCCTTACACTATCTTCATCTCCAACTACTTCTCATTTCTCCACAAACTACAAGCTATACTTCTCATTTGGACCCCAGTCATATAACATCCTTGTTGGAGCCAAACGTTAAATGGTACCATTAATTTCCTTAATATTCATTTACACAATCTTTAAACTAATTTTAAAAATCAAATATGCCACATGTCACAATATAAGCGTTCCACGTGTTGCAAAATTTATACAAGTTTTTCTTTAAATACTTTCTTGGCAAGTAGAAATATTTTCAGAGAAAGAGCGACCGCTCTTTCTCCAAGGTGTTCTATTGCTACAATTCCCTCCTAAATGAAGGGTTGACCGACCCTTCTTATTCCTAATATTATTTTCATAATAGTTCGACACTGCAAGAAGGGTCGGTCGATCCTTCCTGTATTATCCATTATGGCTATAGCTAAAATGATGGATAAATGTTTTGACAATTAACTACGAAGAGAAGGGGCGGCCGATCCTTCTTGTCGTAAAACAAAAGTCGGGACAAACCATTTTTATATGATATAACTTCCAAGGTGTTTTATTTTTACAATTCCCTCGTAATTGAAGGGTTGGTCGACCCTTCTTATTCCCCATATTATTATCATAATAGTTCGACACTGAAATAAGGGTCGGTCGACCCTTCTTATTATCAATATTTTCTTCATAATATTTCGACACTGCAAGAAGGGTCGACCGATCGTTCTTGTGTTCTGCATTATGGATATAGCTGAATTCTTGGATAAAGTTTTTCACAATTATCTACGAAAAGAAGGGCTGACCGATCCTTTTTGTCGGAAAACGGAAGTCGGGACAAACTATTTTTTGATGTTAGAAATTCCAAGGTGTTCTAGTTTAACAATTCCCTTGAAATTGAAGGGTCAACTGACCCTTCTTATTCCCAATATGATTTTCATAATAGCTTGACACTGCAAGAAGGGTCGATCGATCCTTCTTGTGTTCTCCATTATGGATATAGCTGAATTCTTGGATAAATGTTTTCACAATTAACTACGAAAAGAAGGGGCGGACGATCCTTCTTGTCAGAAAATAGAAATCGGGACAAACTATTTTTATATGTTATAACTTAGCAGATTGACTTGTTATTGTAAAAATGCTGGATATTTTACACATTGAATTTTTCACATTAAAATTTTTCACATTTACAAATGAAAATTGCAGTTTTTTTATTTGAAATTCACACTTTTCAAATCCGAAATTGCATATTTTTAATTTTAAATTCACACTTTTCAAATCAAAATTGGCATTTTTTTTATTTGAAATTCACACTTTTCAAATAAAAATTTGCATTTCTATATTTTAAAATCACACTTTTCAAATCAAAATTTGCATTTTTTGGTTTGAAATTCATTTATTTTGAATTGAAATTCATAGTTTCATAACAAAAAAACTGCAATTTTAAGGTTCATAAGTAGTCAAAAAACACACTATTCGAACGGAAAAACACACTTTTCAAATCCAATATTGCCACTTTCAAAACCCATTTTTTCACTTTAGAAAGGTTGACATTGACACTTTTAGAGTCTAAATTCACACATTCTAAGTCCAAAATTTGCCTAATTTGTCCAAATTTAATGAAATAAGCGTTACTTCCATATTATCTTCCTTAATCTTCTTTTTAACCTCCATTCTGCATTGAAATATTTGGTCAACAAGCCAGTGTTAGGGGGACACATATGCTGATGGCTGCTTCTATTCCAAGAATATGACTTTGAAATTATTGTCAAGCCAGGTAGACTAAACTTGGGACTTGATCATCTGTCAAGGATCGAGTCAGGAGAGGAACCGACGAATATTGAAGACAGTCTTCCTAATGCGTAGTTATTTAGTATACAGGTTGCCGATGATTATTACAAGGATATCATTGGCTTCCTAACCATAGGGATGGCAGTCCAGGAATTCTTGGTCCAGCAGAAAAAATAGTTAGTTTTGTGCGCTGTGGACTTCACTATAATTGCAAGACAGTTATACAAACTTGGGCCGGATGAAGTCCTACGCAGTTGCATACTTGATCATGAGAATCCATTTATTCTAGCTGACACACACTCAGGAATCGCAAGAGGTCACCATGCAGGAAGGGATACTGCGCAGAAGATATTGCGCATAGGGCTATGGTGGCCTACGCTCCATAAAGATGCCAAAGAACATTGCAGGAACTGTGATGTCTGTCAGAGGACAGGAAAACGATCACACCGAAATGAGATGCCATTGAATCCACAATTGACACTGCAGCCATTTGAAAAATGGGCAATAGACTTTATGGGTCCTATAAACCCACCAGGAAAAAGAACCGGTGCAAGGTATATTATTACTGCTACGGATTACCTCACTAGATGAGTGGAACCAAAACTAGTTAAGGACTGCAGCGCCAGTACTGCTGCGCAATTGATTTTTCAAGAAATACTCACTAGATTTGGCTGTCCGAAGATTTTGATGAGTGACCAGGGTACTCACTTTTTGAACAAGACGATTGAGGTGCTTACAGAGCAATTCCACATTCATTATCAGTGCAGTACTCCATATCATCCACAGGTGAATGGTACTGTAGAGGCTTTCAATAAAATATTGGAGAACGCACTCACTAAGGTGTGCAATGTAAATAGAGACGATTGGGACCTGCGCATCTCGTCTGTGTTATGGGCATACAGGACCACATGCAAGAAATTGACAGGACAAACACCCTTTCAAATGGTTTATGGGAAGAAGGCTATAATGCCTATGGAATATATTGTCCCTAGTTTGAGAATCGTTGTGTTTAAAGGGATGACAGACTTCGAAGCTCTAGAAGAAATATTACTACACTTACTAGGCTTGGAGGAAGATCGCTTCATCGCAGGATTCTACCAGCAAGCTCAGAAGGACTGCGAGAAAGCATGGCATGATCGCCATATAAAGAACAAGTGCTTTCAGGTAGGTGATCTAGTCCTCCTGTATGATAACAAATTCATGAAATTCCCTGGTAAATTTAACATGCATTGGCTTGGCCCATATACTGTGATACATGTTACTAACACTGGTGCAATCCAGTTAGCCAATTTAGCTGGTGATACCTTGCCAACTTTGATAAATAGAAGCAGGCTAAAGCTATACCATGATAGCACTGCTTCGTAGAAACCTGAATAACGAGCCAAGGAAGGAAGTTCTAAGTGTTAAGTACAGTTGAAAGTGGACACTAGAAATGTAAAGGACTCTGTAAATGTATGATAAAAGGAAGAAGGTATGATAAGAAGAATGATCTATGCATTGTGCAACACTATTGAAGCTGCACAGAAGGAATATATATATATATAGATAGATAGATATTTAGAGTGGAAGCCACGCAGTTGGAAATTTTTGGCACTGCGAAGTAGGCACGCAGGGTTGCAGATGGCTTGCCACGCAATTCAGCGCAGCACTCAGACAAAAATAGCCATTGCATGGCTTTTCAGAAAAACAGTCGTTAGATGACCATTGCAACAATCGCTTCAGCATTTAAAGAGAAGATAGTTGTTCTGAGCACGCTGACGACAGAATAGACCAAAGGATCCGCTCAAATTCACCAACGGACACCACATTAATTGCTTATATAGCCGTTGAAGGGCGCGGGAGAGGGTCTGATGTGCCTATAAATAACACTGTTGGGAGACTTGCAGGTGTTACCAAGCACTTAGAATTTTCTTTTGATTAACCTCTCTAAGATAGTAGCCATCTGTATTCTGTCTGCCTTAGCTGCTACCTCATTAGTGAATGTCCGAACCTTCCTATAAAGAAGAAGAACTGACCATTGAAGAAGCACTGAGGATCTTTCAGCATGGAGGAATTCAATAGTTAATGAAAACTCCAGTTAAGAAGGTCACCGTAGAACAAGGTGAAGGATCCCGCAGATCACCAACAATTAATCCAACGATGCAGGAAAAAGGAAAAGATAAAGGAAGAGTTGTAACTGCACCTCGATCCAACATCATAAAGATGGGCTCCTCGGCATAGAAATCGCCAGTCTTTCAGATAGAACCCTTGAAGATGACACCCAAATATATCTCCCCACAGGAACTGAATGCCCCTGTGTTTAAATTGTCCAAAAATGTGAGATACAACATCCCGCTGTCACCTATCTCAAAGCATGGAAACGTTGCTAAGAATCTGCTGGGAAAGATAGAAGATTGTAAATGGGAGGATTATGACCTCTTGGGAATGAAGAAAGACGAGCCAGATGTTCCCAAATACCTAGATTTTCAACCAAACCAGTATATGTGTTGGATGAAGGATGCCAAGGTAACTCTAAACTTGGTAGTTGATAGTTGGCTAGCACCTGTCGTTCATTCGGGGCTACTGAACTTGCTGAGATTGCCACATTTTGACCATTCTCCAGAACTTAATATCGTGGTTCACACACTCATGGTGCGAATCCACCAAGGTTATCTGTGGCTGTATAGGAACATTGATATTAACATCGATTTGATCCACCGCATCACTGGGCTAAGCAAGCATGGTAAGGATCCTAAGCAATTCTTCCAGGGGAAGAGCAAAGAAAAAGAGGTTGTTGAGAAGACGAAGAAAACCCATCCGGTGGTGAATGAAAAAAGAGGTTTCTCGATAGAAGATATAGAGGATAGAGCAACAAGATTTGGAATGAAATTGCTCACAGGCAAAATACTCAAAACAGCTAGGCCTCTGGAGGTGCCTGCGGGCGCAATACTCCTTTGTGCTGCAGCGGCCGAAGGAAACAACTCTAATTGGTGTCAGTTTCTGTTGAATGAGTTCCTTGAAGAACTCAACGACACACAAGTGAATGGCAGCCAGTTCCATTTAACCTAGCTCATCGTCCTGATTGCTTTGTGTGGATGGAAGCAGCCACGAGATTATGAGGGCGTCTTTATGGACACCAAGGATCCTAGAGGGTTTAAGTTCGTCAACCTCTGGGCAAGCACAAATGCAGAGCGCTAGCATGCGACAGCAGAAGTCTTTTACCAATACTATATTCAGCTGGGTGACGCAATCACGAAGACACCCCGCATTACAAAGCAGGTCACGACGAAGTATATCCACATCATCGACTTTGAGGCAGATATGAAATGTATATTCATATCACCGAAAGCAAAAATGAAGAAACTAGTGTGGTTCCCAGGGAAGTACATGATGTATGAGCAAGATATTGAGGACCTCATGAAAGATTGGCCACCAAAGTTCCGTGTATAGGTTATGGACGTAGAGATGGACTCAGCAGAAGATGAGCCGATCCCACTCTCATGCCCAATCATTGAAGAAACAGGGAAGAGAAAAGAAGCTGAGACTTCAAAGAAGCCAAGGTTGAGGAAAAAGGTGAAGGCCGCAAAGATTCAATAGGAGGTAGTCCTCAATGATGATGACTACGAGATGATAGCCGAAACAGTCTCAGAGCAGATGAAGGAGCTTATGGCGGCTAAAGAAAAGAAGGACATGGTCATCCAGGATGACCTGCACAAGACGCGGCTCGCAATGCAAGGCCTAATGAAGAAAATGGACGATGTCCAGAAAAGCCTTATTTTGTTGTGGGAAGCAAGGGATGAAAGGAGGTCGATAGGGACCTCACAGCAAGGAAGCCAACAACTAGCAATAATGCTATTGTCAAAGACTAGAATTGTCCATCTGGACCCATTGGCTGTTGCATTGCCAATGGCAGAACAAGTTGTCTTGGACACAAAGGGAGTCAAGAGGGTAGAGCTTGACTTAGCCAAAATCACATTACCAAGATTGCACTTCATCCGCAAGCAGATCGTTGAAGAGATGCATGAACGGAAGGTTGAATCAATGAAGTCACAAGCAGAGCTCATCACAGCAAACATGCAAATTCAGTTGCAGGCAGAAATACAGCTACGAAACGAACTGGACCGCCGAAAAAATTTGAAGACTACCATATCCAATGTGGTGAAGGATATTAAAGGTATAGAAATCCAAGATGATCCTGCAGACACAATTATGAGGATCGGAGATAAGATGAGATCCTTGCAATCAAAGATGTAGGATAAAGAGATTTATTATGAGGTCGATATTGCCACATTGAAGGATAAGCTGAATAAGTAGGCGCCATTAACTGAACAACAAGTCAGAGAGCAAGCAGTGAGCACCGCCTCGAAAATAATTACAAGTGAGATGGCTAAGTGCCAATCAGTCCTGGATAAGGTTTCACTGGCAATCACGACCATTGAAGAGGATCAAGGGTTGCTGCAGGTCAAAACCGTGGTACAAGAAAAACAAACCGCGTTGGACAAGTTGAATGCAGATGTTAAAGCTCTACCACCCAGAGAAAGGTTGCCGAGATACAAGGAGATATCCGGCTTAAAGAAAGAAGTACAAGAATTATGACAAAAATATATTGAGATGGATAATCAGTCGCAGCAGCTCCTGGAGAATGCCATGGCGGTATCACAGCAGATTGAAGATAAGTTAGTAGAACTATGCGATAACTAGGAGCAGGTACAAGACCAAAATCCAACACTGCTTAAGACAATTAAACAGGTTGAGCACGATACAAGAGAAGCAGTGGTGCAGTTGTGCGGTACATATGACGAGTTCACAGCCAAGTTCTTTCCACCAGTCACAGCACAGAGTGAGACAGCTGAAACAATCAGTGGCTCGGGGACGAACCACATGTAAGTGTTAGGGGCATGTTCGGCCCAGGTTGAGATAAAGTTTTGGAAGAACCTTTTTGAGGCAAGCAGGGAAAGATGAGCTGAGCACAGCTCAAAAATACAATTTTGGCTAAGTATTGAGGATGCTGCGAAGTTGCGTGCAACATCCAACTTTTGACCAGACTGCGGAGTTGCGCGCAGCATCAAAGTTTTGGTCGTGATGCGAAGACCAGTACTATGCCGAACCAGTGCTGCGGAGTTAGGAGGCCATGTGGAGCCAGCAAATCAGTGTGCTAGACAAGTATCAAGTGTAGCTACTGGCTCGACCGGTAGCAGCCACTTTTGGAAAGATATTCCAGGATTGCCGAGCAACGGATATAGGAAAAACAAGAAGGCGGCCACGCGTGGGTTGTTAAGGAAAGCGACGTTTGGCATGCTTAGAAGGTAAAACCATTGGAGAGAAATGGTTTGGCAAAAGTAGCCTGTAGGAACGCGTGTGATAGGAAGGCCAATTGTGAAAGAATGAGGACGTGGAGATCCGCCATGATAAAGCAGACGCTACCATGAGCCAGCAAGCTAGTTTGGAAAACCGACGCAGTTTTGGAAACCCTTAAGGTTTTGGGTTTTAGGTATTCGACATTGTATAGACATGACCTTCGGGCATGATCTATTTAAGAAGACACTTTTGTATGGGATGGGGGTTGGTGGTTGTTGTTGTTGTTGGGGTTGCTCTACTTTTGGATACTAGATGCTAGTTGTGAGGCAGTATGGCTTTGGACGCTAATGTCAGAGTTATTTGATCTCCTACTGGAGACTATTGGTATCTTTTGTGACAACCAGAGTTGTGTGAAGCTCTCTGAGAACCCGGTGTTCCACGATAGGTCAAAGCACATTGAGATCAAATATCACTATATCAGGGATATGGTGCAGAGAGGAGCAGTGAAGCTCCTGTATAGTGCGATAGATGAGCAGATTGCAGATGTGCTAACAAAGCCACTAGCCAGAGTGAAGTTCGAGTACTTCAGAGAGAGGCTTGGCATTCCTCAGATCGACGACACTTCGAGGAAGAAGTGATGGACACATTTGTTGAAGCCATTCCAAGCATGGTGGAAGGAGGGTCCTTCACATGGCTATGGATGTAAGCATTGGAGGATGAGCATTAGGATGATGTTCTAGTTTCTGCTCTATATGATCAGTTGGATCATTTATATGTATGTACATACGCATCATGTTGGATGTTGGATATGATCAGGTAGATCATGTAATTATGTATATCAAATGGATGCATTTGTATGATCAGATCGATCATGTATGATGATATGTATCAAGTAGATACTTTGTATGCATCAGATGGATATACTGTTTGATCAGGATGATCACAGATGAAGAGCTTCATGATGTTGCTCCAAATGATATGCATCACGTTGATGGTATGATGATGATCAGGTTGATCATGTGATGATGTACATCAGTTTGATCATATATATATATTATACTCCTATAGAGATTGTATTATTCCTCTATACATAAGTGTTTGTATTCCTGTAGAGATGTTATTATTCCTCTATACGGAAGTGTCTTCATTTATATTGTAAGTGTCGTAACTTATACTTGATGGGTTATTAGACCACCTTGTTGGGGTCGGCCCTATATAAGTCATGTGGGTCGAAGGGTTATTAGACCACCCTATTGGGGGTTGGCCATGTGGGTCAAAGGGTTATTAGACCACCCTATTGGGTGTCAATCCAATTAGCATTATGTTATGTGGTTAAGTTAAGGCCGACCTAGTAAAGGTTATTGGGCAATTCAAGTCAGGTATAAATAGAGTGTCGGAGGCACTCTATTTCATCATTCTATTCCCTCTCACACTCTCGGGAGAGTGGCACACTTGTGGAGGAGGAGAAGCTGCTGCTAGGATATGTTTATCTCTTATGCTTGGGTTGTATCATTGCTCTATCTATCTCTGAGGAAGTTATTGGGTTTTTTCATCTTTATGGTTTTTCCCAAGTAAACTCTGTGTCTCTTGTGTGTTTGCATTATTGTGTCCATGATTGATATGATGTAGATATGCTCTACATGTTGTTCTCTCAGTTAAGATCCTAGATCAGATTGAAGTAAATTTTGAAAAATTAACAGTCGGTAGTACTGCGACATTTCCTCATTGAATTGCCTACCAACAATATGGTGTTATTTCTATCATTTTTTGCTACATTAGGTTGTTTTCTTATCATTCATCCCATCAAACAGCCCAGGTATGTACATATTTACCTATTACGCAAATCATGTTTATATTTCGTTATATTATGGTTTGTTTATGTTCAAATGACAATTTCTGGTATTGAAATTTATGTTTTTATTGACAGACTTCATTTTTCGAATGACCCTTCATTCAGATTATGTGCTACGTGTTAAATCTTAAAGGAATTCAGCTCATCATTCAACCCCGCATTTAGCCCCCGAAATCCACGGTTGGCATATCCCAGACTGTTAAATGCAAAAACGAGCACGTGGGTTATGTTTGCCATGTGGAGCTGATGTTTTTTTAGTTGTTGCTCTAGAAGATCCATCCCCAAGCTCGTTGAGCTTATCGACGCATCACCACGCCCATGATAATGCTCCAAACACTGATTCTCTTGTTTGCTCAGTCGGGAATCACGTACGTCTTCTCATGCACTTGCACGCCATCATTCTGGAAGGAGTCCAGCTAGCCCATGCTTGTGTCTGCCGACATAACTCCTACATGTACATCAACACTCCAACACACCGATTCAGCCTTGCATTCAGCCTGGAATCTTGCTTCCTATTTACGCCATTGTTTTGGAACGATTCTAGGTCACACACATTCAGCCTTCCAGCAGAACACCTTTCTATGACAGTTCTCTAGTAGCCCCTCCTCCGTTCGCTTAGTTCGACAGCTTGCTACCTCTCTACCCATGTCAAGGGTAGATCAATGCTGCAACACCTGTGTGAAGAAACCAACCCCATGTAAGCTGGGTAGATGCTCCCTGCGTTGGCATGCACCATTCAATCAACAATTACAGTCATTTAAACACCTCTATTATTAGAGAGGTCGACTCTATCAACCCTCTCACCTATTTGTAACTTATAAATAGTTGTCTCCATGACTGAGACAAGTTAGTCTGGTTATCTTTTTCATCCTTTCAATTTCGAGATAGTTTGCAGTCGTTATGAGTTTGTAGTTGGAGATAGTTCTGTAATTTCTCTCAAGTTAATGGAAGTTCTAGTTTGTTGATAGTCTGAGTAGATAAATCCATCCAGTTTTCCATCTCTGATTGCTGGGAAGGGCCCCTAATCAACCAAAGGTTTTGTCTTTTCTACAAGTAGTTAGTTTGTTTTCCTATGTTTATAATCAATTTCATTTTTGTATATGATATTTCTTTCTCCTCTGTAATTTATGTTATGCTGCTAACTTAATTTGTGCTTACAGAATTAGGAAATGGTTGACCAAGCTTAGTAGTTTGTAGTTGCTTTCATCCTTTCTTTCTTCCATCGTCTATAGTTAGATATTGCCTCAAAATTCTTCCATAGTTAGTATTAGTTTCCTTCTTTCCTCTCTGTTAGTTTTCTTCCTTCCTGTAGCTGTAGGTTTACTCTTTTCTTTCATCTCAATATTCTTTTCTACATATCATAGAAATAGTTTATCTTTTTTAGACAATGATTAAAATAGGTTGTTGTCTATTAACGTAACTCCTCAACAAGTCTTCTAACTAATTTCTCTGCATTATAGGTTCATGTGCATTCTCTAGCTAACATCAAGATCATAAAAAATATCCTTTTCCTTAGTTTAGTTCATTTTTCCTCCATTCGTATTGTCATTCGGACTATCGTTTGGACTGGCATTCAGATCGTCATTCAGACTTTTACCCTTTCTGCATTGTTTTTATGTTTTTCAGATTCTCATTTTTTTGTCTTTAAGATATAATGCTTCTTGCTTATAATTTACCATTTTAGGTGTAATTTAAATCGGGTTTTATGTTACATAGTTTTTAATTGAGTTTTTCTTATTATTTCCTCCTACATTTCCTTCCTTCACTTTCTTCTAACCTTCTTCCAAAGTTAAGCTTTTGTATCATATTTGATAGTTAGTTATTGTTTGAGAATCCATCAATTTGTTTCTAGATAGTTTATTTCCAAATCATAGTTAACAATTTCATTCTTGAAGTAGTTTTAATTTGTTAATCATAAGAATTATTTTCCATTTCATGTAATTAATGAAGACATTCATGATTTGAGATTTGGATCAGAAATAAGCATCTTTATCAAGTTTTCTACTTGCTTCTATATTCATATCTTTATCAAGTTTTCTACTTGCTTCCAAATCAAGTTTATAAATGAATATATTTACTAAGTTTTCTACTTGCTTCTAGTTTTCGTTACTTTTATATTATTCTAATCATGGATAGTAGATAGATCGGAATGTTTAAAGTTAACTGTAGTTTCTCTCTTTGTATTTTACATCTCTTTATTGAAGTTAGATTAGATTTACGTCCATTTTTTTTCTCTATTACATTTGAAAGTCATTATGCTACATTCACTCTGGTTCCTGTTACATGGGAATAGATGTTTCTTCTTTAATTAGTTGTTGAAATCATTTAGCTTGTAATTTACTTTGATTAGCATAGTTTCTATTTATGTAATTTATCACCGAATTCAATTATCTCATAGATAGTTTATTTACAATTCTTCTCTATCTGAAATTTGGTAGTTCAGTTTTAGAATTATTTACATTTACAAGTTATCCCTAGCAATTCTTATTTGGTTATCAGTTCTTTTTCTATCCCTTTCCGTAATTTAAATATACAGTAGAGTAGTATAATTTGATACTATTCTAGTCGGTTGTTTAGTTAGATTTGATTTAGTTCTCTTATTGTTTTTCTGAATTTTGACATGGTTTTTCATTTTGATTTAGTTCTCTATATTAAATCTTTTGAAGGTCTCACAAGCCGGAAAAATTAGGTACCATTCTACCTTAGCATATATTTTTTCTCAACTCTAAGATTACCAATCCTGGTCGATAATTAAATATTAGGTGTTTTATTTTGAGATAACTCACACACCCAACAACGTCGTCACCTTTCGTTTGCACCATTCTTTGGTCTTATCTCTGTTTTCTCAGTCGTGCTTCTTAGTCACAAATTCTAAGATGAATTCTGTCAACCATTGCACTGAGTTTCATCTTAAATTCGTTGACCCTCGCTTTAACTCCCCGTCACAGATTTTTATCGTGGAAGTCACCCTTAAGATCGCCGCCCATTGCTCAAAATATACCATTTGAATCGCCACTCGCGGCGCAGCCTAGATTTTTGGTAAGCATGAAAGTTAAGTCGGTAGGGGTTTTAATTGCGGCCCATGTGGATTTTTTTTTTTCATGTTGAGCCCTTTCCCCAGTAAACTGCCAACTAACCACCTAGTGGGGATTAATTGCTCATGTTATATATACATAGAACAGGGTTTTTCATTCCATTGTTGCCAAGACCGAAAAGCCTTGCTACTTGCCATTGGGAGCTCGAACTAACATCGATCCTGTGTTTACATGCATCAACCGCAGGGATCCTTTCGGGTGAAGACAAGTAAATCCTCCATCTATCCCATTTTTTTTTTTGGTCTGGTGGGAAACCCCATTAAGTGCTCGTTCCTAGCTTTAAAGCCATTCATTGGGTCTTCTTCAAGCATGAACTTGCATCGTTATAACACCTAAATCCCTCCCATTTTCATGTAATTTGTGATAACCTTGTGCCCAATGAGAACTTATTTTCCAATTAGGCAGACCTCTTGTAAAACTGATAGAGCACAAGAGTTTTTCTATTTCATTCCTATTGAATCACAACCCAACAGAGCCGCATTTCGCAAGCATGCAATATGGCCTGTAAGTCATTTTTTCCATGTATGGAAAAGCTTTCTCCTCGCTTTCATTTTATTGCTAAAAGTTGAACCTGTAAAAATCCAAATGGTGTTTCAAGAAAGCTCCTTATCCCACAGTAACAGCGCTTTGCATGATTTTATTTTCCAAGAACTAGTGCCAGTCGAATAATTGATTTATGGTAAGATATTGTCAAATGCTAGCTAGTAGCGTTCGGTATTGTTCAATTGCATTTTTTAGTCGTCACATGGATGTTTTGTTTAAATGCTCTCCCTTGTTACCGTAGTCTCTGAAAGATTGTTTTGAATTGAAATCCAACACTTGTGCATACTCAATTTCTGCTTCACACCATGAATTTGAATGATGTGTTTATTCGCTAACTATGGTTTCTCATGAATTTGTCAACTCCTCATTTGTGTTCTCCTCGCCATGGCAGGTTTGACATGAACTGAAAATCTGCGAGACAGAAGGCTAAGCTCATCGAGTCAGATTCGTACGTGGAAATTTTATTGGATACCTCACTCGAAGCCATGTTTGGCGATACACAAGCTGTCACCGGAGTAATCCTAGGAGCTGCTGCCCTAGAATTTCAATGGGGTGAGTTATATAGATTTATTAGGGATCAGAAGTACCCCGAAGCATCCCTAGAAGAAACCATGTTCTACTTGAACATCAAGAAGTATGGCCTTCACAAGGAAGCAACTCGTCCTGAGCTGTTTCCATGCTCAGAAGTTATTGGATGGATAATTCCTCATGTGAAGACTAATACAAGATTCATTAATGATAACACCGGGATGAGTCTCGTGTCCTTCACGCCAGAGCATATCATGGATACTTACAGGATACCCTAGGAAAGGGCTTGGCTAAACAATGAGTGGCTAGAAAAGCAGGCAATAGACCCCCTTGAATCCACCAGGAAGATGCTAATAATTGAAAGGAAAATACAGGAAATAACCAACAAGGAGTATGAAAGTGTGCTTCTGAGAACTCCTTATAGACTTATTACCTTGATGCCGAGTCGAATTTTTTGCATGCCAAATGGAAACATCTTCAAGCTTGACTGGGTGTCAGTGATAGTTCATGTATCCACGTCCAAAACAATCTTCAATTGGGTCGATTTAATCTCAGACAACATAGTCTCACACTTAACTGCTGCCCAAGGAGGACTGACCCAAAAGAAAGTTGATTTATTCATGTCTTCATATTTGATAGATTGCTTATTAAGCAAGCACCCTTTCCTAATTTGGGTGGCATTTGGATCAAAAAGGAGTCCCCTCTCTTTGTATCTTATCAACTTACATGGGAAAGAAAATACGCGAATCACTACATACAGATTTTCGAAAATCTCATCATTCCTCTGTATCAACTCATTTTTAAAGAAGAGCCAAATTGCTTGTCTGAAAATGCCATGCCCATTATAGAGGATTTTGGGGACTATTACTTCTCCCCTGAGGGAACCTATATCCAAATGAGTGGAGGATATCTACCTCTCTTTTTGTTTCCCTAGTATGTCACATATTTTTTGGTACTCAAAGAAGCTATAAGGCAGCTCTTCGTTAGTGGGGTCAACGAGATTCTCTGTGAGAGGAAGAAAAGTATGTACTGACCAATGCCCTTCACCATCAGTGCATATAGTATCCATAAGGAAAAAGATGGTTAAAAATTTGCTTAAGACTTAGAAGTTTTTAATTTCGACACAAAGTTCTTTAGAAGGCATGATCTTAATGGTAGAGTTGCTGAGCACTGTACCAATGTCAGAACTTCTTTTGAGTACACACATCTTTGGGACAAGGATGAAGAATTTTTATGGAGTGCCAGGAACTCAACTGAGTTAGGAAAATGTTACCACACTAAAAGTAGAGCAAGTTCTAGCCCCAAACCTGTGGGTTTGATCCAAAAGGAATGGGAGGAAGCAACATCACAATCAGAGGAGTCAAAGAGGAAGGAAAAGGAGGAAGAAGAAAGACTAAAAAGGAGCAAGAATTCAAGAAGCAACAAGATGCAGAAGCTGCTAGAGCTCAACAGGAGTAAGAAGCAAAAGATCAGAGAGATGAAGAGGGGAGGATCCAGAAAGAAGAAGCTACCAAATTGCAAGAAGAAGCTGCCATATTGCAAGAAGAAGCTACCAAATTGTAGCAAGAGGAAGCTGAAAAGTTACGAGAGATAAGGGAGAAAGAAAATAAGGAAGCATCAGAGTTAGCTGAGTTAGCAAAGAAGCGATACAGAGAAAAAGAAGAAGAAGAGTCTAAGAGAGTCGCAGAACAAGGCACGTCTGGTTCACAAGCCATGGAAATATATCTATCAACAATAAACCAACCATGGATAGCTAATGAAGGGGTTATCGCAACTAAAGAGCTAGCACTTACCCCATTCACTCCTTCAAAGCAGCGCCAAGTGGCCAACCTGGATTCTGTCTTTTACGATAGCAAGAGGAGGGTTATTGTAGAGAGATCAGAGAAGAGGATGAAGAGTGAAGAAGGCCGATTGGAGATCAGAGTATCAAAAACTCTGCTTTTTAAAGGGACTGACAGTGACCCTAGTTTCACAGCAGCATGCATTGTGGCCTCATCTCAGGCTAGTAAAGATAATGTTGATCGATTGGTGGAAGAAGCTAAGAAGTATAGGGAATTATGTTTCAAAATAAAAGGTAACATACAAAAAGAGGTGTTAGAAGGAAACTTGTTAAGGTTAAGATGCAAGAAGCTTTAGGAGGAGAACAAAGAAGTAGCTTTGCAAATTCTCCAGCTCGAAGATGAAAGGAATGAGCTTGAAGTACAATTGGCAATATCAGAAGGCGAGCAGAAAGAATTAAAGGCTCGCGTAGTAAAATTGGAGAGTCATGAAGCCAATAGTGTTCATCAAATTGAGTTCTTCAAGCCTTAGTTTGAAAGGCTGACGCAAAAAAAAGAAGAGATGTTAGAGAAGCTCAAGGAATCAAATGAAAGGAAGTAGGATCTAACTGCATTTCACAAAAAATCCTGCGACATGCAAGAAAAGACTCATCAATCACTAGTATTGATTTCAGAAGAGGTATGCAGGGTAAAAGAAATGATAACAAGGATGACATTCATTGAGGTCGAGGTGCTTACGCTGAAGAATAAGTATGCACACCGCGTGGTAGAAATAAAGGAACAATTTGAGTGGAGAAAAGGGAGATTTGGATTCCCCTCAATCCTGTGTTAAAACCGCTGATGAATTGGACATGGATACAGGAGTCCTCAACTTTTGTAGGGATTATGGTGCCAAGTTAAGTCTTGAAATCTGGAAGACCATCAAAATTTGTTACGCTTTCTACTCCAAAATCCGGGAAACCCATGATAAATTTCACAAGATTTTACCTCAGACCATTTATGAATTTCCTGAGAGAGAGCAACATTTAGCAGAACTGCAGGGTAACTTAAATCCAGAATTAGAATATCTGAAGAAGTTAGAGGTGCTAACCTAGGAGGACCTCCACCAGTTCATCGAGAAGATCTCTATTCACGCCTATTTCCTAGAAGATTTTGCTCAAGAGGCTATAGCACGAGCACCAAATGTCAAATCAGATTTGCATAAGCACGAGATAACGCCGAAAGTGATAATCTCCATGTGAGGAAATACCATTCTAAAAGAAATAAGCCAGTGGGCCAGTTATATTCAAGAGTTGGATAAACCAACGGAAGCAAGTGGCCCTGCTAAAGAGAGCAAGTCAACAGGCGTAGAGAAATCAGCTGAAGTGGCAAGACCATCTAGAGCTTAATTTGTTTTATTCTAATTTTGCTGAAAGACAGCTAGAATTTTGTTTATTTTATAAATATGTTGTAAAACAGTTGAAAATGCCTTTTGTCTCTTTAGGCACTAGAAGACAAACTTTTGTGTTCCCCTAGGGTTAGGTTTTGAGAAGAGACAAGTTTTGTGAAATCTATAAATATAGGAATAGAAGAGTTGAGTAACGACTTTTGGCAGGTGAAAGGACAGACTTATGCTGTACGTGAACTATTTTACTGCATCAATAAAGAAAGCTCTATTTTTCCTAAAGAAATCTACATGGAATTTTGTTGTGGAAATGTGTTGAATGTTGGACGAATTATTTCTGCGTTATTCACACCTTGGTTGTGAGATCCTTCTTAACCAATCTAAATTATTTCTCTATTATGAATGCTTTCACTTTCCTATGCAAAATTTCTATTTAAAATGGGTAATAGAATGTTTATCTTGTCAAAGCTATCTTTGATAATATTTTTTTTTCTGTTGTAAATGCTTCAATTTAATTTAACGGCTATCTATGAAATTCTTGGTTGCATTTCCAGTTTATTACTCATTCTTTAAATTTTCTCCTTACGAGGATAGACTAAACTTGCTTAAATAGTTTAGATTAGATTTGTTTTACTGCATGCATTTAGATTAGAGCACTTGCATCTCACCTTTAAAATAAAATACATAAACGGTGGATCGGGCTGCAACCGGTGAAAAGGAACAAATCTTTAAATCTTATACGGTATTTTGGACGTTAACCGGACGGATTCCCCACATCAAATGGTGAGCAATCTAATTGGGCTTGCTTACCGGGGAGAATCCCTTGCTAATTGATGCTATGATTTTCGGGGCACCAAAAAGCGTATGTACCAAAAATCATACCTGTACATTTCACATATTGTGAGATAAAGATCAATTTTTAGAGGGTGGTATGCACATTCCTGAAAT
The DNA here is from genome assembly GCA_027924585.1 of Larix kaempferi. Classification (NCBI taxonomy): domain Eukaryota; kingdom Viridiplantae; phylum Streptophyta; class Pinopsida; order Pinales; family Pinaceae; genus Larix; species Larix kaempferi. The sequence goes on along the minus strand of BSBM01000262.1, from coordinate 9,272,437 downwards.
GCTCAAAACTAAAGGGTTTTGATTTTTAACGATATAGGAATTCTTCTAATTTAACCATATATTGGGGTTGACAATGTGAGGTTTATTCATCTAATAATCCACTACCGTAATAGCAATAATCCCATGCCTGGTTACAATTGTAAAAAACATAGAAAGACAACTAGAAGGAGGAGATACACCTATAAGAAATGTATTCTAGATTTCTAATGTTTTGCAAGAAATTCCAATGTTTCTCATGTTTCAAGCAAGAAATTCCACAATTGCAATATATGGTTCACATATAATTTAGCCAATCCCATCTTACATCATTTACAAAAAAAATTCATTCAGATGATAATCAAGTCATTTTACTCATGATTCTATAGTATTAATTCATAAACAAGGTAACAAAGAGTACACTTAAATTTTCAAAGATGAAGATCAAATGATCCACTTGGGGCCAGGAAGCACAAGGGGGACAAATGTTGGTGTTTATTCTGATCTAGAGGTTTTTCCAATGTTGACCCATGTACTTCGCGGTGCAAGATACCAACAAAACCCCTATTCACTGGCCCTTTCGGCAACAGACTGCAAGCAGCCTGAGGTCTCACCCAAGGCGAAGCTAAGGGGTGGTTGCAGAAGCAGGTTTACACAACCTAGTGATGTGAGTGTTTAAACTGGTTAATGAGCAGCGTGGTGATAGACTGCGTGCTATGGTCAATGACTGCACGAAGTCTTCTACTTCGTGTCGAGTACTGCGGCAAGCAAGGATGCTTGTGCAACCAGTGCATCCACGGACTGCGCAATGGGATTACTACCAGCCTACGATGGCAAGCTATCAACAGCTTATCACGCAAACTACTGATGGATTGGCATGTAAACTATACCACATGACGAATACAACAATTGATCACTTCCACTCACCCCTACTTCTTTGTCTTTACTCGTTTCAACAATACTTAGACTGATTAATGTTTATTACTTATGTAAATAAGTGAAATGCGCAATGTTGCGTGCTCTGATATCATGATCTTACCTTAACAATTACTCTGTGATTATTTAATAGGTTCATGCATCCAAATACTTCGAGATGTTGATCATTAGCATTTATCCATGTATGAGCTACCTACCATCTTATTCCATCCCTTCCGCAGTGAATACAGATAAAAGTAAACATATATCAGATAACTGTAACTTCAAGCATTCATACTGTAAGTAATTCAAACAATTGAATAATGGAAACCATACACAACAATCATATAACACAATAATTAACATGGTTCACTCCCCGGATGGGAAGCTACGTCCACAAGAGCTATTGTTTTATTATATTAGGAAAGGGTGCAATAGTTCTTCATCTGCGCACTCAGCTGTAGATGTTCTTCTTCCTCAAAATTAGGTCTCTGTGCACTCAGTTACAGAGCCTTTACAATAGCTTTTTGCTCAAAGATTCTAACAATGTTCAACAATACCCAAGTACAAAAAGTAACCCTTTTCCATACAAAAATGCCTTATATATAGATCATGCCCATAGGTCATGTATTTACATTATGAAGGCAAAACCCTTAGGTTTATAAAACTATCATGGCTTTCCCAAAATCAGACTGCTGGTGTCTAGTAGCGGATCTTCTGTCATGCGTGTGCCAATGCCAATATGTTCCTTCTTTCACGACCTTAGATGACTAGTTCAAGTAGTAGTTCTTTGTTTGTGTGATTAGTCACCTACCTCCCGATCTGCACCTACCCACCGCTTGGTAGTTATCGAGCCTCTTTGCCAAAAATATATCTCCATTGACCTAACCAGAATCTATGTTGTCTTCTGTCCAACACTCTGTTTAGTTGGATATTCCGTTAACCGACACATCGTAGTATTGTTCTCCTCGCAGCATTGTCTTCATAGTTCTTCCGACACTGCGCTGCGTGCAACTTTGCAACATACTAAAACTTATCCCAAAATTGTTCGAACTTAACTGCGCTCAGCTTCGTAGTTCTCAAAATCCTTCCTGCTAAAAAATGCCCCACCTGGGCTAGGGATAACAGGAACCTAACACTTACATGTGGCTTTCCCCCGAGCCACGTGCAACTTTTTCAAGGTGTTCCATTGATTGTGGGGTGATCTTCGCAGTGAACTCATTGAATGTGTTGATCCATTTTTCTACCACGGTCTTCGTATCTTGCTCGATTTGCCCGACTGTTTCCAGCATCTCTTGTGTTATTTCGTGGTCGATCTGGCCTTCCACATGCTCGTGATTCTGGTGCAGCTCCTTTAAATTTTCTTTGATCTGCTACGATATCGTGCCGGCCTCTTCTAAGAATGGCTGCAACTTATCGCCCATTACTGTCTCTTTCTCATGTAAGGCTTGCACTTCCTTCTTGAGGGTGTTGATTTCTCTGTATTTTAGCAGCTTATCTCTTGCTGGTAGCACCTTAACTTCTTCACCCATCTTTTCCAATGCTTCTACTTTTCTTTCACTTCCTTCTTTACCTCCATCAATTGTTGATCTTCCTCAAGGGCATTAAATTCCTTCGACACTGCTTCCAATAGACTCTGGAACTTAGCCACTTCGGCAGCAATATTCTATGCTGCGATCTTCAGTACTGCCTGTCTTAATTGTTGTTCATCTGGTGGGGTCTACGGATTGATGTACGCCTTCAAGGAAGAAATTTCATACTCGTGGATAGTCTCCATGTCTTCCTCCTCTGCCTTAAGACTAGTGACCAGATCACCAATCTTGACAATAGTATCTGTTGGTTCTAGTTGTACTTCAAATTCATCTATGTTATATGCAACCGCAGGGATCATGGACTCCAATATCAGTCGACAATCCTACTCATCTTGCAATTGCATAGTTCTTCGTGAGCTATCTTCCTCTAGCTACCTGTTAGCTGCTTGCACCTCAGCCTATCCTTTTAGTGCTTCTATGGTTCTATCATGCATTTCTTCACAAACTTGTATCTACAAGTAATGTAGGATTGGAAATGGTATCTTTGCAAGATCAAGCTCCACGTGCTCTACATTCTTCATATCTAGCATTACTTGATCAGGTAATGGAAACCTTATAGATAATGGTTGCAGATGGACAACGTGGGACCTCGCGGGAATAGTGATTTGCTGTTGCGAAGTCCCCGCCAACTCTCCTTCAGCCTTTGATTCTCGTGGTAAGGGTAATCTTTTGCTTACTTCATCAAATTTTTGGGAAATTCCTTGCAGTGTAGTCAAGTTCTAGTCCAAAATGTCCTCAATCACCTTTTCCTTCTTCTCCTTGTCAGTCGAGAGCTCTCCATTTTCTTAGTGACCTTTGCGATGATCATTAGGTAGTCATCCTCGTGAAGCACTGTGTCCAATTGGTCTTTACTTGATTTTTGTTTCTTCCTTGGTTCCTTGCACCCTGAAGGACTCCCAGTGTTTTTCCTTTTCACTGACTCTTTATATTCTACTATGGGACACGGGATAGGGTTATCCTTTCCAGAATCACTTTGGACGTCCACAACCTTAAATCAGAATTCAGCTGGCCATTCCTTCATGATATTTTCAATATATTCCTGGTACATGTGGTAGTTTCCTGGGTACCAATCAGGATTCTTCATTTGTGCTTTAGATGTAATCGATATGCATTGCATCACAGCAAAAAAGTTGACGACGCGGATATATTTTCTTGTTACTTATTTTGATATTCGAGGCTTAAGCATGACGGCCCCACGCAACTAGTCATAATATGTGTAAAAGACCAGTACTGTCTCGTGCTATCTTTCGTTATTCAAATTTGACCAAAGGTTCTGATAACGAGCACCTCCGCAGTCCGAAGTGTTCGTGCTCACTCCAACGTATTGCTTTGGTTCCTTCCATCCTAGGAAGGCCAGCTAAAATGGAAGTATCCACCATTGATTTGAGTGTCATTCAGTTCCTCTAGGAAATCATTCAGTAGGTATTGACCACAATTGAATTCTTCTCCCTCAGCGGCTACAGTGCCGAGTAGTACTATGCCTACAGAGGCTTCTAATGGTCTACACTTTCTGAGAATTTTTCCCACTAATAGCTGTGTGAAAAACCTTATTGCTTGGTCATTTATGTGATCCGTATGGAATCCTCACTTCCCTTTGTCAATAGACTACAATTGCTTCATTAATGTAGCTACCTCTTTATCCTTTCTTTTCCCTTGAAAGAACTTCCTTGGGTTTGCTCCCCTTTTGCTCAACCCAGTTATCCGATGGATTAAGTCAATCGTAAGGTTGATATTCTAGTCAAGCCATAAATATCCCTGGTCGATGCACGCCATCAGAGTTCGCACCACCGCATTGAGATCCAGTGATCTGTCAAAATGTGGGAGCCTGAGTAGGTTGAGTAGCCCTGACTTGGCTACTACAGACAACCAACTTTCCGCGACCAAAGTGAGGTCTCCTTTTACATTCTTCTTCCAGCGCATGTTTTTGTCGGGCTAGAATTGTGGGAACCTTGGCTCACTGAGCTTCTCCTTCTGCATTGCAAGAAGATCATAGTCCTCCCATTTACATTCAGGAATCTTACCCAACGGGTTTTTGTCCACCTCAACATTCTTTGATATCGGCAAGAGTGGTATCTCACACTTTGGACTCTTCAATAGTTTAATGGCTGGTGCATCTCATGCATGCGGTGAGATATAATCTGGGGTCATAGTTAAAGGTATCTCCTTATCGACAATGGGCTTATTTGTCCCGACCGAACTTGTCTTTGGTAGCTTTGTTCTCAGACCTACTAGATTTTTTCCTTTGTCTTGCATTGACTGGCAGTGTCTTCGTGATCTTCTTGGACCCTGTTCTGGTTCAGTGATGACTTTCTTGTTTGGGGTTCTCATTAACCTATCAATCCCTCCATATTGGAACAACCTGATAGCCTCTTTGACCGTGAACTCCTTGTCAACAAAAGACCTCTATGTCATTCACTTGCACACTACTCGGCTAACTAGTGGATAACTTGCAGAACTAACTCAGAAAACAATGTGTGCAAGAATTTTTAAGTGCTTTGGTAATGCCCGCGAGTCTAACTGCTTTGTTATTTATAGCCGGGATGATCCCCCTCTGCGCCCCTTAATGGTTAGATAAGCATTAAATGTAGTATCCATTATCCAATTCCAGTAGATGCTTCGATCAGTTCCCTCATTAAGTCATTCAGAATGACTATCTATGATTTAAATGCCTCAACGGTCGGTAGGAAAGTACTACATACGGCTATATTTCCGACCGACACTGTAACGGCTATTTTTTGGAGCCGTGCATCGAACTGTGCAGCAAGTAATATTTGGTCCTGCGTAGTTACTTCATGGTGTCTAATTTATTTTCTCGTCAGGGTTTCCTTTTGAATGTCACAACATCGCATTGCTTCTTTTATTTTCTCTCTCTCTCTCTTCTTTTTTTTACGCTCAGCTTCAGCAATGCTGCGTGGTACATGGATCTATCTTTACAACTTTGTGTACATAATATTTCACTATTTCTAGTGCCCAATTCCAACTGTACTTGGCACTTAGAAATTTCCCCTTCCTCTTAATCATATTGGATGCTGGAAAGCAGGACTATCACGATAAAGCTTTAGTCTACTTCCATTTATCAAATTTGGTAATGTATCACTGGCTAAAGTAGCTAATTGAGTTGCGCCACCATTAGTAACATGGATAATAGTGTATGTCCCAAGCCAATGCATTTTAAACTTCCCCGAAAACTTCATGAATTTACTATCGTACAGGAGGACTAGATCACCTACATGCAAAGACTTGCTCTTGATGTGGTGATCATGCCATGCTTTTTCACGTTCTTTCTGTACTTCTTGATGGAATCCTACAATGAAGCGATCCTCTTGTAGACCAACCAAGTGTAACAACCTTTCTTCCAGTGCTGCGCGATCTGCCATCCCTGTAAATGCAGTTATTCTCAAGCTGGGAATAATATACTCCATTGGCATTATTGCTTCTTTCCCATACTCCAATTTGAAAGGTGTATGTCCAGTTAATTTCTTGAATGTTGTTATGTAGGCCCATAATACAGATGGAATGCGTAGGTCCTAGTCATCGCGGTTTATGTTGCATATCTTATTTAGCACATTCTCGAGTACTTTATTGAACGCTTCAACAGTTACATTCGCTTGTGGATGATAAAACGTACTGTGCTGATGATGGATATAGAACTCTTTGGTCAAAGATTTAATAGTTATGCTCAAAAAATGAGTTCCTTGATCACTCATCAAAATTTTTGGACATCCAAATTGTGTAAGGATGTTCTCAAAGATAAACTCGGTAGCTATGGCTGAGGTGTAGTCTTTTACTGGTTTTGCTTCTGCCCATCTGGTGAGGTAGTCAGTTGTAGTAATAATGTACCTCGCACCAGTTCTTTTCCTTGGTGGGTTGATAGGTCCCACGAAATCAATTGCCCATTTTTTGAATGCCTGTAAGGTTAGCTGAGGATTCAAAGGCATTTCATCTCTTCTTGACGGCTTCCCTGCCCTTTGACAAACATCACAGCTCTGGCAATGTTCCTTCGAATCTTTGTGGATTGTTGGCCACCATAGTCTTGTGCGTAATATCTTCTGCACAGTAGCCCTTCCTGCATAGTGCCCTCCTACTACTCCTGAATGTGCATTGACCAATATATATGGCTTCTCATGCTCCAATACACACCTTCGCAGTACTTCATCAGGTCCTAATTTGTACAACTGCCCTACAATAATGGTGAAGTCTATGGCTCGCACTACCAGCTACTTCTTCTATTGTGTAGTGAATCGTTCAGGTGTGAACCCTGTAGTTAGAAAGTCAATAATGTCTTGATAATACTCATCAACAACCTGTATAGCGAACACTGCACGTTAGGCATATTGTTTTCAAGATTCGTAGGCTCTTCTCCCGACTCAATCCTGGATAGATGATCAGGTCCTAAGTTTAACCTTCCTGGCTTAACCACTATTTCAAAATAATACTATTGGAAGAGTAGCATCCATCTGCATATCCGCCCCCCTAACACTATCTTATTGACCAGGTATTTCAATGCAGAATGGTTAGTAAACATAGAGAAGTGCGCACCAAGCAAATAGTTTCTAAACTTTTGTAGCGCATATACCATTGCGAGTCCTTCTCTTTTAGTAGTGGTATAGTTCTCCTCGGAAGATGACAGCTTTCTGCTCGAAAATGCAATGGGATGATCAATGCCTCCTTCTCCTAGCTGAGCAAGAACAACACCCAATGCTATACATGAAGCATCAACATGGACGTGAAATGACTTTTCCCAGTCTGGGAAAACTAGGATCGGCGCAGTGACCATTTTCTCTTTCAATGTGTCAAATCCTTTCTCACATCCCTCATTTCAAATTAACAGTGCATCTTTCTTTAAAAGCTTCTCCATTGCCGCAGTTATCTACACATACCCTTTTATGAATTTTCTAAAGTAACCGGTATGCCCTAGTGTAGTGCGCAATTGTTTAACTGAATTACGTGTAGGAAAATTTACAATAACTGCGATCTTCGTTGGATCAACCATCAAGCCCTATTTACAGACAATGTGCCCCAATAGAATCCCACAAGGAACACACAAAATACATTTATTCAGATTCAAAGAAATCTGATGCTATCTGCATCTTTCCAACATCATCCTGAAATTTGCGGCATGGTTCTTCAATAGCCTAAAAATGGTCCAATCATCAAAGTAAACCTCTACAAATTTATTTATGAATTCTTTAAATGTTGCAATCACCACTCTAGAAAATATGGCTGGTGCATTCTTCAAGCCAAAAGGCATCACTATATATTGGAACGATCCCCATTCTATGGAAAAAGTTGTCTTGTGCCTATCGACCAAATCAATTCTTATCTGATGGTATCTAGAAAATCCATCAGTAAAAGAGTATGCCTCATTCCCTCCAATGTTATCAAGTACTTCGTTGGTAAAAGGAGTATGAAATGGGTCATGCATCGAAGCATCATTTAGCTTTCTGAGATCAACACAGATCCTTATCTCACCCTTTGTTTTCTTTTCTTGGACAACCATCGAGCTTATCCATTTAGATTCATCAACGGGCTCAGTGATCCCTGCATCGAGCATCTTGTTAAGTTATTCCTTAACTCGCTCTTTGTAGAGAGTACTCAATCTATATGGCCTTTGCTTTATAGGTTTCGCACTAGGCTTAAGAGGAATTCTCATCACTCCTAAGTCTCCCAGAATGCCTTTCATCTCTGTGAACTTGGTCGGAAATAATTCCTGATATTCTTGTAATATACCCGCGATCTCTACAACTGTATCGTCATCCCAATAGTCTCCTATTGTTGTGAACTTCGGTTCTTCAGTGGTGTCGATGTTCACTTTCTTTGTTTTAATCGGTCCACTCATATTCGGAATTTCCAGTGGAGGTCCCTCTACTTCGTACGTTCCTTCTGATTCGGGAATCTTTATGTTACGCGGGTCCTCGTCATCGATGTCCTCCTTATCTTCAACTTTTTCGGTTAAGTTATAACAGTCCAAGGCCTGCTCTACTTGCTCTATCCAATTTGGTTGTAGACTGGGAAGTACATTGTTTTCTTCAAAAAAATCTTCTAGTGTTATCTTTTCCTCCGTGCAATCTGGTCTAAATATCTTTCTTTTGATAAGCTGTAGTGCATCATTCATAGTAGTATGGTCATCTTCAAAGCTAAAGTCCTTCTAGAAGTTCGCAGTGAGGGCAGACCAATCCGTGGTTCCTCTACGCAACTCCTCTTCTAGATACCATTTCTTTGGAATAGGATCCTCCAGCATATGCACAAAGAGATGTACCCATTCTGTCTGTGGTCTTTCTTCCCAATATTATGCACAGGCTACAATACAATCCTTTGGATTCGTCTGGCCATTATATTTCTCAAACTGTAGTGTAACCTTATTAGCAAATCTGATCTGTAGTTTTATTCTGCACTAGTCCCAAGTTGTCAATGTCTTTTTATGCATAGCCCACCATTTGGCAGGTGTTTCTCGCAGTGCCATGTCTAATGCTGAGATGTGATGTTCATCAGCAACTACTGTAGTGTATTATTTGATAAATGAATAGACGTTAGTTGTACCATCTTAAGTGGGGATTGGACTTACCTGCTTTCCAATCCAACGGAGTGACTTTGTAATTGTTGCGCATCTCTTGGCAGATACTTCATACATTCTGTGTTGCCAGTTTTCTAATCCTGCCTCAGAGTTTGAGATGCAAGAACTATCACAGTGCCAGGTGAGTGTTCCATCCACAGTAGGATGAGTATAATCCGCAGCATTTGTTGTCATCTTATAGATACGGTCGAGATCTTGAACTCTGTACTCTTCTTGAATTGGTTCAACATATCACTCCCCCTGCGAACGATCCAATGGTGCGATGACCCTTATGTCATTTCCTTCAAAGATCATTTTCATTGTCTTCAGATTTATGATGGTGGAGTTCGTCATTTCCCAATCTATACCTAGTAGTGCCGGATAAGGATTGATATCATCCACCATTTCAATTCCTTCGAAGTTTGCATAACTTCGCACTCAGTCAATTTCGACAATGGTATTGGGTAACCTCCCCAATGGTATAACTATGCCTTGATTAGCCATTCTTAACTGTATAGGTGACCACTGTAACTTTGGTTTCCCCATTTCCTACCATGTCTTCTTGGTCAAGACATTTACTTTAGATTTGAGATCAAGAATGATCTCGTCCATCTCATAGTCTCCAATCTGTGCAGTGAACCGCATTTCCCTCCCAATTCTTTTGGGACTCCTAATGTTATGTATTGCACTATGGGAAGTCCTTCTCTTACTATGTGATTCTAATTGATTTATCAGTTTTTCAAATTCCATAAGAGTGTCTTCGTTCTTTAACAACTTGATGCAGCTCCGTAGGAATTGTGCAACTGAAGTGGCTGTATCTGGTACAACGCACGTCTGATCATATGCCAGTGGCATGTCTTCCATCTGTGGTACTTCACTATGCAACGGGATTCTTGGTGAAATAGGTGGTGGTTGTTTGAACATGTCTCGTGCTTCCTCAAATACTTATTTATTTTTCTTTATGTTCAAAGGAGGTGCTTTTCCAAGAGATTTTCTAATCCATATTGTTTCTCCGAGGGTATTCTTAGCATCAATTGCTCCAAAACTTTAGGCTTCTGCGCTTCTATCTTTTCCTGTATCCATGCCACTAAGCATCACTGCATTTATACTTGGATCTGTAGGTCTGTTCTCTACTGCGATCAATTGAATGTTAGGGTTCAAAGTGTCTGTCCTTCTCCGCTTCTACATTTCTACCTCAAGCATAGGACAGTCTTCAATCACATCATCAAATGATATACAATAGTTGCATGTTGTGTATGGATTAGTACAATCTCTAGATATGTGACTTGGCTGGCCACAATTATAGCAGATTACCTGGCCTCGGCCTCTTCCTTGAGCCAAGCCATAATTTATTCCTCTGTCGCGGTATCCACCTCCTCGGCCTCTATATGCATCCTGATCGTAGTGGGTGTTCTCCTGTTTGGGCAGGTTTTCTTCTTGAACACAGTACATACCAGCACCTCGCATTGCATCCATATCTCGCTTTCTTTCATTCATTAGCTCATAAGTGCGACAGTTAGACTCATCATGTCCAACTGACTTACAGAAATTATAGTATAAGTTTTAGGAATTTTGACATATTTCTGTATAAGGTAACAATCCTCAGGCCGGTGTCCTTTGGCTCTACAAATTTCACACCATGACGCCTGGTTCTGATTCATATTCATTGGTTTTGGTGCACCACTATTAAGATAATCTTGAAATAGAGGGCAGTGTTCTCTGGTGTGGCCTTCTCCTTTGCATCCTTTGCACCAAACTTCATGCCTTTGTTCATGTATGTGCTCCTTTCCATTCTTCATACCTTGCGTCAAGGTAGCCAATTGGTTCTGGATCTGTAACATCCCAGAACTACTCTCTCTGATTGGTGAAGCTTCCAGCTTCATCGCGATCTCCAAGGCCTCTTCCTGCGACACAACTTTATGTTGCATCAATGTTTGTCTGATATGGGGCAACAACATAGCAATGAACCATTCTTGGTGCTGTTGTGGAGCTATAACAAAGCTCACTTGGTCCAGTAGTGTTTTAAATTTTTGGTCGAATTCCCAAACCGATTCAGTAGGTTTATGCTTGATTTCTTTCAATTCTATTATGCACTGTGATTCTGATTTGGGTTTCTTAAACTCTGTTGCGATCGTGGTCTTGATATCTTCTAGGGTTCTCGGTTGTGCTTGAGAATACTTCATAAACCAATGCAACACTCTATCTCTAAAAGTAGTGATGAGTTGCACTCTCTTTATAGCATCATCCATAACTTGCTTAACGCTCCAAACGGATTCACATAGAAACCAGTGCTGATCAGGGTCTTCTAGACCCATTCCATTGAATATCGACAATTTTATATCACTATCAGTCATCGTCCTTCCAGATTGTGTATGGTTCTGCGACGAGTTCCCTGCGACAACAATAGACGTAGACAGTTGAGCCGTGCTAGGTATGGTATTATGTGGAATGGTCTGATTCATGGCGGCCTGAGTACTAGCTCCTAGGTGCTACTAGTATTGATGTTCTATGGGGTGGGTTGCACGATGCTCACAGCGGTTGGGTTTTAAACTAATGGATTCTGAGGTGTAATACGCTGGATGGTGGCTGATAATTGAGTGGTCCGATTATTAAGCTCACATGGTGTTTCTGTATTTATGTGGTTTTTAGATACTCCGGGATTCTTTTCACTAATAACTTTATACCTTTCCACTTCTCAAAGTATGGTTTTCTTAGTCAGAATCAATATATGTATTTTCTACCATGACAAATTCAGAATTACTACTGCATTCGTAAAATACCTTTCTCAGCTAAAAGCATTTTCATGTATAGACTGAGGTTGTTCAGGAACTTACCTCTGAATCCTTCAAAAAAATAAGCTTTAGCTTGGCTATAGGACTTCAGCGTGTCTACATCAAACTCGGTCACACATCCTTCTAGTATGCTATCAACCCAGAAGTGAACTGCTCGCGACAGTGGGCTATCTATTGCTTTGAGTTGTTTAGTAAGCTATGGACTCCACTCTGTAGGTACTCCTCCTTGAGAAAAATTCTTTCTTTTTGTGAGGCATGATATCCACTCGTGGAGCTCATTTGGAAACGACGCCCAGAAAATCTCATGGATATCCCTCCACAAGTATCTATTCAACAATTCTACATCAGATATACACATATGTCTATTTTCTTTCTTTGCAAAATATCTTTCGATCTTATCAGACCAAGCCCAGATCTCTTTCTTTTCTGGGTCCCAATTTTCTGAACCCAATCGGAGTTTTTATTTTTCTTCGCACATCACTTTTTTCAAATACACTATCACATCACTGAGTCTTAGCATGGCAATGGAACCATTTGTTAGTGTTTATTCTGATCTAGGGGTTTTTCCAATATAGACCTAGGCACTTCGCGATGCAAGATACCAACAAAATCCCTATTCACTGGCCCTTTAGGAAACAGACTGCAAGCAGCGTAAGGTCTCACCCGAGGCGAAGCTGAGAGGGTGGTTGCAGAAGCAGGTTTCCACAACCTAGTGATGCAAGTGTTTAAAATGGTTAATGCGTAGTTGTTAGGAACCTATGTCAACCCTTCTCTTTACTATGTTAGTATATTGTTGTTGGATGCATACGCTTTGTAAGTCATCCCGTAGTATTTGTTGATCCGTAGTTTATATTAGCCCATAGTATTGACCCATAGTATTGGACGCATATGCTTTGTAAGTCGTCCTATAGTATTATATGTCCCATGGTTTTGAATCATGGTATTGGGCATAGACTTAGTATATAAGTGTGTGTTGAGGTCATTGAAGGCACCGTGAAGTTAATTGTATTGAGCTTGCTCAAAGGAGGTTGCCCCCTCGAAGTGGCCCGTGATCAATATAAAAGTGATTCTGTTATGTTATTTCTGATATCTCATGTATTTGCATTAATTAATTATTGCAGGTTCATCACATCTGGTATCAGAGCACTTTCCTTGGCACAAGTGGGAATTTTTTTTTCTTTTTTTGGGCGGCGACTTTCAGATCAATTTCTGAAACTTTCTGCACAAAATCAGAAGAAACTAATTACATATCTGAATTCCTCTTTCAAAAATATGCAGTTTCAAAAAAAAAATCATCTCATTTGGAGTTCTAAAAGTGGAGATATCGTGGATTTAAAATCAGCAATGTTTTAGAATTTCGGTGACGGCCGCGGAAATTGTGGCGAAAAAATCTTTTGACCGAGTGCCCAGATTTATATTCCGCATTCCAAGGTAGAAGCAGAGTGGTTGTTCCAGTTCCGGAAACATGCTATAATAGTGATTCTGAACAATATAGATCCGGTTTTTGAACATTGGGTGGAATTTCTACCCAAATTTTTTCTGTTGCAGGTTCGGATTTGGGAATAATCCCTATCCGCTTAACTGTGGGAAGTACTTGGGCATAAGCCTTAAAACTCATTGTGAGGAGTACCACAAGAACCCCGAAGTAGCTGGCCCATTGAGAGGACCTGCCAGCGAAAAGGTCAACGACCCCTACCTGATTGACTAGTTCCCACCCGTGAGGTAAACCAAGAGCTGTCATTTGTGGCAAAGCGGTTATCAGTTTTACCTGAGCTGTGAAGTGAGGGGTACTGCCCCAATATGCAAGCCATCAGACAGCATTGGTGGCCGAGTGAAAACCATGAACTGTTAGGAAGCCGCACATACCTGGGGTCCATATCTACTTTCAGCTGAACTATTGTCGATCACTGCTGCGCCGTTTCAGATCCATTTTGCAAGTCGTTCCAGATCTAGCCTTTCGGCGTTGTTCCAGATTCCTTCTGAGCCGTAGCCACTCCAGTCTGTAAAAATAAAAAATAAAAATAAAAATCAGTTTTTCCTCCATATCTCCCTTGTTTTACCTCTATTTCCCTTGAAATTTTCAGGGAACCCTTGTCATTCCATTCTGCATATTTCATTCCTGAGGACCCTATCCTCAATTCCCCTTCCTACAGCCCAAAATCTCACATTTGCCTATTTTTAGGGTTTGCCATAACTTCCTCAGATTTCACCCAATCACCTTCAAATTTTACCACAGAGTTCCTTTCTAAATTCTGCTTCTTTGTTCCCCTCTGCCAAATTTTCCCATTCTTTCACCCCGCTTCTGAAATCCTCATTTTTGCTTCCTTGTCTATCCAACAGTGTCCAAAACCTAATCAAACCCCAATTATCCTTCTGATTTTTTCCCAAATCCAACCTTTCCCTTACTGAAGTAGTTCCTGTTTTTGTTTTCTTACCCAGTCAACCAAAAACAAAAAACAAAAAAAAACAAAAAAACAAAAAAACAAAAAACCTGGTTATGGTTGTCACCTATGCAGGAGCACACACCATAGAGGAAGCACTGGCAGCCATCCAAACCAAACTCCAAGATCTGGATGAAAAATTTCTCAGCCTCCATCTGCAGCATTCAGCCATGAACAATACCAGACAGCCAGAATCTTTTGCAGCCACTGGGTTCTCTGCTTCTAACAACTTTCGTGGGCCGAAGCTTGATTTTCCTCGCTTCAATGGTACTGATCCGACTGGATGGATATACCGAGCAGAACAATATTTCAGTTTGCATAATACTTTTGATGTTCAGAAAGTTCCACTTGCATCCTTTCATTTGGAACAGGAAGCCCTTCAATGGTACCGTTGGTACATCAAAGTTCATCCTGAGCCAAACTGGACAGATTTTTGCCAACTCATTTTGCCACGATTTGGTCCTAGTGCTTTTGACGACTTCACAGGAGCACTCACTAAAATTCACCAAACTGGCACAGTGAGAGAGTATCAGATGGAATTTGAGAAACTAACCAATCACACAGAAGGATTGTCTGATGAATTCTACAGGAGTTGTTTTATCAGTGGTCTCAAGGATGAAATCTGCTCAGAGGTCAAAATGTTTTGTCCCAACACAATGATGGAAGTCCTAGGGTTGGCTAAGTTGGCCGAGGACAAGATCGTAGCTCAACAACGCTCCAAACCCACCTTTGTTCCCTTAAGAAATATGGGTTCCCAACGAGCTCCCATCATGCCTGCTCCTCAACCAACTCCTATCAAGCATTTGTCTGAAATAGAAATGCAGGCACGCCGAAAAAAAGGGCTTTGCTATAATTGTGATGAAAAATTCACTCGGGGACATATATGTGTTCAACAAAAGCTCTATCTCTTGGATGTGGATTCTCCACCTGCCTTAGAACTTGGTGAAGAAGCTACAGATACAGTAGATGATCTGGTCGACATGCAACACCCGCCTGTTGACACCCCATCTCAAGATGACCCACCCAAGATCTCTCTCCATGCTGTAACCGACGTCACCACCCCACAAACAATGCGGGTTAGGGGATACTTCAAGAAGCTCCCTCTTACCATACTCATTGATTCTGGTAGCACTCATAACTTCATTGACCCTCGAATTGCCAAACAGGCTGATTGTTTTGTCCATCCTTGCTCCAACTTTGAAGTCATGGTTTCCAATGGGGGCACCTTACCTTGCAAGGGGAAGTGTCACAATGTGCGTATCTCTATGGAAGATTATAACCTACACTCTGACATGTTTTCCTTGCCCTTAGGCGGATGTGATGTGGTTTTGGGCGTTCAATGGTTACGCACACTTGGCCCCATCTTATGGGATTTTGCTGAACTTTGGATGCAGTTTAAAGTTAATGGGGCACAACACAAATTTAGGGGCTTACAACCAGGGTCTCTCTGCATCATCAGTTCACATCGCCTGGAAAAAAACCTTAAGAAGAATTCACATGGTGTCATCGCTCAGCTTAATTCCATTCAGATGCACCCATCAACAGTCTCCACTACTCCCTTGGATAGATATGCAGGTATCTTTGTTGAACCAATTAGCTTGCTGCCTTCAAGAGACCTTTCTGGTAAGAATGTAGCCACATCTACCTCTCAGCAGGAAATGATGGCTATTTTGCATGCAGTACAGAAGTGGCAGCCATACCTATTAGGCAATTATTTCTGCATCAAGATTGATCTCCCGAGTCTGAAAAATTTTCTGGAATAATGGGTCTCCTCCCTAACACACCTGCAATGGGTTATCCAACTCATGGGTTATCCCTATGTGATCACTTACAAGAAGGGTAAGGACAATATGGTGGAAGATGCTCCTTCTCGCACAATTGATGACCCAGTTTCTCTTACAGCTCTTTCTCTGCTTGTTCCAAATTGGTTGCAATATGTTCAACAGGGCTATCTCTTCTATGAACTCCATGCTTCTTCATCAACAGGGCACTCTAGGTTCTGCAAAATGTATGACCAGGAACAATGTAACTTCTTTTGGCCGGGACTAAAAATGACAATTCAACAAATGGTGGCTAATGATGATACTTTCCAAGTCAACAAGGGGGAACCAACACTCCTTTCAGGATTGATCAAACCCTTGCCCATCCCTATACAACTTTGGTCAACTTTTCTATAGATTTCCTAGCAGCACTCTGGTGGTACAATACCACATCTCAAAGGACACCATATGAAGCAGTCTATGGACAAACACCTCCAGTTCTTCTTCCATACACCTTTAGTAGCTCCCCAGTTCAGGAAATTGACTCGGTTCTTCGAAACTGCGATCAGATTCTTCTCATTCTGCAAGACAATCTTCACATGGCCAGAATTCGCCGGAAACAACAAGCCGATCAGCACCATTCTGAGCACATTTTCCACGCAGCTGACAGGGTTCTTCTTCATCTACATCCTTCCAAGCAATCCTCCTTGACACTCCAAAGGCATCAGTGGTCCGAAATGCAAACCAAGGATGCTACCGGGGAACCACTCCTTCAGATTCTGCAGCAATTTCTCCAACCAAATCTTTGAGGACAAAGATTTTTCTAAGGGAGAGGGGATGTTAGGAACCTATGTCAACCCTTCTCTTTAGTATGTTAGTATATTGTTGTTGGACGCATATGCTTTGTAAGTCGTCCCGTAGTATTTGTTGATCCGTAGTTTATATTAGCCCATAGTATTGACCCATAGTATTGGATGCATATGCTTTGTAAGTCGTCCTGTAGTATTATATGTCCCATTGTTTTGAATCATGGTATTGGGCATAGACTTAGTATATAAGTGTGTGTTGAGGTCATTGAAGGCATCGTGAAGTTAATTGTATTGAGCTTGCTCAAAGGAGGTTGCCCCCTCGAAGTGGCTCGTGATCAATATAAAAGTGATTCTGTTCTATTATTTCTGATATCTTGTGTATTTGCATTAATTAATTATTGCAGGTTCATCACAGTAGTGCGGTGACAGACTGTGCACTATGGTCAATGACTGCACAAAGTCTTCTACTTCACGTCAAGTACTGTTGCAAGCAAGTATGCTTATGCAACCAGCACATCCATGGACTGCGTAGTGGGATTACTACCAGCCTATGACAAAAAGATATCAACAGCTTATCGCACAACACTACTAATGGATCAGCACATCAACTGTACCAAATGATGACTACAACACTTGATCATGTCCACTCACCCTTCTTTGTCTTTACTCATTTCAACAACAGTTAGACTGATTAACGTTTATTACTTATGTAAATAAGTGAAATGCGCAATGTTGTGTGCTCTGATATCGCGATCTTACCTTAACAATTACTCTGTGATTATTTAACAGGTTCATGCATCCAAATACTTCGAGATGTTGATCACTAACATTTATCCATGTATGAGCTACCTAACATCTTATTCCATCCCTTTCGTGGTGAATACAGATAAAAGTGAACATATACCATATAGTTGTAACTTCAAGCATTCATATTGTAAATAATTCAAACAACTAAATAATGGAAAACGTACACAGCAATCACATAGCACAAGAATTAATGTGGTTCACTCCCCCCGATGGGAAGCTACGTCCACAAGAACTATTGTTTTATTATCTTAGGAAAGCGTGCAATAGTTCTTCATTTGCGCACTCAGCTACAGATGTTCTTCTTCCTCAAAATTAGGTCTCTGCGCACTCAATTGTAGAGCCTTTATAATAGATTTTTGCTCAAATATTCTAACAATGTTCAACAATACCCAAGTACAAAAAGTAACCCTTTTCCATTCAAAAATGCCTTATATATAGATCATACTCGTAGGTCATGTCTTTACATTACGAAGGAAAAACCCTTAGGTTTACAAAACTGTCACGGTTTTCCCAATACTGGACTACTGGTGTCTGGTAGCGGATCTTCTGTCACGCGTGCGCCAATGATGAGTTGTTTCTTCTTTTATATCCTTAGATGACTAGTTCAAGTAGTAGTTCTCTGTTTGTGTGATCAATCACCTACCTCTCGATCTGCACCTACCCACCGCTTGGTAGTTATCGAGCCTCTTTGCCAAAAATAGATCTTCGATGACCTAACCAGAACCTGTGCCGTCTTCTGTCCAAGACTCTGCTTAGCTTGATCTTCCATTGACCCACACCTCGCAGCACTATCTTCGCAGTTCTCCTGACACTACGTTGCGCGCAACTTCACAGCATACTAAAACTTATCCCAAAATTGTTCCAACTTAACTGTGCTCAGCTTCGTAGTTCTCAAAATCCTTCCTGCTCAAAAGTTCCCCACCTGGGCTACACCCAACAACAAAAGTTCAACTTAATGAGTCGGTTCTATTATGACGGAATAATAAGAAATAGAACAAGCAAGCAGGATTACACTACGTAGATAAACACAAATGCACACAGATAATATGCAGGAATGCAAAGTGATCTTCTCTATTACTAGATGTAAAGATCCAGACTGATAAGATGTATATTATAATAGTTTACATGCTTATATAAAGAGTGTTGAGACGCTTGGGTTCCTTCCTGTTACGTTCAGTTACAAAATAAGTTATAACGATACTGGAAGACAGAGAGACAATCTATCGAAGTTCGGCAGTCGCAAGTCGGTGTTGTGCAAGTTGCAGTTCGATGCTGCATGTCGACATCACGAAACTGTGAGGTCGTTGAACATGTCGAAGTCATGGAGTTGTCTAAGTCATGTCGAATTCGAAACTTATCGAATTCGTGTCAACGTTGATGAGTTGTCGCAATAGATGTCATCATTCAACAACAATGCCAACTACAATATGGATCAGACCTCCTTCCTTAAGAAAAAATGCTCTTCACTGTTTGCTCATGAAGGTGAGGAAACTTGTCGGTTAGTTCAACAACATAGTACCATTTTCCTTATGCTGGGATCTATCTAGCTTTAGCAACCTGAAACAAGGGAATTGTGTTCGTCCTTGTATGGTGTACTCGTCGTTCCACAATGGTGTTGCGAGGAAGAGGCTCGTGAACATCTGGATGGATGTCATCGGGTTCTGCTTTCTACAAGTTGTTCTATTCCAACAGTGGTGCATGGTATGGTTGAAGTAGATCCATGTTGAATAATGGATGTAAACCAAGGCACACATAAATGTTGATATGGAAATCATTTTGACCAATATGCTGAAGAAAACTGTATGGACCATATCGCAAAGGTTTCAACTTCTTGTATGGACGAGTGAAGTGCTCCTTCTTAAGATGTAGCCAAACCTTATCCCCAATTTGGAATGAATGAGGCATACAATGATTATTGTGTCCGGCCTTAGCTTTTGCATTTGTTCATCACAACATGTCCTATTCTTGTCGCTGGATGTCGCAAATATGTTCTCGAAACTTCAATGCTTTGTCAACTTCCTGCTGGTTATGGTCGGTGTCGGAGTTCGACTATGTCGAGGAGCTGATCAAGTCGATAGGCGTTGAGGGTTGAAATCCGTAACAGATATCAAATCAGACTCTTGTTAGTAGATTTGTTTTGAGCATGATAGTAGCTTTGTTTTATGTATGGAAGACTTTCATCTCATGTTCATCGATGCTTGTGGTTGTGCATGCGAAGCAATTGTATGAACAAGCGATTCACAACTTCCATCTGTCCGTCGGTCAGAGAAAGGAAAGCTATCAACAATGCGAGTATTGTATCTATTTATTTCCAAAGAGACTTCCAAAAGATGCTAACGAATCTGGAATCTTGGTTGGAAATAATGGTCGTTGGTAAACAAAAGTGTTCCCAAACATTTGTGAAGAAGAGTTGAGAAGTCTGTTGCATTGTTGTCATGTTCTTGAATGGAATGAGAATGGACATATTGGAAAATCTGTTGACTACTAGTAAGATTGCCTCATGCCGATGTTTGCTAGTAGGATATCCTGTCAAGTATTCCATAGAAATAGATTCCCATGGTTGATTGGGAACTGGAAAAGGTGTGTACAATCCTTGTCATCGATTAGGTGGTTTAGCAATGGCACAAACCTCGCATGATCGAATGTACTTGTTGATGGAGGTTTTAGGTGTAGCACAAAAGAAAAACTTCTACATAATAGCAAGTCTCTTTGCTACTCCAAAGTGTCCTGCAGTCTTGTTGTAGTGTGCATCCCAAATGAGCTATTGTCGATGCTCACCAGTCAGTACACAAAGCTATCTGTGCTTGTATAGCAAGGTATATTTTAGGAAATAGTCGGCGATCGATGACTTGTCAGTCTCAATCTGTCAATAGACTAGTGAAAATTCGATGTCTTCCTAATATAACTTAGGCCAAGTAGTGGTGTCATATCCCTACATACTCATCACTGTAAACAAGAGAGTAATCGGTGATCTGCTTAGACAATCAGTGGTGGTGTTAGCTTTTCCTTTCCAATACTTAATTACCAACTGGAATTTTTGCAGCTAATTAATCCACTTAGGCTGTCGAGTTGTTTGTAGTTTCGACTGGGTAGGAGTGAATTGAAGAGGCTTGTGATCAGTGAGGATGACCGTTTCCTTTCCAAGGATGTAATGCCTCCATTGCTTGAGATCTTGCACAATGGCGTATAGTTCTTTTTCATACGTCAAATATCTTCTCACAATGTCATTAAAATTTTTGGAATGAAAAGCTACTGGGTGACCATACTAAGTAATCATTGCGCCTAAGGAATAGTCCGATGCGTCTGTCTCAATCTCAAAAGGCTGATGCAAATTAGGTAACACAAGTATTGGTGCAATGCAGAGCTTGTGTTTGAGCTGTTCAAAAGTTGCTTGTTGTATTGGTGCCCATTTGAAGACAATTTTCCCACCTCCTTTCTTCAACTGATTCAAGGGCCAGGCTATGTGACTGAAGCCGAGTATAAATCATCGATAGAAATTCTTCAAACCCAGAAAAATTCTTAGTTCTTGACTGTTGTGAGGAATGGGCCAATCTTTGAAAATTTGTACTTTGTCTGGGTTGACATGAATTCTTGCAGAGTCAATTACAAACCCCAAATATTTGATGTTGTTCATCGCAAAGGAACATTTTTCCATGTTCAAGTAGAGTCGATGTTGCTGGAGATTTTCGAGGACTTTCTAAAGTTGTCTGACATGTTCTTCCCATGACTGACTAAAAATCAATATGTCATCAAGATAGACAATGACCATTTTCCTATGAAAGGTCGAAGAATTTTATCCATGTATCGCATGAAGGTCCCAGGTGCATTGGTTAAGCCGAAAGGCATGACTAACCATTCAAACAATTCTTCCTTGATCTTGAAAGCAATTTTCCATGCATCTGAGGGCTCGATTGGAATCTGATGATATCCTGACTTGAGGTCGAGGTTAGTAAAGAACTTAGCACCTTCCAGACAGTCGATGAGCTCGTCTATCCGTGGAGGAGGGTACCGATTCTTCGATGATATTTTGTTGAGTTCCCTATAGTCGATGCACATGCGCCAAGCCCATCTTTCTTAGGAACAAGGATGACTAGACTTCCACAAGGGGAGGAGCTGGGTTGGATGTGACCTTTTTCGATCAAATATTGGATTTCTCTACGAATCTCTTCATTTTCGAGAATGGATCTTCTATAGACAGATGTGCTAGGCAAAGAAGAACCAGGAGCAAGTTTAATAGAGTGTTTTACCTAGCACTGTAGAGGTACTCCATCTGGAACTTGGAATAGGTTCTGGTACTCATCAAGAATATTTTTGATCTACTACTTATGTCAGGAGTTGCACTCGTCGGTGACTCAACTAGTTGCTGCAGTCTTGCTAGAATGTTGTGGCTTTATCATAATCAATGCAAACTTCTGAGCATGATTTATGAGCTTCTTTGTCTGTTTAGCAGATATCATTGCAACCATTGATGTAGGTCGTCATTCTGGTATGCTGTACCATTGATCTGGATTTTGACAATCACCTTCTGTGGTCGTGACTGGTAACTTCCATGGCAATCCCATAGGTAAGGATTCCCAAACAGGGCGTCGACAACGGAGAGAGGTGCCATGTCGCAAAGTAATTCATCTTTAAAAGGATTTATGAAGTTTGCGAGCTTGCATTTCTGGGTGATCCTTAGCTCTTTTCCATCCTTTATCCAACTGATATTGTAAGGATAAGGATGCGGAGTGGTCACAAGACCTACTTTATTCACAAGTTATTCAAAAACAAATTTATTCTGGATCCCGTTGTCCATAATCGTATGCAATGGATTGTTTTGAACCCATATCTATGTATGGAGTAGGTGCTCTTGTTCCTCCTCATTGATGATGGTCGAGGCTATTGGAGTTGTCGATGTCAAAATAGTTGTTGCTTCTGGATCAGATTCTACCACAATCTTGTCGAACGCATCCGATGTCGACACTTTTTCCAAAATGATCTTCCGATCTTTGCATTTAGACGTATCATGCCAAGATGAGTGATGGTAGTCACACCATTTCCCGATCGGTTGCTTGCTGTGTTCCTTTTTGTGAAAAGGATTTTGCCGTGATCTGGCTTTGGTGGAATTGGCTAAGAATATTTCGACTTGTCGAAGTCGATTGATGTCTTCTTGTCAGGTGGTCGTCCTAATGTTGGATTTGTCACGAAGCACGCTTTTCCTTTATGCTTGGTTTAGATTTTGTTGGCATAGTGGAATGCATATGAAAGCGTATTGATAGTCAAAAACTCCATCTCCTGATGAATGTACTAGGATAATCCATTGACGTACTTCAGAACAATCAACTTTTATTGTTCTTGGATTCCAAGTCTAGCCATGAGTTGATAGAACTTGTCATTGTAGCTTTGAACAGACTGGTATTTACATTGCCTTAGATACTTCCACTTCTTATACTACTGTTCAAGGTCCTTCAGCGGGTAAAACTCATTTCGGATGTGTTCAACGAATTTATCCCATGTGTCGATGGGGTCTCCGCTTTTCTCCATATTTTTTGAAAGATTATCCCAGTAGAAATACACAAATTTTGACATCTTTAAGGATGTAATGGTGATCTTGTCGGCTTTTGAGAGTTGGTTCAAAAGGTAATGGGATTCCACTTGTTGAACCCAATTGTCGACGGATTTTGCGTCAATCTTTCCTTCTATATTCGGTATGTCCAAATTCATTTGCACTTTGAATGGGCTAATTTTTTCAGAGTTGGTTCTCGTCGGAAATGCTCCTAAAGTCAAAGAAAATCGCGTGATAATCTCGTTGAACTGGGAGAAAATCTCAATTCATTGTCGAGCCAGTGCTTTCTCTATGAGCTGACGTGTCTCATTGATTGCATGTCTTTCACCTGTTTCTTCTACCATCTATGGAGGTAGTGTCTGCTTGGATTGTTGATTCTGCGAGCGAGTTTGAACTGGCATAATTCAGGTAACTTCAATGGAAATATCTACACAAAACTTAAGCACGAACAAAGATGATGCTCTATGACGAAGATCTAAATACCAATGATCCACTCAGGGCCAGGAAGCACGAGGGGGATAACAGTTCGATTGAATGATTCGGCTCTGTTATGATGAAAGCATAAGAAATAGAATACGCACGCATGATTACACTATGTAGATAAACACAAATGCACACAAACAATATACAGGAATGCGAACTGATCTTGTCTATTAATGGATGTAAAGATCCAGACTGATAAGATGTATATTACAATAGTTTACATGCTTATATAAAGAGTGTTGAGACGCTTGGGTTCCTTCCCGTTACGTTCATTTACAAAATAAGTTATAACGATTTGACAGTTCAATCGTTACAGTCGACTGGAAGACAGAGAGACAGTTTGTCGAAGTTCGACAGTCACAAGTCACAAGTTGGTTTTGCTCAATTCGTAGGTCGATGTCGCAAAACTGTGAGGTCATTGAACATGTCGAAGTCACGAAGTTTTCGAAGTCATGTCGAAGTTGTGTCGATGTCGATGAGTTGTTGCAGTAGATGTCAGCATTCGACAACAATGGCAACTATGATATGGATCATCAAAGTAAACTAACTATTGTGGGATATATTTCCTCCCAACCATAGGATATTCCATTGTAGAATTCCACCCCATATTGGTCTATGAGACTGTTAGGGAAACTAATAGTTTCTAGGTTCCCAAACCCATATTATCTTCACTAAAATCTCCAAAGATACTAAGAAAGAAATTCACTGCTAGTTGTTTGTTCATTCTCTCATCTAGCATAGATCTTGGCACTCATCCTTTGCTCCATACAACAAAGGAAGTCAATCATATTTTCCCTACTCTTTATTCCCCTAGGTATGCCCTTCACCTTTGTGCACTTCAGTATGTGGTATGTGAGAACACGACATTGACTACTTCCAATTTCATTTCTAGCATTTCGAAGCTTCTTGAACATCGATTTTATGGTTCTTTGGACATCCTAATGGGCTCACAACCTTCAAGTATTTGAAATGGTATCTATATTATCTCCAATGGTGTCTACTATCTCCCAACAACCGTTTTTTCATCTCTCCATGGATTATATGAGAGTCGGGTCAATTTTTCTTCCTCCAAGCCCTTCTTTCATCTCTCTATGGTTTATATGAGAGTTTGGTCATGTTTCTTCCTCCAAACCCTTATTTTCTCTTGATCAATAACACTCATTTTTTTTCAATCTCCTCTCTTCCCATTTGAATTTGCATCAATGAATTGAGTGAATGAATGAGAGGGAGGAGTCTTTACTCCACCCCTCTTTGGTTCCCCAAAGGTAGGAGGTGGTTACTACAAAATATGAATTAGCTACTTTCATAGGATTACTAAGTTCCCATATTCAAATTTGTCCTTTTATTTAACTGGGCTCTCAATTTAAGTTTAGCATAGAGTTAAATATAAATGGAAACATGGCAATCAAATGAAGGAGGTTTATGGATATAGTAAAGAACAATCAGAAGGAATAGTTCACTCCACCATTGGAACTCCTTACTTTTCCCTCTAGTGGACTCATAGCTCCATTAGTATCCTCCCCACTAGTCAACCTTGGAACATTTCATTAACATTAAAATGACCATGTTTTCCACTATTCAAAATCACCATAGAAACTACCTCATGGTGTCTAGAAACACATAGTAAATGAAATCATAATTACAAACTTGAGACTAGGGTATTGAAAATGTCTTATTGGTAAGAATCATTCCCTATAGATGAAGTTCCATAATTATATTTATTCACCTGGGTTGAATTCCTACGACTTCCTTTACAATTCTAGGAATTGCTAGAATGCATCTCTATATAGATTCGTAAGTACTTATGCCACAAACCATCTATAGTTTTTTTAAGAAAAACCTTAGAAAAGAGTGTATTCGACAGTTAATTGGTTAACGTTTCAAAACAATTTAAATATTTTGTTTGTATCTAGGTGGGTTGGAGGGGGATGGGGGGGGTGAATTTACACCTCATACATATATACCAGTATCCTTATTAAAACTTATTTTATTTTATTTATTCCATGTAACCACACATGAGAAACCCCACAAGACTTTGCTTCCATCAATGTGTGGTAATTAGGGTAAACCATCACTGTAAACTATAGTATATATGACCTGGAGGGACATCAATTATTAAGATATCTTTTATATTTTTACTAGGGACTTGACCCCAAGACCTCTTATTTACAATTCATAGCACTCAAGCTAATCCACTAGGATAAGCACATGTTTTATAGTCATATCCTTGAACATAAGATTAACATGAATTTTCCTTTAATTGCCAATGCAAAATACTCTAATTCACAATTTGTTAGGACTCTACCAGATTATTACGAACTGTCCTCATCCACAATAGATAATGAAGGTTTGGTGAAAGTAGTGGAGAAGGGAAAAGTTTTGAAAGATCATAAGGCTTCAATAGCCCTAGTGTTCCACTCTAGCTATGAAAAACAATATACCCTATTTGAGGGTAAATAGTTTATTAATTGCTCTCTTAGTAGGTGTTGGAAATCGATAGGGAACAATATCCTCTCCCTCTACTAATATCCCATATATTAATTAAGGCCAAAGATACTAAAATAAGACAAAAACCAAAATTCTAATTGGTTTCTTTCCATTAAAGATGCAATTTGTGACTTCTCTTACCTCTGGATCATTAGAGGGCCTCAAACATGAGACGATGGATTTTCACATTAGAGGTTCCCAATAAAATTTATATCATGGATTATATCGGTCCTAATTGACCCTTTCTACAAATCCACGGCTGAGAGAACAGTGGAAATTGATACTCTTCATAATGTTTGAACTGTTTTTGGAGGTAGGTCATTTATTGGGGATTGAGATCTCCATCTATATTAGGCAAGGGATAAATTATGAAATCGATGCCATGTTGGGAGGGAGTGTTGTTAATGGGGCTTAGCATGAGGTAGAGTTGTTGTATCTTGTATTTTAATTCATAAGCTAATCCTTTATCTCATCAACAATTTAATTCACGATATCTTGTTGTTGCACCAATGCTAAGAAGTTGTTCTCCTAATAATAGGCAATGAACTATTGTATGAGCTATTTTAATTTCCATATAAAACTATCAAATACATTTATTCCCTTTGGAAATTTCTCACACAAACAAAACATCGATTAAGATGAATCTATTAATTCATCGAAACCATCTGTCTTCCTTACTCCACCCTAATTAAAATGAATATAGCCATCTTTAAAAGACAAAATAAAGGTAATTCATAACATATTACCCATGTCACAATCTTTGTCAATTCAAAAGTTAGTTTTAAAATGTTAGTTTTAAAATGGAAATGTTTAATGTTTGAGTTAATGTGATAACATTATTTATCAAATTAAGTGAATCTATCAATTTATCAAATCCATTTCTCTTCCCCGCTCCACCCTAATTAAAATGAATCTATTCATCATTAAAAGACAAAATAAAAGTAAAAGTGATTCATAACATATTACCTATATCACAAACTTGGTCAATTCAAAAGTTTGTTTTGGAATGGAAATATTTAACGTTTGAGTTGATTCGATAACATCCCTTACCATTCTCTTTATCTCTGTGTAAATAACAACACTTCT
Organism: Larix kaempferi; assembly: GCA_027924585.1. Classification (NCBI taxonomy): domain Eukaryota; kingdom Viridiplantae; phylum Streptophyta; class Pinopsida; order Pinales; family Pinaceae; genus Larix; species Larix kaempferi. The sequence continues at coordinate 9,245,191 of BSBM01000262.1, read as the reverse complement.
ACAAATACAATTACTATAAACCCTCTAGACAATACTTGTAATAATATAAAATCTTATTACTACTTTACATCATTTAAATAAGATTATATAAGATTATATTCTAGTTAAATACCTTACTTGATACCCACTCAAAAGATATGGAAACAAACCCTACCTACATACATACATACATACATACATACATATATATATATATATATATATATATATCCTGTGGGCCCAAAATATCTATTCAAGAATCTATAAAGAATACACTAAAACTTTACAATATATAGTGTTAACATAAAAATGGCACAATATTAAATTCGTGGATTTTGTTAGCTGTTTTATATATACATATATATAATTATGAAAACAAATTTATGTCTGTACAAGATGATATGATATGAAAACAAGTTATGTCTGTACAAGATGGATATGATATGGTCCAATCATGTTCAAAGCGTCTCAAAGCAGCCTTGAAATGTTTGCAAAAGGTAATGATGATGCAAGAATGTGTCACGCTGTCACAATGAGAAAGATTTTAACAAATAGAGAAAGATTTGAAGATTACATGATAAGCTGATATCTTACAATTTTATATTGACATAAAATATTTAAATATTATAATTTTCTAACGGATAATAACCATATCGATATATAATACATTTATATAAAAACACTAATATATATATATATTTAATCATTAAATTTTATTAATATTAATTTTTAAGTGTTGTTATTATTTTTACTTTTATTTTTGAAGATGAATTTTTTTTTATAATTTAATTGCTCAAAACTTATTAACTATTATTTGAAAATGTGAGCTAAATCATTATTATTATTCAAGGAGAACTAAGTAATTAGAAATACCATGGTTCGTAAAGGGGTAGATTTTTTAATTAAATTTTAAAAGTTTAGTGATTATTTTTATTTTTTATTTTAAAGATGAAAAACTTATCATAACTCACTAATAATAGATTCTTCACAGTGAATATTTATTAACCGTTATTTGAAAATGTGAGTTAAATCATGATCATTATTCAAGAAAAACTAAATAACTTTCATCATTATTTAAGGAAAACTAAGTAACCTGAAATATCTTACTAGTGGTTCTCATTTATAAAGAGGTAGATTTTCATTCTTTCCATGTTGTTTCTAGGTATTAGGTTGTTGACTTGTTTTTTTTTAAGTTTTAACCAATTAAAAATATCTTGTAAATCTTACTCCAATACAAAAAAAATGAGTAGTTTCACATCCAATATCCTCTATTCTCAGTTGTCATTGAAATTAAATAAAAATAATCTAAAATACTATAATCAATTCTAAATTTACCGTTTACTTAAAAAAATCCATGATACTTATCTCTTTCATAATACTTAAAATTACATTATATTATTTTTTAATAATATACATTAATTAATTTTAAATTTTGTAACATATCAAGTGTTCAAAGTTTGGTAAGCAAAAGAAATGGTAGGTTGGTCTCTATCCTCACGTTTACCTTTTACTTAAGAAAATCCATAATACTTATCTCTTTCATAATACTTAAAATTACATTATATTATTTTTTAATAATATATATTAATTAATTTTAATTGTGTAACATATCAAGGGTTCAAAGTTTGGCAAGCAAAAGAGTTGGTAGGTTGGTCTCTATCCTCATGTTGACCTTTGTTCCTTGTATGTTCACGAGATATATATACGCAAGTCGATTACCATGTTGAACACAAAGTTCCCCCACCATATATTTATATTTGGATATGCTTATGTTGGTAACAAGTGTCCTAAAAAAATATGATGCATTTTTTTATATATTTTAATTTTAAATTCATTTTTCAAGTTTATATAAATATATATATATATAAAGAAAGAATTGTTCTCAAATATATGATACATTTTTCATATATTTTTAATTTTTAATTAATTTTTCAATTTTATAAAGATAATTTATAAATTTACGAAGAAAATGATTAATTTATTGAATTTTTTTAAATATAAAAAAAATGAATTTTCAAAGTTGTTGAGATTTAGAAGAAAGATATAGAAGTTGACATTAAAATTTACATAAATAAATAAAAAATATTGAAAGTAATTAATGTGGGTGGATAACTTTTTTATTCAAATCTACAATGTATTGCAAGTAAATGAATGAGAAAATAAATCTAGCACTAACAATAGAGGTGAAACCACTTTGGTTACTGAATAACAATTTAATGTGATTAGTTACTAATAGGTGAGACAACAAGATCACATTACACTAATATCTCTTCTTAATATTGACTTAGGGGCAAAGAAAAAGGCAGCTTGACACATTCCAAATTGGCATCTATAAAAGACTTGTTAAAGATATCAACACTATAATCCATTTTGCTAACATTATCAAGGTGAATAACCCAATTGTAATTGATCATTTTCATAAATGATGTTGATAGACATTAATATATTTAGCCCGACAATGGTAAGTCAAATTGGGAGCAATTTGAATAGTAATTTGTTTATCAAATAAGAGTAAAGTTGGTTGTTGTTATCAAGGGCCATGATGATCCAATAATGTCTAAATTAGTATTACTTTTTTCTCAATAATAACAACACCCTTAGACTTAATGGCAAGGAGAGCAATTGTGGACTACTTGTTTCTTGACTAAGCAACCAAAACTCAATCAAGAAGACACATAAAGAAGATAGATAAAGAACATAGTAGACTTTTGATCATCCCATCCTCCAATCCAACTTGATTCGGTTTATCCAAGCAATGAATTCTTACACTCATATGAGTATTGAACCTTAAGATGGTAAGTTCCCTTGATATATCCAATACTATTCCAATTTTTTTCCTTCCAATGACTTTCTCTCAAATATTTTAGATATATAAAAACAAGATAAATTTCAATAGTAATATCTATTATGCTATGAGTACAATGGTTGAGACTACCCATACTTGTTAATGTTGTTCCGTAATTTAACATATGATTGGGAAGTTCAAAGAGATCATCAACATACTATTATTAAGGTACATAATCTAATAGATACACAAGTACAACATAGAGTATTTTTTAATCGAGAAAAGCTAGGGTTTAAAGCCAAAGAACATACCTGAACAAATGAAGTTTGATCCAAGCTCTAAGATTTATTCCTCTGATCAACGATCCCAAACAATGAACCTGCAAAAACCAGACACTTTCCTCAAATATTTTGACTACATAAACATGAATTAACTAGCATGAAACTCATATATAGAAGAGATATGATAGATTCAATTAACTCGATTCACAAAGTAGACAAGTTATTTTATGAGAAAGAAAATCGCTTGCATTATAATCATCAATGGTAACAAGCTATACCTAATCTGTAACCTACACTGTTGAAACTTGATCTTGGGATCCTTTATCCTCTTCCTTCAATGGATATTTCTCCAGCATTTCCTTATACAAAATGGTTCTCCCTTTTGTCAATGTCCTCTCCTTTCATTTATAGCAAGGTCTGAGAGGATAGGCTCTAAAGGTATATGGTTGGGGAAGTTATGGTGGTTAGGGTAACTACCATAAATAACCTTAATTTAATATTTTAATATTTTTTTTTGTGATTTTAAATAATACTCGCGGTTATATATCTTGACAACAGGTGAGTAACTCACAATTTTAGTGTCAAACAACTAGCGGGTGCAATGTTTTAGGTAAAAACCATGGGTTGTCAGTGGAAGCTTCAACGGGTGACCCGTGAGTTGAAAGATATAAGAGTTGCAGTTAAGTCTTAAAAATACTTCACAAAAATAGATAAACTGGAGGTGATATTGTAAGGTTCAGATCAAATGCATCTATAGTGAATGAGGCTTTTCCATCCATAATGTCCTTTTGTGTGACTGATAATGTAGTGTGTTCATGGACGAAGAAGTGCCAATATGACTAATAAAAGATGCCCCCTATTGCATGAGGTCAAAAGGGTAGTGATGGCCGGAATGCATTACAAACCAAGAAGTGGAGGAGCGTGAGAGCCACAAGAACAAAGTCTCAAATAATACCTAAAACAAAACAAGGTCAGCAAGCAATTTCAATCTTGACATAAGGATATGTTCAAAATGATAGAACATGATCTCCAATACATATATAGAAAAAATGTATATAGCATGGCCATTGAAATAAAAGTGTGGATCTTTGTCAAAAGGAGATCATAGCCATAACAACAAACTGGATCTATGTGTCATGAGGAGCCAATATGAGTAAGGCTCAGTCTTACACATCTTGGGTGATAACAAAGGAGTTGTATCATAGGCCAAATGTCTTCAAACCAACCATCGTATAAAAGTACAAATCCTAAGGAATGTGAATAAAGGATTTGAAGTCGAACATGGAGGATTTCGTTGATTAACGGTCAATGGTGAAAACCGTTAACAAACGCGAAGACACCCACCAATAATAAAAATGGTGTCCAAGGTACTTATTCAATTCTTGCCAATGTGAATAAGGGATCTTGAAGTTGAGCACTTGAATAATATATGGATTAAGAGATATTAATGTATTCCCATAACTCAATAGCGAGAGGATCTACCACTAATGACTAGAAATCCTAAGGTACTAATCGGGAACTCTAAGCCTGCTTCCCAGAGAAAAATGTGTTGATGTCAATAGGAAGAGACCTGTGAGAAGGAAGGCGTTAAGGTATCCTTCATCATCTCACACGAGGAACAATGAGAGATTGAGTTGAAACAAAACTGATGTACTGACATAAGGGATGGATGACATGAGGATTCAAGATGAACTACAGAGCGACTGACATAGGGATAATCCTTGAACATTGAGCACTATAGGAAAGTGATTTAGGCATCTTTGGACAGACATGAAACATGATATAATTTTTCCATGTAGGAGACATAACAAACTTTCCATATGATCGAAAGAGTAACTGATCGGAGCAGTAAAAAAACTCAGAAATCATGTTAAATCCTAAATCCAAAACTAAGACCCATTGACTCAACGGAAGTCTTGTGTTCAAGGAAGGATTAGACTTGCTTCCATATCATGAATGAATGACGAAGGTTTTCTTTCCCTTCTCTTATTAAATGTCTTTTCCTTGTTTAACGAGCATGAAAATATTGAAAATGAAGCTCGATAGTGTCTTTCTTGCTAAATTTTAACAAGTCCAAGAAAGTAAACTAAAAATTCCTTCTTCATTCTGAACAAGCTCGAAGAAGAGAGAGAATAATGCTCGACAAGGGTCCAGCCATGTGTAATTTAGTGAGTCCATGTGAGGGAAACTCAATACCTTCTTCATTTTTTAATGAGTTTGACAAATAGATAGACTAGTACTCAATAGGTTACTGATTTGTGGATTTTAATATTGAGCTTGAATCTGTTTGTGCTCGCCTATGTTTTAATGTTTAAGGATTCTGAAAAAATTAAACAAGAACTCTACATAACTACTCCTGGATTTTAATATCGAGCCCGAGTTAGTATGTACTCGCCAGTGTTTTCATATTTAGGGAGTCTAAAAAAATTAAACAAGAACTCCATAATGTACTTTTTCGTAAAGTTAGCCTCCTCGCCCAAAAAGGTGTAAAAATACACGAGAGAGGACTCTTATAGTCGAAAGAAATAGAGTATACTTTTTTCATAAATAATCCACTAAGATCCGAAAAAGGGGTAAACTTATATCTAAGTGGATGTCTATTCAAGTCCTTTAACGAGTCTAAACAAGACAAGTATGCTCGATAATCTTGTTAATTTTAAGGAGTCTAACAAGTTCATGAAGGAACTCCATAGGGATGGGAACTTGATATGAGCGATACAATAATGAATGATAAGTGACAAGTTCCCAAAACGACAAGCAATATTATGGGCACCAGTATGACATAGTTTCCTATCTAGGATGACCCATGTTAAGGAAGGTCCTCACCATGGAAGAAGAATGACAATGGAGGGTAAAAATGGGGTGAAAATCACAGTCCACGGTGAAAAAGGGGGTCATAGGGCATAAATATGATGAGGTATAGATTCAATGCAATAATCTAATCAACATGCCATAAGACATCAAACCTTTTATAGAACACCTGTGTGGACACAGTTGTGAAAAAGCGTCTTCTTATACTTTCACCTAATCAAAATAACTTCGTTAGTCACTTTAGATTAATAAAAATAACAAAAAGTTGTTTAAGAACTATAGAAAGTTGGTAAAAATAAAAAAGATTTTATATAAATAGTAACAAAACCAAAAAATGACCCGCATTTACCATTTTACCATTGGAGAAGAGGAAAAAACCTACAACTTTGGATGTTGCGTACAACCGATCTGGAGGACTATTTCGCATTCTGCTACTTGCATGTAACAAATATCTCTTTGCTTTGCATATGCAATACTTTTTGAAAGTTTTTAAATGGTGTTTTGAAGCTTTATTTTTTGTTTAAAAACTTAGGCCTACGTACCCATAGGTAGGCTCTTGTGAAATTCGTGGGTATACGAAATAGCCGCAGGTTGGAATAAACTCAACTCGTGGGTACTTGCTCCTATGTTAAATGGAGACCTGCGGGTGGCACAAACTAAATTTAAAAACTTCAAACTAATGCAAAAATGATGAATGAAAACGTAGGTATGGTTCTCACTTGGATAGAAAGAGAGCATGAGACCATGGATAGAACAACCATGGGGGACCCATTGACGTTAAATGACTTAAGACGGTGTGGTCTCCTCAAGTTTTTCCACACATCAAACATGAAGGAGCAATCCCACTTGCTCCAAATGCTAGTGCAATATTGGGATCCTGATTAGGGGATTTTCAATCTCTAAGGGGAGATGATAGATATCACGGTGGATGATATCTACTTCATTACTAGACTATCCCTTTGAGGAGAGGTAATAAACCTCAAAGTCACATTTAGAGGTCCTGGAGCCTTGTCGGTGCAATATTATATCAATACCTACTGCATAGCAACAACAGAAAAGAGCGGCAGTCAAGTGTCGATTGGGTAAGTAGCCAACTTTCCTTTGAAAGTGATCCTGAGTACCATAAACGGGATCGGTGGCAGTGCGGCTATATGTAGAAGCTATATGCAAAAGGATCCTGAATCTATAAGCATATTATCGTGGAATGTCTATGCAATGTTATATTTGATTGGTGTTTTGATTTGTTGGTGAATATGAAACGCCAACTTACAGAGTGCAAAATGGGGAAGAAGAAGAACTTTGGATATGGAAGCATACTTTGTACCTTCGAGAGAGAGAGTATATGCCTTGAGTTCTGTAGTGGATCTCCTACCACTCGACCCCTGTGAGCCTATGTTGACTCAATGGGGTGATATTTTCCTACGCCAAGGAGGAGGTGAGACAAGTACTTCTTGTAATAACGAGGATTATCTCGGATGGTGAAGCCTCCATGTGCTAGCATTCGAACAATTTCCATATGCTGCTATGGAATTCTGGAGGATCCTAAGCTCATGTTGCCTCGAGGAGCTTCCCAGGGAGATATAGGTACCAAATTTATTTTGAATGTTATTTAATTTTTATTATTTTTTGTATTAACATATACATGTGTTTTTTATGAGTTTGAGTGCTAACAACATACATCTAATGCAGATACTGGGCTAGTGAGTCCAGCTGGACATCCCAAGATATATGTGTGACCAACAGAACCAAGTGGTATTGATGCCATTCTACGGAGTATTGAGATGAAGATGGGCCAATTAACACCTGACATTCCTACATATCGCATTGAGTGGATGACCATAGATATGCAGGAACATGTGGTGGGAGTGCCCCCTGCATGGATCCAACTACTTAGGAAATTAGCTAGGTCAGTGATATGTTATCGAGAAGCTGTAGAAGAGCAGGCTGCGGCACCTTCCTCTCCTTATGGAGACTGACACTATTTTGAGGTTGTTATTCCTATTTTGTATATTGTTATATTTTGACAGAGATTGACTCAGACTCATATATTTTTTGGATTTATATATATACACTATCAATTATATATACATGTTTTCTTAATGGTGTTAATGGTTTATTTTATTGTGTATGATACAAATTAAAATCGTGTACATAATTCGCATATGCATCAGCTAATTAATTGTGATTTCTTGAAATATGTTGATATGAAATCTAATGAAAAGGTCTTTCAAGTAACCTAACCCTAAAAAATTGACATAGCAATGAAGGATCTCTAACGTGATACTCACCCGTCACCTAGAGTACAACTAACTACGAATCGAGCCTCACCTCCAACCATGAAATTTCGTGGTGAATAGCTTCTCATAGTAGCTCAATAATCACGCTATACTCAGCTATATTGTTCATCATAGGTCCTAAGCAAGCACCTACTGACGAAAAAAGTTGGATTGTGGGTGCATAGATCACCCAACCAGTAGAGGCCAAGTTGCGGGTGTGATGACTAGTTCCATCGATGAATCCTACAAACCACTCGGTTTCCATCTAAAACACCATATCAAGGAAACATAAGAAAATTGAAAAGGACTAACTCTATAAAAATGTACAACTATAATACAAGACAAATAATGTATGCTAGGCGTAATACTTTTTCAAGTAGAGCCCATTTTGATAGGGCTCAGGTTGCTTAAATCCATCATAATCAATCAACTCATATGATCCTTTCTTCAAAACTTTAGAAACAATATAGCGACCAAGCCACATAGACTTGAACTTTCCTTCCCCCAGGGGATCCTTATCTTGATCATAAACCAAAACAAGATCTCCTTCGGAGAAGACCCTAGGTTTAACATACTTGTCGTATTGGTTATTGACTCATTTGTTATTATCTTTACTTGCAATTAACGCATCTCTGTGTTGTTCATCCAAATGTTCGAAATGAAGCAATCAACATTCTAAAGAAGAAGTCTTGGGTAGCAGTTGGATAGCAAAATTTAATGATGGGATCTCGCATTCAATAGGGTCGATGCCTGGCATCTCCTCATATGACCAAGAAAAAACATCACAAAATTCCTTAAATAAGTTGGTGTAAAAACTGATCTCTTGTGGAGAAAAAATTGCGCCAATAGTTTTCCACAATGTCCGGTTTGGTGGAAATATTGATCAGGATAGTTGTTAAAATGTTATCCATATTACCTTCAGTGAAAATCCCTGGTTTTGTTAAAGGGTTGATAAACAAGTCAATGTTTCCACCATGTCTCACGGAGAACTCTCTATTCTGGATTTTGTTCAGATATGGAAGGAAATAGGATCTGTGATGCATATGTTCCCAAGTTTGATCAAGACCTATCATAGATTTCAGAATGGATTCATCTGATGGTAAAACTGAGTCTAAAAAATCGAAGGAATGGGTAGAGTCTATTTTCCATGCAGGTGCATAATCTATATCTGACTCCATGGAGAATGATGGAGTCGAGATATAATCTATCATGGAGTTCTGTGAAGCTTGATAATCCACGTCTGCGATAGATAGGGGCGCAATTGGTTCCTCTTGAGTAGGAATAATCCAAGGATCGGTTGTTTGAGCAATCGTGAAGACCTCCTTAGATGACATATTAGAGTTACTCGTTGAACCAATATAATTCATGGGAGTGGGTAAATCAAAGGTGCCCATCAAAGATGAGTACATACCTACTCCTAAACTCTCACTGGGCAGATGGGCCTGATCAATCCACAGGATATTCAAATTCGAAGGAGTTTTATTGTTTTTTCGGGCAAAGGAGAGTTGGTCAATCATGACAATCTTTCCTTCATGGGGGGGCATAAGTACCTGAAAAAATGGACGAAGGAATGGCTTGCATTGCGTATGTCCAACTTATTCCCAACAACAAGTTTTAATTGAGAGGAGCATCTATAACTTCCACCTCTACTAACACTACTTTACCCACTAGCTAGATCTCAAAAGAGGGTAAGATTCCATGTGGATGGAAGGATCTCCCATCAAAATGGTAAGTAATGTGAGGGGACTAACTCTAGAGAGCCTAAGGCTTTCCAACAAGAAATAGAAATTACGCACATTGACGTGCCTTCATATAATAATGTTTTCCCAATGGTTTTCGAACCATGGACTACTTCGATTTGGAATTCCATGTGATAGGACAATCGGGGTTTGATACTCAACATATCAAATCTAGCCAACATACTTGACGAATGCATAGTTCCTATTGCCGCTAAAAGTGCATTTTGCTGCGATGGGAAACTTTGAAAATCTTCTAGAGTGGACATAACACATGGTGTTTGGGATAAGTCCTCTACAACTGAGTAATTAGGAGAAGCCCGTACATTAGGGTTGTGCATTTCCAATTTATAGAAACCTTTTGGTACCTGCGGCATAGTATCTGTAGGTCTTTCTATGTGAAGAGGAATATATGATTCAAGGATTGCTTTGTCTTTCTGCGCCAATTCTACGATATAATTCCCGTCTCTTGTTTGCAGTAAAGCATGTGAGTTAACCATATTTATATAGGATTGACCAACCTATGTGGCACGATGAGTGCTCCCAGTATTAGAGCTAACAGAAGCTGTGTTTTATCCTCTGGGAAAAGGATCGTTCAAGACGACTGCTTTTTGTTGGTTCAACAGCTTCTTGACTTCATCAACAAGAGGACATTGATGAGTCAGGTGATCATCTTTACAAAGTTTGAAAGGAAACTTTACCTTCTTCTTTTCTATTTTTCCCTCCTTGGCATTCTTAGTGGTTTTGGGATTGCGTTTGTTTCCTTCCTATTTCTTTCCCTTTTTCTTATTATTGGGTTTCCGAGGACCCTTTTGATTTGACTGCAAATTTTGTATAGTTTCTGTTTGCGAAAGGGAGGATGCAACCATAGTTTCTTCCGCATCAGAATGCTTTATCAAAAGTGCATGGAATTTATTATTCAAAGATTTTAAAGCAGATGAATCGAATGAACCTACAATGCCATCAGCATGTGGTCGAGGTTTAGTTTTACCAGGATCAATGTTTGACCTTGGCACATATAGAATAATTTCATAAAGGATCCTGGACTAAGTGTAAATCAAGTCAAGTTATTGGGTCCTTAAAATGGATTCTTGTTTAGAAGTAACCCTAGAAGTTGACACTTATTTGGAGATGTAGGATAATAGTGATTTCAAAAACCACTCTAATAGAAAATCCCGGGGGATATCAACTTTAATGAGCCGCTTCCATATTCTCCACTCCTAAATGTGATCAAATATATGAGTGGATTTATTTTGTCAAAAAAGTAGATACAATGTCCGTGCTGGCATCATACCGGATGAGAAGTTGGAAATGGTTCATAAAAAGTATCGCTAAATCATAAAAGTTGTTATAAGATATGGCCGATAACTTGATATACCATTTGGATGCAACACTGGTCAACTTTCTTTGAAATATCCTCTATCAAATCGAGTCATCATTCGGCGAGTTAGAGGAACACCACAGATGAAATGTTGTGACATGGTCCCCTGGGTATTCACCAGTTTTTCCTTCAAAATTAGGAATGTCTAAAGGGAGTTTGGTTGGGACCGGAGGCCAAGTAGGATTATGATGCACTGGGTCATTCATTAAATTTAAGAGACCAGGAAAATTTGACGTTGCTAAAAAAGGTAAGTGAGGCCTCGCCGATGGAATATTATTTTGAGGGATTTGACAATGAGAAGTACTTGAACCATGACCCTCATTAGGTTGGTTGGGGTTTCCCCCAGCAATTGGTTGTGATGAAAATGAGTTTTGAAAATTACTCCATCCATAAGCCGGTGGATTGCTCCCTTGTGGCCCAGTCCATTGCGGTTGAGTATAAGTACTTCCAAATGGAGTATGATTATTGTGTTACTTCCTCCTCCACCAAAAAGTGAGAAAGGTGTACTCCCTATAGGAACCTTAGAAGTTTGAATGTTTGATGACTGTACATTAAATCCTGTAAAGGGATTAGAAATCGACAATTGTGCAATATAAGGGATAGGCATCGATCCTATCAGAGTGTTTATATGTTGGGGAGAAAAACCTCCTGGCCTAATAACTAATGTGGGAGTGTGTGGAACTCCCGATCCATCCCCTATATTGTCCATACTAAGTCCAGAAGTAAACCTATATACACTTAACTCGGGTAATCCTAAGGAAACAACTCTTTCTAACAACGGGTCTTTCGGTCCGGTTAAAGGAGGGTTAAAGTGTCTTGCAAAGTTTTCCATTGGAAAATATTCAACCTCGATAGTCTATGGGACCGATGAAGTTTGAGTGATGAGTTGAGGTTCCCTAGGTGGTTCAGTCATATTGGTTGGTTCAAAAAAATCGCCTGAATTTGTTCTACGCCATTGAGGTTGCAGTGGGGGATCCACAATGTGTGGAGGAAGGTTTATCAACCTTCTTGAACTATGAGGAAGTTGGTACTCCACAGTTACAACAAAAAATATTCTATGTAACCAACCTAGGGCCAACTAACACAAACAGTAAACACACAACACACCGCTAAAAATCCTATAGTAATCCAAACTAGGAAAGAAGATGAACACCCAAAGGAAAGTCTGGGATGATTAAGGCCTAGAACAAACCAGTGAAGTGACAAAGAACAATTATCTGGGGACCACGGTATAGTCACGATGAGTCCAAGTGTTGGAATCACCCAACCACCTTCCCAAAGAGCTACAGAGGATTTCGGATCAAATCTATCCTAGGTGAAGTGAAAATATCCTTTCACTATCACCTGTGTAGATCCCTAATGGTCAGGATACTAAGGCTACCAACAATGTAGAAGGAGTCTGGGGGGATAGTCGTAGGTCAAATGAACACGCATGGGAAGGGTAACTAAGCATGAAAACCAAAAGCACCAAAAGTACCAGTGGATCCCTGTACGTGTATCGATTATGGTAGATACTTGATTGAAAAGTGGAGGAATATCCCCAACTATTCAATCTCACACGACCTCATTCTTGACTCTGATTTGAGTGGAGCTTCCCGACACACCTTCCACAAAGGTGGATTTACATAGTGATAGTCCACTACGATTTGAGTTTAAAATGTCTTTGGATAGTTAAGAAACTTAGTCCAAAATCCAATCCTAAGCTAGTTGGTATGTGTTCCCTAGAAAAAAAATTACTCTTCAATTTTAACTTTAATGTTCTTTTTAAAGTTGTTGTTTACTCAAAAGGAGTGAGTGTGTGTGTAAGATGGTTATGACTAAAAAAGTAAAGTGTACAAATAAAAATGCAAAATTCCTTTCACTACTTTTCTTTTTCACTTATATCTTTCAAAATAATTTTTTTTTGCAAAGTAAACCTAAAATAAACTTGAAAATTTCTTTATTTTTTTCAAAAATTAGTATATGCAACTAATATCTATTTGAAAAACAATTATTTTGTTAAGGGAAAAAGTACTTGTTATTTTTTCAATTTTCTTTTAAAAAGAAATAACAACTATGAAAAAGAAAATCACACTTAAGGATGTAAGTGCAAGATAGTTGTACCTAAATCTATAAAAATCAGAAATCTACCCTCAATAAAGTTTGAAAATATCAAGTCTAAGAAGTTTATTCAATCAAAGTAAAGAAGTAACTAGCTTTTGTATAAAGACACTATGAAACCAACTGACACATATAAGAAAACAAGAATTCAGTCAAGCCATCAAACTACTCTTTAACAAGTCAGTGATCACAAAGAAACATTCCAAGTTCCAACTAAACAAACGTTTAACTCGAAAGACCTAGGCACACCCTCAACAAGCAAATTGAAACCAAACAAGATCTCATAAAAGAGAAAAAACACTCAATCATAGCCTATAAACAAGTCTAAATGATCCAACTAAAAGAAGATAAACTATTCCGAAATAAACGCAGATTCCCTAAGTTTAAACCCTAGAAGGAAATCAAATCCTACAGAAAAAGCTGCTACTGTAAGTGCAGAAGTGCGCGAGTGACTCACGGGTGCTTATAAAAGAAACTCGCGGGTCTGCTTCAATGAAAATAAAAATAAAATAAAATAAATCTCAAGAAGGACCAAGTTTGAGTCTTAAACAGAGGTCAAATCACCCTGTAAACTCTCCCAGAGAACAAAAGGACTAATTAAACTGAAGAAAAACTACCCTAGGACTCCCAGAGCAATAGAAAGAACTCCCAAGCGAAGTCGCCAGTTATGTTGTTCGGTAGTTTAACCTATGATTGGGATGTTCAAAGCGATCATCAACATACTTTTATTAAGGAACATAATCTAATAAATACACAAATACAACATAGACTATTTTTTCAATCAACAAAAGATAGGGTTTAAAGCCAAAGAACATACCTATACATACGAATTTCGATCCAAGATTTGAGCTTTATTCCTCCAATCCACGATCCCAAATGATGAACCTACAAAACCATACACCTTCCTCAAATATTTTGACTACATAAACATGAATTAACTAGCATGAAACTCATATATAGAAGAAATATGATAGATTCAATTAACTAAATTCACAAAGTAGACAAGTTATTTTATGGGAAAGAAAATCTCTCGCATTATAATCATCAACGGTAACAAGCTATACCTGATCTGTAACTTGCACTGTTGAAACTTAATCCTTGGCGCCTTGCTCCTTTTCCTTCAATGGACATTTCTCCAGCATTTCCTTATACAAAATGGTTCTCCCTTTTCTCAATGCCCTCTCCTTGTATTTATAGCAAGGTCTAAGAGGATAGGCTTGAAATTTAAATGGTTGGGGAAGTTATGGTGGTTCTAGGGTAACTACCATAACTAACATTATTTCAATCTTTTAATATTTTTTTTCATGATTTTAAAGAATACCCGCGGATATATCTCTTGACAAAAGGTGAGTAAATCGCAAGTTTAGTGTCAAACAACTAGCAGGTGCATCTTTTTAGGTAAAAACCACAGGTTGTTAGTGGAAGCTCCAGTGGGTGACCCGCGAGTTGAAGTATATAAGAGTAGTGGTTAAGTATCAAAAATACTTCACAAAAATAGATAAACTAGAGGTGATATTGTAAGGTTCAGATCAAATGCATCTATAGTCAATGAGGCTCTTCCATCCATAATGTCCTTTTGTGTGACCGACAATGTAGTGTGGTCATGAATGGAGAATTTTCAATCTAACTAATAACAGTTAATACAAAGTGGCATGAACCATTAAAAAAGGACAACAAGTGGTTATTTTGAATCTAGATTCAAAAAAAAAAGGAGAAGATTTAAAATTTCCATATAAAACTTACTCACTACATAAATAGCATATTTAAGATATAAAAGGAAAACATTTTATTCCATGAAAAAAAAGACCACAACACAAAATTTTTATTCAAAAATTTTGAACCATATTGTTCATTTTGGCATAAAATCCTTACACATAGACATCATCAAATATTTGGTTTCCTTAACCTAAATGTATTTACATGTGTTGAAGCACATCATATCTCTACTCAGAGAGCAGATAGTAGGCATGAAACTACATCAAAATACCCTTTTACAGGGCTTCCAAATTGCACATTAACCTCTAAAAAAAGATCGCTCAAAATAAGCAAAAAATAGAAAGACACCAAATAGATAATCCATCAGAAAATACCTAAATCATCTTCCCTACGTGGATGACAGAGGATTCCCTGCACACAATGGGAAATGGTAACAAGTCATAGACAATGTGAAATGGTACAAGGAATGGACAGCACCGCAATTGGGGCCAAGCACCATAGCCTGTGTAGGGACCAACCTTACCATAACAACCACCACCGCTTTGTTCAGAGCTAGTGCACCGTGTAGTGTATGACAAAATATTTTCACCAATAGATCCTCCATGATGGAGACACACTATAGGGCACCCAAACCCACATCATCCGGGGCCATTCTTTGTAGCCCATGCTGGGGCCACTCCACCTCTGTTCCCACTGTCACTCGTTACAACATATCAGAAAGGGACCTCCGCCAGCACCTCCGTCTCACCACAATAGTCATCGTCGTTGCCGCTGTAGAACCCCAAAAAAGTCGTTGTGCAAAGCCTTGTCCCCATTTCACAGAAATACCACACAAAAATCTCCCACAATTGCTCATTATCGTTTGCTCAAAGGAGAAGAGGTGGTGATAGGGAAGGAAACCTAGCCACCTGGTTATCTATTGAATCTGTCTCTCAAAACCTGTAAGAGTTGCATCAAGTTGCATAACTTAAATACCAAGAAAATAGTGCAACAAGTCTAAGTGTGTGTGTGTGTGTGTGCATGTATTTATGTATGTATGTGTGTATGTATTGATTTTCATAATTTTTTTCTTCATATCTATGATCATGTCAATGTTGTTATCCACAATAATTAGAAATATACAATAACACATTTCCATTAAGATGTTGAATATACAATAACACATTTCCCCATTCAATGTTGTTCCATTTATTGATAGTTTATTGTATAGGATCCAATGATATTTGTTAAAATATCTCATCAAGGGCTCATATAAATTCTAAATATGCCTTGAAATAAATTCATTTATGACATTATATATCTTTGTGGTGTTTCAAAAAAAAAGTGTACATAACTAATTTCTATACATTTAACATACATGTTGATGAGGGCATTAGTAACAAAATCATTTGATGCTAAACTAGTTCTAATTACATAATTATGAGTCTCATTTTCCTCTTCTAGAAATGTTGATTTGATAGACATTGAGAATACTCACCATTGCAACTAAATTTGGTTTTAGTCCTTCCACGTTCATTTAACAAAATAATTATAATGCATCACTATAATTCCTTTATGATGGGATTGGCATTTTAAAAGAAATTTTGAAGTAAATGAGGTACACAATTGGAGATAATAAGGGGTTACATTCCTTGGACCTTACTCTAAAGGGTACGCAATCCTATTTGTATGCCACAAATAAACATAACCTACCAAGCTAGGGCAAAGTATAGTTTTGTTGGCAGGCGGTTTGGTGAGTCAGCATCGCAGATGTTGTGCAAGGACAAAGGTACCGTGGAAGGAGGAAAGCAGTGCACATGGCGATAGTACTTTTTGGTTTATTTGGACCACGTCATATGTATTTTGGGTCATTTGTACCATATTATGTGGGTTTTGGGTCATATTTTTGTAGAATGTGTTAAGAAGTAGATAGGCAGTTGCCTAAGTGGACCGTAAATGTAAAGGCGCAAGCCTATAAATAGATGTAGGTTTGTAGGTGTTGAGATATTTTTGGTGAGCTTAAGAGAAGAACATCTAGATATCTTGATATGAAGAAGTGAAACACTGAGTATCTTGTTGTATCTGGGTTTTTGCGGAGATAAATATGATGTGACAGAGTTTTTGAGCAGAATCCTTGTGTTGTTTCCATCTTTCTGTGGTAAATGCCTTATGCGATATGAATCTATGAATGATGCGATGTTTCCTTGTTGTGATTAATGCTTTACTGTTATATCTGTTGCATATTTATGGTTCTATCAATGATGAGATCTGTTGAATGATGTCGCAATTATGCTTAATGCCTGAGTTGAATGCTTAGATCTATTTCTGAATGTTGCGATAAGTTAATCAATTGATGCACAACATCCTCCTTCATTTGGCGGAAACATGGTTCCTTCAACTCTCCCTTGAACATCTCGGGTGAGACCTCATCTGCTTTGCAGGTGTTGCTAGATAAAGTAAAACCTGTGTGGGACGGTGCTCAGGGAGATCGCAGTGGCTTGGGTGTTGACAGCATGTGGAACCGCTATCGACTGGGTTTGTGTCAACAAGTTTACAATAATCCATAAGATTATGCTCCATCCTTAATTTATACTACAATATGTGTCCCTACCAAGTGGAAAATATATTGAGTTCCATGAACCCTACTAAGGAAATAAGGATCATGTGATCCATATTTACAATTCTATAAAAAATGGGTTGTATAGAGGATCCGTTAAGACTCCATGGTGCACAAATTTTTGTACACCTTAGGAAAAATACCAAGTTCACATTTTATCTCCACAATGAGTACCAAATATACAAAAAAACACCTATTATATGGTCTAGGAGCACTTGTGTTTTCCATTCTCTTGTAGTAGTAAGACTCCTAATATCACAACTCCAATGCATGTCATAAAATGACTTCTATTTATAAATAGGTTGTAGAGCAATTTTAAAGCTTGGGTGTCTCTATCTCACTAGTAACTTCCAAAATTTAGGGTATTATGGAAGGGACCTCTTAGTCCCAGAGACTAGGTTAAAATAGTGTATGCCCAGGAATAATAGAAGCGCAACCTTTACAAATATTAGAGCTATATATGGTATAAAATGTATTTTTATTCATTCTTGATATTACTTTAAGGACAAAGGTCATGGAAAATTTTTATGAATGTAAAGACAATATTGTAGAGTAAATTTACAACATATCACAAAATATAGTAAATTATGGAGGCGAGTTTAACATATGAAATGCTAAGGTTATTCAAGAAGTGCTTGCAGAGAAAAAATTGTTGAATCTAACTTACATCAATGTAATGAGCCTCAGGATGAGGAATTCAATCATTATTTCACAACTATAATGTAAAACATGAGGAATAAAGAGATGCAACAAGATATTTATGTGTATATCATGCACAGGAAACTCCTTGTAGCTCTGAACAAACATAAAATATTCAAAAATGATAACAGAGGTGGACACACTTTAAGAATATTTGATATGACTTTTGATTTTCAACCATCACGAGCATCACTAACACTATAATGGGATCAAAACTGTTGCATGAAGCTTATATTAATCTCATGAATCTTTACATACAAACATAGATGAAGTAACAATGGATTCAATTAACAGAGGAAACACATCTCTAAAACATTGTTGTATCTTTAATCTCATACCAAGCAAAATTACAAGGGAAAATTCTGACTTTCAACTCTACAAAACTAGATAGAGATCCTCCCTTCCTAAAATTTCCAGTCATTTAGAATGAGCACAAGTTCCTTTATATGGATTCTCTATATAACTGAATTCATTTTTTTACATTCTAACATAATTGTAAAAATACTTGGTTTACGTTTTTACAAAAAATGACTTTTTCTCTTGTCTTTTCCAACATTCCTTGTTGAACTTAGCATCTTCAATTCCTTTTGTTGGGAGTCTTCTTTTTGCCTTTCATGTAGATATTTGGTTGGTTAGGAGGCTTCCCATTG
Organism: Larix kaempferi; assembly: GCA_027924585.1. Lineage (NCBI taxonomy): Eukaryota > Viridiplantae > Streptophyta > Pinopsida > Pinales > Pinaceae > Larix > Larix kaempferi. The sequence continues at coordinate 9,226,181 of BSBM01000262.1, read as the reverse complement.
GCATTACTTGAGGAAAACTAGCCTGATTTATTTGATAGATCATTGGACATTGGTCGTAAAGGTGGCATGAAATAAATTGGTGGTGGTTGATTTGTGAATTTCCCTAGTACCTGTACTGATGGTTGACTTGCTTCTTGACCAGATTGTTGGCTTGCATATTGGCCTGAAGGCTGTCTTGTTGATATCCTATGTGGGAACACATGTTTTTGATACTGTAAAATCATCTTCCACTCCTTCCCCAATGGGTGTTTGTGAGCTCTCAAGGATTCCAAAGATATCTCTACATTTGTTGTTTTCTCATAAAAGATTGGTCCCAATCTCTTAGCAATATTCTTTAAACCTACCCATATTTCAAAGCAGTTCTTGAGTCTATCAATTTCTTGTCCCCCTTCAATTTTCCCTTCCAAGTGCTATGAAGTAAATTCTTCCTTCTTTTGATCTAGACATTCTTTATATGTTTCTTTTCTATAAGAATCGCCATTGCCATCCCATGGAGAAGGAATCCCTAAAATTAACACACTTTTGAATAGAGCTTTGAAGCTGCGTATTTCATCAGTTTATTGTTTAACATTGTCCTTCATTCTTAAAAAAAATATTTGTTTCATGATCATAGACATAGCTATGTTGATGATCTGTGTTCTATTATCAATTCCCCTCTCAGCCAACTTCCTTTTGGTTCAGCTGTTTAAGTAATCTATTACTTCATTTGCTTGTTTGGGCATGTTTCCTAGCTGCTTTTATACTGATTTTACCAATGCAATATATTTTGTTTCCATTTATAATTCATCTTGAATGACCTCAAAATAATCCCATTTCTATATAAACCATTTACAAATTTTCTCTCGAATATTCTATGTTATCCTCCTCAAAAGATGCTCTCCCTGGACATTCATTTGCAATGAGGTTATATAGCATTTTATTTTTCCTACTTCTTTTTCCAAATCTATTATATCATCCTCCTTTTCATTGACTTCGTTCTCTAGTTATAGGATCTTTCTTTCTTTTGTCTCAAACTCTTTTTCAACCTCTTCGAACTTGCCAGTTAGGTCCTTATCCTCTTGAATGGGTTGAGGACTTGACCTCATATTTTCTTGGTCTTCCTCCATAGCATCTATATCTCTGGATTCTGGAGGGATAGTCCGCTACTCACCTACTGCTTTTGCTACATCTGTTCACGTAAGCTAACTCTATACTGCTTCTGTTACTCCTGTTGTTGTAGGATGACTTTTAGTAGGAATTGCAGGAGTTGATGTTCTAGTATCTCCTCTAGTGGAGATTTTAGTTATTTCTAACTTCATATTGGATATTTGCCAATGCAAATCATCTATATTTTTTTTATTTTCTCATCAATTCACTTTTGGTATTCTATCATGGTAGCATAAATTTTCTCCTTTTCTTCTCGCACTTGCTTTATCTCTTCAGTTTGGACTGGGTCCATTGTGGGCTATTTCAAATTCTACTTCAAAGTGTCTATCTTATTATCTTTCTTCTCAATAAGTGATTTGATTTGAGATCCATCTTTTGGATCAGTTGGCAATGCCACCAACTTTGAATCTAATGAATTTATAGCAATATGCTTGGCCCTAGTGTCCACTTCTCCATCCTATATAGCTTCTCAAACTTCTCTAGTTCCAATACGAGATTTTTCTCCTCATTTTCTGATTTTACTATCTATGTACAAATAATATCACTAGTCTGCTTATAGAAGTCCAATTTATCCAGCTTACCAAATTCCTTGAAATTAACAATGTGTTCCTCAGCTCTCCAATCAATCAATTTGATAGGTTTAGGTACTTTGTGTTCAAGAACAGAAAACCTAAATGTGTCTTATTGATGATCAACGACTGAGATCAGTCTCTTCCCTACTATTGGGATTTCTTTCCTTGTATACTTTACCATCTTCAATCCTTTTTCTCTGATGTTCTTGTATCTAGATTGGAGATCTGTTTTCACTGGTACTATCTCTTTTGATGATGATCCTTATATCTTTCAAGAGATTTTGAATTGTATAGATGGAGAAATTTTGTATTTAATGGGGGGCTCTCCTAGGAGGATTGTTGTTTTTGTTAATTCAGTGATTTCTCTCAGAATTTCAACTGACCCTAGCACTTCTACCAATGCATATTCATCTCCTTTAGTTTATGTTCTATCCCTCTTAGGTTCTGGGCATTTCTCAACTTGATCAATTTCCATCTCTTTAACTTCTCTAGTTGTCCTTTTTTGTCCTATCAATCATTCTTGTCTTTATTTCTCTTCAAATCTTCTAAAAGCTTCTTGGACCTCCTCCCAAGTCTCTTTGTTAGCTATTTTTTCCCAGATTGGTCTGTCTTCACATATATGTGCTGATTTTTTATTCTCCAGCCTTTGTTTTGATACAATTTGGTGCGGTCATAGGTTGCTTTCTCATGTTTCTCAAAATTGAGTTGACTCAAATATTCTCCTACATATTGAGAGGCATTCAATCCTCTTATAATGAGAAGCCCCACTTCCTTTGGTAACAAGAAGGACGTATGCTGCCTGAAATGCTTGAAATGCACCTCATCTAAGGAAAATATTTTCCTTATAAACTCCATGGAAAATATTCTTGGGGTTAGAAAAGTGGGTAGTTTGTAGGGTTCCTCCTCAAAACCATAAACCCTAATGACTACATGGTCCTCATAAAGGAACCAATGTCCTCTATGAATCTATGGGGTGAATTATAAATGCTTTTTGTTTTCTGGTAGCATCCTTGGGGGTGAGCTGCAAAAAATCAAGCTATATGCAATTCTCATAACCTTATCTGAAAAATATGTGAAATTAGAGTTATAAGCTCTTCTGAGGACAAGATCAGTCCATTCATACACTAGAATTTGTGCCCCATGTTAATTAGTAGTCTTCAGACCTATATGTTTAAAGCTTTCAAAGTTTTGGCAGAAAAACATAAAAAATAGGTAAGATGTGAATCTCAATTATTCAATGGTAGGGAATTCCTCCAATTGCTCATGGATTAATCCTACTAGGTGAGTACACAGGTCGAATCGGGGGGAATTCCTACTAGCTTATGTGGTTAGCTTAAGTAGAATTCCTAGGATTACTTAATCTACTGACTTATCATCTTCCAGGATCACAATTGTACAGATGATGGAAATGGCCTTCCTGGAAATTTTCAAAAACATTTGTGGTGGCATAAGGAGGTGGGGTGGTAGGTATGGCCATACCTAGCTCTAAGTGCTTGGATAGAAACTACTGATGTTCAGAGGGCACACGAATTTGAAATACACTTGATAGGTATTTTTCATTAAAAGGATAAGGGGATAAATATTCTGGGATGTAGAACATCCATCTGAGTGCATTTGGATTTATGTAACAAAGTTTTTTGACATATCAGAGGAAAGTATTTCCCTCTTGGTAGGGGAATAGTGCTTTGGGAACCAGGTTACAAATTCAAGTAATACCAAATATTTAGGCCAAGCATTCGGGGAAAATTTTGAATTCCATAGATTAAGGTTGTCTTGGTTAGAAAAAGCTAATGTTTAAGCTTCCCTAATGGTTTCCTTCAGATGTGAATTAGTGATAATGGCATTGAAAACATCTACTTCATGGTCATAAAAAATTTCTTTGATTGAGAAACAAGGTTTTGGAAGCTTGAATTTGGTTTGGATTATGTTTTAGGTTAAAAAATGGTTCGGTAAATTAAACGGTTATTATGGAAAAACTACATAAATTAGGGATTCTTTCTAAATTAAGCAACATTCAGAGGGTATTAGTAGAAGTGTTGGATAAAATTAAGTAGGAAATACCCAGGTGATAGATGGAAGTTGAGATAGAACTCTTTGGATGTTGATGTGGACTAGTCAACTTCATGCATATGGTTTACCTAGTACACTGGGTCTGTCGGGAGCACGTTCGAGCTTTGATGAGCAAATGATATTTTAAAAATAGTGAAAATATACTTTTAGTAAATTTAGGAAGCATCACTTTCCACGTTGGATTTCACAGCAGAGGTATGAGGAGGAAGCATTGGGACCCACTTTGATAAATGGAATATAGAGGATACCACTTCGGGTGTGGCTATGGGAGGTTACCACTTCTAGCTTCCGAGGGTGGTAATGTGTCAATGATGAGCGGTAAAAGAAAACCATGCTCAAGCAGGCATCGTCAATCAACGATGAGCATGTATCTTCAGTGCTCATGTCCCTTTTGGGGACGATGTAGCTTATCGATGCGTTTAGATCTCCGTCATTGATCTATGTCGTGCCTTTCCAAGCTTGCATGTACACCTTCATGCATTAAAAATATTGCACTTAATGGGAGCATCCTATCCCTGGGACATCAAATCTCCATTGATCTAACGACTAAACAAAATTAGTGCTTAAGAGATCTCTACTAGTCCCGAAGTCAATGGACGCTGGTCAATTTAAGCCTTCGCTCCATTTTCTTTTAATATCCTTAACTTTCGAGGGATGAAATAAACTGGGCATATTATCTTAAGTAACTTCGAGAGGTTTCTTTCACGTGGATAACAATATCAGTACCAACATTGACTCCATCGGGACAAAGGCTTTCCCTGTAAGACCCTAAGAATAGTAGATTTGTGCGTTTTTCCATTTGGTTATGGATTCTTCTTATTCTATGATATTTTGATCACATTAAACAAAGATTTAGATTCACAATTTATTTATTTACAACAAACTAGAAATGATGGGAAAGTAAAGTACTAAAAAACTTGTAGAAAAACCATTAATAAAAGACTACTATTCTACTATGTACATAATATTTGGAACCTGGTTTCAATATAAGAAAAATCGCTTCAGAATCTTGTCATTGATAACATCTTATATTAGATCACCCTCAAGTTCATGAAGCTTGTACGTATTATTTTCCTACACTTCAGCAATGATGTAGGGTCTGATCCACAAATTTTCAAATTTTCCATGTTTTCCCCTATCTTACCTTATTGCATCCCATTTTAGGACTAAATCCTCTGGCTAGATATCTCTTTCCAAAGCTCTTATATCAAAGGTCTTCTTAATCCTCCTCTGGTGTTCTTGTAATTTGATGCTTACCTGTTCTCTTTCCTGTTGTACTTCAATAAATTGATAATCTTTCTCACCATATTGTTTTGTTATTCTGCCTCCTGTTGAATTAGATTTAACACTGGTAACCCGAGTTGAATGGGAAAGACTGCTTCTTTTCCACACACTAGTTGAAAAGGATATGTACCAATTGATCTCTTGACACTTATCCTATCATCCCACAAAACATACATGATATTTGCATCACATGTCTTTTTGTTCTCTGTTAACATTTTTTAATAATCCTTAACATGATTTTTTTAGATGAGTCAACCATACCATTCCCTTAGGGATAATAGGAAGTAGAATGACCTAATTCAACATTATATTTTTGGCAGAATTTAACCATTTCAACAAATATAAAAGCAGGAGCATTGTCAGTAATAATATTTTTGGGTCACCCAAACCTTGAAAAAATGTTTTCCTCTAGGAATTTCATGATTACATTTTCATTTTCTAATCTAGTGGGGATGGGTTCTGCCCACTTTGTGAAATAACCGATAGCATTCAAAATCCAATTGTGTTGGACACGAGAGTTAGGATTTATTTCTCCAATAAAATCTAAACACCACTATTGAAAATGTGTTGAATTAATTACATGCATCAGGGGTAGGGGCTTTAACTTTTATTTTTCCACAAACATCTGAAATTCTATGCAAGCCCTCACAATGTAATTTGCATCAGCAAATAATTTTGGCCAATAATACCCAACTCTCAAGGCTTTGTAATCCGTGGCCCTCCAAGCATGGTGACCTCCACATACTCCTTTATGAAATTCTGTGATGATTCCTTTTGTTTCATCTCGATTACACAATTCAATAATATCCCTTAAGGATCTTTCCAATACAAGTATTCATCTAATATGCAATACTTAACTGCTTTTAATTTCAGATATCTAGCTTGTGATTTGGATAGATAACTAGGACATTCTAATTTCATTAAATAATAGACAATGTCTCCATACCAATCAGATTCTTCAAATTTTTATTTACTTTTGTTGTAGTATTATGAGAATCCTGAATATCTTTTATCTTCTCATGTTATGCCATATCTGAAATTAGGTTCAAGTATAATGCTTTGCAATTTGACTTAGCTAGCATCTTAGCCAATCCCTAGCCTTTCACAAGTTTGGTGGGTTTGATCTCTAGATCATATTCCTGAATTTTTGTAAGCCACTTGCCTCTTTAACCCTCATTGTCAACCTGACAAAAAATATCTTTTACTATGCTATGGGGAACGTATGAAATTATATGAGAGTGTAAAAAATAACATCTAAAAAATTTAAGGGCTTGAACCATGTCATATGCTTGTTTCTCCATGATATTGTACTTCAATTCAACATCCTTGAGAGATTTACTAAAAAATGCTATGGGTTGTTCACGACCATCACAATTCTTTTGCAAAAGAAAAGGAAAATATTAGAAATAGATTTGTATAATCAAGACTCATTAATACTGGTGTTTCCCTAATAGATTTTTTCAATGTTTTAAATGCTTATTTTTCCTCCTTACTCCATTTTACATCATTACCTATTTTGGGCATGATGGTAATGGTTTTAATCAGTTCTGCCAAATTTGGGATGAACCTTTTTAAAAAAAGTATTCTTCCTCTGAATGATTGCACTTCTTTTTTGTTTCTGGGGGCTTCAAGTGCGTGTATAGTTGCCACTCTCTTAGGATCTATCTTTACCCCATATTTTGACACTATGTATCCTAACAGCTTACCTACTCTCAAAGAAAAACTAGATTTATTTGGGTTTAGAGAAAGGCCATATTTTTTGCATTTATTGAAAGTTTTCTTTAAGTGGGATAGATTCTCTTCATAACATCTAGATATATAACTATGAATTTATATCTTTCTCCAACAAATGTTATGTCCATGGCCTGTTGGAAAGTTGCACCCACATTCATTAATCCAAATGGAATTTTATCATACATAAATGTTCCCCATGGAGTGGTGAAAGCTATTTTCTCTCAGTCTTCTTTACTCATGGCTACTTGATTGTATCCTAAAAATCCATCCATCATGGATATCTTGTCTACTCCAACCATTCTTTGGAGAATTTGGTCCATTTTGGGAAAGTGATCATTGTCTTTGAGGGAGCATTTATTGAGATTCCTGAAGTCAACACACAACCTAATTTCTCCATTATTTTTTCTGATAGCAACCCATTCATAGTATCTCAGACAAATTATTATCTCAACATCTAATAATTTCATCACTTCTCTTTCTATAGTGGGTAGTAATATAGGATTTGTTTGTCTGAGTTTCTTTCTAGAAGGTTTTATTCCAGGTTTTAGAGTGATTTTATGATCAATCATTCAAATATCATAGGTCCTTAAATCCTCATACCTCCATGAAAAAATATCTATGTGCTCCTTGAAAATATTTGTGTATCCTTGCTTCATTTATGTAGGCATTGGTTTTGAGATCTTGATATTCTTAGGTTCTTCTTGAGTGACAACATTTACTTCTTCCACATCTTCTTCATTTGGTTGAATGGTGGGGTTGTAAGGAACACCATTCTTATCAAATAACCTTTCTAAAGGAACTAGTCCTTTAGGTATGAAGTTACTCTTTAACTAGACAATACTGTGATTTGCTATTTTCTAGTTCAATTTGACATCATCACCTTCTTTTTATTGACTGTCTGCATCATCTTCTATTTCCTGATCTTGATCAATACAACTGCTGGAAAATTCATCATTCACTTCGAAAAACCTTTTGATATGTTGGTCATCTTCAAAAACTTGCTAGTGATTGGTATTATTAGGAATAGATGGCCTATAAACCATTTAAACTTCATGGATTAACTTGATTTTAGTGGGAGGTTTAAATGTACTTGCTGCTAAAGCTAGTGAATCATCCCTCTTATTCTTTTCCCTAGGGATGGATGTGATATTAAAGGCTTCAAATAAATTGTCTATTAAATCGCATATCTGATTTCTATAAGTTCTCATTCTGGTGTGCTTGGTATGATATATCCCTTTAGTCTGTTGTACTATAAGTTTCGAGTCTCCAAAACTAGAAATATGTTTAAATCCCATCCTTCTAGTTGTTTCCAAACCCAATACTAGTGCCTCATATTCAATCACATTATCAGTGGTTTCAAAATTCAATTTAAAATGTAGGGGAAAATCTTATTTATTTGGGGAAATAAGAATTACTCTAGCCCCAACTTTATCTTTAGTAGAAGATCCATCAAAATACATATCCCAAATATGATCTTGCTCATAATTTACATCCTTTACTTCCATTAGTGTAAGAGGTTATTTTTTATAGCTATCTCCCGCAGTCAACATACAACAACCCATTTCTTCCTCCATGGTGTAGATAGGTTAATTTATAGGGTTGTTTATTTCACTGAGTATATAAGAATATATAGCTTCTCTATATAATATTCGAGTTTCTCCTGGAAACAAGGGCATAGTTGCATACTTCATGTCCATTTCCATTGTACCCCCCATTCCATTGGCCGTACATGTTCTTGACAGCAACATGCCATATCTTGGAGGTACATCAGCCACTACAACATCCAGTAGGATACTATTTGATGTTAATTGAGATAAGGTTACTGTCATATCCTTTATCATACCCACACATTTCACTAGTTTTGAATCAAATATGTATAAATCATGATAAGGCTTAGTGATTTCCAATCCCAGTTCTTCCATAATTACCTTTGGTATAAGGTGGTGAGAAGCACCTGAATCGAACATATAGTTATGCAACAACTTTCCATGTAGACTCATATTTATATAAAATGGGGGTGTATATTCATTACTTTCATCATCTATAGTAGGCCCAACTTCAATAGTATGGGTTTCATCAACAATATTTAGACTATTTGATTGAGAGCTAGAATTATTCAACTTGAGGACATTCTCAATTTGTTTAGCATACACATGGTTTTTTAGCAATTTCAAATAGTGCAATGGACATTTTAATTTTGGAAAGTTCACGCTGAAAATCAAAAGGCTGAGAAGACTTTTCTACTTCTTTCATTTTAGGGAATGGAAATAGATTTCTTATGGACAGGAGGAGGTGTAATATTTACTCTTGGAGAATATGAGGTATGAGGTTTCACTTTATCAGTAGAAGGATTTTGAACAGATTAGGGATCATCATCAGAATCTGTATTCTTTGGATCTTTGGCCAGTTCATTAGAGGCAGATATTTTAGGCTGATTTCCTGAGGCGTTTCTAGACCTTATAAAATACCTCTTTTGTGCTTCAGGTTCATTTTGATACATATCATCCTATAGTGATATCTCATACTCATCTTGAGTTAAATGTATCATCTCATCATCATAATTTACCTAGAGTATTTCTTCATGAGGCTCAACATATTATTCATCAGGAAGTACATCCACCACATCATCTGCATCATTTGTCCACATTGGTCGTTGTAAGGAAAGATATTCATTCCTCCTGTCTCTATTTAGGATTTGATGATTAAAAGGAATCCTATACTGATTAGGGTTTATTTGTCCCATACCTTGAGGGTTTATGTACTAATTGTTTCCATCTACTTCAAGTCTGGTGAGTTTGTTTGAAAATCCTCTCAATATATTTGACATCTCCTCGATTTTTTCATCTTGACTTTCCCTATTTTTTTCTAATCTACCAGCCTCATCTTTAGGATTCATTTTGAGAACATATTGTCTATTCTTTGTTAATGAAGGAAATTATGTCTTCCAAATTAAATATTTTGGGCCTCACTATTGGCTAAATGATGAAGAACGGGAATGAGCACCCTAAATTTATATCCTTTAAAAAATACACAAATCTCCACCCTTAGGTAGATCTCAGGGGAGTTGTGATATGTCGATTCTATTTCTATTATTTTTTATTATAGTAAATACAAGAAAAAAAATGTACAAATCACAAAAGAAACTCATGCTAGTTAAAATAAGGTTTGTAACATGTAACAAATAAATACAACTAATCAAATAAACATACATATATACAAATTATGGTAATTGTAAATACAATCATTTATATAATATAATAAGTGAAACAAAACAACATTTGCTTAGCTGTAATAGGTTTGATATATGATAAAGAAAAGGAGAAAATATGGCACCCAAGAGTTTTTTTTATTAACCAACATATATCCATCTTAAACTCGTATCTATCAAGCACCGAGAGAGATCCAATTTCTTAAGATGTATTTCTTCTTTTAAATTTAAACTCAAGAAATTCGATCTCTCTTGAATTTGATCTCTCTTTGTTGATAGATCCGGGTTTAAGTTTTAAGTTTTTATTTTATAAATGAACATCTATTTTTTAATTACTTTTCATAATATTTTATTTTATGAACCAACATGGATTTTTTTCAAATACTTTTTATGTTTTATTAGATGATTATAGGATTTTTTTAAAATACTTTTTACGTTTTATTAGATGTAACACTACATAACGCTACATCACACATGTTAGAATATCTCCCCCATACTGGGCTGTAGAGCACCTTGTTTCACTCGGTGCAATGATTTCTTCAAAATTACATTGTAATAACTATCTCTATTTCTGGATCGAGATTTTTTCCTCTCACAACTGATGAGTGTTTCTAAATAACTTAATCAGTGTGCAATGATAAATACAATACAAAGTACAAATTGATAAAGTTTCCTGAAACAATCTCTTAATAATGACCACATCTGGAATGGTTCACTGCAACCAAATATATCAATTAAATTCAAGTTACAAGAAAACCTTTTAAATATCATCAACAAATGGCAAGGGAGATACCTTTCACAACATTCATCAATTCAAAATAATCAAATTAACACCTAGCAAAGACTCCCTCTATCATAGAAATATCAGATGTTATAGACACAACATAATCCTAAAATGAAAAATTTAAATATTTAGAAAAATCGTACTCTTAGCATACCATAGCATAGGGGTGAATAGCCTCTTCTCTTCGATGGTCCATTCTTTATACCTTCTCCTCCAAGAAACAATTATGCAACAAATTATTTAAAAATTATTAAACTAATTCTTAAAAACTCATGAATGAGACAAGGGTAATGAGGTTTTAATCTAAGGTAACCATCAAAGGAAACAAAAATCTAAGTTATCTTTGGAATTTATAACTTAGAGGAGTCTAGCAACATAAAAAATAGTCATTCGAAAGGGGGGGGGGCACTAGTCATTCAAAGTTAGACATATAAAAACATTTCATACTCCTTGTGTCTCCCAAACCTGTGCATAGCTCAAAATATAACCTGTTTATATTATAATTTAATCCTGTCTTCACCAAAATGCCACATGTTCGTCATTAACTATTATTTTTTCACATAGATATGTCTTAAAAATAAAAATATGTTAAAAATAGATCTCAACTCTATCAAAATTAAATCTTAACAAAATTGTGTTGGAAGTCCTATTCAATAAATTATAATCGCTATATCCTCACCATTAAGACCTTTTCCCAAATAACTTACATATAAAGTGCCTGAATGGAAGATGAAGCAGTGTAAGCATTGAAGACGATGTTGCAACTTCATTCACTTCCCCACTATCCACATTGATTGAAACTTTAGATTCCTTTTCTTTTGGTTGTTCAGGAGGAGGAATTGAAGGAACAAGAGGGATATTATCAACTAGAGTCTATGATTCTACAAGATATTCAGGATACTTAGGTATATTTTCCATTGTAAGAGTTTTTTTTTAATGATGACCTGAGGATACTGAACTAGTAGCTGATGGCATAAGTCGATTAGGCTTAGAGTTTTCGCCAACCCATGGTCTTATCTTGTGGAGAAGGAGGAAGTACATACCAACCCCAATTATGTATTGAGTAGTGATTAAGAAATTATGTTGAATTGGGAAGGAGTAAAGGGTATTGGGACACATGTGGAGGGACTAAAATATGTGAAGGTGGAGCATGTTGAGGTCTGAGGTAAAGATGGCCATTCCTTTCCAATTGAGTTAATTCATTTGAATTAGCATCAAAATGTACTAAAAATATTATTTTTATGTCCCCTCCATGCTGCCATAAGTATTGAAGTCTGTGACCTCTTCCTCTTACAGAACTCCTAGAACCCCTGCTATGAAATCTCATAGCTGGAAACACATGATTAGTGAGCAAGAATTTTATATATAGGAATTTTGTGAACAAATTTTTTATGTAAAATTGACATTCAACCACTCAATCCTCTTTCATACCTATCAATGCAAAATTGATATCATCACATGCAAGTATTATTATTACATTTGTACAGGGAGTGTATCAAAATAGGGTTGCAAATGAGAAGTTGGGAAATGATATAACATAAAAAAACTATTCTCTCATATAGAAAACATACTGATGCAACTCTAAACAAGACTCTCTTCCTCATAATATCTATAAAAGGAATCTAATATGACACCCTCCATTTAGTTCTGAACTTAAATAAGCACTCACTGTAAATAAACCATTATCTTTCAACTGTAAGTTTGAGATCCCGTGGGATTGAATCCACATAATTATCGCTTAATGCATGTTGCAAATTTAGATTAATTATTGAAAGTGATAAACTCATTAATGGAAAGCTAGGATATCTTTTGATGTAACTTTAAACCACACCTTATTCCTTACTCATCTCTTTCATAATGTCTAATATTATTAATATTTGTTCACTTTTTATAATCAATTGGCATTGAATCACAACTAATGCCTATAAACAATGATTTAAATCATCTACTCGAAAATTCCACAATGCCGATTGGATATAGCAAATATAATTATGATAAAAACTTAAAGAATAATGAATTTTAAAATGAAAACTGATAATGCATTTGCTTGGTTAGCCACAACCGCACTCAGTCGGCTTGATTGATGCTGACCCATAGGTTTTCAATAAGACTGAGGTTCTTCGTAGTTTTCCTTTGATCAACAAAACCCCTTTGCAACGGCCCTTTCGGCAACAACCTGCGAACAAGTTGAGGTCTCACCCGAGGTGTATCTATGGGGTACTGCGGAATCAGGTTTCCATAGTATGTGATGATTTGTTTGGATAAATGTACTGCGCAACACAACAGGGGGAATAACCTACGAGGCGAGACAGCGCAGCGATGGGAAACGCCGCGGTCCGCACCACTAAGTCCTTCTATTGCGGGACTTCTACTAAGACTGCAAAAAATCCTGTTAAACTTTATACTTGAAGTACTCAAGAAGGCTTAAGGCACTGAACTGAGTATCACTCATCCACTCATTCATGCATTGAATTGACTATTACCCTAACATTCATTTATACACTTAGAATTTTTACTGTTTAAGCATCTACCGCAGATGCAAATCACTATCATTCATTCGTCTGTTGCGCATAGAAAAGTACTTTAGCAATCTCTTAATACTTGAACAAATAACTGAGTCACTCCTTTCAGAAGCAAAGCTAAGTATTAACCATTCATCTATTTATGCAGACTTAACATATAATCTCCATACTCTCCTGATGGAAAATGCATACAAAAGTATTCACATAACAGAATGCAAGGACATATTCACATATTCATCTATATAAAATAGATAAATGCAATCATACATAACAATGTTCCACTCAATCACACAACACAATATTTAACGTGGCTCACTCCCCCAGGTGGGAAGCTATGTCCACAAGAACGGTTGTTATATATATATCTTTAATGGGAAGGGGAAAACCGCTCTTGGTCTGCGCACTCAGCTGCAGACTCTCTCTTCTCTCTCAGCTAGGTCTCTGCACACACAGTTGCAGAGCCATTACAATTGCTTCTTCTTTAGAAAAGATCTTACAATATATCAACAACAAAGAGCAATGAGAGAACCCTCTGAGAACCCCAAAAAAGACAACAAAAAGTAACAACAACCCCTTCCCTTACAAAAATGTCTTCTTTTATAGACCATGCCCAAAGGTCATGTATTTACAATGTTGAAGACCGAAACCCTTCGAGTTTCCAAAATTGCTACCGTTTCTTCTAAACCATCCTGCTGGCCTCTAGTAGCGGGTGTGCTGTCATGGCAGTCCTCCATGCCTTTGTTCTGTCGCTTTCGGCCTTCCTGATGTGCGCACACCAACAGGTCATATTCATCGAGTTGCCCTTCCACTAACGCACTCATATGACTGGCTCAGATCCCAATCGCTTCGTCTGAAGATCGTTCGTCCTCTTAATAGCCTCGTATAACTGGCTCAACCTCAAGTCACTTTCTCAGTGTCGTTCTCCAATTAACAGTCTCATACTACTAAGCACGCCCAGCTGTCGCTTTCCCTGAGTCATTCTTCACCTAACCATCCCGTACAAATGGCCGCCTTCTTGATATGCTCATGCCCGTCGATCAACATCCTGGAGCATCTTTGTTAAAATTAGACCAGTGTTGGTCTATCCGGTACCTGTACCTTCCCTTCGTCCAACATTTAACTTTGCAGCTCCACGTGGCCTGATCACTTCGCAGCACTGCTTCTTTGCAGCGCTGATCTTCGCGGTACTGCCAAAATTTGGTTTCTGTGCACAACTTTGCAGCATCCCCGATACTTGTACAAAATTATATCTTTTGTTGAGCTGCACTCAACTCCGCAGCTCAACCTCCTTGTGTTATCCAAAATTGCCCCAACATGGGCCAGGCCCAACACACTCACTGGGATTGAACTGGAAATATTTCATCAAATTCCTTACTTGGGATTCATTTCAACATGGGGGATCATCAAACTTGAGCAGAGGCAGAGCAGAGAATTATGATCGTGGATAGGATCATCTTCACGATATTGATACCAAATAATTATTTGGAAAGAAGTGATTAGGATTCATATTGAAATGTGTTAGTTTTTCATAATTTTAATCTGATCTAGGATCTTAACTGAGAGAATAACATCTACAGCATATCTACAACATGTCAAAAATTGACACAATAATGCAAGCACACAAGAGACACAGTGTTTCACCGGGGAAAACCAAGAAAGAGAAAAACCCCGCAACTTCCTCAAATATAGATAGAGAAATGATACAACCAAAGCATAAGAGATAGTCTTCTCCTAGCAGTAGCTTCTCCTCCTCCATAAGTGCGCCACTCTCCAATAAGAGTATGAGTGAGAAAGTGAATGATAAAATAGGGTGCCTCCCGCACTCTATTTATACTTGACTTGACTTGCCTAATAACCTTTACTAGGTCGGCCTTAACTTAACCACATAACATAATGCTAACAGGGCCGACCCCTAATAGGGTGGTCTAATAACCCTTTAACCCACATGACTTATACAGGGCCTGCACCAACAAGATGGTCTAATAACCCATCAAGTATAAGTTACAACACTTACAATATAAATGACGACACTTCCGTATAGAAGAATAATAACATCTCTATAGGAATAGAATATACACATATGAAATACATTCTAAAGTTACAAATTCATCAACACTCCCTCTTAACTAGGAAGGTATTTCTCGACACATGTATTCTAGCACAAGTCTTCTTCTATGGATCATCATCACTGCTACTGCTATCTCAATCAATCTCTCATCTGCTCATCATAGGAATTTCTATAGAGCCAGTCCTTTTTCATACTGGATGTAGGACCACCACCTGTAGGTCTTGATCATCACTGGCCATATTGTGGAATCCTCGGGACTGATTATGTGCATTAAGCCAAAACCTCGAAAGAGCATCCCAGGACTGATTACGAGCATACTGCTCAACCTATCAGATCTCCCAGGATCTTTTACATCCAACTGCACAACCTGTCCATGTACACGGAGTATCATCTTGATACTCATGATCATACTGATCATGTCATCTCAGCGAGCAAGCCATCAAGTAGGTACACCTCAGAACTGATTACACTGCCTTTGCAAAACCTGCAAGATCTCGCAGGACTGATAACACTGCCTCTACAAAACCTGCAAGAGCATCTCAGGACTGATCATATGCCTCTGCAAAACCTGTGTACCATACTATCACATCATCATCATCATCCACGAAGCACAACCCAGATGCACACACACAACACTTACACTCACCAGCATGGGAGGACTAACCTACTACCATCTATGAAAGGCTCACAACACTTACATCAACGACCATGGGAGGAAAAACCTACCACGATGTCGGAATGGCTCAGTAATTACATCAATGACCATGGGAGGACGAACCTACCACCATGTTGGAAAAGCTCGGCAATTACATCAACGAACATGAGAGGACGAACCTACCACCATGTCAGAAAAGCCCACTCAGCCCTTAGAACTCACCCTAGGAGGAATAACCTACCACTATGTGAGAATGGCCCAACACTTACATCAACGACCATGGGAGGACCAACCTAAAACCATGTCGGAATGGCTCGTGTGCATCTATGTCTGTTTGCTCATCACTTCCCCTTGGAAGGTATCTCGATCTGAAGTACACCAAGTCTCCCTCTAAAGTATTCAAACTTCACTCCAGAAAGTGGCTTGGTCAACACATCGGCTATCTGCTCGTCCGTCGCAACATACAGGAGCTTCACTGCTCCTCTCTGCACCATATCCCTGATATAGTGATACTTGATCTCAATGTACCTTGACTTGTCATGGAACACTGGGTTCTCTAACAACTTCACACAAGTTTGGTTGTCGCAATATATACAAGTAGCACTCATCTGGAGATCAAACAAATCAGACAGTAGCTTCCTAAGCCATACTACCTTACAACTGGACGAACAAGTTGTGACATACTCTGCTTCGGCTGTAATTAGTGCCACATAGGACTGCTACCTGCTAAACCAAGAGATCATACCAGATCCCATACTAAATCAACACTCTGAAGTGCTCTTCCGATCAATGGCACCGCCTGCCCAATCTGAATCAGCATAACCGTCCAGGTTAAACTTTTGATTCGCCTCATACTTGAGCCCATAGTCAAATCTACCCTTCAGGTACCTCAGAATATGATTTGCATCTATCAAGTGAACATGTCTCAGATCTGTCAAATACTTGCTCAAGGTGTTCACCACAAAGCAGATATCTGGTCTCGTATTCGTCAGGTACATCAGGGACCCAATCATCTGATGATACATCATCACATGATCATCCCGATCATATAGTGTATCCACCTGATGCATACCAAGTATCTACCTGATGTGTATCATCATACAATGTATCCACCTAATACATATCATCATACATGATCTACCTAATCATAACAAGCATCTAACATGATGTATATACAGATACATGATCCAACTAATCATAACAAGCATCCAACATGATGCATATACAAGTACATTATCCAACTGATCATATCCAACATCAAACATGATGCATATATAAACACATGATCCAACTGATCATATCCATCATCCAACATGATGCATATACAAAGTAGTAATTGGAGCATCGTCCTGATGCTCATCACACAACGCTTACATCCATCTAGTGTATCTTCCATTTCATCACTTGCTTTGTATTTCTCTATGTTGCCTTCTGCAGCATGCTTGATCTTAAAGATCCAGCTTGAAGTCACAACAGACTTACCTTCAGGTCTTGGGACCACATCCCAAACATCATTCTTCATGATTGATGGATCATGACATTCTTCCTGGATCTTGGGAACTTCAATATATTCAATATCTTCAATAGATAACTTTGTTGCTGGAACAAATGTTGTAGACCTTCTTTTGTAGGTGCTGGTATACGATCTTTCCTACAAAACAACTTTAATTGCATGATTAGAAACTTCTCATAGCTTTCAGAACAAATTCTTACACATAAAGAAATATGTCAGTCAGTCATGCAATTATTTTAGCCAATGCTTCAATACAACAGTTATCCATATCCCATAACTTTCTAGATGCCTTCCAATCTCTTCCAAAACATTGTTAAGAGTTTGCACTACTCCCAACATGTCAACAAAGAGGTTTCATTCTAGATAAGTAGCAATGGAATGTTGTACAATGCCATAGGCCACTTACCCATCACATGCATATTAGTAATATACTATTCATTAATGCAATTATTCTAATATGCATAATACACACCCTGAGTCTAGGAACATAAGCATATACACCATTCAAAAATATTATTTAAACAAACAAATATGCAAGAAATGACAATTCAAATACTTATCTGTGTTTGGTTTACAGGGTGGACTCGCTCTCAATATTTGCTTCCTTGTAGGAACTCCTGGAGTGTGCTCCCTCTTGATCTTTGCTTGCTGGATTACCTGTCCTTGAACTTATATCCATCCTCGATCACTTATGCATACTTACTAGTATCATCATTGTGTTACCCTCGAGATCTCATACATGATCATACTTTCATTAGTATAATCTCAATACTATCAAAACACAAAAACCTTAAACATGTATAGTCATGATCATTTCAAACACAGATAATACACATTAGCATTCAAAGTTTTAGGGAAGCTTTCTCTTACTCATGCATATTCATATTTGACCATAGAACTCTTCTGGTTAGTCATATCATCAATCAAGGTAAGAGAGATAATATGCATAAACCCTTGATTACTTACATTTCTAGCTTCATGAATAATCATTATCAACCATACAATAGTATAAGGATTTTGAACAGAGTAGGGATCGTCATTAGAATTCGTATGCTTTGGATCTTTGGCCAGTTCATTAGAGGCAAATATTTTAGGCTGATTTCCCAAGGCGTTTCTAGGCCTTATAAAATACCTCTTTTGTGCTTTAGGTTCATTTTGATACATATCATCCTGTAGTGATATCTCATACTCATCTTGAGTTAAATGTATCATGTCATCATCATAATTTTCCCAAAATATTTCTTTAGTAGGCTCAACATATTATTCATCAGAAAGTACATCCACCACATCAACTGCATCATTTGTCCGCATTGGTCGTTGTAAGGGAAGATATTCATTTATCATGTCTCTGTTTAGGATTTGATGATTAAAAGGACTCCTATACTGATTAGGGTTTATTTGTCCCATACCTTGAGGGTTTATCTACTAATTGTTTCCATCTACTTTAAGTTTGGTGAGTTTGTTTGACAATCCTCTCAATATATTTGACATCTCCTCGATTTTTTCATCTTGACTTTCCCTTTTTTTTTTTTTTTTTTTTTTTCTTTTCTTTTTTTTTTCTTTTTTTTTTTTTTCTGATGTACCAGCTTCATCTTTAGGATTCATTTTGAGAACATCTTGTCTGTGCTTTGTTAATGATGGAAATTATGTATTCCAAATTAAATGTTTTGGTTCTCACTGTTGGCTAAATGATGAAGAACGTGAATGAGCACCCTAAATTTATATCCTTAAAAAAATACACAAATCTCCACCCTTAGGTAGATCTAAGGGGAGTTGTGATATGCCGATTCTATTTCTATTATTTTTTATTATAGTAAATACAAGAAAAAAAATGTACAAATCACAAAAGAAACTCATGCTAGTTAAAATAAGGTTTGTAACATTTAACAAATATATACAACTAATCAAATAAGCATACATATATACAAATTATGGTAATTGTAAATACAATCATTTATATAATATAATAAGTGAAACAAAACAACACTTGTTTAGCTATAACGTGTTTGATATATGATAAAGAAAAGGAGAAAATATGGCACCCAAGAGTTTTTTTTATTAACCAGCATAGATCCATCTTAAACCCGTATCTATCAAGCACCGAGAGAGATCCAATTTGTTAAGATGTATTTCTTTTTTGAAATTCAAACTCAAGAAATTTGATCTCTCTTTGTTGATAGATCCGGGTTTAAGTTTTAAGTTTTTATTTATAAACAAACATCTATTTTTTATTTACTTTTCATAATATTTTATTTTATGAACCAACATGGATTTTTTTAAAATACTTTCCAAATACTTTTACATTTTATTAGATGATTATAGGATTTTTTCTAAATGCTTTTTACATTTTATTATTTGTAACGCTACATCACACACGTTAGAATATCTCCCCCATACTGTGCTGTAGAGCACGTCGTTTCACTAGGTGTAATGATTTCTTCAAAATTACATTGTAATAACTATCTCTATTTCTAGATCGGGATTTTTTCCTCTCACAACTGATGAGTGTTTCTAAATAACTTAATTAGTGTGCAATGATAAATACAATACAAAGTACAAATTGATAAAGTTTCATGAAAGAATCTATTAATAGTGACCACATCTGGAATGGTTCACTGCAACCAAATATATCAATTAAAGTCAAGTTACCAGAAAACCTTTTAAATACCATCAACAAATGGCAGGGGAGATACCTTTCACAACATTCATGAATTCAAAATCATCAAATTAACTCTTATCAAAGACTCCTGCTATCATAGAAATATCAGATGTTATAGACACAACATAATCCTAAAATGAAAAACTTAAATATTTAGAAAAACCGTACTCTTAGCATACCATAGCATAGAGGTGAATAGCCTCTTCTCTTCGATGGACCATTCTTTATACTCTCTCCTCCAAGAAACAATTATGCAACTAATTATTTAAAAATTCTTAAACTAATTTTTAAAAAATCATGAATGAGACAAGGGTAATGAGGTTTTAATCTAAGGTAACCATCAAAGGAAACAAAAATCTAAGTTATCTTTGGAATTTATAACTTAGAGGAGTCTAGCAACATAAAAAATAGTCCTTCGAAAGGGGGAGGGGACTGGTCATTCAAAATTAGACATATTGTTAACACCCAAAAAGTGCTCACTAGCTCATTCCCTTATTCACATGACCCATTTGTCCACCTTTTCCACCATCTGAGCCTCTAAAGCCAACAAAAGGTCACTAAAAGACGTTAATACACCCCTTTTCCCACTCAAAAAGATTATTTTTCCTAAAAAAAGCATAAAAAACCCTCAAAAAGGGTCCAAAATTCCCAAAAATATTAAAAAGGGAATAAAAATATTAATTTTATTCAAAAAAGGAAAAAGGAGGGAAAAGTACCTAAACCATGTTGGTCAATACCATTGGTTTCCACAAAACCACAAATGGTATTCCCCACCACCAAAACCTATAAAAAGGTGGTAGGGGCTCCTCATTTCAGATCCATCCATCTTCCTATCCTCATGCTGCAAAAATCTTCCTTGAGTTTTTGGCCATTGTAGCAACCTTGGAGAAAGGACCCTTTGGAGTTTGGAGCTGCTCACCCTTGGAGCTTCTCAACTATCTTCATCACTTGGAGGTATTATTATTGCAAGCACTTGCTTGCCCCCATTTTCAATACAAAATTATTTCTTATGTTTGTTGTTCTTGTTTTTTAATTCAAAAATGCACATGCTAGTTTAGTTTAGATTTAGATTTAGTTTATTGTTTTTGCTTAATATTGAACCTGCTGCTACTAGTTAGTAGGTGCCCATAGCACTAAGCTTGGTTGCAAAACCAAGCCAACAGTTTTTGGTGACTCCGCTGCTTTCGAATTTTAGATCTCACTTTTGCTTTAGATCTTAGTTTTTGATAGTATTAGTTAGTTTAATTCATAGATCTGCCACCCTACAGAGCAGATCCATTGCTGTTCTAGATCTTGACCCATTTTTTTTGCCATTAAGAGCCCGAAATTCTCAACTTTTGGGTTCATTTTTTGGCGTCCGCATACGGCTTTCACCTCGCGGCTTTTTGCTCAACAGTCGCGCGGCTCATCGCGACTGCGCGGCCCCTTTTCCACGCGGTTCACCGTGGCTTCGCGGACAATTAGCGCGATGCACATCGTGGCTTTGCGGACATTTTCCACGCTGCACATCGTGACTGTGTGACGAAATCCCGCGCGGTCCATCGTGGCTTCGCGGCCAAAAACCGTGCTGCCCATCGCGACTGTGTGACAGAAACCCGCACGGTCCATCGCGACTGTTCTGTCAAAACCCACGATGCCAATTTTTTCCATTCGGCCGATCAGTTTAAAAAATTAATTTTTTACTGTATTTTCTGCCCACATAACACATTTTACAGTACTAAAATTCCAGCATTATTTACAGCCATAGGAAAATTTTATTATTTAGAATGCACCTTTGAAAAATTCTTTTTAAAAATTTTCAGAAATTGAAAGAAGGATTTATTTGCATTTTATCTAGATTGAAAATTTTGTTGTTTACTTCTTTGATTTTTTGCCCATAGCAATTTTTGAAAAAGAAATCAATTTATTTCAAAGAAGTCATATTATTTGCTTTCTTATTTCAAAAGATCCTTTGTTTTTTGAATAGTCTTTGTAAAGCATTTAATTTCCATTTATTGAAGAAGTCATATTATTTTCTTTTCTATTTCAAAAGATCCTTTGTTTTTTGAATACTTAGCATTTACTTTTTCAAAGTTCAGTTTAAAATATCACACGTGCACCCACTCAAGCACATAATTTAAACTGAGCCTTAAAACTTACCCTAATTTCAACCCACTTTTAAACCCCACTTGGGGAACATTAAAAGAACTTTGTAGCTAGGTAGTATTGAGGGGATAGGTGTTCCAATAACACCCCTTAGTTATTACATTTGAGACATAGTTATTGTCCATTAGGGAACCAAAATATCCTAGTATTTGTTGGCACGGTCATAACCAGTTTATCGGAAGGCCTCTCCCCTAGGAGGGTTGAAGTCGTGAGGATGGTTCTGGAAGTCTGAGTGGAATACCGAAATCCATTCAGTAACCGAAGGCTACCATTCGCAGTTCTCGGGATATCCCTGTATGGGGGTATTGTGGTAAAAGGACCAAACGATAGATTTACCTTTTCTGGACGTGTCATGAACGGAGTATCCTAGTTGCCATTCTTTAGGATTGATTACCCGGTGTCCCTCCCGGTAGGGGGATATCTAGCCGTTGATTCAACACTCAATATTGTCTGACATGGATTTCTTCACCTTGTAGAGAATATAGTTTGTTGATTCACAATACTTTTAGTTAGGTGTTTGCATGATACAATCCACCTTTGGTCTAGTAGCACCTCTTTTTTCTAGAAGCTGTTTGCATGTTGGTACTCTGACCATTTTTTGCATCCCTCCACATATTACAGCATAGCTGCTATAATAAGCACATTTTTGAGGTTGATTTTTTGGCCTGAGATCCTTCATTTTCACTCCCCTTCTTGCACCCTTGGTTGCATTAGGGTTTTGAGTTTTTTATACATTACCATTCTACACAGAAGATTTTTTTCACAAAAAACCTTTTTCTCACCATTGAGAATTTTAGACGCTCTCGCCGTCTTCAGGGAGAACTCCCAGAGTTCAGTCTACTTGGCTCTCCACGTCACCGATGCCAAGCCTTATCCCTTGACTCGACACATCCTCAGTCGAACAGACAGTCATCCGATTCTGATGCGCCTCCCTTCACATTAGATTTTGAGGCAGAATCCGAAAACCCTATTGAGTTATTACCAACCAACCTCATAGCTGGGACACAATTCGACCCACTTTTTACCAACATCATAGGTGATACATCCACAGACCCTTCTATTGCGGTGCCATCGATGGCAACAACCACCCCCCTGGGTATGCCTAATATGGGGGACACCCCATTTTTAGGGATGCACAACACAGGACCACCTCCTATTACGGGTATGCCGAACATAGGGGTCACACCCCCTCTCATTTCCACAAACCATATCCCAGAAATCCCTATTGCTATTCGTAACCCTGGTGTAACCCATGTTGCATTAGGAAACACTGGCCCATACCAGACCACAGCTATTGGAGGACACATACCTTCAATACCTAGCATACCTTTAGGTGCTACTGGACCCCCACATCATACCACTATGACTGGTCATGTCCCAGTCACTAGGCCACATTCATCTGCTAGCTTACCATACATGGCAAGTCTGAACTTACCAGACTTAGCCAGGTTAACCAATGATCCGATCAGACACGACCTTGCGTTGCCTCACATGCCCACCAAAATCCCGTCCGACATCCCTAAGTTTGAGGGCAAGGTAGGTGAGGACCCCCAGAACCATATCATGTCCTTCCATCTATGGTGTTCCTCCAACTCCATAGTGGATGACTCTTTCCACCTCCGTCTGTTACAGCGTACCTTCATTAGCTCTGCAGCTAAGTGGTATATCGAGCAGCCCCATGGGACCCATGCCACCTTTACCTCCCTTGCCTTGACTTTCCTGCAGTTCTTCCAGTTACCTGTCCGCTATGATGCGGGAGTTGAGATCCTACTGTCTTGCAGACAGAACATGGCCACCCACATCACTGACCACATTCATGAGTGGCGTCGAAGCCGAAGCCTCTGCAAAATCAAGTTAGACGACCGTATCTTCTTAGATTGGTTTCTCAAATCCCTCTTCCCTCTCATTGCGAAGGATGTGGCATCCGAATGACCCCAGTCTAAAGAAGAGGCCATCCTCAAATCCCAATAGTTTGACCTCATTTACGCCCAGTCAGGTTATCTGTATACCATTATACCAGATGCCCCTCGGGGCGAGTCATCCCAACATGATGCGCCAGGGGCATCCCATGCCGCTGATGGCATCATTGGTCGTATGGCCTCGCATCCCCAACCCTTTTCCATTGCACATCCTAGCCATGGTCCCGGCCTTTCGCGGGCTACATCTCAATCTGGAGCAACCAGTTCATATGCTCCCATGGCACATCACCACCATACCCACGGACTTTCATGTCCATCTCAGTGCTTTGGTCATGCACCACTTGCATATGCTCCCCCAGCCGCACCTCAACCAATGTATTACCCGCAACAATCTACGACAGCTAGCCCAACACCTCCAATAGCTCAGGGTTACCATCAACCCCAGCAGGTAACTGGACCACCTCCAGCCCCACCGGCTTATTATCCACCACAACCTGCTCCCGCACCTGCGGAAAACCAAAATCCTCCCACTCCTCAAGGGAAATTGTACACACAACACAACCAGCCGCAGAACAACCAGCGCAGCCAGGGTGGGCAACCAAACCGTGGAAGAGGACATAACCACAGAAACAACCAACAACAACATCGAGGTCCTCCACCTCCCAATACCCCGCAAAATAACAACGCTGCTCCTCCTAACCAGAATCTGGATCGTAATCCCAGGAAGCCCAAAAACAGTAACCTTAGAATAAACTATCCTTGTTCTATTTGCGGGGTCTATGGCCATTACACACATGCTTGTCCACATTTGGAGTGAGCTCGGCAACTCTGGACTGACGATGCCCATCATCAAGGACAAGCGGCTCGTCAGCCGCCACCCAGCCCTCCACCACCTCAACATCAACCTTTGGTGCTGCAAAACCCATTTCCAAACCAAGGCGTAGTGAACACTCAGCCGTTAGCTCTCCCTCAGGGCAACGCACCACCACAACAAATCACTTATGCCGCTCCTGATCAACCCATGTTCGATTCAGATACTCACCACTTGTTGATGATGTCATCCACATATGCCAACCTCCAAACCCGACGAAACCAATATGGCTCCACCCCTGAAGTCACTCCTGTCGACAAGAACACTAACGTTCATCCCACAGATCAAACATTACATATACCTCCGGCTCCACTCGATGGTGCTTCTAAAGCACCTCACTTCCCACTTTGTCGCTTCAACAATAATCCCAATGCTCGTGCTGCGTCAAACTACAACATTGTAGATGACTTAGCCCAGTCTCCTGCAGCCATGTCTGCTTTAAAAGTCTTGAAACAATATCCTTCACAGTGCAATATTTTACTCTCTTCCATTGGCGCCATTGACCCCAATGATTCACAACTAATGGCATTCGATTCGGACCAACCCGAATCACGCTTGCCTTCCACTTTAGCATTCCAAGTTTTCGTTTCCGTTCGGAATCTTGTCATCCATCGGTGCATCATCGATGAAGGGGCCTCTACATGCGTTATGTCCACATTCATTTGGTAGAAGTTGGGATCTCCTACTCTCCAGCAGTCCACCATTGTGTTGCGAGCCTACGACGGCCGTTCGGCTCAACCCCAAGGTCTTTTAGCCAATGTCCCCGTCCAGCTGGCGGGTAAAACCGTGCTCATTAACATTGAGGTCATCAATGCCCAACTCGATTATAACCTCTTACTTGGCCGCAGCTACATGTATGCCATGTGGGCAGTTTCCTAATCCATTTTTCGTACTATGATGTTCCCCCATGAGGGACACGTGGTCAAGGTCGACCAACTCACCTGTTATGATCCCAAGGCCCCCGCTGCACCCGAAAATGTTCTCCCTATGGTTGAACAACCTATTTGTGGTGCAACTACCTCGTTTGTGTCTTCAGTGGGACTTAGACTTTACTCTGACGCGCCGATGACTTCTACATTCCAATCCATTCCACCACCGTCACCGGAGACACACGTCGCTAACCTCTGTACTCTTTCCCACAATACACAAACATCCAACAATTAGCCACCCTTGTTCCCTAAACCACCATTGGTCCCTAGTCACATTGGGGTTACACCCATCCACACAATCCCCTTTCTATTCCCTCCCTCGGGCGTAGTAAGTGCTCCGGTTATGGCTACCCTCAGTCTCCTCGGGTTAACATTGGGATTACCCGTGTGGTATATTTCGCCTCCCGTTCCCCCGCCGACACCAAATGTCATCCTGCAACCGGTGCAACCCATTGTTACCTCTACCCAACCACCTCCCGGTATCACTACTCCTTCGTCATCGACGAATCCCCCTCCACTCATCAGGCCCACTGGGGGCAGAGGCCCACAACCATACACTATGGTACCCCCACCCAAGGCAGTTAAACCTCCCCCCGTATTTCGTGCTCCTCCAAAATGCTCGTTGTGTGATGAGTTAGGCCATCCAACCCATCAGTGCCCACAGTTACCTGCATTACAGGAACACATGCAAATGCTTGACGATGACCCCAACGTCCCGGCTGTCAAAATCAACTCAAACCCCATGCCTCGTGACAAATCACTGCGCACCAACCACCCATGTGCGATATGCGGTATTTACGGACACTACTCACATCACTGTCCTGACATCCCCGATTACAGAGCAACTCTCTATGAGATGAACAATTTGGACCTTGAGATGGCACCCCCCACAATTGAGGAGATATTCCCTCCCATACCATCCTCATCCAGAGAGATTAACACCATTTATATGATCTCTTCGACTACCACTTTCAAACCAGAACCCCTAGATTTATGGTCTGACTACTTCCATACTGATGAGCAAATTTTGGAAACACTCATTGCACCCGACTACCCTTCGGATGATATGCATCATCGCTCATACTTCCTTCCAGAGGCGTCTACATCCATGGCATCTGACCAGTTGTCGGTCGAATCGAAAGATTTCATACCCACTAAGGTCGATTGGTTCAAGGACCCCATCCCAGCACCAGATGCCTTCGAAGAAGGGAACATGTCCAACATTTCCCCCATTACACAAATTGATATTTCCACCACACCGGGAAAACCTGAGCTCATCTCGCTAGGTGCATCTTGAACTCAAGCAGAAACTCAGGCATATAAAAATATTTTTCAATAATTCCGTGATGTTTTTGCCTGGTCCTATACCGAAATGCCTGGTCTTGACCCCGCCATTATAGAACACCACATTGACACATGGCCTGATGTCCCCCCCGTTCGTCATAAACAACGACCCATTCATCCTTCCAAGCTCCCCGTTGTTAAAGCCGAGGTTGAGAAACTTCGCGAAGCAGGATTTGTTTATCCTATTGCTTATACCACATGGGTTTCAAACCCCGTTCCCGTCAACAAAAAACAAGGCACCCTTAGAGTATGCACTGACTTCCGTGATTTAAACCGTGCTTGCCCCAAAGAAAATTTTCCCATGCCATTCATTGACCAACTCATTGATGCCTGTGCAGGACATGAAGTCTTATCTTTCATGGATGGTTTTTCTGGATACAACCAGATTCAGATTCGTAAAGAGGATCATTACAAGACTGCCTTTACCACCCCATGGGGCACCTTTTCCTATCGTGTCATGCCTTTCGGCCTCAAAAATGCTGGTGCCACCTTTCAGCGAGCCATGACCTATTGTTTTCACGACTTGGTCCATATCCTGCTGGTCTATCTTGATGACCTTACAGCTCGTTCCCGGAAACGATCAGACCACCTTAACGACCTCCGCCAAGTTTTCCTACGATGTCGCAAATATAAAATCCGATTGAACCCACACAAGTGTGTCTTTTGCATTCCTGCAGGCCGTTTTTTGGGTTTCATTGTTTCCCAGGATGGAATTACTGTTGATCCCCTGAAAGTCAAATCCATCTTAGACCTTCCTTCTCCACGCACGCTTCGACAACTCCAGAGTTTGCAGGGGTGGTCCAATTTCCTTCGTCGCTTCGTGCCTGATTACGCCACCAAAGTTCACGGATTCTTACGCCTACTTCACACCCACATACCCTTTGTTTGGGATGAGCAAGCAGACACGGCATTCGAATCCCTCAAGAAAGCTCTCACACAAGCCCCCTTGATCTCCCCTCCGGATTTCTCTCAGGATTTCATCCTTTACGTCTCGGCATCTGAACATGCGGTGTCCGGAGTCTTGGTCCAAGAAGACGCCTCTCACCAAGAACATGTCATTTATTACGTCATCTAGACCTTGTCTGGCCCACCCCTACGTTACCCATACGAGGAAAGATTAGCTGTAGCTGTAGTCTTTTTCGTCCAAAAATTGCGACACTACATTATGCTCGGTCATACCACGATCGTCGTCGACTCCAACCCTATGGTCTATCTCCTAAACAAACGGCTCCTACAAGGTCGTGTTGCTAAATGGGTCATTATCCTCCAAGAATATGACCTTACTTTCAAAACTCCCAAGAGAACCAAAGCCCTCGCACTTGCCCATCTCATCACTGACCTCCCATCCTCTTCGTCATCACCCGCTATCCAAACGGATCTGATTGACGATCACATCTTCATTATTTCCTCTGACGACCAATGGTACGGTGACATCCTAATTTACCTCCACACGCAGAAATTTTGACCCCACATCGATCATGACGGACGCCATTGTATACGTCACCACGCCCCCCAATACCTCTTGTTAGGGGATGTGCTTTATCGACGAGGCATTGATACCATCCTATGACATTGCCTATCCCATAGTGAGGCAGAACAAGTCCTCAATGATTGTCATAGCGGTGCCTGCGGAGGCCATTTCTCCGGCATGGCCACGGCCCAAAAGATCATTCATGTAGGTTACTTTTGGCCGTCATTATTTACTGATTGCATCACCACAGCCAAACATTGCCAAAATTGTCAACTTTTTGCCCCCAAAGCAAGAACCCCACCCGCCCCCCTTCATCCAGTCGTTACTACCGGACCATTTTGCAAATGGGCCATCGACTTCCTTGATTGCAATCCCCCATCAACTAGCGGTCACAAACATATTATTGTGGCCATAGATTATTTCACCAAGTGGGCGGAGGCCATGCCAACTTACAATTGCACAGCCGACACCGCAGCACGGTTCTTTCTCAACCATGTTATCGCACGTTTTGGAGTGCCAAAGCAACTAGTATAGACCTCGGCTCTCACTTTGAAGATGTCGTCTGGAAAGAACTATCAACCTTACTGAAATTTGAACACCATTTCTCCTCTACCTACTACCCCCAAGGAAATGGCCAGGTCGAAGCGATAAATAAAATTTTTAAAACCATCCTTCAGTGCACTGTCGACAAACACAAGTCAAATTGGCACCACATACTCTTCCCGACACTATGGGCATACCGCACATCAACTAAAACCGCGACCGGTTTTACCCCTTTCCACTTAGTTCACGGTGTCGAATCTGTCCTCCCCATTGAGTGCCAGATTCCAACCCTACATATGGTCGTTGAACTCCTACCGGACACTGCCCCAATTGAGCAACGCTTACTACTCCTGGAGCAGGCCGATGAAGATTGGCGCACAACCCTTCAAAACATGGAAGCAGCCAAGAACCGATCCAAATTGAATTATGATAAACATGTCCACCCAAGAACTTTTTCTGAAGGGGATCTTGTCCTCGCTTACGATCAGGCTCATGACAAAACCGAGAAAGGAAAGTTTGTGTCCATGTGGCAAGGCCCATATATTATACACACTTGCCTTGGGCAAGGGGCATACATTCTGACAGATTCAGAAGGCAACCCCCTCCGCAACCCACGCAACGGGTTGTACCTCAAACGATTTTACCCATAGTAAACCAAATGGACACCACTGTCCATTGTAAAACTTCATGATAGTTCTTTCCTTTTCCTATTTTCATCAGATCCAATTTTTGACCATTTTTTCATGCCCTCGTTGCCTCGGTTTACGTGCCACATCGGCCATCATCCATTTTTGACGAACCTTATATCGTCGGATTCAGTTTTCCGTGCTCGTGATGATGCTTGAGATCATTTCTCTCTCTCACACCCAGATTTTTAGGGCATTTTTCCATGCCCCCTCGTCGCCTCGGTTTGCATGCCACATCGGTCGTCGTCCATTTTTAGCGAGTCTTATATCGCCAGATTTAGTTTTCCGCGATCGTGATGATGCTTGAGATCATTTCTCGCTCTCACGCCCAGAATTTTAGGGCATTTTTCCATGCCCCCTTGTCGCCTCGGTTTGCGTGCCACATCGGCCGTCGTCCATTTTTGACATGCCTTATATCGCCGGATTTAGTTTTCCGCGCTCGTGATGATGCTTGAGATCATTTCTCGCTCTCACCTCCATATTTTTTGGGCATTTTTTCCCATGACCCCTCGTCGCCTCGGTTTGAGTGCCACATTGGCTGTTGCCCCTTTTTGACAATCTTTATGTCATCGGATTCATTTTTCCGCACTCATGATGATGCTTGAGACCTTTTCTCGCTCTCATCAATCCATTTTTTGTTCAGTATAATTTTATCCTTTTTCGGGCCAAGCAATCCCCTTTATGAAAAAGGCACTTAGGGAGTTTCTGTTAAGCTCTTTTATGACTCCTAAAACAATGAAAAGATCGCCGAGCAACCTTGCTTCCTTTCATGCTCGCTAAATGTATCTAAAAGGGCATCTACCTGGTGTAAGTTTACCCCTTTTCCGGACCTTGTAGACTAATTACGAAAAAGGTATACTCTAGTCACATCGACTAGAAGAGTTCTCCATTTTGCATCATTTTATGCTTTTTCAGGCCTTGGCGACCACGAGCAATCACCATCCTGGGCTCGTAAAACCAACAGGACAGTAATCATAACCACTGTAGAGTCTTCTTATCATTTTCAGACTCCTTAAAAATGAAAGCACCAATGAGCACGAACAGTCCTGGGCTCACAAAATCCACAGGATAGTACCATTTCAGAGCACACTTTTATCCCTTCTTGGAGCTCATTAAAACCATGAAGAAGGACCCAATGGTGCTTCTCGGTGCCACAACAGATCACATCTACTCATATAGCAGCTTCCCCATTTTGGTCGCCTTTGTTCAGAGTATTCTGCAGTATGTCACCCTGAGAATCCCTCGACAGCACCCATCAGCTTGACCCCCCCCCAGAGTCAATACATACCCTTCAGTCCCTAAAAGCTATGATCCCCACACCTATAAGTCAGTTCCCTACGCTGCCAGGTCAACCATGTCATCATGCTCTGAACAAAGGAAGTTTGAGTCTACCCACTATATGACCCCAGTTACTTCCCATCCCCACAAGTATGTCAGTCCTACCATTAGTACTACCACACTTCAGTTCTAAACCTCACGCTCCTATCAAGGAAACATCATTGCCTTGTTAGTTGCTAGTCTCTCTCTATCGACGACAACCAAATTTATTCCAGAGGATAGACCTAGAGGTCCCTGTGTCTTGGACTCATCACCATTTATGATGAGTGCCTACGAATCCTTTCGAGAAGAGTCCTCAATGCTTGTCCAAATGGTTGTTTCTCACATGCTCGACTTCAACACCTTGATCGCATCGTTGAGACTTGCACAGGGTATGGCTCCGTTCAGTTATTAGTCGAAGACCCTGGATACCACCCGACTCCTCCACATTTGAGAGTCTACCTATGGATACAACCTGTTACATTCTTTCTATAGATATCCTGGTTGCGCATGGTGACATTATTCAGATGTACCCCAGTTTTTGTACTCCCTCGAGTATATAGTTACATGTACATGTACTTCTCAGAGATGACTCTTAGTCTTTGAGTCCCTACAGATGTTGGACACCTTCAGTTTCAGCAGTTCACCAGTTATTCCATTGTATCAGTTATTGAGATCAGTCATGATATAATCATGAGTACATCCCAAAATGATGTCCCCTCTGGACCATTATGATGTACCAACATATTTTTTATGTATTTTCTCAGGTCCCCCTTCTTGGGACTAATTGTTTATCTATGTCTGGATACGAGCATGGGTATGCCCGCCTCGTCCATTATCAGGATTATTCCTCATTCATATTGAGGCCATGTAATATTGTTTATTTTTTGTAGCTTCTAAGGGCCGCGGATCCAGTCTCCAATAAATCTCTTCTCCTCCCCAAAACCCCAGAAAAAAGACAAAAGAACTATGATGTCTATCGGCCATACGATGAGCTCCTGCCCTCACACATCAGGGGGCAATCTGTTAACACCCAAAAAGTGCCCACTAGCTCATTCCCTTATTCACATGACCCATTTGTCCACCTTTTCGACCATCTGAGCCTCTAAAGCCAACAAAAGGTCACCAAAAGACCTTAATACACCCCTTTTCCCACTCAAAAAGATTATTTTTCCTAAAAAAAGCATAAAAAACCCTCAAAAAGGGTCCAAAATTCCCAAAAATATTAAAAAGAGAATACAAATATTAATTTTATTCAAAAAAGGAAAAAGGAGGGAAAAGTACCTAAACCATGTTGGTCAATACCATTGGTTTCCACAAAACTACAAATGGTATTCCCCACCACCAAAACCTATAAAAAGGTGGTAGGGGCTCCTCATTTCAGATCCATCCATCTTCCTATCCTCATGCTGCCAAAATCTCCCTTGAGTTTTTGGCCATTGTAGCAACCTTGGAGAAAGGACCCTTTGGAGTTTGGAGCTTCTCACCCTTGGATCTTCTCAACTATCTTCATCACTTGGAGGTATTATTATTGCAAGCACTTGCTTGCCCCCATTTTCATTACAAAATTATTTCTTATGTTTCTTGTTTTTGTTTTTTAATTCAAAAATGCACAGGCTAGTTTAGTTTAGATTTAGATTTAGTTTATTGTTTTTTCTTAATATTGAAACTGCTGCTACTAGTTAGCAGGTGCCCATAGCACTAAGCTTGGTTGCAAAACCAAGCCAACACATATAAAAACATTTCATACTCCTTGTGCCTCCCAAACCTATGCATAGCTCAAAATATAGCTTGTTGATATTATAATTTAATCCAGTCTTCACCAAAATGCCACATGTTCATCATTAACTAGTATTTTTTCACATAGATATGTCTTAAAAATAAAAATATGTTCAAAATAGATCTCAACTCTCTGCAAATTAAATCTTAACAAAATTGTGTTGCAAGTCCTATTCACTAAAATTATAATCACTATATCCTCACCATTAAGACCTTTTCCCAAATAACTTACATATGAAGTGCCTAAATGGAAGACGAAGCCCTTTAATCATTGAAGATGGTGTTGCAACTTCATTCACTTCCCCACTATCTACATTGATTGGAACTTTAGATTCCTTTTATTTTGGTTTTTCTAGAGGAAGAACTGAAGGAACAAGAGGGATATTATCAACTAGAGTCTATGATTCTATAAGATATTCAGGATACTTTTGGTATATTTTCAGTTGTATGAGTTTTTTTTTTAATGATGACTTGAGGATACTAAACTAGTAGCTGATGGCATAGGTTGATTAGGCTTAGAGTTTTCCCAACCCGTGGTCTTATCTTGTGGAGAAGGAGGAATAACATACCAACTCTAGTTATGTGTTGAGTAGTGATTAGGAAATTATGTTGAATTGGGCAGGGGTAAAGGGTATTGGGACACATGTGGAGGGAATGAAAGATGTGAAGGTGGAGCATGTTGAGGTTCGAGGTAAAGATGGCCATTCCTTTCCAATTGAGTGAATTCATTTGAATTAGCATCAAAATGTACTAAAAATATTATTTTTATGTCCCCTCCATGCTGCCATACATATTGAACTCTATGACCTCTTCGTCTTACATAACTCCTAGAACCCCTGCTGTGAAATCTTATAGCTGGAAACACATGATTAGTGAGCAAGTATTTTATATATAGGAATTTTGTGAACAAATTTTTTATGTAAAAGTGACATTCAACCACTCAATCCTGTTTCATACCTATCAATGCAAAATTGATATAATCACATGCAAGTACTGTTATTACATTTGTACGTGGAGTGTATCAAAATAGGGTGGCAAATGAGAAGTTGGGAAATGATATAACATAAAAAAAACTATTCTCTCATATAGAAAACATACTGATGCAACTCTAAACAAGACTCTCTTCCTCATAATCTCTATAAAAGGAATCTAATATGACACCCTCCATTTAGTTCTAAACTTAAATAAGCACTCATTGTAAATAAACCATTATCTTTCAACTATAAGTTTGAGATCCCGTGGGATTGAATCCACATAATTATCGCTTAATGCACGTTGCAGATTTAGATTAATTATTGAAAGTGATAAACTTATTAATGGAAAGCTAGGATATCTTTTCATGTAACTTTAAACCACACCTTATTCCTTACTCACCTCTGTCATAACGTCCAATATTATTACTCTTTGTTCACTTTTTAAAATCAATTAGCATTGAATCACAACTAATGCCTATAAACAATTATTTAAATCATCTACTCAAAAATTCCACAATGTCGATTGGATATAGCAAAGATAATTATCATAAAAAATTAAAGAATAATGGCTTTTAAAATGAAAAATGATAATGCATTTTCTTGGTTAACCACAACCGCACTCAGTTGGCTTGACTGATGCTGACCCAGAGGTTTTCAATAAGACCCAGGTTCTTCACGGTTTCCTTTTGACCAACAAAACCCCTTCGCACCGACCCTTTCATCAACAACCTGCGAGCAGGTTGAGGTCTCACCCGAGGTGTATCTATGGGGTACTGCAGAATCAGGTTTCCACAGTATGTGATTTTCTGTTTGGACAGATGTACTACGTAGCACAACAGGAGGTATGCACTATGAGGCAAGACTGCGCGGTGATGGGAAACGCCGCGGTCCACACCACTAAGTCCTTCTACTGCGGGACTTCTACTGATACTGCAAACAATCATGTTCAACTTTATACTTGAAGTACTCGGGAAGGCTTAAGGAATTGAACTGAGTATCACTCATCCACTCATTCATGCACTAAATTCACTATTACCCTAACATTCATTTATACACTTAGAATTTTTACTGTTTAAGCGTCTACCGTAGATGCAAATCACTATCATTCATTGGTTTGCTGCACATAGAAAAGTACTTAATCAATCTCTTAACACTTGAACAAATAAATGATTCAATGCTTTCAGAAGCAAAGCTAAGTATTAACCATTCATCTATTCATGCAGACTTAACATATCATCTCCATACTCTCCTGATGGAAAATGCATACAAAACTATTCACATAACAGAATGCAAGGAAATATTCATATATTCATCTACATAAAATAGATAAATGCAATCATACACAACAATGTTCCACTCAATCACAGAACACAATATTTAACGTGGTTCACACCCCCCGGGTGGGAAGCTATGTCCACATGAATGGTTGTTATATATATATCTTTAACGGGAAGGGGAGAAACTCTCTTAGTCTACGCACTCAGCTGCAAACTCTCTCTTCTCTCTCAGTTAGGTCTTTGCACACACAGCTGCAGAGCCGTTAGAATTACTTCTTCTTCAGAAAAGATCTTACAATATATCAGCAACAAAGAGCAATGAGAGAACCCTCTAAGAACCCCAAAAAGGACAACAAAAAGTAACAACAACCCCTTTCCTTACAAAGATGTCTTATTTTATATACCATGCCCGAAGGTCATGTCTTTACAATGCTGAAGACCGAAACTGTTCGGATATCCATCATCTATTTCGGGATACATATCTATTTCAGGATCATCTATTTCGGGATACATATCTACTTCAGGATCTTGCATGATCTATTTCAGGATATGCAGTCCAGTCACCAGTTTGATGCCTCCAGCACCTTATCCACCTTCTTCTAGCACCCGGGAGCCACTTTCCACAGAGTTTTAGCCCTCCTAAGCTGAAAGGCGCCCTCTTCTCACCTACTGACAGAGAAGGGCGCACTTGTTCACCTACCACTGCAGATTCACTCCAGTTACATTCAGTTAGCTCCGATTCTGATTGATTTCACTCCGATTTCACTCCTGACTGACTGTTTCACCTCCGATTGACCTCCAGTTCGATTAGGTGACTTGCTCTGACTCCAGTTAGCCTCCCATGCGCCCCCACTGAGCCTCCAGATCCTATATCAGTGCTACACACTTCAGTTACATTTATTATGATCAGTTAGACTCAGCTTGACACCTGGATGACTGGTTGTTGTGATTGATGAGCAACACCGATGATTGATGAGGACTCCTAGATTGAGTCAAGCTACTCCATTCAGTGATTTGTATGACCTCCTTAGGCAATTCGAATTGCTCTGTTCATTGTAACAGTTTGTATTGTAATTCATTCACCCTTTCTGGGATAGAGAGCACTGCTGCATGTTTTGCACAGTTTTGCACCATATTTTCTATGTTCATCTGTTGTGACTGATTTATTTGTTCATTAGATCTGCTGTGACTAACTTTACATGGTATCAGAGCCATTGCAGGGACAAGATCTCTTTTCTACAGGTGTTTATACAAGAAGATTTGACTGAATTGCTAAAAATTGCAAAAAGTTTGGCATGAGATATCTCAAGGGCATTCGCTCCTGTGCATGCAAAGCTTGAAAAATACTCCAATACCACTCCAGAAGCTTGAGTTACCACATAATTCCTGGATCTGATACATTGGACCTATTCAACATTGCTTGAAATCCAATCCCAGGTGTGATGCAACTCTCAAAGGGTGGATTGTTCGACCTTATTGTGATTGTTCTTATGTGATTTGCAGGTTAATTATCTCCTCCAAGTGCACTCGCTACATTCTGCATGCAAGCTTCCCTACAGCATCTCCATTCGCTATAGTCTGCATGCAAGCTTCTTCTTCATCATTTGACTCGCTCCTAGCAATGGAATACTCTTATTCAAAGCCTATCCTCACCCCATTCAATTATTTTGATTGGAAAGATGATATGGAGATCATATTACGTTCAAAAGGATACTACCGAGTCACTCTTGGTCTTGAATTGGAGCCAAACAATGTGGCAGAAAGAACCAAACACTACAATAAGCTTGATGAAGCTTACGGTCTTCTTTGTCTCTCCATCTCCAAGGATCTTCACTTCCATCTCAGCGGATTGAAGACTCCAAAAGCCATATGGGAGCAACTTGAGACACTATTCGGCAAGCAGGATGAGCTTAGGGCTTTTCAATTAGAGAATGAATTGATTGGCCTTAATCCTGAGAATTTCGAGAGCATCAATGAATTCTTCACAAAATTCAAGAACTTGAACTTGCAATTGAAGAACAGTGGTGTTATCAAAGAGGATAAACAGTTGATCCTCTCCATTCTAAGCAAGCTTGGGAAAGATTATTCGGTATTTGTCTCCACTTTCAATTCCGGTCGGCTAACTACCCCGAATTGGAAGATGCCTACCTTGAATGCCTTCATTGAGTCCGTTACGAAAGAGCATGACAAGTTGATTCAAATGGGGTCCATAAGCTCCAAAGATTCAGCCCTATTTGTTCAAGGACCCAAGATTTCGAATGGTAAAGGAAAGCTAAAGAAGGAGAAGCCCAAATTCGAGCCTCACAAGCAAAAAGACAAAGGCAAGCAAACGGATGCACCATCCAGTTCGAAATCCAAGCAAAAGGGCAAAGAAGGTAACCAAAAATCTAAATGTACTTATTGTAACCGTGGCTTTCATCCTGAAAGCTCATGTATGAGGAAGACTATAGATCAAATGGCCCTCCTTTTGGAAAAGAACAACATAACCCTTCCTGACGGTGCAAGGAAGAAGGATCGGAATGACGATCATGAAAGAGGACAAGCACTCATGGCAACGGTTTCAAAGCCCACTCTCTTGATAGATTCGGGTGCATCAAATCATATGGCTGCAAATATTGATTCTTTTTCCTCATTCGATCCAAACAGCTCCATCCCCATCCATTTGGGAGATGACTCAAAAATTTCTTCAAAGGGCAAAGGTACGATTCATGTAGATCATGGATGCTTTCAGAATGTTCTCTATGTGCCTTCCTTAGCTTCGAATCTCCTTTCTGTGTATCAAATGACACATACTGGTGATCCAAAGAAAGTCACATTCAGCCCTAATACAGTTGAAATTTCTGATATCAAAAGTGGAAGACTAGTTGCGGTTGGAAAGGCAAACCACACTGCTAAATGTTATGAGTTTTCGCACTTTATTCCGCTTGCAAAGCCCACTGCTCTTCGCACACATGGTAATGAGGTTAGTAGGCTTTGGCATGAAAGATTTGGACATCTAAATTATAAGTATTTGCTGCTGCTATCAAATAAATCCATGGTTGATGGGCTTCCACAACTCCGTTCCTCGAAGGGAATATGCTCCGGTTGCATTATTGGGAAGCACCCCGAGCACAGATTCGACCGCGGCAAGGCTAGCAGAGCCTCTACTATTTTGGGATTGATCCATTCTGATATCAGCGGTCCGCTGCCCCATATGTCATTAAATGGTTCAAGGTATGTTTTGACATTTATTGATGATTATTCTCGCTTTACATGGGTATTCTTTCTCAAAAACAAGTCAGAAGTGCTTGGAAAATTCAAGGATTTTAAGGCTTCTGTTGAGACCACCACTGAGAGAAAGATCAAATCTCTTAGATCTGATAATGGTGGGGAATATATCAAGTCCGAGTTGCTGCAACTTTGTGCCCAAAGAGGAATCAAGATCCAACATACAGTTCCCTACACACCCCAGCAGAACGGTGTAGCGGAAAGGAAAAACCGGTCACTGAAAGAGATGGCTACATGCATGATTGAATCAAAAGGTTTGGCTGCAAATATTTGGGCTGAAGCAATCAATGTTGCTGCATATATACAGAACCGAGTTCCACATTCATCCGTGAAAGGTATGACTCCTTTCGAAGCATTCTTTGGTCACAAACCGGATGTGTCAAATTTGAGAGTTTTTGGCTCTACTGCATGGGCTAGAATTCCTTCTGAGAAGAGACGAGCTTTGGATCCACAAAGTATCGAGTGCATATTGATAGGATATGGGGAAGAATCAAAATCATATAAACTCATGGATATCAGATCTAAAAAGATATTCATAGAGCGCAGTGTGCAGTTTGAAGAACCGCTTCAAGAATTGCAACTAGTTGAGGAGAAAACTGCCGATTCACCGCCTTCACCAGAAGAAGATTCGAGCAGCGATAATGAAGGTATGAGTTCTGATATTTATGATATTGTAGCAGCATATGATGATCATGACATATCAGGTTCGGAATCCGACCATTCAGATCTCCCTCAGTTACCAAAGTGGGCCCAAAATACTCTACAATCTGCTGGTTCGAATCTTGGAAATCCTGCTGATCCGAGACGAACAAGAGGAGACTTTCAAAGGGCAGGTATGGCTCTTTCTATTGCTGATCCATTTCTTCCTGAGATTTTTTATTTGATGGCTGGTTCAGATCCCCAATCATATTATTCAGCCCATCGAGATCCGAGATGGAAAGATGCCATGGATGAAGAGTACAGTTCTCTTCAAAAGAACAATACATGGGAGCTAGTTTCTCTTCCACCTGGAAGAAAATTAGTGAAGTGTAAATGGGTCTACCGTACTAAAGTTGCTGCTGATGGCACTATCAGAAAATATAAAGCAAGGTTGGTGGCAAAAGGTTTTTCCCAAGTCCAAGGAGTGGACTACACAGAGACCTTTGCACCGGTTGCAAAGATGGATTCCATCCGCCTTGTTTTAGCTATTGCCGCATCCAAGCACTGGGAGGTGCATCACATGGATGTGAAGAGTGCATTTTTACATGAAGACCTTGTTGAAGAGGTCTATATGCAGCAGCCAGAGGGTTATACATCAGATCCATCATTGGTTTGTAGATTGAAGAAGTCTTTGTACGGGTTAAAACAGGCCCCAAGAGCTTGGTACGCAAAGATGGACTCCTTCCTTCTTTCTCAGAATTTCCAAAGATGCAAATCTGATCCGAATGTCTATCTTCAGCGAGTTAAAGGTAATTTGTTGGTTATTGTACTTTATGTTGATGATCTGCTTATTACTGGTAGCACACTTACTTCAATAAACAAGCTAAAAACTGCCTTAAATCTAGCTTTTGACATGAGCGATTTGGGCTTGCTGAGTCACTTTTTGGGCTTGGAGATAGCTCAAAATTTCGATGGGATCACTATATCTCAGCAAAAATATGCTTCCGACCTGTTATTGAAGTTTAATATGGCTGAATGTAAGGCAGCCCCGTTCCCATTCCTCTCAGGAATCAGTCTTGAGGAGGGAGATTCCACACCGCTTGCAGATTGCAGTATGTATCGACAGTTGATTGGTTCACTACTTTATTTGACACATTCACGGCCTGATATCTCATATGCCGTGAGTGCCGTGTCAAGATATATGCAGCAGCCACATGAGCTTCATTGGCGAGCAGCCA
Organism: Larix kaempferi; assembly: GCA_027924585.1. Classification (NCBI taxonomy): domain Eukaryota; kingdom Viridiplantae; phylum Streptophyta; class Pinopsida; order Pinales; family Pinaceae; genus Larix; species Larix kaempferi. The sequence goes on along the minus strand of BSBM01000262.1, from coordinate 9,185,567 downwards.
AGCGGATCTTGCAGTATGTGCAAGGTACGAGACAGTTTGGCATACATTATGCTGCAGATTCTGAGCTAGATTTCATTGGTTTTACTGATTCAGATTGGGCAGGTGATAGCATTGATCGGAAGTCCACTTCCGGTTATGTTTTCATGATTGGTCATGGTGCTATTTGCTGGTCCAGCAAAAAGCAAGCAGCCATTGCACTTTCTTCAGCAGAGGCAGAGTATCGAGGGGCAGTCAATGCCTGCATTCAGGCAGTTTGGTTGCAGGGTATTCTTTCCGAGTTTGGTTTTGGTGGCACTACTTCGACTGTCCTATTTTGTGACAATCAAAGTGCTATCAAGATCTCCACAGATCCAGTTCATCGGCAGAGGACCAAGCACATTGAGATTCATATGCATTACATTCGACAGTTGGTGCATGACCGCACCATCATTCTGCAATATTGCCCTACCGATGAGCAAATTGCAGACATCTTCACCAAGAGCTTCACTGAGAAGAAGTTCTCTTACCTCCGTTCACTGTTGGGGGTGAGTTCCATCATGGTGGAGACAGATTGATTCATTATTATGCTTTAGACTTGAGGGGGGGCTTTCTTCCCACTGGGTTTTCCCTCTTTCCTCACTTAGTTTATTTTTCAGCATTTTTTGGATTATTGTATTGGGGTGACCTTTGGTCTTAGTTACCAGGGCCCCACATTATTTTAGTTGGCACATCATAGTCTAGCTTGAGGGGGGGTGTTCGGATATCCATCATCTATTTCGGGATACATATCTATTTCAGGATCATCTATTTCGGGATACATATCTACTTCAGGATCTTGCATGATCTATTTCAGGATATGCAGTCCAGTCACCAGTTTGATGCCTCCAGCACCTTATCCACCTTCTTCTAGCACCCGGGAGCCACTTTCCACAGAGTTTTAGCCCTCCTAAGCTGAAAGGCACCCTCTTCTCACCTACTGACAGAGAAGGGCGCACTTGTTCACCTACCACTGCAGATTCACTCCAGTTACATTCAGTTAGCTCCGATTCTGATTGATTTCACTCCGATTTCACTCCTGACTGACTGTTTCACCTCCGATTGACCTCCAGTTCGATTAGGTGACTTGCTCTGACTCCAGTTAGCCTCCCATGCGCCCCCACTGAGCCTCCAGATCCTATATCAGTGCTACACACTTCAGTTACATTTATTATGATCAGTTAGACTCAGCTTGACACCTGGATGACTGGTTGTTGTGATTGATGAGCAACACCGATGATTGATGAGGACTCCTAGATTGAGTCAAGCTACTCCATTCAGTGATTCGTATGACCTCCTTAGGCAATTCAAATTGCTCTGTTCATTGTAACAGTTTGTATTGTAATTCATTCACCCTTTCTGGGATAGAGAGCACTGCTGCATGTTTTGCACAGTTTTGCACCATATTTTCTATGTTCATCTGTTGTGACTGAATTTATTTGTTCATTAGATCTGCTGTGACTAACTTTACAGAAACTCTTAGGGTTTCCAAAACAACTACGGTTTCTTCTAAACCATCCTGTTGGCCTCTGGTAGCGAGTGTGCTATCATGGCAGTCCTCCACGCCTTTGTTCTATCGCTTTCAGCCTTCCTGTTGTGTGCACACCAACAAGTAATATTCATCGAGCCGCCCTTCCACTAATGGACTCATACGATTGGCTCAGCTCCTATTTTCTTCCTCTACAGACCGTTCGTCCTCTTAACAACCTCGTACAACTGGCTCAGCCTCCAGTCGCTTTCTAAGTGCCATTATCAACTTAATGGTGCTGTACCACTAAGCACACCCAGCTGTCGCTTTCCCTGAGTCATTCTTCACCTAACGATCTCGTACAACTGGCCGCCTTCCTAATATGCTCATGCCCATAACTCAACATCCTGGATCATCTTTGCCAAAATTAGACCATTGTTGTTCTAACTGGTACCTGTACCTACCCTTCGTCCAGCATTTCACTTTGCTGCTCCACGTGGCCTAATCACTTCGTAGCACTACTTGCTCACAGCGTTGATCTTCGCGGTACTGCAAAATTTTGGTTGCTGCGCAAAACTTCGCAGCATCCCCCATACTTGTACAAAATTATATCTTATGTTGAGCTGCGCTCAACTCCACAGCTCAACCTCCTTGTGTTATCAAAAATTGCCCCAACTTGGGCTAGGCCCAACACACTCATTGGGATCGAACTGGAAATATTTCATCAAATTCCTTACTTGGGATTCATTTCAACATGGGGGATCATCAAACTTGAGCAGAGGCAGAGGAGAGAATTATGATCGTGGATAGGATCACTTTCACGATATTGATACCAAATAATTATTTGGAAAGCAGTGATTAGGATTGATATTGAAATGTGTTAGTTTTTCAAAATTTCAATCTAATCTAGGATCTTTACTAAGAGAATAACATGTACAGCATATTGATAGAATATCAAACATGGACACAATAATGCAAGCACACAAGAGACACAGAGTTTCACCGGGGAAAACCAAGAAGGTGAAAAACCACGCAACTTCCTCAGATATAGATAGAGCAATGATACAACCCAAGCATAAGAGATAGTCTTCTCCTAGCAGTATCTTCTCCTCCTCCATAAGTGCGCCACTCTCCAATGAGAGTATGAGTGAGAAAGTGAATGAAAAAATAGAGTGCCTCCCACACTCTATTTATACTTTACTTAACTTACCTAATACCCTTTACTAGGTCGGCCTTAACTTAACCACATAACATAATTCTGACAAGGCCGACCCCCAATAGGGTGGTGTTGTCACGTCCCCATTTTGACCCCCTTTTTCATTAAATTGTAAATGATGTAAATATTGTAATTTAATCATGGTGAGGAGCTCAAGGCCAACGCCCCACCATTGATTTAGCGTTTTATGTATCGGCAATTAAAAAAATAGATGCCTATGGTTCTTGTGCTAGATAGGCACAATGTAAATTAAGACATCATGTAAATACAAATTTTAATGAAAAACCAACAACTAGCTATGCAATGCAACAAAAAGATGGGGGCATGATTCTACAAGGAATAGGGAGGGAAATTATTCAAACCCTTGAGCCAATGAGAAAACCCATAAACCACCAACTACCCATTTTGGGTTATGCACCCAATCATTTAATTCTTCCAAGAGTTGGTTGAGGCAGTTAATGCCTTGCGAATGGAGAGGTATGGAAGCCAATTTCCTGCATGGGCAAGCCATCAACCTAGGAATTCGTATTTTTGCTTCTTGGGAAGGAATACACCCATGAAATGGTGCCTAAAGCCATCTTTCACCCATGGCATTTTCCCTCTCACGCAGCCTGAGCTAGCTGGGCTTTCCCCATCATGTTTTTCATCATTTTCCTGCATTTTTCCAGGGTTGGGAGCTCGTTTTTGTGTTACACAGTGGTTGGTAGAGGAGGACCACGATTTGGGACTATGAGGGAGGTCGTTTTTGCCCCAAAATAACCATGGGCATTTTTCTGAAAATAGTTTTGCTCACCAGGGTTGAATCCGCAATTGCCTTTTCGTTTTTGGGTTTCTCACGTTTTTCTAAAGCTAATGAAAACCCCATATTTGGGCATCTCACTATAAAAACGTTTCTTCATGCCCAACACTTATACTTTTGCTGTTATGTGCATCCCTGTTTTGGTTTGAACCTATGAGCAAAATATTTGGAGTGGTAGTGGACAGAATTGGCTTGATAAACCTAGTGGGGAGAATAACCTCTCAATAAGATTAAGAGGGCTGGCTACTCTTCTATGCACACCTGGGACACTCTAGAATTGGAAGGTATGGCCTCAGGGACTGTGAATTGGTGAAGGGAATACTTCCTTGAGTGGGGTGTGTAGGCATTGTGGGTGCCAAGCTAAATAGATCTTGTAGAGGTATCCATAGCTCTGTGGTTGAGCTCACTAGCTTAGTAATTCTTCCTTTCCATTGCCTAACAGCCTGATAAACCCAACTATAGCTTGGGCTTGGCTGATTTGGTGTATCCTTGAGCTATGTGTGAGTCTTTTGTTCCCTGATTCCTTGTAGCGATCATGCCCAGCTTGGGGGTGGAAGTGGGTTGAGATATTGATAATCACAACTGGACTATGGTTGGGTGAAATGTTGTAGTTGCATAGCCAGTTGCTTGGGACTACTTTGTTATAAGATAAGTACTCTCTTGTGTTAACTTTGCAATTATGTATTTGATGAATATCAAGAATGTATGATGGATGTGTTATTGTAATTACTTCCGCTGTGTTTTCTTATAATTATAAATTTCCATATGTTCTTTTATATTATGTGAATGCTTATTTAAAAGCTCATGGGGCTAGATGCCCAGTTTTAGCATCATGATTCTCTCCATCGCATTGGTATGATGGGAGGGGACGTGATAGGTCTAATAACCCTTTAACCCACATGACTTATACAGGGCTGACCCCAACAAGGTGGTCTAATAACCGATCAAGTATAAGTTACGACACTTACAATATAAATGACGACACTTCTGTATAGAGGAATAATAACATATCTATAGGAATACAATATACACATATGAAATACATTCCTAAGTTACAAATACATCAACACTCCCTCTTAACCAGGAAGGTATTTCTCGACACATGTATTCTAGCACAAGTCTTCTTGTATGGATCATCGTCACTGATCATCGTCATCATCACTACTACTGTTATCTCAATGAATCTCTCATCTACTCATCATAGAAAGTTCTACAGAGCCAGTCCTTTTTCACACTAGATCTACGCCCACCACCTGTAGGTATTGATCATCACTAGCCATACTGTGGAATCCTCAGGACTGATTACATGCATTAATCAAAAACCTCGAAAGAGCATCCCAAGACTAATTACGAGCATACTGCTCAACCTATCGGATCTCCCAGGATCTTTTACATCCAACTGCACAACCTATCCATGGCCACGGAGTATCATCTTGATACTCATGATCATACTGATCATGTCATCTCAGCGAGCAAGCCATCAAGTAGGTACACCTTAGAACTGATTACACTGCCTCTACAAAACGTGCAAGATCTCCTAGGACTGATTACACTGCCTCTGCAAAACCTGCAAGAGCATCTCAGGACTGATCATATCCCTCTCACAAACCTGTGTACCATACTGTCACATCATCATCTTCATATCATCATCATCGTCCACGGAGCACAACCCAGATGCACACACACAATAGTTAGACTCACTGCAATGGGAGGACTAACCTACTACCATCGGTGAAAGGCTCACAACACTTAAATCAATGACCATGGGATGATGAACTTACCACCATGTTGGAACGACTCATCAATTACATCAATGAGAATGAAACGACGAACCTACCACCATGTCGGAAAATATCGGCAATTACATCAACGAGCATGGGAGGACGAACCTACCACCATGTCGAAAAATCCCACTCAGCCCTTACAACTCATCATAGGAGGACTAACCTACCACTATGTGAGAATGGCCCAGCACTTACATCAACGACCATGGGAGGACCAACCTACCACCATGTCAGAATGGCTCATGTGCATCTATGTCTCCAAGCTCATCACTTCCCCTTGGAAGGTATCTCCATCTAAAGTACACCAAATCTCCCTCTAAAGTATTCAAATTTCACTCTGGCAAGTGGCTTGGTCAACACATCGGCTATTTGCTCGTCCGTCACAACATATGGGAGCTTCATTGCTCCTCTCTGCACCATATCCCTCATATAGTGATACTTGATCTCAATGTCCTTCGACTTGTCATGGAACACTGGGTTCTCCGACAACTTCACACAAGTTTGGTTGTCGCAATATATACAAGTAGCACTCAGCTGGTGATCAAACAAATTAGACAGTAGCTTCCTAAGCCATACTACCTCACAACTGGCCGAACAAGCAACGACATACTCTGATTCGGCTGTACTCAGTGCCACACAGGACTGCATCCTACTAAACTAAGAGATCATACCAGATCCCATACTGAAGCGACACCCTAAAGTGCTCTTCCGATCAATGGCACTGCCTGCCCAATCTGAATCAACATAACCCTCCAGGTTAAACTTTTGATTCGCCTCATACTTGAGCATATAGTCAAATCTACCCTTCAGGTACCTTAGAATATGCTTTGCATCTATCAAGTGAACATGTCTTGGATCTGTCAAATACTTGCTCAAGGTGTTCACCGTAAAGCAGATATCTGGTCTCATATTCGTCAGGTACATCAAGGACCCAATCATCTGACGATACATCATCACATGATCATCCCGATCATATAGTGCATCCACCCAATGCATACCAAGTATATACCTGATGTATATCATCATACATGATTTACCTGATCATACAATGTATCCACTTGATACATATCATCATACATGATCTACCTAATCATAACAAGCATCCAACATGATGTATATACAGATACATGATCCAACTAATCATAACAAGCATCCAACAAGATGCATATACGAATACATTATCTACCTGATCATATCCAACATCCAACATGATGCATATATAAATACATGATCCAACTGATCATATCCAGCATCGAACATGATGCATTTACAAAGTAGTAATTGGAGCATCGTCCTGATGCTCATCACACAACGCTTACATCCATCTGGTGTATCTTCCATTTCATCACTTGCTTTGTATTTCTATATGCTTCCTTTTGCAGCATGCTTGATCTTATAGATCCAGTTGGAAGTCACAACAGACTTCCCTTAAGGTCTTGGGACCACATCCCAAACATCATTCTTCATGATTGATGGATCATGACATTCTTCCTAGATCTTGGGAACTTCAATATATTCAATATCTTCAATAGATAACTTTATTGCTGGAACAAATGTTGTAGTCCTTCTTTTGTAGGTGCTCATATACGATCTTTCCTACAAAACAACTTAAATTGCATGATTATAAACTTCTCATAGCTTTCAGAACAAATTCTTACACATAAAGAAATATGTCATTCAGTCATGCAATTATTTTAGCCAATGATTCAATACAACATTTATCCATATCCCATAACTTTCTAGATGCCTTCCAATCTCTACCAGAACATTGTTAAGAGTTTGCACTACTCCCAACATGTCAGCAAAGAGGTTTCATTCTAGATAAGTAGCAATGGAATGTTGTATAGTGCCATAGGCCACTTACCCATCACATTCATATTAGTAGTATAATATTGATTAATGCAATTATTCTAATATGCATAATACACACCCTGATTCTAGGAACATAAGCATATACACCATTCAACAATATTATTTAAACAAACAAACATACAAGAAATGACAATTCAAATACTTATCTTTGTTTGGTTTACAGGGTGGAATCCCTCTCAATATTTGCTTCCTTGCAAGAACTCCTGGAGTGTGCTCCCTCTTGATCTTTGCTTCCTGGATTACCTATCCTTGAACTTATATCCATCCTCGATCACTTATGCATACTTACTAGTATCATCATTGTGTTACCCTCGATATCTCATACATAATCATACATTCATTAATATAATCTCAATAATATCAAAACACAATAATCTTAAACATGTATAGTCATGATCATTCCAAACACGGATAATACGCATTAGCATTCAACGTTTCAGGGAAGATTTCTCTTACTCATGCATATTCATATTTGACCATAGAACTCTTCTGGTTAGTCATATAATCAATCAAGGTAAGAGACATAATATGCATAAACCCTTGATTACTTCCATTTCTAACTTCATGAATAATCATTATCAACCATACAATAGTATAAGGATTTTGAACAGAGTAGGGATCATCATCAGAATTTGTATTCTTTGGATCTTTGGCCACTTCATTAGAGGCAGATATTTTAGGCTGATTTCCCAAGGCGTTTCTAGGCCTTATAAAATACCTCTTTTTTGCTTCGGGTTCATTTTGATACATATCATCCTGTAGTGATATCTCATACTCATCTTTATTTAAATGTATCATGTCATCATCATAATTTACCCAAAGTATTTCTTCAGGAGGCTCAACATATTATTCATCAGGAAGTACATACACCACATCATCTGCATCATTTGCCTGCATTGGTCATTTTAAGGAAAGACATTCATTCCGCATGTCTCTATTTAGGATTTGATGATTAAAAGGACTCCTATACTGATTAGGGTTTATTTGTCCCATGCGTTGGGGGTTTATGTACTAATATTTTCCATCTACTTCAAGTCTGGTGAGTTTGTTTGACAATCGTCTCAATGTATTTGACATCTCCTTGATTTTTTCATCTTGACTTTCCCTATTTTTTTCTGATGTACCAGCCTCATCTTTAGGATTCGTTTTGAGAACATATTGTCTGTGCTTTGTTAATGATGGAAATCATGTCTTCAAAATTAAATATCTTGGGCCTCACTATTGGATAAATGATGAAGAATGTGAGTGAGCACCCTAAATTTATATCCTTAAAAAAATACACAAATCTCCACCCTTAGGTAGATCTCAGGGGAGTTGTGATATGCCGATTCTATTTCTATTATTTTTTTATTATAGTAAATACAAGAAAAAAAATGTACAAATCACAAAAGAAACTCATGCTAGTTAAAATAAGGTTTGTAACATGTAACAAATATATACAACTAATCAAATAACCATACATATATACAAATTATGGTAATTGTAAATACAATCATTTATATAATATATTAAGTGAAACAAAACAACAGTTGTTTAGCTGTAACGGGTTTGATATATGATAAAGAAAAGGAGAAAATATGGCACCCAAGAGTTTTTTTTATTAACCAGCATAGATCCATCTTAAACCCGTATCTATCAAGCACCGAGAGGGATCCAATTTCTTAAGATGTATTTCTTTTTTTAAATTTAAACTCAAGAAATTTGATCTCTCTTTTTTGATAGATCCAGGTTTAAGTTTTTGTGATGAACCTGCAATAAATAATTAATGCAAATACACGAGATATCAGAAATAATAGATCTCAGAATCACTTTTATATTGATCATGGGCCACTTCAAGGGGGCAACCTCCTTTGAGCAAGCTCAATACAATTAAATTCACAGTGCCTTCAATGACCTCAACACACACTTCTATACTAAGTCTATGCCCAATACTATTAGTCAAAACCATGGGACATATAATACTACGGGACAACTTACAAAGCATATGCGTCCAATACTATGGGTCAATACTATGGGCTAATATAAACTATGGATCAACAAATACTACAGGACAACTTACAAAGCATATGCGTCCAATACTATGGGTCAATAATATGGGCTAATATAAACTATGGATCAACAAATAATACGGGACAACTTACAAAGCATATGCGTCCAACAACAATATACTAACATAGTAAAGAGAAGGGTTGACACGGGTTCCTAACATCCCCTCTCCCTTAGAAAAAGATTTGTCCTCAAAGCTTTGGTTGGAGAAATTGCTGCAGAATCTAAAGGAGTGGTTCCCTGGTTGCATCCACGGGTTGGATTTCGGGACACGGACGCCTTTGCAGTGTCAAGGAGGATTGCTTGGAAGTCTATAGACGAAGAAGAACCCTATCAGCTGCATGTAAAATGCGCTCAGAACAGTGTTGATCAGCTTGTTGTTTCAGGCGAATTCTGGCCATGTGAAGATTGTCCTGCAGAATGAGAAGAAACCGATTGCGGTTTTGAAGAATTGAGTCAATTTCCTGAACTGGGGAACTGCTGAAGGTGTATGGAAGAAGAACTGGAGGTGCCTATCCAGATACTGCTTCAGATGGTGTCCTTTTAGATGTGGTACTATACCACTGGAGCGCTTCCAGGAAATCCATAGAAATAGTTGTCCAAATTGTTAAATTTTTAGTATTAAATCACAATACTATAGGATCTTTGCTGAGAGGATAACATCTACAGTATATCAATGCATGACAATCATAATATGACAAGCATCACAAGCATCACAAGAATCAAAAGCATAGAGACAAGAGACACAGAGTTTCCGTGGGGAAAACCCTAAGGTGAAAAACCCCACAACTTCCTCAGAGATAGAGAGAGCAATGGCTCAACCAAAATACAACCAAATAACACTGAGATAGTCTCCTAGCAGATGATCCTCCTCCTCCTCACTAGTGCGCCACTTTTCAGAGAGAGAGATAGTTACTTTTTCGAGTGAGTAAAATATAGATCTCCTATCTCTATTTATACTCACCTTTTTGCCCAGTGACCTACTGGGGCCGACTTGTCTACTTGGATACATCCACATTATATTATATATTAATTAGGGCCGACCCCATAAGGTGGTCTAATAACCCATCGGCAAGTACACACACTTGCGACACTTGTCAATCCACATGACGACACTTCCTTATAGAGGAATAACACATCTATTATAAGGGTACAATAATTATATATATAATACACAGATGAAATACATTCCGAAGTTACATATACATCAACACTCCCTCTTAACTAGGAAGGTATTTCTCGACACAGATCTGCTAGACAAGTCTTCTTCTCTGGATCATCGTCATCATCATCGTCACTGCTGCTACTATCTCAACCAATCTCTGACTCTACTCGTCATAGGAAGTTCTAGAGAGCCAGTCCTTTTTCATACTGGATGTAGGCCCACCACCTGCAGGTCTTCGTCATCACTGGCCATACTGTGGAATCCTCAGGACTTATTACGTGCGTCACAAAACCTCGAAAGAGCATCCCAGGATGTTACGGGTACACAACTCCGACCTGTAGGATCTCCCAGGGCGCTATTACATGTGACCCCACCACAAAACCTCGAAAGAGCATCTCAGGATGTTACGGGTACACAACTCCGACCTGAAATCTCCCAGGGCACAAATTACATGTGGTCCACCACAAAACCTAGCAAGAGCATCTCAGGATGTTACGGGTACACAACTCCGACCTGAAATCTCCCAGGGCACAAATTACATGTGGTCATGGCAAAACCTCGCAAGAGCATCTCAGGATGTTACGGGTACACAACTCCGACCTGAAATCTCCCAGGGCCCAAATTACATGCCATAGGACAAAACCTCGCAAGAGCATCTCAGGATGTTACGGGTACACAACTCCGACCTGAAATCTCCCAGGGCACAAATTACATGTGGTCATGGAAAAACCTCGCAAGAGCATCTCAGGATGTTACGGGTACACAACTCCGACCTATAGGATCTCCCAGACATGCTCATCTACACAACCTGATCCACGGCCACAGAGTATCAACCTGATACTCACCATACATCATCCTGATGTACTCATGATCGCCCTGATCATCATCACTGCAATGTCCTGCTGCATGTCATCTGGAGCAACATCCTGAAGCTCATCATCCATGATCATCCTGATCATCACTGCAACATCCTGCTGCATGTCATCTGGAGCAACATCCTGAAGCTCATCAATGCATCCACCTGATGCATACCAAGTATCTACCTGATACATATCATCATACATGATCCACCTGATCATCAATGCATCCACCTGATGCATACCAAGTATCTACCTGATACATGATACATATCACCATACATGATCCACCTGATCATACAATGTATCCACCTGATACATATACAGATACATGGTCCAAGCATCCAACATGATGCACATACATACATAAATGATCCACCTGATCATATCCAGCATCCAACATGATGCATACATACATAAATGATCCAACTGATTATATCCAGCATCCAACATGATGCGTACATACATACATAAAAATGATTCAACTGATCATATCCAGCAGAAACCAGAACATCATCCTGATGCCCATTATCTAGCGCTTACATCCACAGCCATGTGAAGGATCCTCCTTCCAACATGCTTGGAATGGCTTCAGCAAATGTGTCCATCACTTCTTCCTCGAAGTGTCCTCGATCTGAAGAAGGCTAAGCCTCTCTCTGAAGTACTCGAACTTCACTCTGGCTAGTGGCTTCGTCAGCACATCTGCAATCTGCTTGTCTGTCGCAACATACAGAAGCTTCACAGCTCCTCTCTGCACCATATCCCTGATATAGTGATATTTGATCTCTATGTGTTTCGACCTGTCAAGAAACAATGGGTTCTCGGACAGCTTCACACAACTCTGGTTATCACAGAAGATACCAGTAGCCTCCAACGGGAGATCAAATAACTCAGACAGTAGCTTCCGTAGCCATACTGCCTCACAACTAGCTGAGCAGGCTGCAACATACTCTGCCTCAGCTGTACTCAGTGCTACGCAGGACTGCTTCCTGCTAAACCAAGAGATCACACCTGATCCCATACTGAAGCAACACCCAGATGTGCTCTTCCTATCTGCAGCACTGCCAGCCCAATCTGAATCAACATAACCCTGCAGGTTAAACTTTTGATTCGCCTCATACCTGAGCCCATAATCCACTGTACCCTTCAGGTACCTCAGAACATGCTTTACAGCAACCAGGTGAACACTCCTCGGATCCGTCAGGAACTGGCTCAATGTGTTCACAGCAAAGCAAATGTATGGTCTAGTGTTCGTCAGGTACATCAAGGACCCAATCATCTGACGATACATAGAGACATCAATCGGCTCAGATGAAGCATCACATAGAAGCTTCAGATTCGATGCCATAGGTGTGGCCATGACCTTGCAATCCATCATCCCGAATCTCTTAAGGATATCTATTGTGTACTTCCCTTGACCAAGGAAGATTCCACCTGCATTCTGTCACACCTCCATACCTAGGAAATAGTGCATCATTCCCAAATCTTTCATATCGAGTTCAGCTACAAGCTTCCTCTTAGTATCTGCAATCAGTCTGTCATCTCCTGTCACAAATAGTTCATTCACATACAGGAGTAGAATCACTAGATTCCCTTCCTCAACCTTGTAGTAAAGATTGGAATCTGCTTTACTCTTGGTAAATTCCAAGCTAGATAGGAAACTGTCCATCCTACCATACCAAGTTTTGGGAGCTTGCTTCAAGCCATACAAGGCTTTCTTCAATTTGCATACATATGACTCCCTGTCAGGTCTTGGGACTGCATCCCAAACATCTTCTTCATGATCTACGGATCATGGCATTCCATTTCTTCATCCCAGATCCTGGGAACTTCAATATCTTCAATAGATATCTTTCTTGCTGGAACAAATGTTGTAGTCCTTTTTGTAGGTAAAGATATACGGTATTTGCTACAAAACAAGTTAAATTGCATGATTAGAAACATCTCATAATTTTCAGAACAAATTCTTTACACATAAAGAAATATGTCATGCAGTCATGCAGTTATCTTAGCCAATGCTTCAATACAACATTTATCCATGTTCCACAAATTTCTAGATGCCTTCCAGTCTCTACCAGAACATTGTTTAAGAGTTTGCACTACTCCCAACATGTCAGCAAAGAGGTTTCATTCTAGATAAGTAGCACTGGAATGTTGTACAGTGCCATAAGCCACTTACTCATCACATGCATATTAGTAGTATACTGTTCATTAATGCAATCATTCAAATATGCACAATACATCTCCTAAGTCTAGGAACATAAGCATAATATTATTAAACAAACAAAATAGGCAAGAAATGATGATTGAAATACTTATCTTTGTTTGTTTGTTTGGGTGGACTCCCTCTGAGTCTTTGCTTCCTAGTAGGAGCTACTGAAGTAGCTTCTTCTACACCTTTCTGTTGTGGAATGTAGGAAGATGGTCAACTCCCTCTGAAGATCTGCATCCTCGTAGGAGCTGCTGGAGTGTGCTCCCTTTTGATCTTTGCTTCCTGGATTACCTGTCCTCATATTCATCTTTGCTGACATCAATATTCTTGAACCCAGAAAAGACCTCTTCTGGTGTCTTGTTGTCCAATATCTTGTGGGGAGTTCTGTTCTGCACATACACAACTGTTCTAACTGCTTCTTCCCATAGATGCATAGGTAGATCCTGGTCATGCAGCATTGCCCTTGCTGCTTCCATGAATTTTCTGTTCTTCCTTTCTGCAACTCCATTCTGTTGAGGATTATAAGGAGCAGTCAACTCCCTCTTAATCCCTGAATCACTGCAAAGCTTCTTGAAGTCATTTGAGGTGAATTCTTCACCATTGTCAGATCTGAATGTCTTGATTTTCTTGTCAGTTTGATTCTCCATCAAGGTTTTGAATTCCTTGAATTTATCAAGCACCTCATCTTTTCCCTTCAAGAAGTATACCCAAGTCTTCCTGGAGAAGTCATCGATAAATGATACATAGTAAACATACCCACTAAGGGAGCTGGATGACATAGGGCCACATACACCTGAGTGGATGATTTCCAGGATGTCTTTTTCCTTGCTTTCACTGCTTGGGAAAGCCTTCTTAATTTTCTTACCTTTTGCACATCCTTTGCAAACACCTTCATGTTTGGTCTTGATTTCAGGAAGACACTCTACTGCCTTGTTTGCAATTTGGAAGTGCCCTATAGTGCATATGAGCAAGTCTTCTATGCCAAAGTTCACTTGGCTCCATGGATTCATGTACCATGGCATGTTCAGGTTGTCCCTTCAATTTATACAAGCCTCCCTCTTGCTCTCCAATCACTACTGCATCATCTATGGTCTTTCCCTTTGGCCACATTAGGACTTGGCCATCCACAAATGCAACCCTCATACCTTTTGCATCCAATGCAGAGATGGAGAGTAAGTTCTTCTTGAGCCCAGGTACATAAAGTACTTCTTTCATCTTCAATGATTTTTCAGAATCTAGGTTGTAGGAGGCTTCACCACTTCCTTTGATTGGGTATTGATAATCATCCCCAAGTTTCACCTTATGGGGTGATTCATGTTCAGATAGGTTCACAAAGGATTCTTTAAACCCAGTCATGTGTTTGGAAGCCCCACTATCAATCAACCAATCATTACATCCATGGGAGATGGCACCTGTAAGAGCAGAAATTAGAACATATTCTTCTTCACTTGATGAGTCATCATCACTACTACTTTCTGCCCTAGCCTTCTTCTTTGGAGGTTCATCATCTTCGGCAGCATGAGCATGAAACCTTCTTTTGCTGCCCTTCTTCTTCTTACTGGAGTTGTTGTTATTATCCCTTTTGTTATTGGGACAATCTGAAGCAAAGTGACCCTTCTCATTGCATGTGAAGCATCTTAGGTCCTTCTTACTCTTTTGATGGAATCTTTTGTGGTGAGAGTGATCCTTCTTGGTTTTGCTTCTCTTGGTGTGAGCTGCAAGAGCTTGATCTTCTCCTCCCATCTTTTCCTCACGAGCTATGAGTCTAGCTTCTTCTTGAGAGAATTCTTCCCTAAATCTATTGAAGGAGATCAATTTCTTCCTTGCACAAATTCCTTGAATAAAGGAATCCCATGACCTGGGTAGGCCATTTAGAGTGGTCATCACCACTTCACCATTCTCCACCATTTCATCTACTGCTTCTAATTGTTCCTTGATCTGGGAGACCCTTGAAAAGTAATATTGAATGGTTTCTCCATTCTGAAACTTCACTGCTTTCAATTGGTTCCGCAGGGTCATCTTCCGATTTATGTTCTTTCCTTCAAATAGCTTGGTCAAGGATTCAAACATCTCTTTGGGTGTCTTAAGAGAAGACACATGAGGTATGAGATGGTCTTTGATAGAATCAGCAATGATTCTCTTTGCCTTGACCAAGTTCTTCTTGTGCAATGCCTTGGCTTCTTCATCCTCTGGGATAGGGATGTCTTCTTTCGCATATGAGTCCAACTCATTCTCTTCCAGGATTAACCCAATCCTATACTTCCAGGCTCGAAAGTTGTCAGCCCCTTCAAGCTTATCCTCAAGCTTAGTGTGGAGAGACATCTTTAAGAGTACTTCAAATGGAAATAGAAAATATTTAGGACTTACCACTTGAAGTGCTGAAAACTGGATCTGGTCCCGGATTAGGGTTTGTAAGAGAAACCCTAAAAATTCAAAATGTGAATTTCAAAATTCCGAAAGGATAGAAAGATGCGCCTTGGAGAGCTGATCAGCCTAGTACATTCAGAATTTGAGATCAGCAAAGTCTTGCCCTTCAAAATTGCCTTTTTGTCCTCCTGGGTTCACTGGGAGAGCCCTGAATTAGGGTTTGAGTTTCCCGGAGATCTACCCAGCCAACAATCTCGATCCAAAGCTGTAACCTTCGATTTTTGCAAGGAGATTCCAGCTGTGCCTTCAGTTTCCAGAAATTCCTATTTTTGTGGAAACCCTAATTTTTAGGGCCAAATCTGAAAATGCTCGGAACATAATTCTGATTGGACAGATAGATGCGCCTTGATGAGTAGATCCAATCTACTATACTGAATTTAAAAAATCTATGGAGAGAAACCCAATAAACAAGGAATACAAGCTTCCGTCACTGCAAAATGTCTTCTTCTTAGTTAAGCTCTGATACCATGTTAAATTTTTAGTATTAAATCACAATACTATAGGATCTTTGCTGAGAAAATAACATCTACAGTATATCAGTGCATGACAATCATAATATGACAAGCATCACAAGCATCACAAGAATCAAAAGCATAGAGACAAGAGACACAGAGTTTCCGTGGGGAAAACCCTAAGGTGAAAAACCCCACAACTTCCTCAGAGATAGAGAGAGCAATGGCTCAACCAAAATACAACCAAATAACACTGAGATAGTCTCCTAGCAGATGATCCTCCTCCTCCTCACTAGTGCGCCACTTTTCAGAGAGAGAGATAGTTACTTTTTCGAGTGAGTAAAATAAAGATCTCCTATCTCTATTTATACTCACCTTTTTTCCCAGTGACCTACTGGGGCCGACTTGTCTACTTGGATACATCCACATTCTATTATATATTAACTAGGGCCGACCCCATAAGGTGGTCTAATAACCTATCGGCAAGTACACACACTTGCGACACTTGTCAATCCACATGACGACACTTCCTTATAGAGGAATAACACATCTCTTATAAGGGTACAATAATTATATATATAATACACAGATGAAATACATTCCGAAGTTACATATACATCAACACAAATCTGTGTAGGGATGGGAAAGGGTTCGAGTAGTCCCGAAAGGAGGGTCGTTTCACCCGTGTTGACCTGGAAAGTATCACAGTCAACCACCATCCATTGAATTGTCGTTTTCAATCCCTACCAAATGAAGTTACATTGTTCCCAGTCATATATTTTGAAGAACCCAGAGTGCCCTACTGATGAAGAAGCATGGATTTCATGGAAGAGATAGCCCCATTGAGCAGATTGCAACCAATTTGGAAAAAGCAGAGAAATAGTTGTAAGATAAACTAGGTCATCAAATGTGTGAGAAGCAGCATCTGCAACCATATTTTCCTTACCCTTCTATTAAGTGGTCGCATAGTCATAACCCATGAGTTGGAGAACCCATTTAAAGTGTGTTGGGGAGGAGACCCGTTGTTCCAGGAAAGTTTCAAGACTTTGGAGATCAGTCTTAATGCAAAAATAATTCCCCAATAGGGATGGCTGCCACTTCTGTACTGCATGCAAAATAGCCATCATGTCTTGCTGAGATGTAGATGCGGAAACATGCTTACTAGAAAGGTCTCGTGAAGGCGGCAAGCCCACTGGTGCAACAAAGGCACTTGCATATCTATCCAAGGAAGTAGTGGACACCATTGGCGAGTGCATCTGAAGGGAATGGAGCTGAGTAATGACACCATGTGAATTCTTCTTAAGGATATTTTCCAAGCGATGTGAACTAATGATGTAGAGAGACCTTGGTTGTAATCCCATAAATTTGTGTTGTGTCCCATTGACTGAAAACTGCATCCAAAGTTAAGCAAAATCCCATAAGATGGGGCCAAGTGTGCGTAACCATTGAACGCCCAAAACCACATCACATCCACATAAGGATAAGGAAAACATGTCAAAGCGCATGTTATAATCTTCCATAGAGATACGTACATTACGACACTTCCCCTTGCAAGGTAACTGTTGGCCCGGTTTTGCAACCAGGCTTAGTGCTATGGGCACCTGCTAACTAGTAGCAGCAGTTTCAATGGAAATAAATAACAATAAACTAATTAAACAAGACTATTCATGGATCTAAGCAAATATATTAAGCAAATAACAAGGATAATTTAAAATCAAGAACATGAACATATAAGAACAAGAACATAAATTTGTATTGAAAGAATGGGGCAAGCAAGTGCTTGCGGAATCAATACCTCTAATGGTGAGGTTGAATGGCTCCAAGGATGAGCAACTCCAATCTCCAATGGTCTCTTCTCCAATGTGGTTTGCAATGGCTAAAATGCTCAGGGGAGATTTCAGCAGCATAAGGATGAGATAATGGATGGATGTGAAATGAGGAGCCCCTACCACCTTTTTATAGGTTTTGGTGGTGGGAAATACCATTTGTGGTTTTGTGGAAACCAAATGGTATTGACCAACATGGTTTAGGTACTTTTCCCTCCTTTTTCCTTTTTTGAATAAAAATAATATTTTAATTCCCTTTTTAATATTTTTGGGAATTTGGACCCTTTTTGAGGGTTTTTATGATTTTCTTGGAAAAATACTCTTTTTTAATGGAAAAAGGGGTGTACTAAGGTCTTTTGGTGACCTTTTGTTGGCTTTAGGGGCTCAGATGGTGGAAAAGTGGACAAATGGGTCATGTGAATAAGGGAATGAGCTAGTGAGCACTTTTTAGGTGTTAACAGATTGCCCCCTGATGTGTGAGGGCAGGAGCTCATCGTATGGCCGATAGACATCATAGTTCTTTGTCCTTTTTTCTGGGGTTTAGGGGAGAGAAGAGACCGGTTGGATACTGGAGCCACGGCCCTTGGAAACTGCAAAAACAAAAAATATTACATGGCCTCAATATGAATGAGGTATAATCTCTGATGAAGGACGAGGCGGGCATTCCCATGCTCGTATCAAGACATATACAAAACAATTAGTCCCAAGAAGGGGGATCTAATACGTAAAGAAATATACTGGTACATCATAATGGTCCAGAGGGGACATTATTGTGGGATATACTCGTGATCATGGCTGATCTAAATAACTGATACACTGGAATAACTGTTTGAAACTGAAGGTGTTCAATCATCTGTATGGACTTAATGACTGTGAGCCATCTCTGGGAAGTATTTGTATCTGTATACTCGAGGGAGTATAAAACTGGGGTACATCTGAATACTGTCGCCATACGCAACCCGGATATCTATAGAAAAAATGTAACTGGTTGTATCCATAGGTAGACTCTCAAATGTGGAGGAGTCAGGTGGTATCCGGGGTCTTCGACTAATAACTGAACGGACCAATACCCTGTGCGAGTCTCAACGATGCAATCAAGGTGTTGAAGTCGAGCATGTGAGAAACAACCATTCGGAGAGGCACTGAGGATTCCTCTCGAAATGATTCGTAGGCACTCATCATAAATGGTAATGAGTCCAAGACACAGGGACCTCTCGGTCTATCCTCTGGAATCAATGTGGTTGTCGTCGACAGAGGGAGACCAGCAACTAACAAGGCAATGATGTTTCCTTGATAGGAGCACGAGGTGTAAAACTGAAGTGTTGTAGTACTGATGGTAGGACTGACATACTTGTGGGAATGGGAAATAACTGGTTCAAAAAATGGGTAGACTCAAACTTCCTTTGTTCAGAGCATGATGACATGGTTGACCTGGCAGCGTAGGGAACTGACTTGTAGGTGTGGGGATCATTGCTTTGACTGAATGGTATATATTGACTCTGGGGGGGAGGACGAGCTGATAGGTGCCATCGAGGGATTACCAAGGTGACATACTGCAGAATACTCTGAACAAAGGAGACCAAAATGGGGAAGCTGTCTGATGTGAGTAGACATGATCTGTTGTGGCGCCAAGAGGCACCATTGATTCCTTCTTCGTAGTTTTGATGAGCTCCAAGAAGGGATAAAAGTGTGCCTTGAAATGGTACGGTCCTGTGGATTTTGCGAGCCCAGGACGGCTCATGCTCATAGTTGCTTTCATGTTTAGAGAGTCTGAAAGCGGTAAGTGGACTCTATTGGTGTTTCTTTTTCGTTAGTTTAGTCTCCAAGGCCTGAAAAAGCATAAAATGATGCGGATGGAGTACTCTTCTAGCCGATGTGACTAGAGTATACCTTTTTCGTAATTAGTCTACAAGGTCCGGAAAAGGGGTAAAATTATACCAGGTAGACGCCCTTTCAGATAATTTTAACGAGCATGAAAGGAAGCAAGGTTGCTCGACGATCTTTTCATTGTTTTAGGAGTCAGAAAAGAGCTTAACAGAAACTCCCTAAGTGCCTTTTTCGTAAAAAGGGATTGCTCGACCCGAAAAAGGGATAAAATTATACCGAACAAAAATGGATAGATGGGAGCGAGAAAAGGTCTCAAGCGTCATCATGTGTGTGGGATACTGGATCCGGTGACATAAAGATTGTCACAAAGGGGGCTGCGGTCGTTGTGTCACGTAAACCGAGGCAATGAATGGGCATTTTGAAAAAATGGCCAAAATGTATGGGCGTGAGAACGAGAAATGATCTCAAGCATCATCACGAGCGTGGGAAACTGAATCCGACGATATAAAGACTGTTAAAAACGAAAAACGGTGGATGTGGCACGCAAATCGAGGTGACGAGGGGGGCATGGGAAAAAATGCCCGAAAAATCTAGGCGTGAGAGCGAGAAATGATCTTAAGCATCATCACAAGCGCGGGAAACTGAATCCGGCGATATAAGACTCGCTAGACACGGACGACGGCCGATGTGGCACGCAAACCGAGGCGACGAGGGGGGCATGGAAAAAATGCCCAAAAAATCTGGGCGTGAGAGCGAGAAATGATCTCAAGCGTCATCACGAGCGCGGAAATATGAATCCGGTGGTGCAAATGGTGCGAAAAAACGAAGGTCATAAGGACTCTGGAATGGTCAAAGGAAATAACTAGGTTAAAAAATGGCTACCAATAAAGGTGAGCCCACCAAGCCAATGATGCAGTGGTCGGGAGAAATGATGACCCGCGGGGGGGAACACTATGTGTATCAACTCAAATATACAAGTGACACGTGACCTCAAAAAAGGTTGAGATCACGAATATGAAAAGTGAGCAGGGTTAATGACCTGCCCCCATGCTATTTGCATGGGGTTTGTGGTTGTGGATCACATGTGTGTTGGTTTGAACGATGGGCTCATTGAGGTGTTGAGATAGAGATGATGGGGAAGGTTTAAAATGATTGATCATGCCCCCTATCCCGGGGTCGAGGTAATCTATTATGCCCCCTAACTCAGAGGTGTCAATGTGGTGCAGATGTTGTCTCAGAGAGAGATCAATAGGGCATTGAGCAACTGCTGGCTGGGTGTTATACCATGAGGCTGTTGGTTTTGGTGGCATACTGAAGTGATGATATGATGATGGGGGATTCCCTTTGTGGTGTGGATGCCCCCAGTATCTCCGATGAGGATCACGATGATGATGAGTAGGAAAGGTTTTGGACCTGCCCCCATGTTGTGGACATGTGGTTTCCTCATCGATTTGAAAGGGTTGAACATGTGTGTCTAAGGGATCAATTGAAGGGGCCGACCGGACAGAGGGGTATCCAGTGGAAACCGTGTAAATGGTGTGGTCAAGGCCAGGCATTTCGGTATCTGACCAAGTAAAGACATCAGTGAATTCTTGGAACAGTCGTTGGTATTCTCTGATCTCATGCTCACTGTGGGAGGTTCCTAATGTGATGGTATGAAGGGCACCAAGTGGGTCAGAGATGTCAATATGGATGACGGGAGAAATATCGGCCATGGGATCCGTTAACCAGTCGATTTTAGTAGGAAGGAAATCCTTGGACTCAACCACAGATTGGGTAGCGGTGGTGGATGAAGTCTCTTCCGAGAGAAAGTATGGAGGATGGTGCATGTCTTCCCCGGGATAATCAAAGGTAGTAGGGGTCTCGAGAACCTCATCATCATTGCGGGAGCTTTGAGTGGTCAAATCGAGTGATGAGGTAGTGGTAGTCGAAGAGATCATGTAGATGGTGTTAATCTCTCCGGATGAGGATGATGCGGGAGGGTAGATCTCCTCGATAGTAGGGGGTGCCGTTTCTAGGTCCAAATTGTTCATCTCGTAGAGAGCTGCTCTGTAGTCTGGGATGTCAGGACAGTTGTGGGAGTAGTGGCCGTAAATACCGCATATCGCACATGGGTGGTTGGTACGCAGTGATTTATCACGAGGCATAGGGTTTGGATCTAGTTTGACCACCGGGATGTTGGGGTCATCGTCCAACATTTGCATGTGTTCCTGCAATGCAGGTAACTGTGGACACTGATGGGTTGGATGGCCTAACTCATCACACAGCGAGCATTTTGGAGGAGCACGGAATACGGGGGGAGGTTTAACTGCCTTGGGTGGGGGTACCGCAGTGTATGGTTGTGGGCCTCTTCCCCCAGTGGGCCTGATGAGTAGAGGGGGATTCGTCGATGACGAAGGAGTAGTGATACCGGGAGGTGGTTGGGTAGAAGTAACAATGGGTTGCACCGGTTGCAGGATGACATTCGGTGTCGGCGGTGGAACTGGAGGTGAAATATACCACACGGGTAATCCCAATGTTAACCCGGGTAGACTAAGGGTAGCCATAACTGGGGCGCTTACTACACTCGAAGGAGGAAATAGAAAGGGGATTGTGTGGATGGGTGTAACCCCAATGTGACTAGGGACCAATGGTGGTTTGGGTAACAAGGAGGGTTGATTACCGGGTGTTTGTGAAAGGGTGCAGAGGTTAGCGACGTGGGTCTCCGATGACGGTGGTGGAATGACCTGGAATGTAGAGGTCATCGGCACCTCAGAGTAAATTCTGGGTCCTACCGAGGAATTGAATGAGGTAGTTGCATCACAAACAGGTTGTTCAACCATGGGGAGAACATTTTCAGGTGTGGCGGGGGCCTTGGGATCGTAATAGGTGAGCTGGTCGACCTTGACCACGCGTCCCTCATGGGGGAACTGCATGGTGCGAAATACGGATGAGGCAACAGCCCGCATGGCATACATGTAGTTGCGACCAAGTAAAAGGTTATAGTCTAGTTGGGCATTGATGACCTCAATGTCAATGAGCACGGTTTTACCCGCCAGCTGGACAGGGACATTGGCTAAAAGACCTCGGGGTTGAGCCGAACGGTCGTCGTAGGCTCGTAATGCAGTGGTGGACTGCTGGAGAGTAGGGGATCCCAACTTCTGCCAAACGAATGTGGACATGACGCATGTGGAGGCCCCTTCATCGATAATGCACCTATGGATGACAAGATTCCAAACAGAAACGGAAACTTGGAATGCTAAAGAGGAAGGCAGGCGGGGTTCAGACTGGTCTGAATCGAATGCGATCAACTGTGAATCATTGGGGTCAATGGCGCCAATGGCAGAGAGTAAAGTCTTGCGCTGTGAAGGACAGTTTTTCAAAACTTCTAAAGCAGACATGGCTGCAGGAGACTGGGCTAAGTCGTCTACGATGTTGTAATTCGACGCAGCCCGAGCATTGGGATTATTGTTGATACAACATAGTTGGAAGCGAGGTGCTTTGGAAGCGCCATCAAGTGGAGCCGGAGGTATACGTAACGTTTGATCTGTGGGATTAACGTTAGTGTTCTTGTCAGTGGGAGGGGCTTCAGAGGTGGAGCCATATTGGTTCCAACGAGTTTGGAGGTTAGCATTGGCAGTTGACATCATC
This sequence comes from Larix kaempferi, assembly GCA_027924585.1. Lineage (NCBI taxonomy): Eukaryota > Viridiplantae > Streptophyta > Pinopsida > Pinales > Pinaceae > Larix > Larix kaempferi. The sequence continues at coordinate 9,161,971 of BSBM01000262.1, read as the reverse complement.
AACAAATGGTGAGTACCTGAATCAAACATGGGTTGATCAGGGGTTGCATAAGTGATCTGCTGTGGCGGCACGTTTACCTGAGGGGGGGGCTAACGGCTGAGTGTTCACTACACCCTGGTTTGGGAAGGGGTTTTGTAGCACCAAAGGTTGATGTTGAGGTGGTGGAGGGTTGGGTGGCGGCTGAGGAGCCACTTGCCCTTGACGATGGGCATCGTTGGTCCAGAGTTGCCGAGCTCGCTCCAAATGTGGGCAAGAATGCGTGTAATGACCATAGACCCCGCAGATGGAACAAGGATGGTTTGTTCGTAAATTAGCATTTTTGTCTTGCTTAGGTGGCCGATCAGGATTCTGATGAGCAGGCGCCGCGTTATTGTTTTGCGGAGGATGGGTGGGTTGTGGAGCTTGGTTATGGTTTTGGTTGTTTCCACGGTTACGCCCTCTTCCGCGGTTTGGTTGCCCACCCTGGTTGCGTTGGTTATTTTGGTATTGGGGCTGATGTTGTTGTGCGTACACATGCCCTTGAGCATTGGGGGGATTCTGGGGAGCCGCAGGTGCGGGAGCAGGTTGCGGTGGGTAGTATGTAGGTGGAGCTGGAGGTGGTCCAGTTGCCTGGTGGGGTTGTTGGTACCCCTGAGCTATTGGATGTGGTGTATTAGCTGGTGCAGTTTGCTGTGGGTACTGCAACGGTTGTGGTGAGAACTGAATGGGGTTCTGTGTAGCGGGTTGAGCATAGTATGTAGGAGGTACATATGCTGATGGCGCTTGCCCATAACAATGTTGTGGACAAGAGGGTCCATGAACGTGATGGGTCTGGTTTGTTGGAGCATAAGAAGTTGTCGCTCCGAAACTAGATGTAGCCCTAGAAAGGTCTGGGGTAGGCATGGTGCTCACCATACTGAAAGGTTTTGCTTGCGGTGTAATTTGGCCAATAATGCCATCAGCGGCATGTGATGCCCCCGGTGTGTCACCGCGTGCAGAGTCGCCTCGTGGGGCGTCCGGTATGATCGTGTATAGGTAACCCGACTGGGCGTAGATGAGATCAAACTGTTGGGCTTTGAGGATGGCCTCTTCTTCAGACTGGGGTCTTTCAGATGCTACATCCTTCGCAATGAGAGGAAGGAGGGATTTTAGAAACCAATCTAGGAAGATTCGATCGTCTAATTTGATTTTGCATAGGCTTCGGCGCCGACGCCAATCATGAATATGGTCAGTGATATGCGTGGTCGTGTTTTGTCTGCAAGACAGTAGGATCTCGATGCCCGCATCATAGCAGACAGGTAACTGAAAGAATTGTAGGAAAGTCGAGGCAAGGGAGGTAAATGTGGCATGCGTCCCATGGGGCTGCTCGATATACCATTTGGCTGCGGAGCCAGTGAAGGTGCGTTGTAAAAGCCGGAGGCGGATTGAGTCATCCACTATGGAGTTGGAGGAACACCATAAATGGAAGGACATGATGTGGTTCTGGGGGTCTTCTCCTGCCTTACCCTCAAACTTAGGGATGTCAGAGGGGAGTTTGGTGGGCATTTGAGGCCACGCCGGATCATGTCTGATGGGGTCATTTGTGAGCCTAGCTAAATCTGGCAGGTTCAGACTTGCCATGTATGGTAGACTAGCAGATGTGGTGACTGGAACTGGGACATGCCTGGCCATAGTGGTATGGTGTAGGGGTCCAGTAGCGCCTAAAGGTATGCTAGGTATGGAGGGTATATGGCCTCCAATAGGTGTAGTCTGGTATGGGCCAGCGCCTCCAAGTGCAACTTGGGTTACACTTGGGTTAGGAATCGCACTAGGGATTCCTGGGATAGCACTTCCAAGTGCAACATGGGTTGCACTTGGGTTGGGAATCGTACTAGGGATTCCTGGGATGGGGTTTGTGGAAACCAAAGGGGGTATGAACCCCATGTTGGGTATACCCATGACAGGTGGTGGCCCTGTGTTAGGCATTCCTAAATGTGGAGTGTTACCCGTATTGGGCATACCCAGAGGGGTGGTTGTTGCCGTGGATGGTACTACAGCAGAAGGGTCTGCGGATGTCTGACCTATGGTAGTTGTAAATAGTGGATCAAATGGTGTTCCAGACATAATGGTGGTTGGTGGTAACTCTGTGGGGTTTTCGGATTCTACCTCCAAATCAAAGGTGAAGTGAGGTGTGTCAGAATTGGATGACTGCCTAATTGATTGACGATGTGTCGAATCAAGGGATAAGGCTCTGCGTCCGTGACGTGGAGAGCCAAGTGGACTAAACTCAGGGAGTTCGCCCTGTAGACGACGAGAGCGTCTAAAATTCTCAATGGTGAGAATATGTGTTTGGGTAAAAAATTTATTTAAGTATCAGGTGGTGATATATATAAAAGACTCAAAACCCTAATGCAACCAAGGGTGCAAGAAGGGGAGTGAAAAAAGAAGGCTCTCAGGCCAAAAATCAATCCTCAAAAAAGGCACTTATTCTAGCAGCTGTGCTACAATAAGTGGAGGAATGCAACAACTGGTCAGAATACCAACATGCAAGCGGCTCCTAGAAAAAATAGGTGTAACTAGACCACAGGTAGGTTGAAATCATGCAAACACCTAATCTAAAAGTATTGTGACTCAAACAGACGATATCCTCTGCAAGGTGATGAAATCCAAGTCAGACAATATGAATGTTGAGACAACGGCTAGATATCCCCCTACCGGGAGGGACACCGGGTAATCAATCCTAAAGACAGGCTACTAGGATACTCCGTTCATGACGCGTCGAGAAAAGGTAAATCTGCCGTTTGGTCCTTTGATCGCAATATCCCAATACAGCGATATCCCGAGAACTGCGAATGGTAGCCCTTCGGTTACTGAATGGATTTCGGTATTCCACTTAGCCTTCCGGAACCATCCTCGCGACTTCAACCCTCCTAAGGGAGAGGCCTTCCCACAAACCGGTTGTGACCGCGCCAAAAAGTACTAAGAGATTTTAGCTCCCTAATTGGACAACTTCTATGTCTCAGATGTAAGAACTGAGGGGTGTTATTGGAACACCTATCCCCCCAATACTACCTAGCTACAAGAATTCTTTTAGTGTTCCCCAAGTGGGGTTAAAAGTGTGTTCAAATTAGGGTACGTTTTTAAGGCTTAGTTCAATTAAGTGATCGTGTGAGTGCACGTGAGGTGTTGTAAACTGAACTTGAAAAAATTAAATGCTTTATAGGAAATTTTCAAAAAATAAAGGATTTTTCGAAAATAAAAAGCAAATATTTATGGCTTTTTCACTAAAAAGGAATTTAAATGCTTTTCAAAAAATAGCTCAAAAAACAGCTCAAAAAACAAAGGATTTCTTGGATTTATGAAAGCAAATAATAGACTTCTTTTTAAAAGAAATAAATGGATTTCTTCGTTTCAAGAAAAAATTGCTAAGGGCAAGATTTTTAAAGAAGTAAACAGGAAAAAATTTGAATCTAGATGAAAATGCAAAATGAGTCTTTCTTTCACTTTCTTGAAAATTTTTAAAAAGATTTCTAGATATGCACTTTAAATAGTAAATTTTTTTTCAAAGTTGTCAAATATGCAGAATTTAATACTGTAAAAAATGTGCTATGGGCAGAAAGTACAGTAATTTTTTTTTTTTTTCAAAATCGCGATGGCCGAATGAAAAATTCAGCCGCGCGGGTTTTGACAGAAAAACCGCGATGGACCGCGCGGGTTTTTGTCGCACAGTCGCGATGGACCGCGCGGGTTTTGGCCGCACAGGCGCGATGGACCGCGCGGGTTTTAGCCGCACAGTCGCGATGGGCAGCGCGGAAATTGGCCGCGAAGCCGCGGTGCGCAGCGCGGAAAAACACAGAAAGGTCACGATGGACCGCGCGACTGTCTGGCAAAAAGCCGCGATGGACCACGCGGAAAAATGCAGAAAAGTCACGATGGACCGCGCGACTGTCTGGAAAAAAGCCGCTATGCGGAAGCCGTGCACGGAAACCGAGAAACGAACCCGAAAATTGAAAATTTCGGGCTGTTAATGGGGCCAAAACTCAGAGCAGCAATGGATCTGTTGTCTAAGATGGCAGATCTATGGATCTAAAGGTTAAAAACTCATAAAAAACTAAGATTAAAGGCAAAACTAGAGATCTATAGTTCAAACCAAAGCGGAGTCGCCAAAAACTGTTGGCCCGGTTTTGCAACCAGGCTTAGTGCTATGGGCACCTGCTAACTAGTAGCAGCAGTTTCAATGGAAATAAATAACAATAAACTAATTAAACAAGACTATTCATGGATCTAAGCAAAGATATTAAGCAAATAACAAGGATAATTTAAAATCAAGAACAAGAACATATAAGAATAATAAATTTGTATTGAAAGAATGGGGCAAGCAAGTGCTTGCGGAATCAATACCTCTAATGGTGAGGTTGAATGGCTCCAAGGATGAGAAACTCCAATCTCCAATGGTCTCTTCTCCAATGTGGTTTGCAATGGCTAAAATGCTCAGGGGAGATTTCAGCAGCATAAGGATGAGATAATGGATGGATGTGAAATGAGGAGCCCCTACCACATTTTTATAGTTTTTGGTGGTGGGAAATACCATTTGTGGTTTTGTGGAAACCAAATGGTATTGACCAACATGGTTTAGGTACTTTTCCCTCCTTTTTCCTTTTTTGAATAAAAATAATATTTTAATTCCCTTTTTAATATTTTTGGGAATTTGGACCCTTTTTGAGGGTTTTTATGATTTTCTTGGAAAAATACTCTTTTTTAATGGAAAAAGGGGTGTACTAAGGTCTTTTGGTGACCTTTTGTTGGCTTCAGGGGCTCAGATGGTGGAAAAGTGGACAAATGGGTCATGTGAATAAGGGAATGAGCTAGTGAGCACTTTTTAGGTGTTAACAGTAAGGTGCCCCCATTGGCAACCATGACTTCAAAGTTGGAACAAGGATGGCAATCCAAGGGTCAATGAAGTTATGAATGCTACCAGAATCAATGATTATGGTAAGAGGGAGCTTCTTGAAGTATCCCCTGACCCGCATTGTTTCTGGGGTGGTGACACTAGTTACAACATGGAGAGAGACCTTGAATGGGTCCTCTTGAGATTGGGTATCAACAAGCGGGTGCTGAATGTCGACCTAAACATCTACTGTATCTGGAGCTTCTTCACTAAGTTCTGAGGCAGGCGGAGAATCCACATCCAATAGATAGAGCTTTTGTTGAACACATCTATGTCCCTGATTGAATTTCTCATCACAATTATAACAAAGCCCTTTTTCTCAGCGTGTCTGCATCTCTGTTTCAGACAAATGCTTGATATGAGTTGGTTGAGGAGCAAGCGTGATGGGAGGTTGTTGGGAACCCATATTTCTGAAGGGAACAAAGGTGGGTTTGGAGCGTTGTTGAGATGCGATCTTGTCCTCTGCCAACTTAGACAACGCTAGGACTTCCATCATTATGTTGGGATGGAACATTTTGACCTCTGAGCGGATTTCATCCTTGAGACCAATGATAAAACAACTCCTGTAGAATTCATCACAGAATCCTTCTGTGTGATTGACCAGTTTCTCAAATTCTGTCTGATACTCTCTCACTGTGCCCATTTGGTGAAGTTTAGTGAGTGCTCCTGTGAAGTCATCAAAAGCACTAGGACCAAATCGTGGCAAAAGGAGTTAAAAAAAATCTGTCCAGTTTGGCTCGGGATGAGCTTTGATGTACCAACAGTACCATTGAAGGGATTCCTATTCCAAATGAAAGGATGCAAGTGGAACTTTATGGACATCAAAAGTATTATGCATACTGAAATATTGTTCTGCTCAGTAAATCCATCCAGTTGGATCAATACCATTGAAGCGAGGAAAATCAAGCTTTGGCCCACAAAAATTGTTGGAAGACGAGAACCCAATGGTTGCAAAAGATTATGGTTGTCGGTTATTATTCATTGCTCAATGTTGAAGATGGAGGCTAAGAAATTTTTCATCCATATCTTGGAGTTTGGTTTGGATGGCTGCAAGTGCTTCCTCCATGGTGTGTGCTTCTGCATGGGTGACAACCATTTTTTTTTCTTTTCATGGCTGAATGCTGAAGATGGAGGTTGAGAAAGTTTTCATCCAGATCTTGGAGTTTGGTTTGGATGGCTGCAAGTGCTTCCTCCATGGTGTCTGCTCCTGCATGGGTGACAACCATTTTTTTTTTCTTTCCAGAATGGAGCGGCTACAGCTCAGAAGGGATCTGAACAGATAGATCTGCAACAGCCCGGAAGTGAGCAGAAACAGAGGGATCTGAAATGGCGCCAAATGGAGCGAAAATGACTAGATCTGAAATAGATCTAAAACAGCTGATCTCGAATGGATATAAACAGCTGGATCTGAAACGACGTAGCAGTGATCGACAATAGTTCAGCTGAAAATAGATATGGACCCTAGGTATGTGCAGCTTCCTATCGGTTTAGGAGATTCACTCGGCCACCAATGATGTCTGATGGCTTGTGTATTGGGGCAGTACCCCTCACTCTATGGATCAGGTAAATCTGATATACGCTTTGCCACAAACGACAGCTGTTGGTTTACCTCACGGGTGGGAACTAGTCAATCAGGTAGGGGTTGTTGCCCTTTTCGCTGGTAGGTCCTCTTAATGGGACAACTACTTTGGGGTTCATGTGGTACTCCTCACAATGAGTTTTAGGGCTTATTCCAAAGTACTTCCCATAGTTAAGCGGATAGGGGTTATCCCCAGATCCGAATTTGCAACAGATGCGAAAAAAAAATTGGCAGAAATTCCACCCAACGAGCCCAAGAAAGTGCTCTAATACCAGATGTGAAGAACCTGCAATAAATAATTAATGCAAATACATGAGGTATCATAAATAGTAGAACTCAGAATCACTTTTATATTGATCATGGGCCACTTCGAGGGGGCAACCTCCTTTGAGCAAGCTCAATACAATTGACTTCATAGTGCCTTCAATGACCTCAACACACACTTATATACTAAGTCTATGCCCAATACTATGAGTCAAAACCATGGGACATATAATACTACGCGACGACTTACAAAGCATATGCGTCCAATACTATGGGTCAATACTATGGGCTAATATAAACTATGGATCAACAAATACTGTGGGATGACTTACAAAGCATGTGCGTCCAATACTATGGGTCAATACTATGGGCTAATATAAATTATGGATCAACAAATACTATGAGACGACTTACAAAGCATATGTGTCCAACAACAATATACTAACATAGTAAAGAGAAGGGTTGACACGGATTCCTAACAGTTTTAAGTTTTTATTTTATAAATAAACATCTATTTTTTAATTACTTTTCATAATATTTTATTTTATGAACCAACATGGATCTTCTTTAAATACTTTCCAAATACTTTTTACGTTTTATTAGATGATTATAGGATTTTTTTTAAATACTTTTTACATTTTATTAGATGTAACGCTACATAACGCTACATCACAAACGTTAGAATATCTCCCCAATACTGGGCTGTAGAGCACCTCGTTTCACTCAGTGCAATGATTTCTTCAAAATTACATTGTAATAACTATCTCTATTCCTGGATCGGGATTTTTTCCTATCACAACTGATGAGTGTTTCTAAATAACTTAATCAGTGTGCAATGATAAATACAATACAAAGTACAAATTGATAAATTTTCCCGAAACAATCTATTAATAATGACCACATCTGGAATGGTTCACTGCAACCAAATATATCAATTAAAGTCAAGTTACAAGAAAACCTTTTAAATATCATCAACAAATGGCAGGCGAGATACCTTTCACAATATTCATCAATTCAAAATCATCAAATTAACACTTAGCAAAGACTCCTGCTATAATAGAAATATCAGATGTTATAGACACAACATAATCCTAAAATGAAAAACTTAAATATTTAGAAAAACCTTACTCTTAGAATACCATAGCATAGGGGTGAATAGCCTCTTCTCTTCGATGGTGCATTCTTTATACCTTCTCCTCCAAGAAAAAATTATGCAACTAATTATTTAAAAATTCTTAAACTAATTCTTAAAAAATCATGAATGAGACAAGGGTAGTGAGGTTTTAATCTAAGGTAACCATCAAAGGAAACACAAATCTAAGTTATCTTTGGAATTGATAACTTAGAGGAGTCTAGCAACATAAAAAATAGTCATTCGAAAGGGGGGGGCACTAGTCATTCAAATTTAGACATATAAAAACATTTCGTACTCCTTGTGTCTCCCAAACCTGTGCATAGCTCAAAATATAACCTGTTTATATTATAATTTAATCCAGTCTTCACCAAAATGCCACATGTTCATCATTAACTAGTATTTTCTCACATAGATATGTCTTAGAAATAAAAATATGTTCAAAACAGATATAACCTCTGTGCAAATTAAATATTAACAAAATTGTGTTGGAATTCCTATTCATTAAAATTATAATCACTATATCCTCACCATTAAGACCTTTTCCCAAATAACTTACATATAAAGTGCCTGAATGGAATATGAAGCCCTGTAAGCATTGAAGATGATGTTGCAACTTCATTCACTTCCCCACTATCTACATTGATTGGAACTTTAGATTCCTTTTCTTTTGGTTGTTCTGGAGGAGGAACTGAAGGAACAAGAGGGATATTATCAACTAGAGTCTATGATTCTACAAGATATTCAGGATACTTTGGTATATTTTTAGTTGTATGAGTTTTTTTTTTAATGATGACCCGAGGATACTAAACTAGTAGCTGATGGCATCGGTCGATTAGGCTTAGAGTTTTCCCAACCTGTGGTTTTAGCTTGTGGAGAAGGAGGAAGAACATACCAACCCCAGTTATGTATTGAGTAGTGATTAGGAAATTATGTTGAATTGGGCAGGGGTAAAGGGTATTGGGACACATGTGGAGGGATTGAAAGATGTGAAGGTGGAGCATGTTGACGTCCGAGGTAAAGATGGCCATTCCTTTACAATTGAGTGAATTCATTTCAATTAGCATCAAAATGTACTAAAAATATTATTTTTATGTCCCCTTCATGCTGCCATATGTATTGAACTCCGTGACCTCTTCCTCTTACAGAACTCCTAGAACCCCTGCTGTGAAATCTCATAGCTGGAAACACATGATTAGTGAGCAAGTATTTTATATATAGGAATTTTGTGAACAAAATTTCTATGTAAAAGTGACATTCAACCAATCAATCCTCTTTCATACCTATCAACGCAAAATTGATATCATCACATGCAAGTACTGTTATTACATTTGTACGTGGAGTGTATCAAAATAGGGTTGCAAATGAGAAGTTGGGAAATGATATAACATAAAAAAAAATTTTCTCTCATATAGAAAACATACTGATGCAACTCTAAACAAGACTCTCTTCCTCATAATCTCTATAAAAGGAATCTAATATGACACCCTCCATTTAGTTCTGAACTTAAATAAGCACTCACTGTAAATAAAACATTATCTTTCAACTGTAAGCTTGAGATCTCATGGGATTGAGTCCACATAATTATCGCTTCATGCACGTTGCAAATTTAGATTAATTATTGAAAGTGATAAACTCATTCATGGAAAGCTAGGATATCTTTTGATGTAACTTTAAACCACACCTTATTCCTTACTCATCTCTGTCATAACGTCCAATATTATTACTCTTTGTTCACTTTTTAAAATCAATTGGCATTGAATCACAGCTAATGCCTATAAACAATTATTTAAATCATCTACTCGAAAATTCCACAACGCCGATTGGATATAGCAAAGATAATTATCATAAAAAATTAAAGAATAATGGCTTTTAAAACAAAAAATTATAATGCATTTGCTTGGTTAGCCACAACCACACTCATTTGGCTTGAATGATGCTGACCCAGAGGTTTTCAATAAGACCCTAGTTCTTCGCGGTTTCCCTTTGACCAACAAAACCCCTTCTCACTGGCCCTTTTGTCAACAACCTGCAAGTAGGTTGAGGTCTCACCCGAGGTGTATAAATGGGGTACTACGGAATCAGTTTTCCAGAGTATGTGATGATTTGTTTGGATAGATGTACTGCAAAGAACAATAGGGGGTATGCGCTGCGAGGCGAGACTGCGCGGCGATGGGAAATGCCACGGTCCGCACCACTAATTCCTTCTGCTACGGAACTTCTACTGAGACTACAAACAATCATGTTCAACTTTATACTTGAATTACTCGGGAAGGATTAAGGCTCTGAACTGAGTATCACTCATCCACTCATTCATGCACTGAATTGACTATTACCCTAAAATTCATTTATACAATTAGAATTTTTACTGTTTAAGCATCCACCGCAGATGCAAATCACTATCATTCATTCATCTACTGCACATAGAAAAGTACTTCAGCAATGTCTTAACACTTGAACAAATAACTGATTCACTGCATTCAGAAGCAAAGCTAAGTATTAACCATTCATCTATTCATGCAGACTTAACATATCATCTCCATACTCTCCTGATGGAAAATGCATACAAAAGTCTTCACATAATAGAATGCAAGGAAATATTTAGATATTCATCTACAGAAAACAGATAAATGCAATCATACACAACAATGTTCCACTCAATCACACAACACAATATTTAACATGGTTCACTCCCCCGGGTGGGAAGCTACATCCACAAGAATGGTTGTTATATATATATCTTTAATGGGAAGGGGACAACCACTCTTTGTCTATGCACTCAACTGTAGAATCTCTCTTCTCTCTCAGCTAGGTCTCTACACAAACAACTGCAGAGCCGTTACAATTGATTCTTCTTCAGAAAAGATCTTACAATATATCAACAACAAAGATCAATGAGAGAACCCTCTGAGAACCCCAAAAAAGACAACAAAAAGTAGCAACAACCCTTTCCCTTACAAAAATGTCTTCTTTTATAGACCATGCCCAATGGTCATGTCTCTTCAATGCTGAAGACTGAAACCCTCAGGGTTTCCAAAACTGCTACGGTTTCTTCTAAACCATCCTCCTAGCCTTTGGAAGCGATTGTGTTTTCATGGCAGTCCTCCATGCCTTTGTTCTATTGCTTTCGTCCTTCCTGTTGTACGCACACCAACAGGTCATTTTCTTCAAGCCTCCCTTCCACTAACAGACTCATACGACTGGCTCAGCTCCCAGTCGCTTCCTCTGCAGACTGTTTCTCCTCTTCACAGCCTCGTACAACTGGCTCAACCTCCAGTTGTTTTCTCAATGTCATTCTCCAATTAACGGTCTCGTACCACTAAGCATGCCCAGTTGTCGCTTTCCCTGAGTCATTCTTTTCTTAACGATCTCGTACAACTGGCCGCCTTCTTGATATGCTCATGCCTGCAGCTCAACATCCTAGAGCTTCTTTGCCAAAATTAGACCAGTGTTGGTCTATCTAGTACCTGTACCTGCCCTTCGTCCAACATTTCACTGTGTTTCTCCACGTGGCCTGATCACTTCGCAGCACTGCTTCCTCACAGCACTGATCTTTGTGGTACTGCCAAAATTTGGTTGCTGCGCACAACTTCGCAGCATCCCCCATACTTGTACAAAATTATATCTTTTGTTGAGCTATGCTCAACTCTGCAGCTCAACCTCCTTATGTTATCTAAAATTGCCCCAACTTGGGCTAGGACCAACACACTCATTGGGATCGAACTGGAAATATTTCATCAAATACCTTACTTGGGATTCATTTCAACATGGGGGATCATCAAACTTGAGCAGAGGCAGAGGAGAGAATTATGATCATGGATAGGATCATCTTCACAATATTGATACCAAATAATTATTTGGAAAGTAGTGATTAGGATTGATATTGAAATGTGTTAGTTTTTCATAATTTCAATCTGATCTAGGATCTTGACTAAGAGAATAACATGTACAACATATCAAACATTGACACAATAATGCAAGCACACAAGAGACACAGAGTTTCATCGGGGAAAACCAAGAAGGTGAAAAACCCTATAACTTCCTCAAATATAGACAGAGCGATGATACAACCCAAGCATAAAAGATAGTCTTCTCCTAGCAGTAGCTTCTCCTCCTCCATAAGTGTGCCACTCTCTAATGAGAGTATGAGTGAGAAAGTGAATGATAAAATAGAGTGCCTCCCGCACTCTATTTATACTTGACTTGACTTGCCTAATAACCTTTACTAGTTCGGCCTTAACTTAACCACATAACATAATGCTGACAAGGCTGATCCCCAATTGGGTGGTCTAATACCCCTTTAACCCACATGACTTATACAGGGCCGACCCCAACAAGGTGGTCTAATAACCCATCAAGTATAAGTTAAGACACTTACAATATCAATGACGACACTTCCATATAGAGGAATAATAACATATCTATAGGAATACAAAATACACATCTAAAATACATTCCAAAGTTACAAATACATCAACACTCCCTCTTAACTAGGAAGGTATTTCTCGACACATGTATTCTAGCACAAGTCTTCTTCTATGGATCATCGTCACTAATCATCGTCATCGAATCATCCTCATCATCACTGCTACTGCTATCTGAATCAATCTGTCATCTACTCATCATAGGAAGTTCTACAGAGATAGTCCTTTTTCATACTGGATGTAGGCCCACCACCTGTAGGTCTTGATCATCACTGGCCATACTGTGGAATCCTCAGGATTGATTACGTGTGTAAATCCAAAACCTCGAAAGAGCATCCCAGGACCAATTACGAGCATACTCCTCAACCTATCGGATCTCCCAGGATCGTTTACATCCAACTGCACAACCTGTCCATGGCCACGGAGTATCATCCTGATACTCATGATCATACTGATCATGTCATCTCAATGAGCAAGCCATCAAGTAGGTAGACCTCATAACTGATTACACTGCCTCTGCAAAACCTGCAAGATCTCCCAGGATTGATTACACTGCCTCTGCAAAACCTGCAAGATCTCCCAAGACTGATTACACTGCCTCGGAAAAACCTGCAAGAGCATCTCAGGATTGATCATATGCCTCTGCAATACCTATGTACCATACTGTCACATCATCATCTTCATATAATCATCATCCTCCATGGAGCACAACCCAGATGCACACACACAACACTTGCACTCACCAACATGGGTGGACTAACCTACTACCATCTTTGAAAGGCTCATAACACTTACATCAATGACCATGGGAGGACGAACCTATCACCATGTCGGAAAATCCCGCTTATCCCTTAGAACTCACCATAGGAGGACTAACCTACCACTATGTGAGAATGGCCCAGCACTTACATCAATGACCATGGGAGGACCAACCTACCACCATGTCGAAATGGCTCGTGTGCATCTATGTCTTGAGGATCATCACTTCCCCTTGGAAGGTATCTCGATATGAAGTACACCAAGTCTCCCTCTGAAGTATTCAAACTTCACTCTAGAAAGTGGCTTGGTCAACACATCGGCTATTTGCTCGTCCGTCGCAACATACAGGAGCTTCACTGCTCCTCTCTGCACCATATCCCTGATATAGTGATACTTGATCTCAATGTGCTTCAACTTGTCATGGAACACTGGGTTCTCCGACAACTTCACACAAGTCTGGTTGTCATAATATATACAAGTAGCACTCAGCTGGAGATCAAACAAATCAAATGGTAGCTTCCTAATCCATACTTCCTTAAAACTGGCCGAACAAGTAGCGACATACTCTGCTTCAGCTGTACTCAGTGCCACACAGGACTGCTTCCTCCTAAACCAAGAGATCATACCAGATCCCATATTGAAGCAACACCCTGAAGTGCTCTTCTGATTAGTGGCACTGTCTGCCCAATATGAATCAACATAACCCTCCAGGTTAAACTTTTGATTTGCCTCATACTTGAGCCCATAGTCAAATCTACCATTCAGGGACCTCAGAATATGCTTTTCATTTATCAAGTGAACATGTCTCGGATCAGTCAAATACTTGCTCAAGGTGTTCACCACAAAGCAGATATCTGGTCTCATATTCGTCAAGTACATCAAGGACCCAATCATCTGATGATACATCATCACATGATCATCCCGATCATACAGAGCATCCACCTGATGCATACCAAGTATCTACCTGATGTATATCATCATACATGATTTACCTGATCATACAATGTATCCACCAGATACATATTATCGTACATGATCTACCTAATCATAACAAGCATCCAACATGATGTATATACAAATACACGATGCAACTAATCATAACAAGCATCCAACATGATGGATATACAAATACATTATCCAACTGATCATATCCAACATCCAACATGATGCATATATAAATACATGATCCAACTGATCATATCCAGCATCTAACATGATGCATATACAAAGCAGTAATTGGAGCATCGTCCTGATGCTCATCACACAACGCTTACATCCATCTGGTGTATCTTCCATTTCATCACTTACAAAGCATATGCGTCCAATACTATGGGTCAATACTATGGGCTAATATAAACTATGGATCAACAAATACTACGAGACGACTTAAAAATCATATGTGTCCAACAACAATATACTAACATAGTAAAGAGAATGGTTGACACGGGTTCCTAATAGTTTTAAGTTTTTATTTTATAAACGAACATCTATTTTTTAATTACTTTTCATAATATTTTATTTTATGAACCAACATGGATTTTTTTAAAATACTTTCCAAATACTTTTTATGTTTTATTAGATGATTATAGGATTTTTTTTAAATACTTTTTACGTTTGATTAGATGTAATGCTACATAAATCTACATCACACACGTTAGAATATCTCACCCATACTGGGCTGTAGAGCACCTCGTTTCACTCGGTGCAATGATTTCTTCAAAATTACATTGTAATAACTATCTCTATTTATGGATCGGGATTTTTTCCTCTCACAACTGATGAGTGTTTCTAAATAACTTAATCAGTGTGCAATGATAAATACAATACAAAGTACAAATTGATCAAGTTTCATAAAAGAAGCTATTAATAATGACCACATCTGGAATGGTTCACTGCAACCAAATATATCAATTAAAGTCAAGTTACAAGAAAACCTTTTAAATATCATCAACAAATGGCAGGGGAGATACCTTTCACAACATTCATCAATTCAAAATCATTAAATTAACACTTAGCAAAGACTCCTGCTATCATAGAAATATCAGATGTTATAGACACAACATAATCCTAAAATGAAAACTTAAATATTTAGAAAAATTGTACTCTTAGCATACCATAGCATAGGGGTGAATAGCCTCTTCTCTTTGATGGACCATTCTTTATACCTTCTCCTCCAAGAAACAATTATGCAACTAATTATTTAAAAATTCTTAAACTAATTCTTAAAAAATCATGAATGAGACAAGGGTAATGAGGTTTTAATCTAAGGTAACCATCAAAGGAAACAAAAATCTAAGTTATCTTTGGAATTTATAACTTAGAGGAGTCTAGCAACATAAAAAGTAGTCATTCGAAAGGGGAGGGAGCACTAGTCATTCAAAGTTAGACATATAAAAACATTTCATACTCCTTGTGTCTCCCAAACCTGTGCATAGCTCAAATTATAACCTGTTGATATTATAATTTAATCCAGTCTTCACCAAAATGCCACATGTTCATCATTAACTAGTATTTTTTCACATAGATATGTCTTAAAAATAAAAATATGTTCAAAATCGATATCAACTTTTTTCAAATTAAATATTAACAAAATTGTGTTGCAAGTCCTATTCATTAAAATTATAATCACTATATCTTTACCATTAAGACCTTTTCCCAAATAACTTACATATAAAGTGCCTAAATGGAAGACGAAGCCCTGTAAGCATTGAAGATGATGTTGTAACTTCATTCACTTCCCCACTATCTACATTGATTATAACTTTAGACTCCTTTTCTTTTGGTTGTTCTGGAGGAGGAACTGAAGGAACAAGAGGGATATTATCAACTAGAGCCTATGATTCTACAAGATATTCATGATAATTTAGTATATTTTCAGTTGTATGATTTTTTTTTTAATGATGACCTGAGGATACTGAACTAGTAGTTTATGGCATAGGTCGATTAGGCTTAGAGTTTTCCCAACCCGTGGTCTTATCTTGTGGATAAGGAGGAAGAACATACCAACCCCAGTTATGTATTGAGTAGTGATTAGGAAATTATGTTGAATTGGGCAGGGGTAAAGGGTATTAGGACACATGTAGAGGGACTGAAAGATGTGAAGGTGGAGCATGTTGAGGTCCGAGGTAAAGATAGCCATTCCTTTCCAATTGAGTGAAATCATTTGAATTAGCATAAAAATGTACTAAAAATATTATTTTTATGTCCCCTCCATGCTGCCATACATATTGAACTCTGTGACCTCTTCCTCTTACAGAACTCCTAGAACCCCTGCTGTGAAATCTCATAGCTGGAAACACATGATTAGTGAGAAATTATTTTATCTATAGGAATTTTGTGAACAATTTTTTTTATGTAAAAGTGACATTCAACCACACAATCCTCTTTCATACCTATCAATGCAAAATTGATATCATCACATGCAAGTACTGTTATTACATTTGTATAGGGAGTGTATCAAAATAGGGTTGCAAATGAGAAGTTGGGAAATGATATAACATAAAAAAAAATATTCTCTCATATAGAAAACATACTGATGCAAATCTAAACAAGACTCTCTTCCTCATAATCTCTATAAAAGGAATCTAATATGACACCCTCTATTTAGTTTTGAACTTAAATAAGCACTCACTGTAAATAAACCATTATCTTTCAAATGTAAGTTTGAGATCTCATGGGTTTGAATCCACATAATTATCGCTTAATGCACGTTGCAAATTTAGATTAATTATTGAATGTGATAAACTCATTCATGGAAAGATAGGATATCTTTTTATGTAACTATAAACCACACCTTATTCCTTACTTATCTCTGTCATAACGTCCAATATTATTACTCTTTGTTCACTTTTTAAAATCAATTGGCATTAAATCACAACTAATGCCTATAAACAATTATTTAAATCATCTACTCGAAAATTCCACAATGCCGATTGGATATAGAAAAGATAATTATCATAAAAAATTAAAGAATAATGGCTTTTAAAACAAAAAATTATAATGCATTTGCTTGGTTAGACACAACCACACTCAGTTGGCTTGACTGATGTTGACCCAGAGGTTTTCAATAAGACCCAGGTTCTTCATGGTTTCCCTTTGACCAACAAAACCCCTTCGCACTGGCCCTTTCGTCAACAACCTGCGAGCAGGTTGAGGTCTCACCCGAGGTGTATCTATGGGGTACTGCGGAATCAGGTTTCCAGAGTATGTGATGATTTGTTTGGACAGATGTACTACACAGCGCAACAGGGGGTATGCGCTGCAAGGTGAGACCGCGCGGCAATGGGAAACACCACAGTCCACACCACTAAGTCCTTCTACTGTGGGACTTCTACTGAGACTACAAACAATCCTGTTCAACTTTATACTTGAAGTACTCGGGAAGGCTTAAGGGTCTGAACTGAGTATCACTCATCCACTCATTCATGCACTGAATTGACTATTACCCTAACATTCATTTATACACTTAGAATTTTTACTGTTTAAGCATCTACCGCAGATGCAAATAACTATCATTCATTCGTTTATTGCTTACACTTGAACAAATAACTGATTCACTGCTTTCAGAAGCAAAGCTAAGTATTAACCATTCATCTATTCATGCAGACTTAACATATCATCTCCATACTCTCCTGATGGAAAATGCATACAAAAATATTCACATAGCAGAATGCAAGGAAATATTTAGATATTCATCTACAGAAAACAGATAGATGTAATAATACACAACAATGTTCCACTCAATCACAAAACACAATATTTAATGTGGTTCACTCCCCAAAGTGGGAAGCTATGTCCATAAGAACGGTTGTCATATATATATCTTTAATAGGAAGGGGACAACCGCTCTTGGTCTGTGCACTCAACTGCAGACTATGTCTTCTCTCTTAGCTAGGTCTCTGCACACACAGCTGCAGAGCCGTTACAATTGCTTCTTCTTCAGAAAATATCTTACAATATATCAACAACAAAGAGAAATGAGAGAACCCTCTAAGAACCCCAAAAAGGAAAACAAAACGTAATAACAACCCCTTCCCTTAAAAAAATGTCTTATTTTATAGACCTTCCCCGAAGGTCATGTATTTACAATGCTTAAGACCGAAACCCTTAGTGTTTCCAAAACTACTATGGTTTCTTCTAAATCGTCCTGCTGGCCTCTAGTAGCGAGTGTGCTATCATGGCAGTCGTCCACGCATTTGTTCTGTCACACTCGGCCTTCCTGTTGTGCAAACACCAACAGGTCATATTCATTGAGCCATCCTTCCACTAACAGACTCATACGACTGGCTTAGCTCCCAGTTGCTTCCTCTGCAGACCGTTCGTCCTCTTAACAACCTCATACAACTGGCTCAACCTCCAGTCACTTTCTCAATGTCGTTATCCACTTAACGGTCTCGTACCACTAAGCACGCCCAGCTATCGCTTTCCTTGAGTCATTCTTCACCTAACGATCTTGTACAACTGGCCACCTTCCTGATATGCTCATGCTCGCAGCTCGACATCCTGGAGCATCTTTTCCAAAATTAAACCAGTGTTGGTCCATCCAGTACCTGTATCTCCACTTCATCTAGCATTTCCCTTTGCAGCTCCAAATGGCCTGATCACTTCGCAGCACTGCTTCCTCACAGCGATGATCTTCGCGGGTACTACCAAAATTTGGTTGTTGTGCACAACTTCGCAGCATCCCCCATACTTGTACAAAATTATATCTTTTGTTGTGCCGCGCTCAACTCCACAGATCAACCTCCTTGTGTTATCCAAAATTGCCCCAACTTGGGCCAGGCCCAACACACTCATTCCAATCGAACTAGAAATATTTCATCAAATTCCTTACTTGGGATTCATTTCAACATGGGGGATCATCAAACTTGAGTAGAGGCAGAGGAGAGAATTATGATCGTGGATAGGATCATCTTCACGATATTGATATCAAATAATTATTTGGAAAGCAAGGATTAGGATTGATATTGAAATGTGTTAGTTTTTTAGAATTTCAATCTAATCGAGGATCTTAACTGAGAGAATAACATGTACAGCATATTGACAACATATCAAACATGGACACAATAATGCAAGCACACAAGAGACACAGAGTTTCACCGAGGAAAACCAAGAAGGTGAAAAACCCCGCAACTTCCTCAGATATAGATATATCAATGATGCAACCCAAGCATAAGAGATAGTCTTCTCCTAGCAGTAGCTTCTCCTCCTCCATAAGTGCGCCACTCTCCAATGAGAGTATGAGTGAGAAAGTGAATGGTAAAATAGAGTTCCTCCCGCACTCTATTTATACTTGACTTGACTGTTGATGTATATGTAACTTCGGAATGTATTTCACATATATGTATATTGTATTCCTATAGAGATGGTATTATTCCTCTATAAGGAAGTGTCGTCATTTATATTGT